>CM077674.1:401452844-402652844 GCA_039707655.1 Elymus sibiricus | reverse complement strand
ACGACCGTTTCACGGATACAACTCAACTGGATTTCAGCACCGGGGGAACACCGTGAGTCCAGCTTCCAAGGTAAGTTGAGCGCGCGGGCCAGCCATCTTTCACCACTCGGAATTACCTATTATTTTGCGTGTATATGAATATAACACAGAAGGGCTGCTATGCACATTTTCGTCCAAGAACGAGGCATGTTCTTGCCCAAACATCCGGCTGGAAGCGGGATGGGTGATAGAGCATGTAAAACCTCATTTTTTCGGGTTTTGGTGCGCCGAAGAACCTCCTCCTTCTATCCAGAGTGACATGTAGGCCGTTTGGCACGCAAATGGAATCATGTCGCATTGTTCTGTACGTTATTGTCCCAATATGTGTCCGTGGGTGCGCTCACGGAAGGATGGAAGACGCTAGGAGAGTACACGCCAACGATTAAATCATCCGAAAACTAATTTTGCAAGCTGTTTTTGGCCTCCAAAATTTTGCGAAGCCGACAAAGTTGGCCCCCGAGGGATGCAAATTTTCATTGCGGTCCTTTTGGCAGGTCATGGAGCTCAAACGGAGTTCGTATGACCAAATTACGACCGTTTCACGGATACAACTCAACTGGATTTCAGCACCGGGGGAACACCGTGAGTCCAGCTTCCAAGGTAAGTTGAGCGCGCGGGCCAGCCATCTTTCACCACTGGGAATTACCTATTATTTTGCGTGTATATGAATATAACACAGAAGGGCTGCTATGCACATTTTTGTCCAAGAACGAGGCATGTTCTTGCCCAAACATCTGGGTGGAAGCGGGATGGGTGATAGAGCATGTAAAACCTCATTTTTTCGGGTTTTGGTGCGCCGAAAACCTCCTCCTTCTATCCAGAGTGACATGTAGGCCGTTTGGCACGCAAATGGAATCATGTCGCATTGTTCTGTACGTTATTGTCCCAATATGTGTCCGTGGGTGCGCTCACGGAAGGGTGGAAGACGCTAGGAGAGTACACGCCAACGATTAAATCATCCGAAAACTAAATTGCAAGCCGTTTTTGGTCTCCAAAATTTTGCCGAAGCCGACAAAGTTGGCCCCCGAGGGATGCAAATTTTCATTGCGGTCGTTTTGGCAGGTCATGGAGCTCAAACGGAGTTCGTATGACCAAATTACGACCGTTTCACGGATACAACTCAACTGGATTTCAGCACCGGGGGAACACCGTGAGTCCAGCTTCCAAGGTAAGTTGAGCGCGCGGGCCAGCCATCTTTCACCACTCGGAATTACCTATTATTTTGCGTGTATATGAATATAACACAGAAGAGCTGCTATGCACATTTTCGTCCAAGAACGAGGCATGTTCTTGCCCAAACATCCGGGTGGAAGCGGGATGGGTGATAGAGCATGTAAAACCTCATTTTTTCGGGTTTTGGTGCGCCGAAGAACCTCCTCCTTCTATCCAGAGTGACATGTAGGCCGTTTGGCACACAAATGGAATCATGTCGCATTGTTCTGTACGTTATTGTCCCAATATGTGTCCGTGGGTGCGCTCACGGAAGGGTGGAAGACGCTAGGAGAGTACACGCCAACGATTAAATCATCCGAAAACTAATTTTGCAAGCCGTTTTTGGCCTCCAAAATTTTGCCGAAGCCGACAAAGTTGGCCCCCGAGGGATGCAAATTTTCATTGCGGTCGTTTTGGCAGGTCATGGAGCTCAAACGGAGTTCGTATGACCAAATTACGACCGTTTCACGGATACAACTCAACTGGATTTCAGCACCGGGGGAACACCGTGAGTCCAGCTTCCAAGGTAAGTTGAGCGCGCGGGCCAGCCATCTTTCACCACTTGGAATTACCTATTATTTTGCGTGTATATGAATATAACACAGAAGAGCTGCTATGCACATTTTCGTCCAAGAACGAGGCATGTTCTTGCCCAAACATCCGGGTGGAAGCGGGATGGGTGATAGAGCATGTAAAACCTCATTTTTTCGGGTTTTGGTGCGCCGAAGAACCTCCTCCTTCTATCCAGAGTGACATGTAGGCCGTTTGGCACGCAAATGGAATCATGTCGCATTGTTCTGTACGTTATTGTCCCAATATGTGTCCGTGGGTGCGCTCACGGAAGGGTGGAAGACGCTAGGAGAGTACACGCCAACGATTAAATCATCCGAAAACTAATTTTGCAAGCCGTTTTTGGCCTCCAAAATTTTGCCGAAGCCGACAAAGTTGGCCCCCGAGGGATGCAAATTTTCATTGCGGTCGTTTTGGCAGGTCATGGAGCTCAAACGGAGTTCGTATGACCAAATTACGACCGTTTCACGGATACAACTCAACTGGATTTCAGCACCGGGGGAACACCGTGAGTCCAGCTTCCAAGGTAAGTTGAGCGCGCGGGCCAGCCATCTTTCACCACTCGGAATTACCTATTATTTTGCGTGTATATGAATATAACACAGAAGAGCTGCTATGCACATTTTCGTCCAAGAACGAGGCATGTTCTTGCCCAAACATCCGGGTGGAAGCGGGATGGGTGATAGAGCATGTAAAACCTCATTTTTTCGGGTTTTGGTGCGCCGAAGAACCTCCTCCTTCTATCCAGAGTGACATGTAGGCCGTTTGGCACACAAATGGAATCATGTCGCATTGTTCTGTACGTTATTGTCCCAATATGTGTCCGTGGGTGCGCTCACGGAAGGGTGGAAGACGCTAGGAGAGTACACGCCAACGATTAAATCATCCGAAAACTAATTTTGCAAGCCGTTTTTGGCCTCCAAAATTTTGCCGAAGCCGACAAAGTTGGCCCCCGAGGGATGGAAATTTTCATTGCGGTCGTTTTGGCAGGTCATGGAGCTCAAACGGAGTTCGTATGACCAAATTACGACCGTTTCACGGATACAACTCAACTGGATTTCAGCACCGGGGGAACACCGTGAGTCCAGCTTCCAAGGAAAGTTGAGCGCGCGGGCCAGCCATCTTTCACCACTCGGAATTACCTATTATTTTGCGTGTATATGAATATAACACAGAAGAGCTGCTATGCACATTTTCGTCCAAGAACGAGGCATGTTCTTGCCCAAACATCCGGGTGGAAGCGGGATGGGTGATAGAGCATGTAAAACCTCATTTTTTCGGGTTTTGGTGCGCCGAAGAACCTCCTCCTTCTATCCAGAGTGACATGTAGGCCGTTTGGCACACAAATGGAATCATGTCGCATTGTTCTGTACGTTATTGTCCCAATATGTGTCCGTGGGTGCGCTCACGGAAGGGTGGAAGACGCTAGGAGAGTACACGCCAACGATTAAATCATCCGAAAACTAATTTTGCAAGCCGTTTTTGGCCTCCAAAATTTTGCCGAAGCCGACAAAGTTGGCCCCCGAGGGATGCAAATTTTCATTGCGGTCGTTTTGGCAGGTCATGGAGCTCAAACGGAGTTCGTATGACCAAATTACGACCGTTTCACGGATACAACTCAACTGGATTTCAGCACCGGGGGAACACCGTGAGTCCAGCTTCCAAGGTAAGTTGAGCGCGCGGGCCAGCCATCTTTCACCACTCGGAATTACCTATTATTTTTGCGTGTATATGAATATAACACAGAAGAGCTGCTGTGCACATTTTCGTCCAAGAACGAGGCATGTTCTTGCCCAAACATCCGGGTGGAAGCGGGATGGGTGATAGTGCATGTAAAACCTCATTTTTTCGGGTTTTGGTGCGCCGAAGAACCTCCTCCTTCTATACAGAGTGACATGTAGGCCGTTTGGCACGCAAATGGAATCATGTCGCATTGTTCTGTACGTTATTGTCCCAATATGTGTCCGTGGGTGCGCTCACGGAAGGGTGGAAGACGCTAGGAGAGTACACGCCAACGATTAAATCATCCGAAAACTAATTTTGCAAGCCATTTTTGGCCTCCAAAATTTTGCCGAAGCCGACAAAGTTGGCCCCCGAGGGATGCAAATTTTCATTGCGGTCGTTTTGGCAGGTCATGGAGCTCAAACGGAGTTCGTATGACTAAATTACGACCGTTTCACGGATACAACTCAACTGGATTTCAGCACCGGGGGAACACCGTGAGTCCAGCTTCCAAGGTAAGTTGAGCGCGCGGGCCAGCCATCTTTCACCACTCGGAATTACCTATTATTTTGCGTGTATATGAATATAACACAGAAGAGCTGCTGTGCACATTTTCGTCCAAGAACGAGGCATGTTCTTGCCCAAACATCCGGGTGGAAGCGGGATGGGTGATAGAGCATGTAAAACCTCATTTTTTCGGGTTTTGGTGCGCCGAAGAACCTCCTCCTTCTATACAGAGTGACATGTAGGCCGTTTGGCACGCAAATGGAATCATGTCGCATTGTTCTGTACGTTATTGTCCCAATATGTGTCCGTGGGTGCGCTCACGGAAGGGTGGAAGACGCTAGGAGAGTACACGCCAACGATTAAATCATCCGAAAACTAATTTTGCAAGCCGTTTTTGGCCTCCAAAATTTTGCCGAAGCCAACAAAGTTGGCCCCCGAGGGATGCAAATTTTCATTGCGGTCGTTTTGGCAGGTCATGGAGCTCAAACGGAGTTCGTATGACCAAATTACGACCGTTTCACGGATACAACTCAACTGGATTTCAGCACCGGGGGAACACCGTGAGTCCAGCTTCCAAGGTAAGTTGAGCGCGCGGGCCAGCCATCTTTCACCACTCGGAATTACCTATTATTTTGCGTGTATATGAATATAACACAGAAGAGCTGCTGTGCACATTTTCGTCCAAGAACGAGGCATGTTCTTGCCCAAACATCCGGGTGGAAGCGGGATGGGTGATAGAGCATGTAAAACCTCATTTTTTCGGGTTTTGGTGCGCCGAAGAACCTCCTCCTTCTATCCAGAGTGACATGTAGGCCGTTTGGCACGCAAATGGAATCATGTCGCATTGTTCTGTACGTTATTGTCCCAATATGTGTCCGTGGGTGCGCTCACGGAAGGGTGGAAGACGCTAGGAGAGTACACGTCAACGATTAAATCATCCGAAAACTAATTTTGCAAGCCGTTTTTGGCCTCCAAAATTTTGCCGAAGCCGACAAAGTGGGCCCCCGAGGGATGCAAATTTTCATTGCGGTCATTTTGGCAGGTCATGGAGCTGAAACGGAGTTCGTATGACCAAATTACGACCGTTTCACGGATACAACTAAACTGGATTTCAGCACCGGGGGAACACCGTGAGTCCAGCTTCCAAGGTAAGTTGAGCGCACGGGCCAGCCATCTTTCACCACTCGGAATTACCTATTATTTTGCGTGTATATGAATATAACACAGAAGGGCTGCTATGCACATTTTCGTCCAAGAACGAGGCATGTTCTTGCCCAAACATCTGGGTGGAAGCGGGATGGGTGATAGAGCATGTAAAACCTCATTTTTTCGGGTTTTGGTGCGCCGAAAACCTCCTCCTTCTATCCAGAGTGACATGTAGGCCGTTTGGCACGCAAATGGAATCATGTCGCATTGTTCTGTACGTTATTGTCCCAATATGTGTCCGTGGGTGCGCTCACGGAAGGGTGGAAGACGCTAGGAGAGTACACGCCAACGATTAAATCATCGGAAAACTAATTTTGCAAGCCGTTTTTGGTCTCCAAAATTTTGCCGAAGCCGACAAAGTTGGCCCCCGAGGGATGCAAATTTTCATTGCGGTCGTTTTGGCAGGTCATGGTGCTCAAACGGAGTTCGTATGACCAAATTACGACCGTTTCACGGATACAACTCAACTGGATTTCAGCACCGGGGGAACACCGTGAGTCCAGCTTCCAAGGTAAGTTGAGCGCGCGGGCCAGCCATCTTTCACCACTCGGAATTACCTATTATTTTGCGTGTATATGAATATAACACAGAAGAGCTGCTGTGCACATTTTCGTCCAAGAACGAGGCATGTTCTTGACCAAACATCCGGGTGGAAGCTGGATGGGTGATAGAGCATGTAAAACCTCATTTTTTCGGGTTTTGGTGCGCCGAAGAACCTCCTCCTTCTATCCAGAGTGACATGTAGGCCGTTTGGCACGCAAATGGAATCATGTCACATTGTTCTGTACGTTATTGTCCCAATATGTGTCCGTGGGTGCGCTCACGGAAGGGTGGAAGACGCTAGGAGAGTACACGTCAACGATTAAATCATCCGAAAACTAATTTTGCAAGCCGTTTTTGGCCTCCAAAATTTTGCCGAAGCCGACAAAGTGGGCCCCCGAGGGATGCAAATTTTCATTGCGGTCATTTTGGCAGGTCATGGAGCTGAAACGGAGTTCGTATGACCAAATTACGACCGTTTCACGGATACAACTAAACTGGATTTCAGCACCGGGGGAACACCGTGAGTCCAGCTTCCAAGGTAAGTTGAGCGCACGGGCCAGCCATCTTTCACCACTCGGAATTACCTATTATTTTGCGTGTATATGAATATAACACAGAAGGGCTGCTATGCACATTTTCGTCCAAGAACGAGGCATGTTCTTGCCCAAACATCTGGGTGGAAGCGGGATGGGTGATAGAGCATGTAAAACCTCATTTTTTCGGGTTTTGGTGCGCCGAAAACCTCCTCCTTCTATCCAGAGTGACATGTAGGCCGTTTGGCACGCAAATGGAATCATGTCGCATTGTTCTGTACGTTATTGTCCCAATATGTGTCCGTGGGTGCGCTCACGGAAGGGTGGAAGACGCTAGGAGAGTACACGCCAACGATTAAATCATCGGAAAACTAATTTTGCAAGCCGTTTTTGGTCTCCAAAATTTTGCCGAAGCCGACAAAGTTGGCCCCCGAGGGATGCAAATTTTCATTGCGGTCGTTTTGGCAGGTCATGGTGCTCAAACGGAGTTCGTATGACCAAATTACGACCGTTTCACGGATACAACTCAACTGGATTTCAGCACCGGGGGAACACCGTGAGTCCAGCTTCCAAGGTAAGTTGAGCGCGCGGGCCAGCCATCTTTCACCACTCGGAATTACCTATTATTTTGCGTGTATATGAATATAACACAGAAGAGCTGCTGTGCACATTTTCGTCCAAGAACGAGGCATGTTCTTGACCAAACATCCGGGTGGAAGCTGGATGGGTGATAGAGCATGTAAAACCTCATTTTTTCGGGTTTTGGTGCGCCGAAGAACCTCCTCCTTCTATCCAGAGTGACATGTAGGCCGTTTGGCACGCAAATGGAATCATGTCACATTGTTCTGTACGTTATTGTCCCAATATGTGTCCGTGGGTGCGCTCACGGAAGGGTGGAAGACGCTAGGAGAGTACACGTCAACGATTAAATCATCCGAAAACTAATTTTGCAAGCCGTTTTTGGCCTCCAAAATTTTGCCGAAGCCGACAAAGTTGGCCCCCGAGGGATGCAAATTTTCATTGCGGTCGTTTTGGCAGGTCATGGAGCTCAAACGGAGTTCGTATGACCAAATTACGACCGTTTCACGGATACAACTCAACTGGATTTCAGCACCGGGGGAACACCGTGAGTCCAGCTTCCAAGGTAAGTTGAGCGCGCGGGCCAGCCATCTTTCACCACTCGGAATTACCTATTATTTTGCGTGTATATGAATATAACACAGAAGAGCTGCTGTGCACATTTTCGTCCAAGAACGAGGCATGTTCTTGCCCAAACATCCGGGTGGAAGCGGGATGGGTGATAGAGCATGTAAAACCTCATTTTTTCGGGTTTTGGTGCGCCGAAGAACCTCCTCCTTCTATACAGAGTGACATGTAGGCCGTTTGGCACGCAAATGGAATCATGTCGCATTGTTCTGTACGTTATTGTCCCAATATGTGTCCGTGGGTGCGCTCACGGAAGGGTGGAAGACGCTAGGAGGGTACACGCCAACGATTAAATCATCCGAAAACTAATTTTGCAAGCCGTTTTTGGCCTCCAAAATTTTGCCGAAGCCAACAAAGTGGGCCCCCGAGGGATGCAAATTTTCATCGCGGTCGTTTTGGCAGGTCATGGAGCTCAAACGGAGTTCGTATGACCAAATTACGACCGTTTCACGGATACAACTCAACTGGATTTCAGCACCGGGGGAACACCGTGAGTCCAGCTTCCAAGGTAAGTTGAGCGCGCGGGCCAGCCATCTTTCACCACTCGGAATTACCTATTATTTTGCGTGTATATGAATATAAAACAGAAGAGCTGCTGTGCACATTTTCGTCCAAGAACGAGGCATGTTCTTGCCCAAACATCCGGGTGGAAGCGGGATGGGTGATAGAGCATGTAAAACCTCATTTTTTCGGGTTTTGGTGCGCCGAAGAACCTCCTCCTTCTATCCAGAGTGACATGTAGGCCGTTTGGCACGCAAATGGAATCATGTCGCATTGTTCTGTACGTTATTGTCCCAATATGTGTCCGTGGGTGCGCTCACGGAAGGGTGGAAGACGCTAGGAGAGTACACGTCAACGATTAAATCATCCGAAAACTAATTTTGCAAGCCGTTTTTGGCCTCCAAAATTTTGCCGAAGCCGACAAAGTGGGCCCCCGAGGGATGCAAATTTTCATTGCGGTCATTTTGGCAGGTCATGGAGCTGAAACGGAGTTCGTATGACCAAATTACGACCGTTTCACGGATACAACTCAACTGGATTTCAGCACCGGGGGAACACCGTGAGTCCAGCTTCCAAGGTAAGTTGAGCGCACGGGCCAGCCATCTTTCACCACTCGGAATTACCTATTATTTTGCGTGTATATGAATATAACACAGAAGGGCTGCTATGCACATTTTCGTCCAAGAACGAGGCATGTTCTTGCCCAAACATCTGGGTGGAAGCGGGATGGGTGATAGAGCATGTAAAACCTCATTTTTTCGGGTTTTGGTGCGCCGAAAACCTCCTCCTTCTATCCAGAGTGACATGTAGGCCGTTTGGCACGCAAATGGAATCATGTCGCATTGTTCTGTACGTTATTGTCCCAATATGTGTCCGTGGGTGCGCTCACGGAAGGGTGGAAGACGCTAGGAGAGTACACGCCAACGATTAAATCATCGGAAAACTAATTTTGCAAGCCGTTTTTGGTCTCCAAAATTTTGCCGAAGCCGACAAAGTTGGCCCCCGAGGGATGCAAATTTTCATTGCGGTCGTTTTGGCAGGTCATGGTGCTCAAACGGAGTTCGTATGACCAAATTACGACCGTTTCACGGATACAACTCAACTGGATTTCAGCACCGGGGGAACACCGTGAGTCCAGCTTCCAAGGTAAGTTGAGCGCGCGGGCCAGCCATCTTTCACCACTCGGAATTACCTATTATTTTGCGTGTATATGAATATAACACAGAAGAGCTGCTGTGCACATTTTCGTCCAAGAACGAGGCATGTTCTTGACCAAACATCCGGGTGGAAGCTGGATGGGTGATAGAGCATGTAAAACCTCATTTTTTCGGGTTTTGGTGCGCCGAAGAACCTCCTCCTTCTATCCAGAGTGACATGTAGGCCGTTTGGCACGCAAATGGAATCATGTCACATTGTTCTGTACGTTATTGTCCCAATATGTGTCCGTGGGTGCGCTCACGGAAGGGTGGAAGACGCTAGGAGAGTACACGTCAACGATTAAATCATCCGAAAACTAATTTTGCAAGCCGTTTTTGGCCTCCAAAATTTTGCCGAAGCCGACAAAGTTGGCCCCCGAGGGATGCAAATTTTCATTGCGGTCGTTTTGGCAGGTCATGGAGCTCAAACGGAGTTCGTATGACCAAATTACGACCGTTTCACGGATACAACTCAACTGGATTTCAGCACCGGGGGAACACCGTGAGTCCAGCTTCCAAGGTAAGTTGAGCGCGCGGGCCAGCCATCTTTCACCACTCGGAATTACCTATTATTTTGCGTGTATATGAATATAACACAGAAGAGCTGTTGTGCACATTTTCGTCCAAGAACGAGGCATGTTCTTGCCCAAACATCCGGGTGGAAGCGGGATGGGTGATAGAGCATGTAAAACCTCATTTTTTCGGGTTTTGGTGCGCCGAAGAACCTCCTCCTTCTATACAGAGTGACATGTAGGCCGTTTGGCACGCAAATGGAATCATGTCGCATTGTTCTGTACGTTATTGTCCCAATATGTGTCCGTGGGTGCGCTCACGGAAGGGTGGAAGACGCTAGGAGAGTACACGCCAACGATTAAATCATCCGAAAACTAATTTTGCAAGCCGTTTTTGGCCTCCAAAATTTTGCCGAAGCCGACAAAGTGGGCCCCCGAGGGATGCAAATTTTCATTGCGGTCGTTTTGGCAGGTCATGGAGCTCAAACGGAGTTCGTATGACCAAATTACGACCGTTTCACGGATACAACTCAACTGGATTTCAGCACCAGGGGAACACCGTGAGTCCAGCTTCCAAGGTAAGTTGAGCGCGCGGGCCAGCCATCTTTCACCACTCGGAATTACCTATTATTTTGCGTGTATATGAATATAACACAGAAGAGCTGTTGTGCACATTTTCGTCCAAGAACGAGGCATGTTCTTGCCCAAACATCCGGGTGGAAGCGGGATGGGTGATAGAGCATGTAAAACCTCATTTTTTCGGGTTTTGGTGCGCCAAAAACCTCCTCCTTCTATCCAGAGTGACATGTAGGCCGTTTGGCACGCAAATGGAATCATGTCGCATTGTTCTGTACGTTATTGTCCCAATATGTGTCCGTGGGTGCGCTCACGGAAGGGTGGAAGACGCTAGGAGAGTACACGCCAACGATTAAATCATCCGAAAACTAATTTTGCAAGCCGTTTTTGGTCTCCAAAATTTTGCCGAAGCCGACAAAGTTGGCCCCCGAGGGATGCAAATTTTCATTGCGGTCGTTTGGGCAGGTCATGGAGCTCAAACGGAGTTCGTATGACCAAATTACGACCGTTTCACGGATACAACTCAACTGGATTTCAGCACCGGGGGAACACCGTGAGTCCAGCTTCCAAGGTAAGTTGAGCGCGCGGGCCAGCCATCTTTCACCACTCGGAATTACCTATTATTTTGCGTGTATATGAATATAACACAGAAGGGCTGCTATGCACATTTTCGTCCAAGAACGAGGCATGTTCTTGCCCAAACATCCGGGTGGAAGCGGGATGGGTGATAGAGCATGTAAAACCTCATTTTTTTGGGTTTTGGTGCGCCGAAGAACCTCCTGCTTCTATCCAGAGTGACATGTAGGCCGTTTGGCACACAAATGGAATCATGTCGCATTGTTCTGTACGTTATTGTCCCAATATGTGTCCGTGGGTGCGCTCACGGAAGGGTGGAAGACGCTAGGAGAGTACACGCCAACGATTAAATCATCCGAAAACAAATTTTGCAAGCCGTTTTTGGCCTCCAAAATTTTGCCGAAGCCGACAAAGTTGGCCCCCGAGGGATGCAAATTTTCATTGCGGTCGTTTTGGCAGGTCATGGAGCTCAAACGGAGTTCGTATGACCAAATTACGACCGTTTCACGGATACAACTCAACTGGATTTCAGCACCGGGGGAACACCGTGAGTCCAGCTTCCAAGGTAAGTTGAGCGCGCGGGCCAGCCATCTTTCACCACTCGGAATTACCTATTATTTTGCGTGTATATGAATATAACACAGAAGAGCTGCTGTGCACATTTTCGTCCAAGAACGAGGCATGTTCTTGCCCAAACATCCGGGTGGAAGCGGGATGGGTGATAGAGCATGTAAAACCTCATTTTTTCGGGTTTTGGTGCGCCGAAGAACCTCTTCCTTCTATCCAGAGTGACATGTAGGCCGTTTGGCACGCAAATGGAATCATGTCGCATTGTTCTGTACGTTATTGTTCCAATATGTGTCCGTGGGTGCGCTCACGGAAGGATGGAAGACGCTAGGAGAGTACACGCCAACGATTAAATCATCCGAAAACTAATTTTGCAAGCCGTTTTTGTCTCCAAAATTTTGCGAAGCCGACAGAGTTGGCCCCCGAGGGATGCAAATTTTCATTGCGGTCGTTTTGGCAGGTCATGGAGCTCAAACGGAGTTCGTATGACCAAATTACGACCGTTTCACGGATACAACTCAACTGGATTTCAGCACCGGGGGAACACCGTGAGTCCAGCTTCCAAGGTAAGTTGAGCGCGCGGGCCAGCCATCTTTCACCACTCGGAATTACCTATTATTTTGCGTGTATATGAATATAACACAGAAGGGCTGCTATGCACATTTTCGTCCAAGAACGAGGCATGTTCTTGCCCAAACATCCGGGTGGAAGCGGGATGGGTGATAGAGCATGTAAAACCTCATTTTTTCGGGTTTTGGTGCGCCGAAGAACCTCCTCCTTCTATCCAGAGTGACATGTAGGCCGTTTGGCACGCAAATGGAATCATGTCGCATTGTTCTGTACGTTATTGTCCCAATATGTGTCCGTGGGTGCGCTCACGGAAGGATGGAAGACGCTAGGAGAGTACACGCCAACGATTAAATCATCCGAAAACTAATTTTGCAAGCCGTTTTTGGCCTCCAAAATTTTGCGAAGCCGACAAAGTTGGCCCCCGAGGGATGCAAATTTTCATTGCGGTCGTTTTGGCAGGTCATGGAGCTCAAACGGAGTTCGTATGACCAAATTACGACCGTTTCACGGATACAACTCAACTGGATTTCAGCACCGGGGGAACACCGTGAGTCCAGCTTCCAAGGTAAGTTGAGCGCGCGGGCCTGCCATCTTTCACCACTCGGAATTACCTATTATTTTGCGTGTATATGAATATAACACAGAAGGGCTGCTATGCACATTTTCGTCCAAGAACGAGGCATGTTCTTGCCCAAACATCCGGGTGGAAGCGGGATGGGTGATAGAGCATGTAAAACCTCATTTTTTCGGGTTTTGGTGCGCCGAAAACCTCCTCCTTCTATCCAGAGTGACATGTAGGCCGTTTGGCACGCAAATGGAATCATGTCGCATTGTTCTGTACGTTATTGTCCCAATATGTGTCCGTGGGTGCGCTCACGGAAGGGTGGAAGACGCTAGGAGAGTACACGCCAACGATTAAATCATCCGAAAACTAATTTTGCAAGCCGTTTTTGGTCTCCAAAATTTTGCCGAAGCCGACAAAGTTGGCCCCCGAGGGATGCAAATTTTCATTGCGGTCGTTTTGGCAGGTCATGGAGCTCAAACGGAGTTCGTATGACCAAATTACGACCGTTTCACGGATACAACTCAACTGGATTTCAGCACCGGGGGAACACCGTGAGTCCAGCTTCCAAGGTAAGTTGAGCGCGCGGGCCAGCCATCTTTCACCACTCGGAATTACCTATTATTTTGCGTGTATATGAATATAACACAGAAGGGCTGCTATGCACATTTTCGTCGAAGAACGAGGCATGTTCTTGCCCAAACATCCGGGTGGAAGCGGGATGGGTGATAGAGCATGTAAAACCTCATTTTTTCGGGTTTTGGTGCGCCGAAGAACCTCCTCCTTCTATCCAGAGTGACATGTAGGCCGTTTGGCACACAAATGGAATCATGTTGCATTGTTCTGTACGTTATTGTCCCAATATGTGTCCGTGGGTGCGCTCACGGAAGGGTGGAAGACGCTAGGAGAGTACACGCCAACGATTAAATCATCCGAAAACTAATTTTGCAAGCCGTTTTTGGCCTCCAAAATTTTGCCGAAGCCGACAAAGTTGGCCCCCGCGGGATGCAAATTTTCATTGCGGTCGTTTTGGCAGGTCATGGAGCTCAAACGGAGTTCGTATGACCAAATTACGACCGTTTCACGGATACAACTCAACTGGATTTCAGCACCGGGGGAACACCGTGAGTCCAGCTTCCAAGGTAAGTTGAGCACGCGGGCCAGCCATCTTTCACCACTCGGAATTACCTATTATTTTGCGTGTATATGAATATAACACAGAAGAGCTGCTGTGCACATTTTCGTCCAAGAACGAGGCATGTTCTTGCCCAAACATCCGGGTGGAAGCGGGATGGGTGATAGAGCATGTAAAACCTCATTTTTTCGGGTTTTGGTGCGCCGAAAACCTCCTCCTTCTATCCAGAGTGACATGTAGGCCGTTTGGCACGCAAATGGAATCATGTCGCATTGTTCTGTACGTTATTGTCCCAATATGTGTCCGTGGGTGCGCTCACGGAAGGGTGGAAGACGCTAGGAGAGTACACGCCAACGATTAAATCATCCGAAAACTAATTTTGCAAGCCGTTTTTGGTCTCCAAAATTTTGCCGAAGCCGACAAAGTTGGCCCCCAAGGGATGCAAATTTTCATTGCGGTCGTTTTGGCAGGTCATGGAGCTCAAACGGAGTTCGTATGACCAAATTACGACCGTTTCACGGATACAACTCAACTGGATTTCAGCACCGGGGGAACACCGTGAGTCCAGCTTCCAAGGTAAGTTGAGCGCGCGGGCCAGCCATCTTTCACCACTCGGAATTACCTATTATTTTGCGTGTATATGAATATAACACAGAAGAGCTGCTGTGCACATTTTCGTCCAAGAACGAGGCATGTTCTTGCCCAAACATCCGGGTGGAAGCGGGATGGGTGATAGAGCATGTAAAACCTCATTTTTTCGGGTTTTGGTGCGCCGAAGAACCTCCTACTTCTATCCAGAGTGACATGTAGGCCGTTTGGCACGCAAATGGAATCATGTCGCATTGTTCTGTACGTTATTGTCCCAATATGTGTCCGTGGGTGCGCTCACGGAAGGATGGAAGACGCTAGGAGAGTACACGCCAACGATTAAATCATCCGAAAACTAATTTTGCAAGCCGTTTTTGCCCTCCAAAATTTTGCCGAAGCCGACAAAGTTGGCCCCCGAGGGATGCAAATTTTCATTGCGGTCGTTTTGGCAGGTCATGGAGCTCAAACGGAGTTCGTATTACCAAATTACGACCGTTTCACGGATACAACTCAACTGGATTTCAGCACCGGGGGAACACCGTGAGTCCAGCTTCCAAGGTAAGTTGAGCGCGCGGGCCAGCCATCTTTCACCACTCGGAATTACCTATTATTTTGCGTGTATATGAATATAACACAGAAGGGCTGCTATGCACATTTTCGTCCAAGAACGAGGCATGTTCTTGCCCAAACATCCGGGTGGAAGCGGGATGGGTGATAGAGCATGTAAAACCTCATTTTTTCGGGTTTTGGTGCGCCGAAAACCTCCTCCTTCTATCCAGAGTGACATGTAGGCCGTTTGGCACGCAAATGGAATCATGTCGCATTGTTCTGTACGTTATTGTCCCAATATGTGTCCGTGGGTGCGCTCACGGAAGGGTGGAAGACGCTAGGAGAGTACACGCCAACGATTAAATCATCCGAAAACTAATTTTGCAAGCCGTTTTTGCCCTCCAAAATTTTGCCGAAGCCGACAAAGTTGGCCCCCGAGGGATGCAAATTTTCATTGCGGTCGTTTTGGCAGGTCATGGAGCTCAAACGGAGTTCGTATGACCAAATTACGACCGTTTCACGGATACAACTCAACTGGATTTCAGCACCGGGGGAACACCGTGAGTCCAGCTTCCAAGGTAAGTTGAGCGCGCGGGCCAGCCATCTTTCACCACTCGGAATTACCTATTATTTTGCGTGTATATGAATATAACACAGAAGGGCTGCTATGCACATTTTCGTCCAAGAACGAGTAATGTTCTTGCCCAAACATCCGGGTGGAAGCGGGATGGGTGATAGAGCATGTAAAACCTCATTTTTTCGGGTTTTGGTGCGCCGAAGAACCTCCTCCTTCTATCCAGAGTGACATGTAGGCCGTTTGGCACGCAAATGGAATCATGTCGCATTGTTCTGTACGTTATTGTCCCAATATGTGTCCGTGGGTGCGCTCACGGAAGGGTGGAAGACGCTAGGAGAGTACACGACAACGATTAAATCATCCGAAAACTAATTTTGCAAGCCGTTTTTGGCCTCCAAAATTTTGCCGAAGCCGACAAAGTTGGCCCCCGAGGGATGCAAATTTTCATTGCGGTCGTTTTGGCAGGTCATGGAGCTCAAACGGAGTTCGTATGACCAAATTACGACCGTTTCACGGATACAACTCAACTGGATTTCAGCACCGGGGGAACACCGTGAGTCCAGCTTCCAAGGTAAGTTGAGCGCGCGGGCAGCCATCTTTCACCACTCGGAATTACCTATTATTTTGCGTGTATATGAATATAACACAGAAGAGCTGCTATGCACATTTTCGTCCAAGAACGAGGCATGTTCTTGCCCAAACATCCGGGTGGAAGCGGGATGGGTGATAGAGCATGTAAAACCTCATTTTTTCGGGTTTTGGTGCGCCGAAGAACCTCCTCCTTCTATCCAGAGTGACATGTAGGCCGTTTGGCACACAAATGGAATCATGTCGCATTGTTCTGTACGTTATTGTCCCAATATGTGTCCGTGGGTGCGCTCACGGAAGGGTGGAAGACGCTAGGAGGGTACACGCCAACGATTAAATCATCCGAAAACTAATTTTGCAAGCCGTTTTTGGCCTCCAAAATTTTGCCGAAGCCGACAAAGTTGGCCACCGAGGGATGCAAATTTTCATTGCGGTCGTTTTGGCAGGTCATGGAGCTCAAACGGAGTTCGTATGACCAAATTACGACCGTTTCACGGATACAACTCAACTGGATTTCAGCACCGGGGGAACACCGTGAGTCCAGCTTCCAAGGTAAGTTGAGCGCGCGGGCCAGCCATCTTTCACCACTCGGAATTACCTATTATTTTGCGTGTATATGAATATAACACAGAAGAGCTGCTGTGCACATTTTCGTCCAAGAACGAGGCATGTTCTTGCCCAAACATCCGGGTGGAAGCGGGATGGGTGATAGAGCATGTAAAACCTCATTTTTTCGGGTTTTGGTGCGCCGAAGAACCTCCTCCTTCTATCCAGAGTGACATGTAGGCCGTTTGGCACGCAAATGGAATCATGTCGCATTGTTCTGTACGTTATTGTCCCAATATGTGTTTGTGGGTGCGCTCACGGAAGGATGGAAGACGCTAGGAGAGTACACGCCAACGATTAAATCATCCGAAAACTAATTTTGCAAGCCGTTTTTTCCCTCCAAAATTTTGCCGAAGCCGACAAAGTGGGCCCCCGAGGGATGCAAATTTTCATTGCGGTCGTTTTGGCAGGTCATGGAGCTCAAACGGAGTTCGTATGACCAAATTACGACCGTTTCAAGGATACAACTGAACTGGATTTCAGCACCGGGGGAACACCGTGAGTCCAGCTTCCAAGGTAAGTTGAGCGCGCGGGCCAGCCATCTTTCACCACTCGGAATTACCTATTATTTTGCGTGTATATGAATATAAAACAGAAGAGCTGCTGTGCACATTTTCGTCCAAGAACGAGGCATGTTCTTGCCCAAACATCCGGGTGGAAGCGGGATGGGTGATAGAGCATGTAAAACCTCATTTTTTCGGGTTTTGGTGCGCCGAAGAACCTCCTCCTTCTATCCAGAGTGACATGTAGGCCGTTTGGCACACAAATGGAATCATGTCGCATTGTTCTGTACGTTATTGTCCCAATATGTGTCCGTGGGTGCGCTCACGGAAGGATGGAAGACGCTAGGAGAGTACACGCCAACGATTAAATCATCCGAAAACTAATTTTGCAAGACGTTTTTGGCCTCCAAAATTTTGCCGAAGCCGACAAAGTTGGCCCCCGAGGGATGCAAATTTTCATTGCGGTCGTTTTGGCAGGTCATGGAGCTCAAACGGAGTTCGTATGACCAAATTACGACCGTTTCACGGATACAACTCAACTGGATTTCAGCACCGGGGGAACACCGTGAGTCCAGCTTCCAAGGTAAGTTGAGCGCGCGGGCCAGCCATCTTTCACCACTCGGAATTACCTATTATTTTGCATGTATATGAATATAACACAGAAGGGCTGCTGTGCACATTTTCGTCCAAGAACGAGGCATGTTCTTGCCCAAACATCCGGGTGGAAGCGGGATGGGTGATAGAGCATGTAAAACCTCATTTTTTCGGGTTTTGGTGCGCCGAAGAACCTCCTCCTTCTATCCAGAGTGACATGTAGGCCGTTTGGCACGCAAATGGAATCATGTCGCATTGTTCTGTACGTTATTGTCCCAATATGTGTCTGTGGGTGCGCTCACGGAAGGATGGAAGACGCTAGGAGAGTACACGCCAACGATTAAATCATCCGAAAACTAATTTTGCAAGCCGTTTTTGCCCTCCAAAATTTTGCCGAAGCCGACAAAGTGGGCCCCCGAGGGATGCAAATTTTCATTGCGGTCGTTTTGGCAGGTCATGGAGCTCAAACGGAGTTCGTATGACCAAATTACGACCGTTTCAAGGATACAACTCAACTGGATTTCAGCACCGGGGGAACACCGTGAGTCCAGCTTCCAAGGTAAGTTGAGCGCGCGGGCCAGCCATCTTTCACCACTCGGAATTACCTATTATTTTGCGTGTATATGAATATAAAACAGAAGAGCTGCTGTGCACATTTTCGTCCAAGAACGAGGCATGTTCTTGCCCAAACATCCGGGTGGAAGCGGGATGGGTGATAGAGCATGTAAAACCTCATTTTTTCGGGTTTTCGTGCGCCGAAGAACCTCCTCCTTCTATCCAGAGTGACATGTAGGCCGTTTGGCACGCAAATGGAATCATGTCGCATTGTTCTGTACGTTATTGTCCCAATATGTGTCCGTGGGTGCGCTCACGGAAGGGTGGAAGACGGTAGGAGAGTACACGACAACGATTAAATCATCCGAAAACTAATTTTGCAAGCCGTTTTTGGCCTCCAAAATTTTGCCGAAGCCGACAAAGTTGGCCCCCGCGGGATGCAAATTTTCATTGCGGTCGTTTTGGCAGGTCATGGAGCTCAAACGGAGTTCGTATGACCAAATTACGACCGTTTCACGGATACAACTCAACTGGATTTCAGCACCGGGGGAACACCGTGAGTCCAGCTTCCAAGGTAAGTTGAGCACGCGGGCCAGCCATCTTTCACCACTCGGAATTACCTATTATTTTGCGTGTATATGAATATAACACAGAAGAGCTGCTGTGCACATTTTCGTCCAAGAACGAGGCATGTTCTTGCCCAAACATCCGGGTGGAAGCGGGATGGGTGATAGAGCATGTAAAACCTCATTTTTTCGGGTTTTGGTGCGCCGAAAACCTCCTCCTTCTATCCAGAGTGACATGTAGGCCGTTTGGCACGCAAATGGAATCATGTCGCATTGTTCTGTACGTTATTGTCCCAATATGTGTCCGTGGGTGCGCTCACGGAAGGGTGGAAGACGCTAGGAGAGTACACGCCAACGATTAAATCATCCGAAAACTAATTTTGCAAGCCGTTTTTGGTCTCCAAAATTTTGCCGAAGCCGACAAAGTTGGCCCCCAAGGGATGCAAATTTTCATTGCGGTCGTTTTGGCAGGTCATGGAGCTCAAACGGAGTTCGTATGACCAAATTACGACCGTTTCACGGATACAACTCAACTGGATTTCAGCACCGGGGGAACACCGTGAGTCCAGCTTCCAAGGTAAGTTGAGCGCGCGGGCCAGCCATCTTTCACCACTCGGAATTACCTATTATTTTGCGTGTATATGAATATAACACAGAAGAGCTGCTGTGCACATTTTCGTCCAAGAACGAGGCATGTTCTTGCCCAAACATCCGGGTGGAAGCGGGATGGGTGATAGAGCATGTAAAACCTCATTTTTTCGGGTTTTGGTGCGCCGAAGAACCTCCTCCTTCTATCCAGAGTGACATGTAGGCCGTTTGGCACGCAAATGGAATCATGTCGCATTGTTCTGTACGTTATTGTCCCAATATGTGTCCGTGGGTGCGCTCACGGAAGGATGGAAGACGCTAGGAGAGTACACGCCAACGATTAAATCATCCGAAAACTAATTTTGCAAGCCGTTTTTGTCCTCCAAAATTTTGCCGAAGCCGACAAAGTTGGCCCCCGAGGGATGCAAATTTTTATTGCGGTCGTTTTGGCAGGTCATGGAGCTCAAACGGAGTTCGTATTACCAAATTACGACCGTTTCACGGATACAACTCAACTGGATTTCAGCACCGGGGGAACACCGTGAGTCCAGCTTCCAAGGTAAGTTGAGCGCGCGGGCCAGCCATCTTTCACCACTCGGAATTACCTATTATTTTGCGTGTATATGAATATAACACAGAAGGGCTGCTATGCACATTTTCGTCCAAGAACGAGGCATGTTCTTGCCCAAACATCCGGGTGGAAGCGGGATGGGTGATAGAGCATGTAAAACCTCATTTTTTCGGGTTTTGGTGCGCCGAAAACCTCCTCCTTCTATCCAGAGTGACATGTAGGCCGTTTGGCACGCAAATGGAATCATGTCGCATTGTTCTGTACGTTATTGTCCCAATATGTGTCCGTGGGTGCGCTCACGGAAGGGTGGAAGACGCTAGGAGAGTACACGCCAACGATTAAATCATCCGAAAACTAATTTTGCAAGCCGTTTTTGCCCTCCAAAATTTTGCCGAAGCCGACAAAGTTGGCCCCCGAGGGATGCAAATTTTCATTGCGGTCGTTTTGGCAGGTCATGGAGCTCAAACGGAGTTCGTATGACCAAATTACGACCGTTTCACGGATACAACTCAACTGGATTTCAGCACCGGGGGAACACCGTGAGTCCAGCTTCCAAGGTAAGTTGAGCGCGCGGGCCAGCCATCTTTCACCACTCGGAATTACCTATTATTTTGCGTGTATATGAATATAACACAGAAGGGCTGCTATGCACATTTTCGTCCAAGAACGAGTAATGTTCTTGCCCAAACATCCGGGTGGAAGCGGGATGGGTGATAGAGCATGTAAAACCTCATTTTTTCGGGTTTTGGTGCGCCGAAGAACCTCCTCCTTCTATCCAGAGTGACATGTAGGCCGTTTGGCACGCAAATGGAATCATGTCGCATTGTTCTGTACGTTATTGTCCCAATATGTGTCCGTGGGTGCGCTCACGGAAGGGTGGAAGACGCTAGGAGAGTACACGCCAACGATTAAATCATCCGAAAACTAATTTTGCAAGCCGTTTTTGGCCTCCAAAATTTTGCCGAAGCCGACAAAGTTGGCCCCCAAGGGATGCAAATTTTCATTGCGGTCGTTTTGGCAGGTCATGGAGCTCAAACGGAGTTCGTATGACCAAATTACGACCGTTTCACGGATACAACTCAACTGGATTTCAGCACCGGGGGAACACCGTGAGTCCAGCTTCCAAGGTAAGTTGAGCACGCGGGCCAGCCATCTTTCACCACTCGGAATTACCTATTATTTTGCGTGTATATGAATATAACACAGAAGAGCTGCTGTGCACATTTTCGTCCAAGAACGAGGCATGTTCTTGCCCAAACATCCGGGTGGAAGCGGGATGGGTGATAGAGCATGTAAAACCTCATTTTTTCGGGTTTTGGTGCGCCGAAAACCTCCTCCTTCTATCCAGAGTGACATGTAGGCCGTTTGGCACGCAAATGGAATCATGTCGCATTGTTCTGTACGTTATTGTCCCAATATGTGTCCGTGGGTGCGCTCACGGAAGGGTGGAAGACGCTAGGAGAGTACACGCCAACGATTAAATCATCCGAAAACTAATTTTGCAAGCCGTTTTTGGTCTCCAAAATTTTGCCGAAGCCGACAAAGTTGGCCCCCAAGGGATGCAAATTTTCATTGCGGTCGTTTTGGCAGGTCATGGAGCTCAAACGGAGTTCGTATGACCAAATTACGACCGTTTCACGGATACAACTCAACTGGATTTCAGCACCGGGGGAACACCGTGAGTCCAGCTTCCAAGGTAAGTTGAGCGCGCGGGCCAGCCATCTTTCACCACTCGGAATTACCTATTATTTTGCGTGTATATGAATATAACACAGAAGAGCTGCTGTGCACATTTTCGTCCAAGAACGAGGCATGTTCTTGCCCAAACATCCGGGTGGAAGCGGGATGGGTGATAGAGCATGTAAAACCTCATTTTTTCGGGTTTTGGTGCGCCGAAGAACCTCCTCCTTCTATCCAGAGTGACATGTAGGCCGTTTGGCACGCAAATGGAATCATGTCGCATTGTTCTGTACGTTATTGTCCCAATATGTGTCCGTGGGTGCGCTCACGGAAGGATGGAAGACGCTAGGAGAGTACACGCCAACGATTAAATCATCCGAAAACTAATTTTGCAAGCCGTTTTTGCCCTCCAAAATTTTGCCGAAGCCGACAAAGTTGGCCCCCGAGGGATGCAAATTTTTATTGCGGTCGTTTTGGCAGGTCATGGAGCTCAAACGGAGTTCGTATTACCAAATTACGACCGTTTCACGGATACAACTCAACTGGATTTCAGCACCGGGGGAACACCGTGAGTCCAGCTTCCAAGGTAAGTTGAGCGCGCGGGCCAGCCATCTTTCACCACTCGGAATTACCTATTATTTTGCGTGTATATGAATATAACACAGAAGGGCTGCTATGCACATTTTCGTCCAAGAACGAGGCATGTTCTTGCCCAAACATCCGGGTGGAAGCGGGATGGGTGATAGAGCATGTAAAACCTCATTTTTTCGGGTTTTGGTGCGCCGAAGAACCTCCTCCTTCTATCCAGAGTGACATGTAGGCCGTTTGGCACGCAAATGGAATCATGTCGCATTGTTCTGTACGTTATTGTCCCAATATGTGTCCGTGGGTGCGCTCACGGAAGGGTGGAAGACGCTAGGAGAGTACACGCCAACGATTAAATCATCCGAAAACTAATTTTGCAAGCCGTTTTTGCCCTCCAAAATTTTGCCGAAGCCGACAAAGTTGGCCCCCGAGGGATGCAAATTTTCATTGCGGTCGTTTTGGCAGTCATGGAGCTCAAACGGAGTTCGTATGACCAAATTACGACCGTTTCACGGATACAACTCAACTGGATTTCAGCACCGGGGGAACACCGTGAGTCCAGCTTCCAAGGTAAGTTGAGCGCGCGGGCCAGCCATCTTTCACCACTCGGAATTACCTATTATTTTGCGTGTATATGAATATAAAACAGAAGAGCTGCTGTGCACATTTTCGTCCAAGAACGAGGCATGTTCTTGCCCAAACATCCGGGTGGAAGCGGGATGGGTGATAGAGCATGTAAAACCTCATTTTTTCGGGTTTTGGTGCGCCGAAGAACCTCCTCCTTCTATCCAGAGTGACATGTAGGCCGTTTGGCACGCAAATGGAATCATGTCGCATTGTTCTGTACGTTATTGTCCCAATATGTGTCTGTGGGTGCGCTCACGGAAGGGTGGAAGACGCTAGGAGAGTACACGCCAACGATTAAATCATCCGAAAACTAATTTTGCAAGCCGTTTTTGGCCTCCAAAATTTTGCCGAAGCCGACAAAGTTGGCCCCCGAGGGATGCAAATTTTCATTGCGGTCGTTTTGGCAGGTCATGGAGCTCAAACGGAGTTCGTATGACCAAATTACGACCGTTTCACGGATACAACTCAACTGGATTTCAGCACCGGGGGAACACCGTGAGTCCAGCTTCCAAGGTAAGTTGAGCGCGCGGGCCAGCCATCTTTCACCACTCGGAATTACCTATTATTTTGCGTGTATATGAATATAAAACAGAAGAGCTGCTGTGCACATTTTCGTCCAAGAACGAGGCATGTTCTTGCCCAAACATCCGGGTGGAAGCGGGATGGGTGATAGAGCATGTAAAACCTCATTTTTTCGGGTTTTGGTGCGCCGAAGAACCTCCTCCTTCTATCCAGAGTGACATGTAGGCCGTTTGGCACGCAAATGGAATCATGTTGCATTGTTCTGTACGTTATTGTCCCAATATGTGTCCGTGGGTGCGCTCACGGAAGGGTGGAAGACGCTAGGAGAGTACACGCCAACGATTAAATCATCCGAAAACTAATTTTGCAAGCCGTTTTTGGCCTCCAAAATTTTGCCGAAGCCGACAAAGTGGGCCCCCGAGGGATGCAAATTTTCATTGCGGTCGTTTTGGCAGGTCATGGAGCTCAAACGGAGTTCGTATGACCAAATTACGACCGTTTCACGGATACAACTCAACTGGATTTCAGCACCGGGGGAACACCGTGAGTCCAGCTTCCAAGGTAAGTTGAGCGCGCGGGCCAGCCATCTTTCACCACTCGGAATTACCTATTATTTTGCGTGTATATGAATATAAAACAGAAGAGCTGTTGTGCACATTTTCGTCCAAGAACGAGGCATGTTCTTGCCCAAACATCCGGGTGGAAGCGGGATGGGTGATAGAGCATGTAAAACCTCATTTTTTCGGGTTTTGGTGCGCCGAAGAACCTCCTCCTTCTATCCAGAGTGACATGTAGGCCGTTTGGCACGCAAATGGAATCATGTCGCATTGTTCTGTACGTTATTGTCCCAATATGTGTCTGTGGGTGCGCTCACGGAAGGGTGGAAGACGCTAGGAGAGTACACGCCAACGATTAAATCATCCGAAAACTAATTTTGCAAGCCGTTTTTGGCCTCCAAAATTTTGCCGAAGCCGACAAAGTTGGCCCCCGAGGGATGCAAATTTTCATTGCGGTCGTTTTGGCAGGTCATGGAGCTCAAACGGAGTTCGTATGACCAAATTACGACCGTTTCACGGATACAACTCAACTGGATTTCAGCACCGGGGGAACACCGTGAGTCCAGCTTCCAAGGTAAGTTGAGCGCGCGGGCCAGCCATCTTTCACCACTCGGAATTACCTATTATTTTGCGTGTATATGAATATAAAACAGAAGAGCTGCTGTGCACATTTTCGTCCAAGAACGAGGCATGTTCTTGCCCAAACGTCCGGGTGGAAGCGGGATGGGTGATAGAGCATGTAAAACCTCATTTTTTCGGGTTTTGGTGCGCCGAAGAACCTCCTCCTTCTATCCAGAGTGACATGTAGGCCGTTTGGCACACAAATGGAATCATGTCGCATTGTTCTGTACGTTATTGTCCCAATATGTGTCCGTGGGTGCGCTCACGGAAGGATGGAAGACGCTAGGAGAGTACACGCCAACGATTAAATCATCCGAAAACTAATTTTGCAAGACGTTTTTGGCCTCCAAAATTACATGTAGGCCGTTTGGCACGCAAATGGAATCATGTCGCATTGTTCTGTACGTTATTGTCCCAATATGTGTCCGTGGGTGCGCTCACGGAAGGGTGGAAGACGCTAGGAGAGTACACGCCAACGATTAAATCATCCGAAAACTAATTTTGCAAGCCGTTTTTGGTCTCCAAAATTTTGCCGAAGCCGACAAAGTTGGCCCCCGAGGGATGCAAATTTTCATTGCGGTCGTTTTGGCAGGTCATGGAGCTCAAACGGAGTTCGTATGACCAAATTACGACCGTTTCACGGATACAACTCAACTGGATTTCAGCACCGGGGGAACACCGTGAGTCCAGCTTCCAAGGTAAGTTGAGCGCGCGGGCCAGCCATCTTTCACCACTCGGAATTACCTATTATTTTGCGTGTATATGAATATAACACAGAAGGGCTGCTATGCACATTTTCGTCCAAGAACGAGGCATGTTCTTGCCCAAACATCCGGGTGGAAGCGGGATGGGTGATAGAGCATGTAAAACCTCATTTTTTCGGGTTTTGGTGCGCCGAAGAACCTCCTCCTTCTATCCAGAGTGACATGTAGGCCGTTTGGCACGCAAATGGAATCATGTCGCATTGTTCTGTACGTTATTGTCCCAATATGTGTCCGTGGGTGCGCTCACGAAAGGGTGGAAGACGCTAGGAGAGTACACGCCAACGATTAAATCATCCGAAAACTAATTTTGCAAGCCGTTTTTGGCCTCCAAAATTTTGCCGAAGCAGACAAAGTTGGCCCCCGAGGGATGCAAATTTTCATTGCGGTCGTTTTGGCAGGTCATGGAGCTCAAACGGAGTTCGTATGACCAAATTACGACCGTTTCACGGATACAACTCAGCTGGATTTCAGCACCAGGGGAACACCGTGAGTCCAGCTTCCAAGGTAAGTTGAGCGCGCGGGCCAGCCATCTTTCACCACTCGGAATTACCTATTATTTTGCGTGTATATGAATATAACACAGAAGAGCTGCTGTGCACATTTTCGTCCAAGAACGAGGCATGTTCTTGCCCAAACATCCGGGTGGAAGCGGGATGGGTGATAGAGCATGTAAAACCTCATTTTTTCGGGTTTTGGTGCGCCGAAGAACCTCCTCCTTCTATCCAGAGTGACATGTAGGCCGTTTGGCACGCAAATGGAATCATGTCGCATTGTTCTGTACGTTATTGTCCCAATATGTGTCCGTGGGTGCGCTCACGGAAGGGTGGAAGACGCTAGGAGAGTACACGCCAACGATTAAATCATCCGAAAACTAATTTTGCAAGACGTTTTTGGCCTCCAAAATTTTGCCGAAGCCGACATAGTGGGCCCCCGAGGGATGCAAATTTTCATTGCGGTCGTTTTGGCAGGTCATGGAGCTCAAACGGAGTTCGTATGACCAAATTACGACCGTTTCACGGATACAACTCAACTGGATTTCAGCACCGGGGGAACACCGTGAGTCCAGCTTCCAAGGTAAGTTGAGCGCGCGGGCCAGCCATCTTTCACCACTCGGAATTACCTATTATTTTGCGTGTATATGAATATAACACAGAAGAGCTGCTGTGCACATTTTCGTCCAAGAACGAGGCATGTTCTTGCCCAAACATCCGGGTGGAAGCGGGATGGGTGATAGAGCATGTAAAACCTCATTTTTTCGGGTTTTGGTGCGCCGAACAACCTCCTCCTTCTATCCAGAGTGACATGTAGGCCGTTTGGCACACAAATGGAATCATGTCGCATTGTTCTGTACGTTATTGTCCCAATATGTGTCCGTGGGTGCGCTCACGGAAGGATGGAAGACGCTAGGAGAGTACACGCCAACGATTAAATCATCCGAAAACTAATTTTGCAAGACGTTTTTGGCCTCCAAAATTACATGTAGGCCGTTTGGCACGCAAATGGAATCATGTCGCATTGTTCTGTACGTTATTGTCCCAATATGTGTCCGTGGGTGCGCTCACGGAAGGGTGGAAGACGCTAGGAGAGTACACGCCAACGATTAAATCATCCGAAAACTAATTTTGCAAGCCGTTTTTGGCCTCCAAACTTTTGCCGAAGCCGACAAAGTGGGCCCCCGAGGGATGCAAATTTTCATTGCGGTCGTTTTGGCAGGTCATGGAGCTCAAACGGAGTTCGTATGACCAAATTACGACCGTTTCACGGATACAACTCAACTGGATTTCAGCACCGGGGGAACACCGTGAGTCCAGCTTCCAAGGTAAGTTGAGCGCGCGGGCCAGCCATCTTTCACCACTCGGAATTACCTATTATTTTGCGTGTATATGAATATAAAACAGAAGAGCTGTTGTGCACATTTTCGTCCAAGAACGAGGCATGTTCTTGCCCAAACATCCGGGTGGAAGCGGGATGGGTGATAGAGCATGTAAAACCTCATTTTTTCGGGTTTTGGTGCGCCGAAGAACCTCCTCCTTCTATCCAGAGTGACATGTAGGCCGTTTGGCACGCAAATGGAATCATGTCGCATTGTTCTGTACGTTATTGTCCCAATATGTGTCTGTGGGTGCGCTCACGGAAGGGTGGAAGACGCTAGGAGAGTACACGCCAACGATTAAATCATCCGAAAACTAATTTTGCAAGCCGTTTTTGGCCTCCAAAATTTTGCCGAAGCCGACAAAGTTGGCCCCCGAGGGATGCAAATTTTCATTGCGGTCGTTTTGGCAGGTCATGGAGCTCAAACGGAGTTCGTATGACCAAATTACGACCGTTTCACGGATACAACTCAACTGGATTTCAGCACCGGGGGAACACCGTGAGTCCAGCTTCCAAGGTAAGTTGAGCGCGCGGGCCAGCCATCTTTCACCACTCGGAATTACCTATTATTTTGCGTGTATATGAATATAAAACAGAAGAGCTGCTGTGCACATTTTCGTCCAAGAACGAGGCATGTTCTTGCCCAAACATCCGGGTGGAAGCGGGATGGGTGATAGAGCATGTAAAACCTCATTTTTTCGGGTTTTGGTGCGCCGAAGAACCTCCTCCTTCTATCCAGAGTGACATGTAGGCCGTTTGGCACACAAATGGAATCATGTCGCATTGTTCTGTACGTTATTGTCCCAATATGTGTCCGTGGGTGCGCTCACGGAAGGATGGAAGACGCTAGGAGAGTACACGCCAACGATTAAATCATCCGAAAACTAATTTTGCAAGACGTTTTTGGCCTCCAAAATTACATGTAGGCCGTTTGGCACGCAAATGGAATCATGTCGCATTGTTCTGTACGTTATTGTCCCAATATGTGTCCGTGGGTGCGCTCACGGAAGGGTGGAAGACGCTAGGAGAGTACACGCCAACGATTAAATCATCCGAAAACTAATTTTGCAAGCCGTTTTTGGTCTCCAAAATTTTGCCGAAGCCGACAAAGTTGGCCCCCGAGGGATGCAAATTTTCATTGCGGTCGTTTTGGCAGGTCATGGAGCTCAAACGGAGTTCGTATGACCAAATTACGACCGTTTCACGGATACAACTCAACTGGATTTCAGCACCGGGGGAACACCGTGAGTCCAGCTTCCAAGGTAAGTTGAGCGCGCGGGCCAGCCATCTTTCACCACTCGGAATTACCTATTATTTTGCGTGTATATGAATATAACACAGAAGGGCTGCTATGCACATTTTCGTCCAAGAACGAGGCATGTTCTTGCCCAAACATCCGGGTGGAAGCGGGATGGGTGATAGAGCATGTAAAACCTCATTTTTTCGGGTTTTGGTGCGCCGAAGAACCTCCTCCTTCTATCCAGAGTGACATGTAGGCCGTTTGGCACGCAAATGGAATCATGTCGCATTGTTCTGTACGTTATTGTCCCAATATGTGTCCGTGGGTGCGCTCACGAAAGGGTGGAAGACGCTAGGAGAGTACACGCCAACGATTAAATCATCCGAAAACTAATTTTGCAAGCCGTTTTTGGCCTCCAAAATTTTGCCGAAGCAGACAAAGTTGGCCCCCGAGGGATGCAAATTTTCATTGCGGTCGTTTTGGCAGGTCATGGAGCTCAAACGGAGTTCGTATGACCAAATTACGACCGTTTCACGGATACAACTCAGCTGGATTTCAGCACCGGGGGAACACCGTGAGTCCAGCTTCCAAGGTAAGTTGAGCGCGCGGGCCAGCCATCTTTCACCACTCGGAATTACCTATTATTTTGCGTGTATATGAATATAACACAGAAGAGCTGTTGTGCACATTTTCGTCCAAGAACGAGGCATGTTCTTGCCCAAACATCCGGGTGGAAGCGGGATGGGTGATAGAGCATGTAAAACCTCATTTTTTCGGGTTTTGGTGCGCCGAAGAACCTCCTCCTTCTATCCAGAGTGACATGTAGGCCGTTTGGCACGCAAATGGAATCATGTCGCATTGTTCTGTACGTTATTGTCCCAATATGTGTCCGTGGGTGCGCTCACGGAAGGGTGGAAGACGCTAGGAGAGTACACGCCAACGATTAAATCATCCGAAAACTAATTTTGCAAGACGTTTTTGGCCTCCAAAATTTTGCCGAAGCCGACATAGTGGGCCCCCGAGGGATGCAAATTTTCATTGCGGTCGTTTTGGCGGGTCATGGAGCTCAAACGGAGTTCGTATGACCAAATTACGACCGTTTCACGGATACAACTCAACTGGATTTCAGCACCGGGGGAACACCGTGAGTCCAGCTTCCAAGGTAAGTTGAGCGCGCGGGCCAGCCATCTTTCACCACTCGGAATTACCTATTATTTTGCGTGTATATGAATATAACACAGAAGAGCTGCTGTGCACATTTTCGTCCAAGAACGAGGCATGTTCTTGCCCAAACATCCGGGTGGAAGCGGGATGGGTGATAGAGCATGTAAAACCTCATTTTTTCGGGTTTTGGTGCGCCGAACAACCTCCTCCTTCTATCCAGAGTGACATGTAGGCCGTTTGGCACACAAATGGAATCATGTCGCATTGTTCTGTACGTTATTGTCCCAATATGTGTCCGTGGGTGCGCTCACGGAAGGATGGAAGACGCTAGGAGAGTACACGCCAACGATTAAATCATCCGAAAACTAATTTTGCAAGACGTTTTTGGCCTCCAAAATTTTGCCGAAGCCGACAAAGTTGGCCCCCGAGGGATGCAAATTTTCATTGCGGTCGTTTTGGCAGGTCATGGAGCTCAAACGGAGTTCGTATGACCAAATTACGACCGTTTCACGGATACAACTCAACTGGATTTCAGCACCGGGGGAACACCGTGAGTCCAGCTTCCAAGGTAAGTTGAGCGCGCGGGCCAGCCATCTTTCACCACTCGGAATTACCTATTATTTTGCGTGTATATGAATATAAAACAGAAGGGCTGCTGTGCACATTTTCGTCCAAGAACGAGGCATGTTCTTGCCCAAACATCCGGGTGGAAGCGGGATGGGTGATAGAGCATGTAAAACCTCATTTTTTCGGGTTTTGGTGCACCGAAGAACCTCCTACTTCTATCCAGAGTGACATGTAGGCCGTTTGGCACACAAATGGAATCATGTCGCATTGTTCTGTACGTTATTGTCCCAATATGTGTCCGTGGGTGCGCTCACGGAAGGATGGAAGACGCTAGGAGAGTACACGCCAACGATTAAATCATCCGAAAACTAATTTTGCAAGACGTTTTTGGCCTCCAAAATTTTGCCGAAGCCGACAAAGTTGGCCCCCGAGGGATGCAAATTTTCATTGCGGTCGTTTTGGCAGGTCATGGAGCTCAAACGGAGTTCGTATGACCAAATTACGACCGTTTCACGGATACAACTCAACTGGATTTCAGCACCGGGGGAACACCGTGAGTCCAGCTTCCAAGGTAAGTTGAGCGCGCGGGCCAGCCATCTTTCACCACTCGGAATTACCTATTATTTTGCGTGTATATGAATATAACACAGAAGGGATGCTGTGCACATTTTCGTCCAAGAACGAGGCATGTTCTTGCCCAAACATCCGGGTGGAAGCGGGATGGGTGATAGAGCATGTAAAACCTCATTTTTTCGGGTTTTGGTGCGCCGAAGAACCTCCTCCTTCTATCCAGAGTGACATGTAGGCCGTTTGGCACACAAATGGAATCATGTCGCATTGTTCTGTACGTTATTGTCCCAATATGTGTCCGTGGGTGCGCTCACGGAAGGATGGAAGACGCTAGGAGAGTACACGCCAACGATTAAATCATCCGAAAACTAATTTTGCAAGACGTTTTGGCCTCCAAAATTTTGCCGAAGCCGACAAAGTTGGCCCCCGAGGGATGCAAATTTTCATTGCGGTCGTTTTGGCAGGTCATGGAGCTCAAACGGAGTTCGTATGACCAAATTACGACCGTTTCACGGATACAACTCAACTGGATTTCAGCACCGGGGGAACACCGTGAGTCCAGCTTCCAAGGTAAGTTGAGCGCGCGGGCCAGCCATCTTTCACCACTCGGAATTACCTATTATTTTGCGTGTATATGAATATAACACAGAAGGGCTTCTATGCACATTTTCGTCCAAGAACGAGGCATGTTCTTGCCCAAACATCTGGGTGGAAGCGGGATGGGTGATAGAGCATGTAAAACCTCATTTTTTCGGGTTTTGGTGCGCCGAAGAACCTCCTCCTTCTATCCAGAGTGACATGTAGGCCGTTTGGCACACAAATGGAATCATGTCGCATTGTTCTGTACGTTATTGTCCCAATATGTGTCCGTGGGTGCGCTCACGGAAGGGTGGAAGACGCTAGGAGAGTACACGCCAACGATTAAATCATCCGAAAACTAATTTTGCAAGACGTTTTTGGCCTCCAAAATTTTGCCGAAGCCGACAAAGTTGGCCCCCGAGGGATGCAAATTTTCATTGCGGTCGTTTTGGCAGTCATGGAGCTCAAACGGAGTTCGTATGACCAAATTACGACCGTTTCACGGATACAACTCAACTGGATTTCAGCACCGGGGGAACACCGTGAGTCCAGCTTCCAAGGTAAGTTGAGCGCGCGGGCCAGCCATCTTTCACCACTCGGAATTACCTATTATTTTGCGTGTATATGAATATAAAATAGAAGAGCTGCTGTGCACATTTTCGTCCAAGAACGAGGCATGTTCTTGCCCAAACATCCGGGTGGAAGCGGGATGGGTGATAGAGCATGTAAAACCTCATTTTTTCGGGTTTTGGTGCGCCGAAGAACCTCCTCCTTCTATCCAGAGTGACATGTAGGCCGTTTGGCACGCAAATGGAATCATGTCGCATTGTTCTGTACGTTATTGTCCCAATATGTGTCCGTGGGTGCGCTCACGGAAGGATGGAAGACGCTAGGAGAGTACACGCCAACGATTAAATCATCCGAAAACTAATTTTGCAAGACGTTTTTGGCCTCCAAAATTTTGCCGAAGCCGACAAAGTTGGCCCCCGAGGGATGCAAATTTTCATTGCGGTCGTTTTGGCAGGTCATGGAGCTCAAACGGAGTTCGTATGACCAAATTACGACCGTTTCACGGATACAACTCAACTGGATTTCAGCACCGGGGGAACACCGTGAGTCCAGCTTCCAAGGTAAGTTGAGCGCGCGGGCCAGCCATCTTTCACCACTCGGAATTACCTATTATTTTGCGTGTATATGAATATAACACAGAAGAGCTGCTGTGCACATTTTCGTCCAAGAACGAGGCATGTTCTTGCCCAAACATCCGGGTGGAAGCGGGATGGGTGATAGAGCATGTAAAACCTCATTTTTTCGGGTTTTGGTGCGCCGAAGAACCTCCTCCTTCTATCCAGAGTGACATGTAGGCCGTTTGGCACGCAAATGGAATCATGTCGCATTGTTCTGTACGTTATTGTCCCAATATGTGTCCGTGGGTGCGCTCACGGAAGGATGGAAGACGCTAGGAGAGTACACGCCAACGATTAAATCATCCGAAAACTAATTTTGCAAGACGTTTTTGGCCTCCAAAATTTTGCCGAAGCCGACAAAGTTGGCCCCCGAGGGATGCAAATTTTCATTGCGGTCGTTTTGGCAGGTCATGGAGCTCAAACGGAGTTCGTATGACCAAATTACGACCGTTTCACGGATACAACTCAACTGGATTTCAGCACCGGGGGAACACCGTGAGTCCAGCTTCCAAGGTAAGTTGAGCGCGCGGGCCAGCCATCTTTCACCACTCGGAATTACCTATTATTTTGCGTGTATATGAATATAACACAGAAGAGCTGCTGTGCACATTTTCGTCCAAGAACGAGGCATGTTCTTGCCCAAACATCCGGGTGGAAGCGGGATGGGTGATAGAGCATGTAAAACCTCATTTTTTCGGGTTTTGGTGCGCCGAAGAACCTCCTCCTTCTATCCAGAGTGACATGTAGGCCGTTTGGCACGCAAATGGAATCATGTCGCATTGGTCTGTACGTTATTGTCCCAATATGTGTCCGTGGGTGCGCTCACGGAAGGGTGGAAGACGCTAGGAGAGTACACGCCAACGATTAAATCATCCGAAAACTAATTTTGCAAGCCGTTTTTGGCCTCCAAAATTTTGCCGAAGCCGACAAAGTTGGCCCCCGAGGGATGCAAATTTTCATTGCGGTCGTTTTGGCAGGTCATGGAGCTCAAACGGAGTTCGTATGACCAAATTACGACCGTTTCACGGATACAACTCAACTGGATTTCAGCACCGGGGGAACACCGTGAGTCCAGCTTCCAAGGTAAGTTGAGCGCGCGTGCCAGCCATCTTTCACCACTCGGAATTACCTATTATTTTGCGTGTATATGAATATAACACAGAAGGGCTGCTATGCACATTTTCGTCCAAGAACGAGGCATGTTCTTGCCCAAACATCTGGGTGGAAGCGGGATGGGTGATAGAGCATGTAAAACCTCATTTTTTCGGGTTTTGGTGCGCCGAAGAACCTCCTCCTTCTATCCAGAGTGACATGTAGGCCGTTTGGCACGCAAATGGAATCATGTCGCATTGTTCTGTACGTTATTGTCCCAATATGTGTCCGTGGGTGCGCTCACGGAAGGGTGGAAGACGCTAGGAGAGTACACGCCAACGATTAAATCATCCGAAAACTAATTTTGCAAGCCGTTTTTGGCCTCCAAAATTTTGCCGAAGCCGACAAAGATGGCCCCCGAGGGATGCAAATTTTCATTGCGGTCGTTTTGGCAGGTCATGGAGCTCAAACGGAGTTCGTATGACCAAATTACGACCGTTTCACGGATACAACTCAACTGGATTTCAGCACCGGGGGAACACCGTGAGTCCAGCTTCCAAGGTAAGTTGAGCGCGCGGGCCAGCCATCTTTCACCACTCAGAATTACCTATTATTTTGCGTGTATATGAATATAACACAGAAGAGCTGCTGTGCACATTTTCGTCCAAGAACGAGGCATGTTCTTGCCCAAACATCCGGGTGGAAGCGGGATGGGTGATAGAGCATGTAAAACCTCATTTTTTCGGGTTTTGGTGCGCCGAAGAACCTCCTCCTTCTATCCAGAGTGACATGTAGGCCGTTTGGCACGCAAATGGAATCATGTCGCATTGTTCTGTACGTTATTGTCCCAATATGTGTCCGTGGGTGCGCTCACGGAAGGGTGGAAGACGCTAGGAGAGTACACGCCAACGATTAAATCATCCGAAAACTAATTTTGCAAGCCGTTTTTGGCCTCCAAAATTTTGCCGAAGCCGACAAAGTGGGCCCCCGAGGGATGCAAATTTTCATTGCGGTCGTTTTGGCAGGTCATGGAGCTCAAACGGAGTTCGTATGACCAAATTACGACCGTTTCACGGATACAACTCAACTGGATTTCAGCACCGGGGGAACACCGTGAGTCCAGCTTCCAAGGTAAGTTGAGCGCGCGGGCCAGCCATCTTTCACCACTCGGAATTACCTATTATTTTGCGTGTATATGAATATAACACAGAAGAGCTGCTGTGCACATTTTCGTCCAAGAACGAGGCATGTTCTTGCCCAAACATCCGGGTGGAAGCGGGATGGGTGATAGAGCATGTAAAACCTCATTTTTTCGGGTTTTGGTGCGCCGAAGAACCTCCTCCTTCTATCCAGAGTGACATGTAGGCCGTTTGGCACGCAAATGGAATCATGTCGCATTGTTCTGTACGTTATTGTCCCAATATGTGTCCGTGGGTGCGCTCACGGAAGGGTGGAAGACGCTAGGAGAGTACACGCCAACGATTAAATCATCCAAAAACTAATTTTGCAAGCCGTTTTTGGCCTCCAAAATTTTGCCGAAGCCGACAAAGTTGGCCCCCGAGGGATGCAAATTTTCATTGCGGTCGTTTTGGCAGGTCATGGAGCTCAAACGGAGTTCGTATGACCAAATTACGACCGTTTCACGGATACAACTCAACTGGATTTCAGCACCGGGGGAACACCGTGAGTCCAGCTTCCAAGGTAAGTTGAGCGCGCGGGCCAGCCATCTTTCACCACTCGGAATTACCTATTATTTTGCGTGTATATGAATATAACACAGAAGAGCTGCTGTGCACATTTTCGTCCAAGAACGAGGCATGTTCTTGCCCAAACATCCGGGTGGAAGCGGGATGGGTGATAGAGCATGTAAAACCTCATTTTTCGGGTTTTGGTGCGCCGAAGAACCTCCTCCTTCTATCCAGAGTGACATGTAGGCCGTTTGGCACGCAAATGGAATCATGTCGCATTGTTCTGTAAGTTATTGTCCCAATATGTGTCCGTGGGTGCGCTCACGGAAGGGTGGAAGACGCTAGGAGAGTACACGCCAACGATTAAATCATCCGAAAACTAATTTTGCAAGCCGTTTTTGGCCTCCAAAATTTTGCCGAAGCCGACAAAGTTGGCCCCCGAGGGATGCAAATTTTCATTGCGGTCGTTTTGGCAGGTCATGGAGCTCAAACGGAGTTCGTATGACCAAATTACGACCGTTTCACGGATACAACTCAACTGGATTTCAGCACCGGGGGAACACCGTGAGTCCAGCTTCCAAGGTAAGTTGAGCGCGCGGGCCAGCCATCTTTCACCACTCGGAATTACCTATTATTTTGCGTGTATATGAATATAACACAGAAGAGCTGCTGTGCACATTTTCGTCCAAGAACGAGGCATGTTCTTGCCCAAACATCCGGGTGGAAGCGGGATGGGTGATAGAGCATGTAAAACCTCATTTTTTCGGGTTTTGGTGCGCCGAAGAACCTCCTCCTTCTATCCAGAGTGACATGTAGGCCGTTTGGCACGCAAATGGAATCATGTCGCATTGTTCTGTACGTTATTGTCCCAATATGTGTCCGTGGGTGCGCTCACGGAAGGGTGGAAGACGCTAGGAGAGTACACGCCAACGATTAAATCATCCGAAAACTAATTTTGCAAGCCGTTTTTGGCCTCCAAAATTTTGCCGAAGCCGACAAAGTTGGCCCCCGAGGGATGCAAATTTTCATTGCGGTCGTTTTGGCAGGTCATGGAGCTCAAACGGAGTTCGTATGACCAAATTACTACCGTTTCACGGATACAACTCAACTGGATTTCAGCACCGGGGGAACACCGTGAGTCCAGCTTCCAAGGTAAGTTGAGCGCGCGGGCCAGCCATCTTTCACCACTCGGAATTACCTATTATTTTGCGTGTATATGAATATAACACAGAAGAGCTGCTGTGCACATTTTCGTCCAAGAACGAGGCATGTTCTTGCCCAAACATCCGGGTGGAAGCGGGATGGGTGATAGAGCATGTAAAACCTCATTTTTTCGGGTTTTGGTGCGCCGAAGAACCTCCTCCTTCTATCCAGAGTGACATGTAGGCCGTTTGGCACGCAAATGGAATCATGTCGCATTGTTCTGTACGTTATTGTCCCAATATGTGTCCGTGGGTGCGCTCACGGAAGGGTGGAAGACGCTAGGAGAGTACACGCCAACGATTAAATCATCCGAAAACTAATTTTGCAAGCCGTTTTTGGCCTCCAAAATTTTGCCGAAGCCGACAAAGTTGGCCCCCGAGGGATGCAAATTTTCATTGCGGTCGTTTTGGCAGGTCATGGAGCTCAAACGGAGTTCGTATGACCAAATTACGACCGTTTCACGGATACAACTCAACTGGATTTCAGCACCGGGGGAACACCGTGAGTCCAGCTTCCAAGGTAAGTTGAGCGCGCGGGCCAGCCATCTTTCACCACTCGGAATTACCTATTATTTTGCGTGTATATGAATATAACACAGAAGAGCTGCTGTGCACATTTTCGTCCAAGAACGAGGCATGTTCTTGCCCAAACATCCGGGTGGAAGCGGGATGGGTGATAGAGCATGTAAAACCTCATTTTTTCGGGTTTTGGTGCGCCGAAGAACCTCCTCCTTCTATCCAGAGTGACATGTAGGCCGTTTGGCACGCAAATGGAATCATGTCGCATTGTTCTGTACGTTATTGTCCCAATATGTGTCCGTGGGTGCGCTCACGGAAGGGTGGAAGACGCTAGGAGAGTACACGCCAACGATTAAATCTTCCGAAAACTAATTTTGCAAGCCGTTTTTGGCCTCCAAAATTTTGCCGAAGCCGACAAAGTTGGCCCCCGAGGGATGCAAATTTTCATTGCGGTCGTTTTGGCAGGTCATGGAGCTCAAACGGAGTTCGTATGACCAAATTACGACCGTTTCACGGATACAACTCAACTGGATTTCAGCACCGGGGGAACACCGTGAGTCCAGCTTCCAAGGTAAGTTGAGCGCGCGGGCCAGCCATCTTTCACCACTCGGAATTACCTATTATTTTGCGTGTATATGAATATAACACAGAAGAGCTGCTGTGCACATTTTCGTCCAAGAACGAGGCATGTTCTTGCCCAAACATCCGGGTGGAAGCGGGATGGGTGATAGAGCATGTAAAACCTCATTTTTTCGGGTTTTGGTGCGCCGAAGAACCTCCTCCTTCTATCCAGAGTGACATGTAGGCCGTTTGGCACGCAAATGGAATCATGTCGCATTGTTCTGTACGTTATTGTCCCAATATGTGTCCGTGGGTGCGCTCACGGAAGGGTGGAAGACGCTAGGAGAGTACACGCCAACGATTAAATCATCCGAAAACTAATTTTGCAAGCCGTTTTTGGCCTCCAAAATTTTGCCGAAGCCGACAAAGTTGGCCCCCGAGGGATGCAAATTTTCATTGCGGTCGTTTTGGCAGGTCATGGAGCTCAAACGGAGTTCGTATGACCAAATTACGACCGTTTCACGGATACAACTCAACTGGATTTCAGCACCGGGGGAACACCGTGAGTCCAGCTTCCAAGGTAAGTTGAGCGCGCGGGCCAGCCATCTTTCACCACTCGGAATTACCTATTATTTTGCGTGTATATGAATATAACACAGAAGAGCTGCTGTGCACATTTTCGTCCAAGAACGAGGCATGTTCTTGCCCAAACATCCGGGTGGAAGCGGGATGGGTGATAGAGCATGTAAAACCTCATTTTTTCGGGTTTTGGTGCGCCGAAGAACCTCCTCCTTCTATCCAGAGTGACATGTAGGCCGTTTGGCACGCAAATGGAATCATGTCGCATTGTTCTGTACGTTATTGTCCCAATATGTGTTCGTGGGTGCGCTCACGGAAGGGTGGAAGACGCTAGGAGAGTACACGCCAACGATTAAATCATCCGAAAACTAATTTTTCAAGCCGTTTTTGGCCTCCAAAATTTTGCCGAAGCCGACAAATTTGGCCCCCGAGGGACGCAAATTTTCATTGCGGTCGTTTTGGCAGGTCATGGAGCTCAAACGGAGTTCGTATGACCAAATTACGACCGTTTCACGGATACAACTCAACTGGATTTCAGCACCGGGGAAACACCGTGAGTCCAGCTTCCAAGGTAAGTTGAGCGCGCGGGCCAGCCATCTTTCACCACTCGGAATTACCTATTATTTTGCGTGTATATGAATATAACACAGAAGAGCTGCTGTGCACATTTTCGTCCAAGAACGAGGCATGTTCTTGCCCAAACATCCGGGTGGAAGCGGGATGGGTGATAGAGCATGTAAAACCTCATTTTTTCGGGTTTTGGTGCGCCGAAGAACCTCCTCCTTCTATCCAGAGTGACATGTAGGCCGTTTGGCACGCAAATGGAATCATGTCGCATTGTTCTGTACGTTATTGTCCCAATATGTGTCCGTGGGTGCGCTCACGGAAGGGTGGAAGACGCTAGGAGAGTACACGCCAACGATTAAATCATCCGAAAACTAATTTTGCAAGCCGTTTTTGGCCTCCAAAATTTTGCCGAAGCCGACAAAGTTGGCCCCCGAGGGATGCAAATTTTCATTGCGGTCGTTTTGGCAGGTCATGGAGCTCAAACGGAGTTCGTATGACCAAATTACGACCGTTTCACGGATACAACTCAACTGGATTTCAGCACCGGGGGAACACCGTGAGTCCAGCTTCCAAGGTAAGTTGAGCGCGCGGGCCAGCCATCTTTCACCACTCGGAATTACCTATTATTTTGCGTGTATATGAATATAACACAGAAGAGCTGCTGTGCACATTTTCGTCCAAGAACGAGGCATGTTCTTGCCCAAACATCCGGGTGGAAGCGGGATGGGTGATAGAGCATGTAAAACCTCATTTTTTCGGGTTTTGGTGCGCCGAAGAACCTCCTCCTTCTATCCAGAGTGACATGTAGGCCGTTTGGCACGCAAATGGATTCATGTCGCATTGTTCTGTACGTTATTGTCCCAATATGTGTCCGTGGGTGCGCTCACGGAAGGGTGGAAGACGCTAGGAGAGTACACGCCAACGATTAAATCATCCGAAAACTAATTTTGCAAGCCGTTTTTGGCCTCCAAAATTTTGCCGAAGCCGACAAATTTGGCCCCCGAGGGACGCAAATTTTCATTGCGGTCGTTTTGGCAGGTCATGGAGCTCAAACGGAGTTCGTATGACCAAATTACGACCGTTTCACGGATACAACTCAACTGGATTTCAGCACCGGGGGAACACCGTGAGTCCAGCTTCCAAGGTAAGTTGAGCGCGCGGGCCAGCCATCTTTCACCACTCGGAATTACCTATTATTTTGCGTGTATATGAATATAACACAGAAGAGCTGCTGTGCACATTTTCGTCCAAGAACGAGGCATGTTCTTGCCCAAACATCCGGGTGGAAGCGGGATGGGTGATAGAGCATGTAAAACCTCATTTTTTCGGGTTTTGGTGCGCCGAAGAACCTCCTCCTTCTATCCAGAGTGACATGTAGGCCGTTTGGCACGCAAATGGATTCATGTCGCATTGTTCTGTACGTTATTGTCCCAATATGTGTCCGTGGGTGCGCTCACGGAAGGGTGGAAGACGCTAGGAGAGTACACGCCAACGATTAAATCATCCGAAAACTAATTTTGCAAGCCGTTTTTGGCCTCCAAAATTTTGCCGAAGCCGACAAATTTGGCCCCCGAGGGACGCAAATTTTCATTGCGGTCGTTTTGGCAGGTCATGGAGCTCAAACGGAGTTCGTATGACCAAATTACGACCGTTTCACGGATACAACTCAACTGGATTTCAGCACCGGGGGAACACCGTGAGTCCAGCTTCCAAGGTAAGTTGAGCGCGCGGGCCAGCCATCTTTCACCACTCGGAATTACCTATTATTTTGCGTGTATATGAATATAACACAGAAGAGCTGCTGTGCACATTTTCGTCCAAGAACGAGGCATGTTCTTGCCCAAACATCCGGGTGGAAGCGGGATGGGTGATAGAGCATGTAAAACCTCATTTTTTCGGGTTTTGGTGCGCCGAAGAACCTCCTCCTTCTATCCAGAGTGACATGTAGGCCGTTTGGCACGCAAATGGATTCATGTCGCATTGTTCTGTACGTTATTGTCCCAATATGTGTCCGTGGGTGCGCTCACGGAAGGGTGGAAGACGCTAGGAGAGTACACGCCAACGATTAAATCATCCGAAAACTAATTTTGCAAGCCGTTTTTGGCCTCCAAAATTTTGCCGAAGCCGACAAATTTGGCCCCCGAGGGACGCAAATTTTCATTGCGGTCGTTTTGGCAGGTCATGGAGCTCAAACGGAGTTCGTATGACCAAATTACGACCGTTTCACGGATACAACTCAACTGGATTTCAGCACCGGGGGAACACCGTGAGTCCAGCTTCCAAGGTAAGTTGAGCGCGCGGGCCAGCCATCTTTCACCACTCGGAATTACCTATTATTTTGCGTGTATATGAATATAACACAGAAGAGCTGCTGTGCACATTTTCGTCCAAGAACGAGGCATGTTCTTGCCCAAACATCCGGGTGGAAGCGGGATGGGTGATAGAGCATGTAAAACCTCATTTTTTCGGGTTTTGGTGCGCCGAAGAACCTCCTCCTTCTATCCAGAGTGACATGTAGGCCGTTTGGCACGCAAATGGAATCATGTCGCATTGTTCTGTACGTTATTGTCCCAATATGTGTCCGTGGGTGCGCTCACGGAAGGGTGGAAGACGCTAGGAGAGTACACGCCAACGATTAAATCATCCGAAAACTAATTTTGCAAGCCGTTTTTGGCCTCCAAAATTTTGCCGAAGCCGACAAAGTTGGCCCCCGAGGGATGCAAATTTTCATTGCGGTCGTTTTGGCAGGTCATGGAGCTCAAACGGAGTTCGTATGACCAAATTACGACCGTTTCACGGATACAACTCAACTGGATTTCAGCACCGGGGGAACACCGTGAGTCCAGCTTCCAAGGTAAGTTGAGCGCGCGGGCCAGCCATCTTTCACCACTCGGAATTACCTATTATTTTGCGTGTATATGAATATAACACAGAAGAGCTGCTGTGCACATTTTCGTCCAAGAACGAGGCATGTTCTTGCCCAAACATCCGGGTGGAAGCGGGATGGGTGATAGAGCATGTAAAACCTCATTTTTTCGGGTTTTGGTGCGCCGAAGAACCTCCTCCTTCTATCCAGAGTGACATGTAGGCCGTTTGGCACGCAAATGGAATCATGTCGCATTGTTCTGTACGTTATTGTCCCAATATGTGTCCGTGGGTGCGCTCACGGAAGGGTGGAAGACGCTAGGAGAGTACACGCCAACGATTAAATCATCCGAAAACTAATTTTGCAAGCCGTTTTTGGCCTCCAAAATTTTGCCGAAGCCGACAAAGTTGGCCCCCGAGGGATGCAAATTTTCATTGCGGTCGTTTTGGCAGGTCATGGAGCTCAAACGGAGTTCGTATGACCAAATTACGACCGTTTCACGGATACAACTCAACTGGATTTCAGCACCGGGGGAACACCGTGAGTCCAGCTTCCAAGGTAAGTTGAGCGCGCGGGCCAGCCATCTTTCACCACTCGGAATTACCTATTATTTTGCGTGTATATGAATATAACACAGAAGAGCTGCTGTGCGCATTTTCGTCCAAGAACGAGGCATGTTCTTGCCCAAACATCCGGGTGGAAGCGGGATGGGTGATAGAGCATGTAAAACCTCATTTTTTCGGGTTTTGGTGCGCCGAAGAACCTCCTCCTTCTATCCAGAGTGACATGTAGGCCGTTTGGCACGCAAATGGAATCATGTCGCATTGTTCTGTACGTTATTGTCCCAATATGTGTCCGTGGGTGCGCTCACGGAAGGGTGGAAGACGCTAGGAGAGTACACGCCAACGATTAAATCATCCGAAAACTAATTTTGCAAGCCGTTTTTGGCCTCCAAAATTTTGCCGAAGCCGACAAAGTTGGCCCCCGAGGGATGCAAATTTTCATTGCGGTCGTTTTGGCAGGTCATGGAGCTCAAACGGAGTTCGTATGACCAAATTACGACCGTTTCACGGATACAACTCAACTGGATTTCAGCACCGGGGGAACACCGTGAGTCCAGCTTCCAAGGTAAGTTGAGCGCGCGGGCCAGCCATCTTTCACCACTCGGAATTACCTATTATTTTGCGTGTATATGAATATAACACAGAAGAGCTGCTGTGCACATTTTCGTCCAAGAACGAGGCATGTTCTTGCCCAAACATCCGGGTGGAAGCGGGATGGGTGATAGAGCATGTAAAACCTCATTTTTTCGGGTTTTGGTGCGCCGAAGAACCTCCTCCTTCTATCCAGAGTGACATGTAGGCCGTTTGGCACGCAAATGGAATCATGTCGCATTGTTCTGTACGTTATTGTCCCAATATGTGTCCGTGGGTGCGCTCACGGAAGGGTGGAAGACGCTAGGAGAGTACACGCCAACGATTAAATCATCCGAAAACTAATTTTGCAAGCCGTTTTTGGCCTCCAAAATTTTGCCGAAGCCGACAAAGTTGGCCCCCGAGGGATGCAAATTTTCATTGCGGTCGTTTTGGCAGGTCATGGAGCTCAAACGGAGTTCGTATGACCAAATTACGACCGTTTCACGGATACAACTCAACTGGATTTCAGCACCGGGGGAACACCGTGAGTCCAGCTTCCAAGGTAAGTTGAGCGCGCGGGCCAGCCATCTTTCACCACTCGGAATTACCTATTATTTTGCGTGTATATGAATATAACACAGAAGAGCTGCTGTGCACATTTTCGTCCAAGAACGAGGCATGTTCTTGCCCAAACATCCGGGTGGAAGCGGGATGGGTGATAGAGCATGTAAAACCTCATTTTTTCGTGTTTTGGTGCGCCGAAGAACCTCCTCCTTCTATCCAGAGTGACATGTAGGCCGTTTGGCATGAAAATGGAATCATGTCGCATTGTTCTGTACGTTATTGTCCCAATATGTGTCCGTGGGTGCGCTCACGGAAGGGTGGAAGACGCTAGGAGAGTACACGCCAACGATTAAATCATCCGAAAACTAATTTTGCAAGCCGTTTTTGGCCTCCAAAATTTTGCCGAAGCCGACAGAGTTGGCCCCCGAGGGATGCAAATTTTCATTGCGGTCGTTTTGGCAGGTCATGGAGCTCAAACGGAGTTCGTATGACCAAATTACGACCGTTTCACGGATACAACTCAACTGGATTTCAGCACCGGGGGAACACCGTGAGTCCAGCTTCCAAGGTAAGTTGAGCGCGCGGGCCAGCCATCTTTCACCACTCGGAATTACCTATTATTTTGCGTGTATATGAATATAACACAGAAGAGCTGCTGTGCACATTTTCGTCCAAGAACGAGGCATGTTCTTGCCCAAACATCCGGGTGGAAGCGGGATGGGTGATAGAGCATGTAAAACCTCATTTTTTCGGGTTTTGGTGCGCCGAAGAACCTCCTCCTTCTATCCAGAGTGACATGTAGGCCGTTTGGCACGCAAATGGAATCATGTCGCATTGTTCTGTACGTTATTGTCCCAATATGTGTCCGTGGGTGCGCTCACGGAAGGGTGGAAGACGCTAGGAGAGTACACGCCAACGATTAAATCATCCGAAAACTAATTTTGCAAGCCGTTTTTGGCCTCCAAAATTTTGCCGAAGCCGACAAAGTTGGCCCCCGAGGGATGCAAATTTTCATTGCGGTCGTTTTGGCAGGTCATGGAGCTCAAACGGAGTTCGTATGACCAAATTACGACCGTTTCACGGATACAACTCAACTGGATTTCAGCACCGGGGGAACACCGTGAGTCCAGCTTCCAAGGTAAGTTGAGCGCGCGGGCCAGCCATCTTTCACCACTCGGAATTACCTATTATTTTGCGTGTATATGAATATAACACAGAAGAGCTGCTGTGCACATTTTCGTCCAAGAACGAGGCATGTTCTTGCCCAAACATCCGGGTGGAAGCGGGATGGGTGATAGAGCATGTAAAACCTCATTTTTTCGTGTTTTGGTGCGCCGAAGAACCTCCTCCTTCTATCCAGAGTGACATGTAGGCCGTTTGGCATGAAAATGGAATCATGTCGCATTGTTCTGTATGTTATTGTCCCAATATGTGTCCGTGGGTGCGCTCACGGAAGGGTGGAAGACGCTAGGAGAGTACACGCCAACGATTAAATCATCCGAAAACTAATTTTGCAAGCCGTTTTTGGCCTCCAAAATTTTGCCGAAGCCGACAGAGTTGGCCCCCGAGGGATGCAAATTTTCATTGCGGTCGTTTTGGCAGGTCATGGAGCTCAAACGGAGTTCGTATGACCAAATTACGACCGTTTCACGGATACAACTCAACTGGATTTCAGCACCGGGGGAACACCGTGAGTCCAGCTTCCAAGGTAAGTTGAGCGCGCGGGCCAGCCATCTTTCACCACTCGGAATTACCTATTATTTTGCGTGTATATGAATATAACACAGAAGAGCTGCTGTGCACATTTTCGTCCAAGAACGAGGCATGTTCTTGCCCAAACATCCGGGTGGAAGCGGGATGGGTGATAGAGCATGTAAAACCTCATTTTTTCGGGTTTTGGTGCGCCGAAGAACCTCCTCCTTCTATCCAGAGTGACATGTAGGCCGTTTGGCACGCAAATGGAATCATGTCGCATTGTTCTGTACGTTATTGTCCCAATATGTGTCCGTGGGTGCGCTCACGGAAGGGTGGAAGACGCTAGGAGAGTACACGCCAACGATTAAATCATCCGAAAACTAATTTTGCAAGCCGTTTTTGGCCTCCAAAATTTTGCCGAAGCCGACAAAGTTGGCCCCCGAGGGATGCAAATTTTCATTGCGGTCGTTTTGGCAGGTCATGGAGCTCAAACGGAGTTCGTATGACCAAATTACGACCGTTTCACGGATACAACTCAACTGGATTTCAGCACCGGGGGAACACCGTGAGTCCAGCTTCCAAGGTAAGTTGAGCGCGCGGGCCAGCCATCTTTCACCACTCGGAATTACCTATTATTTTGCGTGTATATGAATATAACACAGAAGAGCTGCTGTGCACATTTTCGTCCAAGAACGAGGCATGTTCTTGCCCAAACATCCGGGTGGAAGCGGGATGGGTGATAGACCATGTAAAACCTCATTTTTTCGGGTTTTGGTGCGCCGAAGAACCTCCTCCTTCTATCCAGAGTGACATGTAGGCCGTTTGGCATGAAAATGGAATCATGTCGCATTGTTCTGTACGTTATTGTCCCAATATGTGTCCGTGGGTGCGCTCACGGAAGGGTGGAAGACGCTAGGAGAGTACACGCCAACGATTAAATCATCCGAAAACTAATTTTGCAAGCCGTTTTTGGCCTCCAAAATTTTGCCGAAGCCAACAGAGTTGGCCCCCGAGGGATGCAAATTTTCATTGCGGTCGTTTTGGCAGGTCATGGAGCTCAAACGGAGTTCGTATGACCAAATTACGACCGTTTCACGGATACAACTCAACTGGATTTCAGCACCGGGGGAACACCGTGAGTCCAGCTTCCAAGGTAAGTTGAGCGCGCGGGCCAGCCATCTTTCACCACTCGGAATTACCTATTATTTTGCGTGTATATGAATATAACACAGAAGAGCTGCTGTGCACATTTTCGTCCAAGAACGAGGCATGTTCTTGCCCAAACATCCGGGTGGAAGCGGGATGGGTGATAGATCATGTAAAACCTCATTTTTTCGGGTTTTGGTGCGCCGAAGAACCTCCTCCTTCTATCCAGAGTGACATGTAGGCCGTTTGGCACGCAAATGGAATCATGTCGCATTGTTCTGTACGTTATTGTCCCAATATGTGTCCGTGGGTGCGCTCACGGAAGGGTGGAAGACGCTAGGAGAGTACACGCCAACGATTAAATCATCCGAAAACTAATTTTGCAAGCCGTTTTTGGCCTCCAAAATTTTGCCGAAGCCGACAAAGTTGGCCCCCGAGGGATGCAAATTTTCATTGCGGTCGTTTTGGCAGGTCATGGAGCTCAAACGGAGTTCGTATGACCAAATTACGACCGTTTCACGGATACAACTCAACTGGATTTCAGCACCGGGGGAACACCGTGAGTCCAGCTTCCAAGGTAAGTTGAGCGCGCGGGCCAGCCATCTTTCACCACTCGGAATTACCTATTATTTTGCGTGTATATGAATATAACACAGAAGAGCTGCTGTGCACATTTTCGTCCAAGAACGAGGCATGTTCTTGCCCAAACATCCGGGTGGAAGCGGGATGGGTGATAGACCATGTAAAACCTCATTTTTTCGGGTTTTGGTGCGCCGAAGAACCTCCTCCTTCTATCCAGAGTGACATGTAGGCCGTTTGGCACGCAAATGGAATCATGTCGCATTGTTCTGTACGTTATTGTCCCAATATGTGTCCGTGGGTGCGCTCACGGAAGGGTGGAAGACGCTAGGAGAGTACACGCCAACGATTAAATCATCCGAAAACTAATTTTGCAAGCCGTTTTTGGCCTCCAAAATTTTGCCGAAGCCGACAAAGTTGGCCCCCGAGGGATGCAAATTTTCATTGCGGTCGTTTTGGCAGGTCATGGAGCTCAAACGGAGTTCGTATGACCAAATTACGACCGTTTCACGGATACAACTCAACTGGATTTCAGCACCGGGGGAACACCGTGAGTCCAGCTTCCAAGGTAAGTTGAGCGCGCGGGCCAGCCATCTTTCACCACTCGGAATTACCTATTATTTTGCGTGTATATGAATATAACACAGAAGAGCTGCTGTGCACATTTTCGTCCAAGAACGAGGCATGTTCTTGCCCAAACATCCGGGTGGAAGCGGGATGGGTGATAGAGCATGTAAAACCTCATTTTTTCGGGTTTTGGTGCGCCGAAGAACCTCCTCCTTCTATCCAGAGTGACATGTAGGCCGTTTGGCATGAAAATGGAATCATGTCGCATTGTTCTGTACGTTATTGTCCCAATATGTGTCCGTGGGTGCGCTCACGGAAGGGTGGAAGACGCTAGGAGAGTACACGCCAACGATTAAATCATCCGAAAACTAATTTTGCAAGCCGTTTTTGGCCTCCAAAATTTTGCCGAAGCCGACAAAGTTGGCCCCCGAGGGATGCAAATTTTCATTGCGGTCGTTTTGGCAGGTCATGGAGCTCAAACGGAGTTCGTATGACCAAATTACGACCGTTTCACGGATACAACTCAACTGGATTTCAGCACCGGGGGAACACCGTGAGTCCAGCTTCCAAGGTAAGTTGAGCGCGCGGGCCAGCCATCTTTCACCACTCGGAATTACCTATTATTTTGCGTGTATATGAATATAACACAGAAGAGCTGCTGTGCACATTTTCGTCCAAGAACGAGGCATGTTCTTGCCCAAACATCCGGGTGGAAGCGGGATGGGTGATAGAGCATGTAAAACATCATTTTTTCGGGTTTTGGTGCGCCGAAGAACCTCCTCCTTCTATCCAGAGTGACATGTAGGCCGTTTGGCACGCAAATGGAATCATGTCGCATTGTTCTGTACGTTATTGTCCCAATATGTGTCCGTGGGTGCGCTCACGGAAGGGTGGAAGACGCTAGGAGAGTACACGCCAACGATTAAATCATCCGAAAACTAATTTTGCAAGCCGTTTTTGGCCTCCAAAATTTTGCCGAAGCCGACAAAGTTGGCCCCCGAGGGATGCAAATTTTCATTGCGGTCGTTTTGGCAGGTCATGGAGCTCAAACGGAGTTCGTATGACCAAATTACGACCGTTTCACGGATACAACTCAACTGGATTTCAGCACCGGGGGAACACCGTGAGTCCAGCTTCCAAGGTAAGTTGAGCGCGCGGGCCAGCCATCTTTCACCACTCGGAATTACCTATTATTTTGCGTGTATATGAATATAACACAGAAGAGCTGCTGTGCACATTTTCGTCCAAGAACGAGGCATGTTCTTGCCCAAACATCCGGGTGGAAGCGGGATGGGTGATAGAGCATGTAAAACCTCATTTTTTCGGGTTTTGGTGCGCCGAAGAACCTCCTCCTTCTATCCAGAGTGACATGTAGGCCGTTTGGCACGCAAATGGAATCATGTCGCATTGTTCTGTACGTTATTGTCCCAATATGTGTCCGTGGGTGCGCTCACGGAAGGGTGGAAGACGCTAGGAGAGTACACGCCAACGATTAAATCATCCGAAAACTAATTTTGCAAGCCGTTTTTGGCCTCCAAAATTTTGCCGAAGCCGACAAAGTTGGCCCCCGAGGGATGCAAATTTTCATTGCGGTCGTTTTGGCAGGTCATGGAGCTCAAACGGAGTTCGTATGACCAAATTACGACCGTTTCACGGATACAACTCAACTGGATTTCAGCACCGGGGGAACACCGTGAGTCCAGCTTCCAAGGTAAGTTGAGCGCGCGGGCCAGCCATCTTTCACCACTCGGAATTACCTATTATTTTGCGTGTATATGAATATAACACAGAAGAGCTGCTGTGCACATTTTCGTCCAAGAACGAGGCATGTTCTTGCCCAAACATCCGGGTGGAAGCGGGATGGGTGATAGAGCATGTAAAACCTCATTTTTTCGTGTTTTGGTGCGCCGAAGAACCTCCTCCTTCTATCCAGAGTGACATGTAGGCCGTTTGGCATGAAAATGGAATCATGTCGCATTGTTCTGTACGTTATTGTCCCAATATGTGTCCGTGGGTGCGCTCACGGAAGGGTGGAAGACGCTAGGAGAGTACACGCCAACGATTAAATCATCCGAAAACTAATTTTGCAAGCCGTTTTTGGCCTCCAAAATTTTGCCGAAGCCGACAGAGTTGGCCCCCGAGGGATGCAAATTTTCATTGCGGTCGTTTTGGCAGGTCATGGAGCTCAAACGGAGTTCGTATGACCAAATTACGACCGTTTCACGGATACAACTCAACTGGATTTCAGCACCGGGGGAACACCGTGAGTCCAGCTTCCAAGGTAAGTTGAGCGCGCGGGCCAGCCATCTTTCACCACTCGGAATTACCTATTATTTTGCGTGTATATGAATATAACACAGAAGAGCTGCTGTGCACATTTTCGTCCAAGAACGAGGCATGTTCTTGCCCAAACATCCGGGTGGAAGCGGGATGGGTGATAGAGCATGTAAAACCTCATTTTTTCGGGTTTTGGTGCGCCGAAGAACCTCCTCCTTCTATCCAGAGTGACATGTAGGCCGTTTGGCACGCAAATGGAATCATGTCGCATTGTTCTGTACGTTATTGTCCCAATATGTGTCCGTGGGTGCGCTCACGGAAGGGTGGAAGACGCTAGGAGAGTACACGCCAACGATTAAATCATCCGAAAACTAATTTTGCAAGCCGTTTTTGGCCTCCAAAATTTTGCCGAAGCCGACAAAGTTGGCCCCCGAGGGATGCAAATTTTCATTGCGGTCGTTTTGGCAGGTCATGGAGCTCAAACGGAGTTCGTATGACCAAATTACGACCGTTTCACGGATACAACTCAACTGGATTTCAGCACCGGGGGAACACCGTGAGTCCAGCTTCCAAGGTAAGTTGAGCGCGCGGGCCAGCCATCTTTCACCACTCGGAATTACCTATTATTTTGCGTGTATATGAATATAACACAGAAGAGCTGCTGTGCACATTTTCGTCCAAGAACGAGGCATGTTCTTGCCCAAACATCCGGGTGGAAGCGGGATGGGTGATAGAGCATGTAAAACCTCATTTTTTCGGGTTTTGGTGCGCCGAAGAACCTCCTCCTTCTATCCAGAGTGACATGTAGGCCGTTTGGCATGAAAATGGAATCATGTCGCATTGTTCTGTACGTTATTGTCCCAATATGTGTCCGTGGGTGCGCTCACGGAAGGGTGGAAGACGCTAGGAGAGTACACGCCAACGATTAAATCATCCGAAAACTAATTTTGCAAGCCGTTTTTGGCCTCCAAAATTTTGCCGAAGCCGACAGAGTTGGCCCCCGAGGGATGCAAATTTTCATTGCGGTCGTTTTGGCAGGTCATGGAGCTCAAACGGAGTTCGTATGACCAAATTACGACCGTTTCACGGATACAACTCAACTGGATTTCAGCACCGGGGGAACACCGTGAGTCCAGCTTCCAAGGTAAGTTGAGCGCGCGGGCCAGCCATCTTTCACCACTCGGAATTACCTATTATTTTGCGTGTATATGAATATAACACAGAAGAGCTGCTGTGCACATTTTCGTCCAAGAACGAGGCATGTTCTTGCCCAAACATCCGGGTGGAAGCGGGATGGGTGATAGAGCATGTAAAACCTCATTTTTTCGGGTTTTGGTGCGCCGAAGAACCTCCTCCTTCTATCCAGAGTGACATGTAGGCCGTTTGGCACGCAAATGGAATCATGTCGCATTGTTCTGTACGTTATTGTCCCAATATGTGTCCGTGGGTGCGCTCACGGAAGGGTGGAAGACGCTAGGAGAGTACACGCCAACGATTAAATCATCCGAAAACTAATTTTGCAAGCCGTTTTTGGCCTCCAAAATTTTGCCGAAGCCGACAAAGTTGGCCCCCGAGGGATGCAAATTTTCATTGCGGTCGTTTTGGCAGGTCATGGAGCTCAAACGGAGTTCGTATGACCAAATTACGACCGTTTCACGGATACAACTCAACTGGATTTCAGCACCGGGGGAACACCGTGAGTCCAGCTTCCAAGGTAAGTTGAGCGCGCGGGCCAGCCATCTTTCACCACTCGGAATTACCTATTATTTTGCGTGTATATGAATATAACACAGAAGAGCTGCTGTGCACATTTTCGTCCAAGAACGAGGCATGTTCTTGCCCAAACATCCGGGTGGAAGCGGGATGGGTGATAGAGCATGTAAAACCTCATTTTTTCGGGTTTTGGTGCGCCGAAGAACCTCCTCCTTCTATCCAGAGTGACATGTAGGCCGTTTGGCACGCAAATGGAATCATGTCGCATTGTTCTGTACGTTATTGTCCCAATATGTGTCCGTGGGTGCGCTCACGGAAGGGTGGAAGACGCTAGGAGAGTACACGCCAACGATTAAATCATCCGAAAACTAATTTTGCAAGCCGTTTTTGGCCTCCAAAATTTTGCCGAAGCCGACAAAGTTGGCCCCCGAGGGATGCAAATTTTCATTGCGGTCGTTTTGGCAGGTCATGGAGCTCAAACGGAGTTCGTATGACCAAATTACGACCGTTTCACGGATACAACTCAACTGGATTTCAGCACCGGGGGAACACCGTGAGTCCAGCTTCCAAGGTAAGTTGAGCGCGCGGGCCAGCCATCTTTCACCACTCGGAATTACCTATTATTTTGCGTGTATATGAATATAACACAGAAGAGCTGCTGTGCACATTTTCGTCCAAGAACGAGGCATGTTCTTGCCCAAACATCCGGGTGGAAGCGGGATGGGTGATAGATCATGTAAAACCTCATTTTTTCGGGTTTTGGTGCGCCGAAGAACCTCCTCCTTCTATCCAGAGTGACATGTAGGCCGTTTGGCACGCAAATGGAATCATGTCGCATTGTTCTGTACGTTATTGTCCCAATATGTGTCCGTGGGTGCGCTCACGGAAGGGTGGAAGACGCTAGGAGAGTACACGCCAACGATTAAATCATCCGAAAACTAATTTTGCAAGCCGTTTTTGGCCTCCAAAATTTTGCCGAAGCCGACAAAGTTGGCCCCCGAGGGATGCAAATTTTCATTGCGGTCGTTTTGGCAGGTCATGGAGCTCAAACGGAGTTCGTATGACCAAATTACGACCGTTTCACGGATACAACTCAACTGGATTTCAGCACCGGGGGAACACCGTGAGTCCAGCTTCCAAGGTAAGTTGAGCGCGCGGGCCAGCCATCTTTCACCACTCGGAATTACCTATTATTTTGCGTGTATATGAATATAACACAGAAGAGCTGCTGTGCACATTTTCGTCCAAGAACGAGGCATGTTCTTGCCCAAACATCCGGGTGGAAGCGGGATGGGTGATAGAGCATGTAAAACCTCATTTTTTCGGGTTTTGGTGCGCCGAAGAACCTCCTCCTTCTATCCAGAGTGACATGTAGGCCATTTGGCACGCAAATGGAATCATGTCGCATTGTTCTGTACGTTATTGTCCCAATATGTGTCCGTGGGTGCGCTCACGGAAGGGTGGAAGACGCTAGGAGAGTACACGCCAACGATTAAATCATCCGAAAACTAATTTTGCAAGCCGTTTTTGGCCTCCAAAATTTTGCCGAAGCCGACAAAGTTGGCCCCCGAGGGATGCAAATTTTCATTGCGGTCGTTTTGGCAGGTCATGGAGCTCAAACGGAGTTCGTATGACCAAATTACGACCGTTTCACGGATACAACTCAACTGGATTTCAGCACCGGGGGAACACCGTGAGTCCAGCTTCCAAGGTAAGTTGAGCGCGCGGGCCAGCCATCTTTCACCACTCGGAATTACCTATTATTTTGCGTGTATATGAATATAACACAGAAGAGCTTCTATGCACATTTTCGTCCAAGAACGAGGCATGTTCTTGCCCAAACATCCGGGTGGAAGCGGGATGGGTGATAGAGCATGTAAAACCTCATTTTTTCGGGTTTTGGTGCGCCGAAGAACCTCCTCCTTCTATCCAGAGTGACATGTAGGCCATTTGGCACGCAAATGGAATCATGTCGCATTGTTCTGTACGTTATTGTCCCAATATGTGTCCGTGGGTGCGCTCACGGAAGGGTGGAAGACGCTAGGAGAGTACACGCCAACGATTAAATCATCCGAAAACTAATTTTGCAAGCCGTTTTTGGCCTCCAAAATTTTGCCGAAGCCGACAAAGTTGGCCCCCGAGGGATGCAAATTTTCATTGCGGTCGTTTTGGCAGGTCATGGAGCTCAAACGGAGTTCGTATGACCAAATTACGACCGTTTCACGGATACAACTCAACTGGATTTCAGCACCGGGGGAACACCGTGAGTCCAGCTTCCAAGGTAAGTTGAGCGCGCGGGCCAGCCATCTTTCACCACTCGGAATTACCTATTATTTTGCGTGTATATGAATATAACACAGAAGAGCTTCTATGCACATTTTCGTCCAAGAACGAGGCATGTTCTTGCCCAAACATCCGGGTGGAAGCGGGATGGGTGATAGAGCATGTAAAACCTCATTTTTTCGGGTTTTGGTGCGCCGAAGAACCTCCTCCTTCTATCCAGAGTGACATGTAGGCCGTTTGGCACGCAAATGGAATCATGTCGCATTGTTCTGTACGTTATTGTCCCAATATGTGTCCGTGGGTGCGCTCACGGAAGGGTGGAAGACGCTAGGAGAGTACACGCCAACGATTAAATCATCCGAAAACTAATTTTGCAAGCCGTTTTTGGCCTCCAAAATTTTGCCGAAGCCGACAAAGTTGGCCCCTGAGGGATGCAAATTTTCATTGCGGTCGTTTTGGCAGGTCATGGAGCTCAAACGGAGTTCGTATGACCAAATTACGACCGTTTCACGGATACAACTCAACTGGATTTCAGCACCGGGGGAACACCGTGAGTCCAGCTTCCAAGGTAAGTTGAGCGCGCGGGCCAGCCATCTTTCACCACTCGGAATTACCTATTATTTTGCGTGTATATGAATATAACACAGAAGAGCTGCTGTGCACATTTTCGTCCAAGAACGAGGCATGTTCTTGCCCAAACATCCGGGTGGAAGCGGGATGGGTGATAGAGCATGTAAAACCTCATTTTTTCGTGTTTTGGTGCGCCGAAGAACCTCCTCCTTCTATCCAGAGTGACATGTAGGCCGTTTGGCATGAAAATGGAATCATGTCGCATTGTTCTGTACGTTATTGTCCCAATATGTGTCCGTGGGTGCGCTCACGGAAGGGTGGAAGACGCTAGGAGAGTACACGCCAACGATTAAATCATCCGAAAACTAATTTTGCAAGCCGTTTTTGGCCTCCAAAATTTTGCCGAAGCCAACAGAGTTGGCCCCCGAGGGATGCAAATTTTCATTGCGGTCGTTTTGGCAGGTCATGGAGCTCAAACGGAGTTCGTATGACCAAATTACGACCGTTTCACGGATACAACTCAACTGGATTTCAGCACCGGGGGAACACCGTGAGTCCAGCTTCCAAGGTAAGTTGAGCGCGCGGGCCAGCCATCTTTCACCACTCGGAATTACCTATTATTTTGCGTGTATATGAATATAACACAGAAGAGCTGCTGTGCACATTTTCGTCCAAGAACGAGGCATGTTCTTGCCCAAACATCCGGGTGGAAGCGGGATGGGTGATAGAGCATGTAAAACCTCATTTTTTCGGGTTTTGGTGCGCCGAAGAACCTCCTCCTTCTATCCAGAGTGACATGTAGGCCGTTTGGCACGCAAATGGAATCATGTCGCATTGTTCTGTACGTTATTGTCCCAATATGTGTCCGTGGGTGCGCTCACGGAACGGTGGAAGACGCTAGGAGAGTACACGCCAACGATTAAATCATCCGAAAACTAATTTTGCAAGCCGTTTTTGGCCTCCAAAATTTTGCCGAAGCCGACAAAGTTGGCCCCTGAGGGATGCAAATTTTCATTGCGGTCGTTTTGGCAGGTCATGGAGCTCAAACGGAGTTCGTATGACCAAATTACGACCGTTTCACGGATACAACTCAACTGGATTTCAGCACCGGGGGAACACCGTGAGTCCAGCTTCCAAGGTAAGTTGAGCGCGCGGGCCAGCCATCTTTCACCACTCGGAATTACCTATTATTTTGCGTGTATATGAATATAACACAGAAGAGCTGCTGTGCACATTTTCGTCCAAGAACGAGGCATGTTCTTGCCCAAACATCCGGGTGGAAGCGGGATGGGTGATAGAGCATGTAAAACCTCATTTTTTCGTGTTTTGGTGCGCCGAAGAACCTCCTCCTTCTATCCAGAGTGACATGTAGGCCGTTTGGCATGAAAATGGAATCATGTCGCATTGTTCTGTACGTTATTGTCCCAATATGTGTCCGTGGGTGCGCTCACGGAAGGGTGGAAGACGCTAGGAGAGTACACGCCAACGATTAAATCATCCGAAAACTAATTTTGCAAGCCGTTTTTGGCCTCCAAAATTTTGCCGAAGCCGACAGAGTTGGCCCCCGAGGGATGCAAATTTTCATTGCGGTCGTTTTGGCAGGTCATGGAGCTCAAACGGAGTTCGTATGACCAAATTACGACCGTTTCACGGATACAACTCAACTGGATTTCAGCACCGGGGGAACACCGTGAGTCCAGCTTCCAAGGTAAGTTGAGCGCGCGGGCCAGCCATCTTTCACCACTCGGAATTACCTATTATTTTGCGTGTATATGAATATAACACAGAAGAGCTGCTGTGCACATTTTCGTCCAAGAACGAGGCATGTTCTTGCCCAAACATCCGGGTGGAAGCGGGATGGGTGATAGAGCATGTAAAACCTCATTTTTTCGGGTTTTGGTGCGCCGAAGAACCTCCTCCTTCTATCCAGAGTGACATGTAGGCCGTTTGGCACGCAAATGGAATCATGTCGCATTGTTCTGTACGTTATTGTCCCAATATGTGTCCGTGGGTGCGCTCACGGAAGGGTGGAAGACGCTAGGAGAGTACACGCCAACGATTAAATCATCCGAAAACTAATTTTGCAAGCCGTTTTTGGCCTCCAAAATTTTGCCGAAGCCGACAGAGTTGGCCCCCGAGGGATGCAAATTTTCATTGCGGTCGTTTTGGCAGGTCATGGAGCTCAAACGGAGTTCGTATGACCAAATTACGACCGTTTCACGGATACAACTCAACTGGATTTCAGCACCGGGGGAACACCGTGAGTCCAGCTTCCAAGGTAAGTTGAGCGCGCGGGCCAGCCATCTTTCACCACTCGGAATTACCTATTATTTTGCGTGTATATGAATATAACACAGAAGAGCTGCTGTGCACATTTTCGTCCAAGAACGAGGCATGTTCTTGCCCAAACATCCGGGTGGAAGCGGGATGGGTGATAGAGCATGTAAAACCTCATTTTTTCGGGTTTTGGTGCGCCGAAGAACCTCCTCCTTCTATCCAGAGTGACATGTAGGCCGTTTGGCACGCAAATGGAATCATGTCGCATTGTTCTGTACGTTATTGTCCCAATATGTGTCCGTGGGTGCGCTCACGGAAGGGTGGAAGACGCTAGGAGAGTACACGCCAACGATTAAATCATCCGAAAACTAATTTTGCAAGCCGTTTTTGGCCTCCAAAATTTTGCCGAAGCCGACAAAGTTGGCCCCCGAGGGATGCAAATTTTCATTGCGGTCGTTTTGGCAGGTCATGGAGCTCAAACGGAGTTCGTATGACCAAATTACGACCGTTTCACGGATACAACTCAACTGGATTTCAGCACCGGGGGAACACCGTGAGTCCAGCTTCCAAGGTAAGTTGAGCGCGCGGGCCAGCCATCTTTCACCACTCGGAATTACCTATTATTTTGCGTGTATATGAATATAACACAGAAGAGCTGCTGTGCACATTTTCGTCCAAGAACGAGGCATGTTCTTGCCCAAACATCCGGGTGGAAGCGGGATGGGTGATAGAGCATGTAAAACCTCATTTTTTCGGGTTTTGGTGCGCCGAAGAACCTCCTCCTTCTATCCAGAGTGACATGTAGGCCGTTTGGCACGCAAATGGAATCATGTCGCATTGTTCTGTACGTTATTGTCCCAATATGTGTCCGTGGGTGCGCTCACGGAAGGGTGGAAGACGCTAGGAGAGTACACGCCAACGATTAAATCATCCGAAAACTAATTTTGCAAGCCGTTTTTGGCCTCCAAAATTTTGCCGAAGCCGACAAAGTTGGCCCCCGAGGGATGCAAATTTTCATTGCGGTCGTTTTGGCAGGTCATGGAGCTCAAACGGAGTTCGTATGACCAAATTACGACCGTTTCACGGATACAACTCAACTGGATTTCAGCACCGGGGGAACACCGTGAGTCCAGCTTCCAAGGTAAGTTGAGCGCGCGGGCCAGCCATCTTTCACCACTCGGAATTACCTATTATTTTGCGTGTATATGAATATAACACAGAAGAGCTGCTGTGCACATTTTCGTCCAAGAACGAGGCATGTTCTTGCCCAAACATCCGGGTGGAAGCGGGATGGGTGATAGATCATGTAAAACCTCATTTTTTCGGGTTTTGGTGCGCCGAAGAACCTCCTCCTTCTATCCAGAGTGACATGTAGGCCGTTTGGCACGCAAATGGAATCATGTCGCATTGTTCTGTACGTTATTGTCCCAATATGTGTCCGTGGGTGCGCTCACGGAAGGGTGGAAGACGCTAGGAGAGTACACGCCAACGATTAAATCATCCGAAAACTAATTTTGCAAGCCGTTTTTGGCCTCCAAAATTTTGCCGAAGCCGACAAAGTTGGCCCCCGAGGGATGCAAATTTTCATTGCGGTCGTTTTGGCAGGTCATGGAGCTCAAACGGAGTTCGTATGACCAAATTACGACCGTTTCACGGATACAACTCAACTGGATTTCAGCACCGGGGGAACACCGTGAGTCCAGCTTCCAAGGTAAGTTGAGCGCGCGGGCCAGCCATCTTTCACCACTCGGAATTACCTATTATTTTGCGTGTATATGAATATAACACAGAAGAGCTTCTATGCACATTTTCGTCCAAGAACGAGGCATGTTCTTGCCCAAACATCCGGGTGGAAGCGGGATGGGTGATAGAGCATGTAAAACCTCATTTTTTCGGGTTTTGGTGCGCCGAAGAACCTCCTCCTTCTATCCAGAGTGACATGTAGGCCGTTTGGCACGCAAATGGAATCATGTCGCATTGTTCTGTACGTTATTGTCCCAATATGTGTCCGTGGGTGCGCTCACGGAAGGGTGGAAGACGCTAGGAGAGTACACGCCAACGATTAAATCATCCGAAAACTAATTTTGCAAGCCGTTTTTGGCCTCCAAAATTTTGCCGAAGCCGACAAAGTTGGCCCCTGAGGGATGCAAATTTTCATTGCGGTCGTTTTGGCAGGTCATGGAGCTCAAACGGAGTTCGTATGACCAAATTACGACCGTTTCACGGATACAACTCAACTGGATTTCAGCACCGGGGGAACACCGTGAGTCCAGCTTCCAAGGTAAGTTGAGCGCGCGGGCCAGCCATCTTTCACCACTCGGAATTACCTATTATTTTGCGTGTATATGAATATAACACAGAAGAGCTGCTGTGCACATTTTCGTCCAAGAACGAGGCATGTTCTTGCCCAAACATCCGGGTGGAAGCGGGATGGGTGATAGAGCATGTAAAACCTCATTTTTTCGTGTTTTGGTGCGCCGAAGAACCTCCTCCTTCTATCCAGAGTGACATGTAGGCCGTTTGGCATGAAAATGGAATCATGTCGCATTGTTCTGTACGTTATTGTCCCAATATGTGTCCGTGGGTGCGCTCACGGAAGGGTGGAAGACGCTAGGAGAGTACACGCCAACGATTAAATCATCCGAAAACTAATTTTGCAAGCCGTTTTTGGCCTCCAAAATTTTGCCGAAGCCAACAGAGTTGGCCCCCGAGGGATGCAAATTTTCATTGCGGTCGTTTTGGCAGGTCATGGAGCTCAAACGGAGTTCGTATGACCAAATTACGACCGTTTCACGGATACAACTCAACTGGATTTCAGCACCGGGGGAACACCGTGAGTCCAGCTTCCAAGGTAAGTTGAGCGCGCGGGCCAGCCATCTTTCACCACTCGGAATTACCTATTATTTTGCGTGTATATGAATATAACACAGAAGAGCTGCTGTGCACATTTTCGTCCAAGAACGAGGCATGTTCTTGCCCAAACATCCGGGTGGAAGCGGGATGGGTGATAGAGCATGTAAAACCTCATTTTTTCGGGTTTTGGTGCGCCGAAGAACCTCCTCCTTCTATCCAGAGTGACATGTAGGCCGTTTGGCACGCAAATGGAATCATGTCGCATTGTTCTGTACGTTATTGTCCCAATATGTGTCCGTGGGTGCGCTCACGGAAGGGTGGAAGACGCTAGGAGAGTACACGCCAACGATTAAATCATCCGAAAACTAATTTTGCAAGCCGTTTTTGGCCTCCAAAATTTTGCCGAAGCCGACAAAGTTGGCCCCTGAGGGATGCAAATTTTCATTGCGGTCGTTTTGGCAGGTCATGGAGCTCAAACGGAGTTCGTATGACCAAATTACGACCGTTTCACGGATACAACTCAACTGGATTTCAGCACCGGGGGAACACCGTGAGTCCAGCTTCCAAGGTAAGTTGAGCGCGCGGGCCAGCCATCTTTCACCACTCGGAATTACCTATTATTTTGCGTGTATATGAATATAACACAGAAGAGCTGCTGTGCACATTTTCGTCCAAGAACGAGGCATGTTCTTGCCCAAACATCCGGGTGGAAGCGGGATGGGTGATAGAGCATGTAAAACCTCATTTTTTCGTGTTTTGGTGCGCCGAAGAACCTCCTCCTTCTATCCAGAGTGACATGTAGGCCGTTTGGCATGAAAATGGAATCATGTCGCATTGTTCTGTACGTTATTGTCCCAATATGTGTCCGTGGGTGCGCTCACGGAAGGGTGGAAGACGCTAGGAGAGTACACGCCAACGATTAAATCATCCGAAAACTAATTTTGCAAGCCGTTTTTGGCCTCCAAAATTTTGCCGAAGCCGACAGAGTTGGCCCCCGAGGGATGCAAATTTTCATTGCGGTCGTTTTGGCAGGTCATGGAGCTCAAACGGAGTTCGTATGACCAAATTACGACCGTTTCACGGATACAACTCAACTGGATTTCAGCACCGGGGGAACACCGTGAGTCCAGCTTCCAAGGTAAGTTGAGCGCGCGGGCCAGCCATCTTTCACCACTCGGAATTACCTATTATTTTGCGTGTATATGAATATAACACAGAAGAGCTGCTGTGCACATTTTCGTCCAAGAACGAGGCATGTTCTTGCCCAAACATCCGGGTGGAAGCGGGATGGGTGATAGAGCATGTAAAACCTCATTTTTTCGTGTTTTGGTGCGCCGAAGAACCTCCTCCTTCTATCCAGAGTGATATGTAGGCCGTTTGGCATGAAAATGGAATCATGTCGCATTGTTCTGTACGTTATTGTCCCAATATGTGTCCGTGGGTGCGCTCACGGAAGGGTGGAAGACGCTAGGAGAGTACACGCCAACGATTAAATCATCCGAAAACTAATTTTGCAAGCCGTTTTTGGCCTCCAAAATTTTGCCGAAGCCGACAGAGTTGGCCCCCGAGGGATGCAAATTTTCATTGCGGTTGTTTTGGCAGGTCATGGAGCTCAAACGGAGTTCGTATGACCAAATTACGACCGTTTCACGGATACAACTCAACTGGATTTCAGCACCGGGGGAACACCGTGAGTCCAGCTTCCAAGGTAAGTTGAGCGCGCGGGCCAGCCATCTTTCACCACTCGGAATTACCTATTATTTTGCGTGTATATGAATATAACACAGAAGAGCTGCTGTGCACATTTTCGTCCAAGAACGAGGCATGTTCTTGCCCAAACATCCGGGTGGAAGCGGGATGGGTGATAGAGCATGTAAAACCTCATTTTTTCGTGTTTTGGTGCGCCGAAGAACCTCCTCCTTCTATCCAGAGTGATATGTAGGCCGTTTGGCATGAAAATGGAATCATGTCGCATTGTTCTGTACGTTATTGTCCCAATATGTGTCCGTGGGTGCGCTCACGGAAGGGTGGAAGACGCTAGGAGAGTACACGCCAACGATTAAATCATCCGAAAACTAATTTTGCAAGCCGTTTTTGGCCTCCAAAATTTTGCCGAAGCCGACAGAGTTGGCCCCCGAGGGATGCAAATTTTCATTGCGGTTGTTTTGGCAGGTCATGGAGCTCAAACGGAGTTCGTATGACCAAATTACGACCGTTTCACGGATACAACTCAACTGGATTTCAGCACCGGGGGAACACCGTGAGTCCAGCTTCCAAGGTAAGTTGAGCGCGCGGGCCAGCCATCTTTCACCACTCGGAATTACCTATTATTTTGCGTGTATATGAATATAACACAGAAGAGCTGCTGTGCACATTTTCGTCCAAGAACGAGGCATGTTCTTGCCCAAACATCCGGGTGGAAGCGGGATGGGTGATAGAGCATGTAAAACCTCATTTTTTCGGGTTTTGGTGCGCCGAAGAACCTCCTCCTTCTATCCAGAGTGACATGTAGGCCGTTTGGCACGCAAATGGAATCATGTCGCATTGTTCTGTACGTTATTGTCCCAATATGTGTCCGTGGGTGCGCTCACGGAAGGGTGGAAGACGCTAGGAGAGTACACGCCAACGATTAAATCATCCGAAAACTAATTTTGCAAGCCGTTTTTGGCCTCCAAAATTTTGCCGAAGCCGACAAAGTTGGCCCCCGAGGGATGCAAATTTTCATTCCGGTCGTTTTGGCAGGTCATGGAGCTCAAACGGAGTTCGTATGACCAAATTACGACCGTTTCACGGATACAACTCAACTGGATTTCAGCACCGGGGGAACACCGTGAGTCCAGCTTCCAAGGTAAGTTGAGCGCGCGGGCCAGCCATCTTTCACCACTCGGAATTACCTATTATTTTGCGTGTATATGAATATAACACAGAAGAGCTGCTGTGCACATTTTCGTGCAAGAACGCGGCATGTTCTTGCCCAAACATCCGGGTGGAAGCGGGATGGGTGATAGAGCATGTAAAACCTCATTTTTTCGGGTTTTGGTGCGCCGAAGAACCTCCTCCTTCTATCCAGAGTGACATGTAGGCCGTTTGGCACGCAAATGGAATCATGTCGCATTGTTCTGTACGTTATTGTCCCAATATGTGTCCGTGGGTGCGCTCACGGAAGGGTGGAAGACGCTAGGAGAGTACACGCCAACGATTAAATCATCCGAAAACTAATTTTGCAAGCCGTTTTTGGCCTCCAAAATTTTGCCGAAGCCGACAAAGTTGGCCCCCGAGGGATGCAAATTTTCATTGCGGTCGTTTTGGCAGGTCATGGAGCTCAAACGGAGTTCGTATGACCAAATTACGACCGTTTCACGGATACAACTCAACTGGATTTCAGCACCGGGGGAACACCGTGAGTCCAGCTTCCAAGGTAAGTTGAGCACGCGGGCCAGCCATCTTTCACCACTCGGAATTACCTATTATTTTGCGTGTATATGAATATAACACAGAAGAGCTGCTGTGCACATTTTCGTCCAAGAACGAGGCATGTTCTTGCCCAAACATCCGGGTGGAAGCGGGATGGGTGATAGAGCATGTAAAACCTCATTTTTTCGGGTTTTGGTGCGCCGAAGAACCTCCTCCTTCTATCCAGAGTGACATGTAGGCCGTTTGGCACGCAAATGGAATCATGTCGCATTGTTCTGTACGTTATTGTCCCAATATGTGTCCGTGGGTGCGCTCACGGAAGGGTGGAAGACGCTAGGAGAGTACACGCCAACGATTAAATCATCCGAAAACTAATTTTGCAAGCCGTTTTTGGCCTCCAAAATTTTGCCGAAGCCGACAAAGTTGGCCCCCGAGGGATGCAAATTTTCATTCCGGTCGTTTTGGCAGGTCATGGAGCTCAAACGGAGTTCGTATGACCAAATTACGACCGTTTCACGGATACAACTCAACTGGATTTCAGCACCGGGGGAACACCGTGAGTCCAGCTTCCAAGGTAAGTTGAGCGCGCGGGCCAGCCATCTTTCACCACTCGGAATTACCTATTATTTTGCGTGTATATGAATATAACACAGAAGAGCTGCTGTGCACATTTTCGTCCAAGAACGAGGCATGTTCTTGCCCAAACATCCGGGTGGAAGCGGGATGGGTGATAGAGCATGTAAAACCTCATTTTTTCGGGTTTTGGTGCGCCGAAGAACCTCCTCCTTCTATCCAGAGTGAGATGTAGGCTGTTTGGCACGCAAATGGAATCATGTCGCATTGTTCTGTACGTTATTGTCCCAATATGTGTCCGTGGGTGCGCTCACGGAAGGGTGGAAGACGCTAGGAGAGTACACGCCAACGATTAAATCATCCGAAAACTAATTTTGCAAGCCGTTTTTGGCCTCCAAAATTTTGCCGAAGCCGACAAAGTTGGCCCCCGAGGGATGCAAATTTTCATTGCGGTCGTTTTGGCAGGTCATGGAGCTCAAACGGAGTTCGTATGACCAAATTACGACCGTTTCACGGATACAACTCAACTTGATTTCAGCACCGGGGGAACACCGTGAGTCCAGCTTCCAAGGTAAGTTGAGCGCGCGGGCCAGCCATCTTTCACCACTCGGAATTACCTATTATTTTGCGTGTATATGAATATAACACAGAAGAGCTGCTGTGCACATTTTCGTGCAAGAACGAGGCATGTTCTTGCCCAAACATCCGGGTGGAAGCGGGATGGGTGATAGAGCATGTAAAACCTCATTTTTTCGGGTTTTGGTGCGCCGAAGAACCTCCTCCTTCTATCCAGAGTGACATGTAGGCCGTTTGGCACGCAAATGGAATCATGTCGCATTGTTCTGTACGTTATTGTCCCAATATGTGTCCGTGGGTGCGCTCACGGAAGGGTGGAAGACGCTAGGAGAGTACACGTCAACGATTAAATCATCCGAAAACTAATTTTGCAAGCCATTTTTGGCCTCCAAAATTTTGCCGAAGCCGACAAAGTTGGCCCCCGAGGGATGCAAATTTTCATTGCGGTCGTTTTGGCAGGTCATGGAGCTCAAACGGAGTTCGTATGACCAAATTACGACCGTTTCACGGATACAACTCAACTGGATTTCAGCACCGGGGGAACACCGTGAGTCCAGCTTCCAAGGTAAGTTGAGCGCGCGGGCCAGCCATCTTTCACCACTCGGAATTACCTATTATTTTGCGTGTATATGAATATAACACAGAAGAGCTGCTGTCCACATTTTCGTCCAAGAACGAGGCATGTTCTTGCCCAAACATCCGGGTGGAAGCGGGATGGGTGATAGAGCATGTAAAACCTCATTTTTTCGGGTTTTGGTGCGCCGAAGAACCTCCTCCTTCTATCCAGAGTGACATGTAGGCCGTTTGGCACGCAAATGGAATCATGTCGCATTGTTCTGTACATTATTGTCCCAATATGTGTCCGTGGGTGCGCTCACGGAAGGGTGGAAGACGCTAGGAGAGTACACGCCAACGATTAAATCATCCGAAAACTAATTTTGCAAGCCGTTTTTGGCCTCCAAAATTTTGCCGAAGCCGACAAAGTTGGCCCCCGAGGGATGCAAATTTTCATTGCGGTCGTTTTGGCAGGTCATGGAGCTCAAACGGAGTTCGTATGACCAAATTACGACCGTTTCACGGATACAACTCAACTGGATTTCAGCACCGGGGGAACACCGTGAGTCCAGCTTCCAAGGTAAGTTGAGCGCGCGGGCCAGCCATCTTTCACCACTCGGAATTACCTATTATTTTGCGTGTATATGAATATAACACAGAAGAGCTGCTGTGCACATTTTCGTCCAAGAACGAGGCATGTTCTTGCCCAAACATCCGGGTGGAAGCGGGATGGGTGATAGAGCATGTAAAACCTCATTTTTTCGGGTTTTGGTGCGCCGAAGAACCTCCTCCTTCTATCCAGAGTGAGATGTAGGCTGTTTGGCACGCAAATGGAATCATGTCGCATTGTTCTGTACGTTATTGTCCCAATATGTGTCCGTGGGTGCGCTCACGGAAGGGTGGAAGACGCTAGGAGAGTACACGCCAACGATTAAATCATCCGAAAACTAATTTTGCAAGCCGTTTTTGGCCTCCAAAATTTTGCCGAAGCCGACAAAGTTGGCCCCCGAGGGATGCAAATTTTCATTGCGGTCGTTTTGGCAGGTCATGGAGCTCAAACGGAGTTCGTATGACCAAATTACGACCGTTTCACGGATACAACTCAACTTGATTTCAGCACCGGGGGAACACCGTGAGTCCAGCTTCCAAGGTAAGTTGAGCGCGCGGGGCAGCCATCTTTCACCACTCGGAATTACCTATTAGTTTGCGTGTATATGAATATAACACAGAAGAGCTGCTGTGCACATTTTCGTGCAAGAACGAGGCATGTTCTTGCCCAAACATCCGGGTGGAAGCGGGATGGGTGATAGAGCATGTAAAACCTCATTTTTTCGGGTTTTGGTGCGCCGAAGAACCTCCTCCTTCTATCCAGAGTGACATGTAGGCCGTTTGGCACGCAAATGGAATCATGTCGCATTGTTCTGTACGTTATTGTCCCAATATGTGTCCGTGGGTGCGCTCACGGAAGGGTGGAAGACGCTAGGAGAGTACACGTCAACGATTAAATCATCCGAAAACTAATTTTGCAAGCCGTTTTTGGCCTCCAAAATTTTGCCGAAGCCGACAAAGTTGGCCCCCGAGGGATGCAAATTTTCATTGCGGTCGTTTTGGCAGGTCATGGAGCTCAAACGGAGTTCGTATGACCAAATTACGACCGTTTCACGGATACAACTCAACTGGATTTCAGCACCGGGGGAACACCGTGAGTCCAGCTTCCAAGGTAAGTTGAGCGCGCGGGCCAGCCATCTTTCACCACTCGGAATTACCTATTATTTTGCGTGTATATGAATATAACACAGAAGAGCTGCTGTCCACATTTTCGTCCAAGAACGAGGCATGTTCTTGCCCAAACATCCGGGTGGAAGCGGGATGGGTGATAGAGCATGTAAAACCTCATTTTTTCGGGTTTTGGTGCGCCGAAGAACCTCCTCCTTCTATCCAGAGTGACATGTAGGCCGTTTGGCACGCAAATGGAATCATGTCGCATTGTTCTGTACGTTATTGTCCCAATATGTGTCCGTGGGTGCGCTCACGGAAGGGTGGAAGACGCTAGGAGAGTACACGTCAACGATTAAATCATCCGAAAACTAATTTTGCAAGCCGTTTTTGGCCTCCAAAATTTTGCCGAAGCCGACAAAGTTGGCCCCCGAGGGATGCAAATTTTCATTGCGGTCGTTTTGGCAGGTCATGGAGCTCAAACGGAGTTCGTATGACCAAATTACGACCGTTTCACGGATACAACTCAACTGGATTTCAGCACCGGGGGAACACCGTGAGTCCAGCTTCCAAGGTAAGTTGAGCGCGCGGGCCAGCCATCTTTCACCACTCGGAATTACCTATTATTTTGCGTGTATATGAATATAACACAGAAGAGCTGCTGTGCACATTTTCGTCCAAGAACGAGGCATGTTCTTGCCCAAACATCCGGGTGGAAGCGGGATGGGTGATAGAGCATGTAAAACCTCATTTTTTCGGGTTTTGGTGCGCCGAAGAACCTCCTCCTTCTATCCAGAGTGACATGTAGGCCGTTTGGCACGCAAATGGAATCATGTCGCATTGTTCTGTACGTTATTGTCCCAATATGTGTCCGTGGGTGCGCTCACGGAAGGGTGGAAGACGCTAGGAGAGTACACGCCAACGATTAAATCATCCGAAAATTAATTTTGCAAGCCATTTTTGGCCTCCAAAATTTTGCCGAAGCCAACAGAGTTGGCCCCCGAGGGATGCAAATTTTCATTGCGGTCGTTTTGGCAGGTCATGGAGCTCAAACGGAGTTCGTATGACCAAATTACGACCGTTTCACGGATACAACTCAACTGGATTTCAGCACCGGGGGAACACCGTGAGTCCAGCTTCCAAGGTAAGTTGAGCGCGCGGGCCAGCCATCTTTCACCACTCGGAATTACCTATTATTTTGCGTGTATATGAATATAACACAGAAGAGCTGCTGTGCACATTTTCGTCCAAGAACGAGGCATGTTCTTGCCCAAACATCCGGGTGGAAGCGGGATGGGTGATAGAGCATGTAAAACCTCATTTTTTCGGGTTTTGGTGCGCCGAAGAACCTCCTCCTTCTATCCAGAGTGAGATGTAGGCTGTTTGGCACGCAAATGGAATCATGTCGCATTGTTCTGTACGTTATTGTCCCAATATGTGTCCGTGGGTGCGCTCACGGAAGGGTGGAAGACGCTAGGAGAGTACACGCCAACGATTAAATCATCCGAAAACTAATTTTGCAAGCCGTTTTTGGCCTCCAAAATTTTGCCGAAGCCGACAAAGTTGGCCCCCGAGGGATGCAAATTTTCATTGCGGTCGTTTTGGCAGGTCATGGAGCTCAAACGGAGTTCGTATGACCAAATTACGACCGTTTCACGGATACAACTCAACTGGATTTCAGCACCGGGGGAACACCGTGAGTCCAGCTTCCAAGGTAAGTTGAGCGCGCGGGCCAGCCATCTTTCACCACTCGGAATTACCTATTATTTTGCGTGTATATGAATATAACACAGAAGAGCTGCTATGCACATTTTCGTGCAAGAACGAGGCATGTTCTTGCCCAAACATCCGGGTGGAAGCGGGATGGGTGATAGAGCATGTAAAACCTCATTTTTTCGGGTTTTGGTGCGCCGAAGAACCTCCTCCTTCTATCCAGAGTGACATGTAGGCCATTTGGCACGCAAATGGAATCATGTCGCATTGTTCTGTACGTTATTGTCCCAATATGTGTCCGTGGGTGCGCTCACGGAAGGGTGGAAGACGCTAGGAGAGTACACGCCAACGATTAAATCATCCGAAAACTAATTTTGCAAGCCATTTTTGGCCTCCAAAATTTTGCCGAAGCCGACAAAGTTGGCCCCCGAGGGATGCAAATTTTCATTGCGGTCGTTTTGGCAGGTCATGGAGCTCAAACGGAGTTCGTATGACCAAATTACGACCGTTTCACGGATACAACTCAACTGGATTTCAGCACCGGGGGAACACCGTGAGTCCAGCTTCCAAGGTAAGTTGAGCGCCCGGGCCAGCCATCTTTCACCACTCGGAATTACCTATTATTTTGCGTGTATATGAATATAACACAGAAGAGCTGCTGTCCACATTTTCGTCCAAGAACGAGGCATGTTCTTGCCCAAACATCCGGGTGGAAGCGGGATGGGTGATAGAGCATGTAAAACCTCATTTTTTCGGGTTTTGGTGCGCCGAAGAACCTCCTCCTTCTATCCAGAGTGAGATGTAGGCTGTTTGGCACGCAAATGGAATCATGTCGCATTGTTCTGTACGTTATTGTCCCAATATGTGTCCGTGGGTGCGCTCACGGAAGGGTGGAAGACGCTAGGAGAGTACACGCCAACGATTAAATCATCCGAAAACTAATTTTGCAAGCCGTTTTTGGCCTCCAAAATTTTGCCGAAGCCGACAAAGTTGGCCCCCGAGGGATGCAAATTTTCATTGCGATCGTTTTGGCAGGTCATGGAGCTCAAACGGAGTTCGTATGACCAAATTACGACCGTTTCACGGATACAACTCAACTTGATTTCAGCACCGGGGGAACACCGTGAGTCCAGCTTCCAAGGTAAGTTGAGCGCGCGGGCCAGCCATCTTTCACCACTCGGAATTACCTATTATTTTGCGTGTATATGAATATAACACAGAAGAGCTGCTATGCACATTTTCGTGCAAGAACGAGGCATGTTCTTGCCCAAACATCCGGGTGGAAGCGGGATGGGTGATAGAGCATGTAAAACCTCATTTTTTCGGGTTTTGGTGCGCCGAAGAACCTCCTCCTTCTATCCAGAGTGACATGTAGGCCATTTGGCACGCAAATGGAATCATGTCGCATTGTTCTGTACGTTATTGTCCCAATATGTGTCCGTGGGTGCGCTCACGGAAGGGTGGAAGACGCTAGGAGAGTACACGTCAACGATTAAATCATCCGAAAACTAATTTTGCAAGCCGTTTTTGGCCTCCAAAATTTTGCCGAAGCCGACAAAGTTGGCCCCCGAGGGATGCAAATTTTCATTGCGGTCGTTTTGGCAGGTCATGGAGCTCAAACGGAGTTCGTATGACCAAATTACGACCGTTTCACGGATACAACTCAACTGGATTTCAGCACCGGGGGAACACCGTGAGTCCAGCTTCCAAGGTAAGTTGAGCGCGCGGGCCAGCCATCTTTCACCACTCGGAATTACCTATTATTTTGCGTGTATATGAATATAACACAGAAGAGCTGCTGTCCACATTTTCGTCCAAGAACGAGGCATGTTCTTGCCCAAACATCCGGGTGGAAGCGGGATGGGTGATAGAGCATGTAAAACCTCATTTTTTCGGGTTTTGGTGCGCCGAAGAACCTCCTCCTTCTATCCAGAGTGACATGTAGGCCGTTTGGCACGCAAATGGAATCATGTCGCATTGTTCTGTACGTTATTGTCCCAATATGTGTCCGTGGGTGCGCTCACGGAAGGGTGGAAGACGCTAGGAGAGTACACGCCAACGATTAAATCATCCGAAAACTAATTTTGCAAGCCGTTTTTGGCCTCCAAAATTTTGCCGAAGCCGACAAAGTTGGCCCCCGAGGGATGCAAATTTTCATTGCGGTCGTTTTGGCAGGTCATGGAGCTCAAACGGAGTTCGTATGACCAAATTACGACCGTTTCACGGATACAACTCAACTGGATTTCAGCACCGGGGGAACACCGTGAGTCCAGCTTCCAAGGTAAGTTGAGCGCCCGGGCCAGCCATCTTTCACCACTCGGAATTACCTATTATTTTGCGTGTATATGAATATAACACAGAAGAGCTGCTGTCCACATTTTCGTCCAAGAACGAGGCATGTTCTTGCCCAAACATCCGGGTGGAAGCGGGATGGGTGATAGAGCATGTAAAACCTCATTTTTTCGGGTTTTGGTGCGCCGAAGAACCTCCTCCTTCTATCCAGAGTGAGATGTAGGCTGTTTGGCACGCAAATGGAATCATGTCGCATTGTTCTGTACGTTATTGTCCCAATATGTGTCCGTGGGTGCGCTCACGGAAGGGTGGAAGACGCTAGGAGAGTACACGCCAACGATTAAATCATCCGAAAACTAATTTTGCAAGCCGTTTTTGGCCTCCAAAATTTTGCCGAAGCCGACAAAGTTGGCCCCCGAGGGATGCAAATTTTCATTGCGGTCGTTTTGGCAGGTCATGGAGCTCAAACGGAGTTCGTATGACCAAATTACGACCGTTTCACGGATACAACTCAACTTGATTTCAGCACCGGGGGAACACCGTGAGTCCAGCTTCCAAGGTAAGTTGAGCGCGCGGGCCAGCCATCTTTCACCACTCGGAATTACCTATTATTTTGCGTGTATATGAATATAACACAGAAGAGCTGCTATGCACATTTTCGTGCAAGAACGAGGCATGTTCTTGCCCAAACATCCGGGTGGAAGCGGGATGGGTGATAGAGCATGTAAAACCTCATTTTTTCGGGTTTTGGTGCGCCGAAGAACCTCCTCCTTCTATCCAGAGTGACATGTAGGCCATTTGGCACGCAAATGGAATCATGTCGCATTGTTCTGTACGTTATTGTCCCAATATGTGTCCGTGGGTGCGCTCACGGAAGGGTGGAAGACGCTAGGAGAGTACACGTCAACGATTAAATCATCCGAAAACTAATTTTGCAAGCCGTTTTTGGCCTCCAAAATTTTGCCGAAGCCGACAAAGTTGGCCCCCGAGGGATGCAAATTTTCATTGCGGTCGTTTTGGCAGGTCATGGAGCTCAAACGGAGTTCGTATGACCAAATTACGACCGTTTCACGGATACAACTCAACTGGATTTCAGCACCGGGGGAACACCGTGAGTCCAGCTTCCAAGGTAAGTTGAGCGCGCGGGCCAGCCATCTTTCACCACTCGGAATTACCTATTATTTTGCGTGTATATGAATATAACACAGAAGAGCTGCTGTCCACATTTTCGTCCAAGAACGAGGCATGTTCTTGCCCAAACATCCGGGTGGAAGCGGGATGGGTGATAGAGCATGTAAAACCTCATTTTTTCGGGTTTTGGTGCGCCGAAGAACCTCCTCCTTCTATCCAGAGTGACATGTAGGCCGTTTGGCACGCAAATGGAATCATGTCGCATTGTTCTGTACGTTATTGTCCCAATATGTGTCCGTGGGTGCGCTCACGGAAGGGTGGAAGACGCTAGGAGAGTACACGCCAACGATTAAATCATCCGAAAACTAATTTTGCAAGCCGTTTTTGGCCTCCAAAATTTTGCCGAAGCCGACAAAGTTGGCCCCCGAGGGATGCAAATTTTCATTGCGGTCGTTTTGGCAGGTCATGGAGCTCAAACGGAGTTCGTATGACCAAATTACGACCGTTTCACGGATACAACTCAACTGGATTTCAGCACCGGGGGAACACCGTGAGTCCAGCTTCCAAGGTAAGTTGAGCGCCCGGGCCAGCCATCTTTCACCACTCGGAATTACCTATTATTTTGCGTGTATATGAATATAACACAGAATAGCTGCTGTCCACATTTTCGTCCAAGAACGAGGCATGTTCTTGCCCAAACATCCGGGTGGAAGCGGGATGGGTGATAGAGCATGTAAAACCTCATTTTTTCGGGTTTTGGTGCGCCGAAGAACCTCCTCCTTCTATCCAGAGTGAGATGTAGGCTGTTTGGCACACAAATGGAATCATGTCGCATTGTTCTGTACGTTATTGTCCCAATATGTGTCCGTGGGTGCGCTCACGGAAGGGTGGAAGACGCTAGGAGAGTACACGCCAACGATTAAATCATCCGAAAACTAATTTTGCAAGCCGTTTTTGGCCTCCAAAATTTTGCCGAAGCCGACAAAGTTGGCCCCCGAGGGATGCAAATTTTCATTGCGGTCGTTTTGGCAGGTCATGGAGCTCAAACGGAGTTCGTATGACCAAATTACGACCGTTTCACGGATACAACTCAACTTGATTTCAGCACCGGGGGAACACCGTGAGTCCAGCTTCCAAGGTAAGTTGAGCGCGCGGGCCAGCCATCTTTCACCACTCGGAATTACCTATTATTTTGCGTGTATATGAATATAACACAGAAGAGCTGCTATGCACATTTTCGTGCAAGAACGAGGCATGTTCTTGCCCAAACATCCGGGTGGAAGCGGGATGGGTGATAGAGCATGTAAAACCTCATTTTTTCGGGTTTTGGTGCGCCGAAGAACCTCCTCCTTCTATCCAGAGTGACATGTAGGCCATTTGGCACGCAAATGGAATCATGTCGCATTGTTCTGTACGTTATTGTCCCAATATGTGTCCGTGGGTGCGCTCACGGAAGGGTGGAAGACGCTAGGAGAGTACACGTCAACGATTAAATCATCCGAAAACTAATTTTGCAAGCCGTTTTTGGCCTCCAAAATTTTGCCGAAGCCGACAAAGTTGGCCCCCGAGGGATGCAAATTTTCATTGCGGTCGTTTTGGCAGGTCATGGAGCTCAAACGGAGTTCGTATGACCAAATTACGACCGTTTCACGGATACAACTCAACTGGATTTCAGCACCGGGGGAACACCGTGAGTCCAGCTTCCAAGGTAAGTTGAGCGCGCGGGCCAGCCATCTTTCACCACTCGGAATTACCTATTATTTTGCGTGTATATGAATATAACACAGAAGAGCTGCTGTCCACATTTTCGTCCAAGAACGAGGCATGTTCTTGCCCAAACATCCGGGTGGAAGCGGGATGGGTGATAGAGCATGTAAAACCTCATTTTTTCGGGTTTTGGTGCGCCGAAGAACCTCCTCCTTCTATCCAGAGTGACATGTAGGCCGTTTGGCACGCAAATGGAATCATGTCGCATTGTTCTGTACGTTATTGTCCCAATATGTGTCCGTGGGTGCGCTCACGGAAGGGTGGAAGACGCTAGGAGAGTACACGCCAACGATTAAATCATCCGAAAACTAATTTTGCAAGCCGTTTTTGGCCTCCAAAATTTTGCCGAAGCCGACAAAGTTGGCCCCCGAGGGATGCAAATTTTCATTGCGGTCGTTTTGGCAGGTCATGGAGCTCAAACGGAGTTCGTATGACCAAATTACGACCGTTTCACGGATACAACTCAACTGGATTTCAGCACCGGGGGAACACTGTGAGTCCAGCTTCCAAGGTAAGTTGAGCGCGCGGGCCAGCCATCTTTCACCACTCGGAATTACCTATTATTTTGCGTGTATATGAATATAACACAGAAGAGCTGCTGTGCACATTTTCGTCAAAGAACGAGGCATGTTCGTGCCCAAACATCCGGGTGGAAGCTGGATGGGTGATAGAGCATGTAAAACCTCATTTTTTCGGGTTTTGGTGCGCCGAAGAACCTCCTCCTTCTATCCAGAGTGACATGTAGGCCGTTTGGCACACAAATGGAATCATGTCGCATTGTTCTGTACGTTATTGTCCCAATATGTGTCCGTGGGTGCGCTCACGGAAGGGTGGAAGACGCTAGGAGAGTACACGCCAACGATGAAATCATCCGAAAACTAATTTTGCAAGCCGTTTTTGGCCTCCAAAATTTTGCCGAAGCCGACAAAGTTGGCCCCCGAGGGATGCAAATTTTCATTGCGGTCGTTTTGGCAGGTCATGGAGCTCAAACGGAGTTCGTATGACCAAATTACGACCGTTTCACGGATACAACTCAACTGGATTTCAGCACCGGGGGAACACCGTGAGTCCAGCTTCCAAGGTAAGTTGAGCGCCCGGGCCAGCCATCTTTCACCACTCGGAATTACCTATTATTTTGCGTGTATATGAATATAACACAGAAGAGCTGCTGTCCACATTTTCGTCCAAGAACGAGGCATGTTCTTGCCCAAACATCCGGGTGGAAGCGGGATGGGTGATAGAGCATGTAAAACCTCATTTTTTCGGGTTTTGGTGCGCCGAAGAACCTCCTCCTTCTATCCAGAGTGACATGTAGGCCGTTTGGCACGCAAATGGAATCATGTCGCATTGTTCTGTACGTTATTGTCCCAATATGTGTCCGTGGGTGCGCTCACGGAAGGGTGGAAGACGCTAGGAGAGTACACGCCAACGATTAAATCATCCGAAAACTAATTTTGCAAGCCGTTTTTGGCCTCCAAAATTTTGCCGAAGCCGACAAAGTTGGCCCCCGAGGGATGCAAATTTTCATTGCGGTCGTTTTGGCAGGTCATGGAGCTCAAACGGAGTTCGTATGACCAAATTACGACCGTTTCACGGATACAACTCAACTGGATTTCAGCACCGGGGGAACACCGTGAGTCCAGCTTCCAAGGTAAGTTGAGCGCGCGGGCCAGCCATCTTTCACCACTCGGAATTACCTATTATTTTCGTGTATATGAATATAACACAGAAAAGCTGTTGTGCACATTTTCGTCCAAGAACGAGGCATGTTCTTGCCCAAACATCCGGGTGGAAGCTGGATGGGTGATAGAGCATGTAAAACCTCATTTTTTCGGGTTTTGGTGCGCCGAAGAACCTCCTCCTTCTATCCAGAGTGACATGTAGGCCGTTTGGCACGCAAATGGAATCATGTCGCATTGTTCTGTACGTTATTGTCCCAATATGTGTCCGTGGGTGCGCTCACGGAAGGGTGGAAGACGCTAGGAGAGTACACGCCAACGATGAAATCATCCGAAAACTAATTTTGCAAGCCGTTTTTGGCCTCCAAAATTTTGCCGAAGCCGACAAAGTTGGCCCCCGAGGGATGCAAATTTTCATTGCGGTCGTTTTGGCAGGTCATGGAGCTCAAACGGAGTTCGTATGACCAAATTACGACCGTTTCACGGATACAACTCAACTGGATTTCAGCACCGGGGGAACACCGTGAGTCCAGCTTCCAAGGTAAGTTGAGCGCCCGGGCCAGCCATCTTTCACCACTCGGAATTACCTATTATTTTGCGTGTATATGAATATAACACAGAAGAGCTGCTGTCCACATTTTCGTCCAAGAACGAGGCATGTTCTTGCCCAAACATCCGGGTGGAAGCGGGATGGGTGATAGAGCATGTAAAACCTCATTTTTTCGGGTTTTGGTGCGCCGAAGAACCTCCTCCTTCTATCCAGAGTGACATGTAGGCCGTTTGGCACGCAAATGGAATCATGTCGCATTGTTCTGTACGTTATTGTCCCAATATGTGTCCGTGGGTGCGCTCACGGAAGGGTGGAAGACGCTAGGAGAGTACACGCCAACGATTAAATCATCCGAAAACTAATTTTGCAAGCCGTTTTTGGCCTCCAAAATTTTGCCGAAGCCGACAAAGTTGGCCCCCGAGGGATGCAAATTTTCATTGCGGTCGTTTTGGCAGGTCATGGAGCTCAAACGGAGTTCGTATGACCAAATTACGACCGTTTCACGGATACAACTCAACTGGATTTCAGCACCGGGGGAACACCGTGAGTCCAGCTTCCAAGGTAAGTTGAGCGCGCGGGCCAGCCATCTTTCACCACTCGGAATTACCTATTATTTTGCGTGTATATGAATATAACACAGAAGAGCTGCTGTGCACATTTTCGTCCAAGAACGAGGCATGTTCTTGCCCAAACATCCAGGTGGAAGCTGGATGGGTGATAGAGCATGTAAAACCTCATTTTTTCGGGTTTTGGTGCGCCGAAGAACCTCCTCCTTCTATCCAGAGTGACATGTAGGCCGTTTGGCACGCAAATGGAATCATGTCGCATTGTTCTGTACGTTATTGTCCCAATATGTGTCCGTGGGTGCGCTCACGGAAGGGTGGAAGACGCTAGGAGAGTACACGCCAACGATGAAATCATCCGAAAACTAATTTTGCAAGCCGTTTTTGGCCTCCAAAATTTTGCCGAAGCCGACAAAGTTGGCCCCCGAGGGATGCAAATTATCATTGCGGTCGTTTTGGCAGGTCATGGAGCTCAAACGGAGTTCGTATGACCAAATTACGACCGTTTCACGGATACAACTCAACTGGATTTCAGCACCGGGGGAACACCGTGAGTCCAGCTTCCAAGGTAAGTTGAGCGCGCGGGCCAGCCATCTTTCACCACTCGGAATTACCTATTATTTTGCGTGTATATGAATATAACACAGAAGAGCTGCTGTGCACATTTTCGTCCAAGAACGAGGCATGTTCTTGCCCAGACATCCGGGTGGAAGCTGGATGGGTGATAGAGCATGTAAAACCTCATTTTTTCGGGTTTTGGTGCGCCGAAGAACCTCCTCCTTCTATCCAGAGTGACATGTAGGCCGTTTGGCACGCAAATGGAATCATGTCGCATTGTTCTGTACGTTATTGTCCCAATATGTGTCCATGGGTGCGCTCACGGAAGGGTGGAAGACGCTAGGAGAATACACGCCAACGATTAAATCATCCGAAAACTAATTTTGCAAGCCGTTTTTGGCCTCCAATATTTTGCCGAAGCCGACATAGTTGGCCCCCGAGGGATGCAAATTTTCATTGCGGTCGTTTTGGCAGGTCATGGAGCACAAACGGAGTTCATATGACCAAATTACGACCGTTTCACGGATACAACTCAACTGGATTTCAGCACCGGGGGAACACCGTGAGTCCAGCTTCCAAGGTAAGTTGAGCGCGCGGGCCAGCCATCTTTCACCACTCGGAATTACCTATTATTTTGCGTGTATATGAATATAACACAGAAGAGCTGCTGTGCACATTTTCGTCCAAGAACGAGGCATGTTCTTGCCCAAACATCCGGGTGGAAGCTGGATGGGTGATAGAGCATGTAAAACCTCATTTTTTCGGGTTTTGGTGCGCCGAAGAACCTCCTCCTTCTATCCAGAGTGACATGTAGGCCGTTTGGCACGCAAATGGAATCATGTCGCATTGTTTTGTACGTTATTGTCCCAATATGTGTCCGTGGGTGCGCTCACGGAAGGGTGGAAGACGCTAGGAGAGTACACGCCAACGATGAAATCATCCGAAAACTAATTTTGCAAGCCGTTTTTGGCCTCCAAAATTTTGCCGAAGCCGACAAAGTTGGCCCCCGAGGGATGCAAATTTTCATTGCGGTCGTTTTGGCAGGTCATGGAGCTCAAACGGAGTTCGTATGACCAAATTACGACCGTTTCACGGATACAACTCAACTGGATTTCAGCACCGGGGGAACACCGTGAGTCCAGCTTCCAAGGTAAGTTGAGCGCGCGGGCCAGCCATCTTTCACCACTCGGAATTACCTATTATTTTGCGTGTATATGAATATAACACAGAAGAGCTGCTGTGCACATTTTCGTCCAAGAACGAGGCATGTTCTTGCCCAAACATCCGGGTGGAAGCTGGATGGGTGATAGAGCATGTAAAACCTCATTTTTTCGGGTTTTGGTGCGCCGAAGAACCTCCTCCTTCTATCCAGAGTGACATGTAGGCCGTTTGGCACGCAAATGGAATCATGTCGCATTGTTCTGTACGTTATTGTCCCAATATGTGTCCGTGGGTGCGCTCACGGAAGGGTGGAAGACGCTAGGAGAGTACACGCCAACGATGAAATCATCCGAAAACTAATTTTGCAAGCCATTTTTGGCCTCCAAAATTTTGCCGAAGCCGACAAAGTTGGCCCCCGAGGGATGCAAATTTTCATTGCGGTCGTTTTGGCAGGTCATGGAGCTCAGAAGGAGTTCGTATGACCAAATTACGACCGTTTCACGGATACATCTCAACTGGATTTCAGCACCGGGGGAACACCGTGAGTCCAGCTTCCAAGGTAAGTTGAGCGCGCGGGCCAGCCATCTTTCACCACTCGGAATTACCTATTATTTTGCGTGTATATGAATATAACACAGAAGAGCTGCTGTGCACATTTTCGTCCAAGAACGAGGCATGTTCTTGCCCAGACATCCGGGTGGAAGCTGGATGGGTGATAGAGCATGTAAAACCTCATTTTTTCGGGTTTTGGTGCGCCGAAGAACCTCCTCCTTCTATCCAGAGTGACATGTAGGCCGTTTGGCACGCAAATGGAATCATGTCGCATTGTTTTGTACGTTATTGTCCCAATATGTGTCCGTGGGTGCGCTCACGGAAGGGTGGAAGACGCTAGGAGAGTACACGCCAACGATGAAATCATCCGAAAACTAATTTTGCAAGCCGTTTTTGGCCTCCAAAATTTTGCCGAAGCCGACAAAGTTGGCCCCCGAGGGATGCAAATTTTCATTGCGGTCGTTTTGGCAGGTCATGGAGCTCAAACGGAGTTCGTATGACCAAATTACGACCGTTTCACGGATACAACTCAACTGGATTTCAGCACCGGGGGAACACCGTGAGTCCAGCTTCCAAGGTAAGTTGAGCGCGCGGGCCAGCCATCTTTCACCACTCGGAATTACCTATTATTTTGCGTGTATATGAATATAACACAGAAGAGCTGCTGTGCACATTTTCGTCCAAGAACGAGGCATGTTCTTGCCCAAACATCCGGGTGGAAGCTGGATGGGTGATAGAGCATGTAAAACCTCATTTTTTCGGGTTTTGGTGCGCCGAAGAACCTCCTCCTTCTATCCAGAGTGACATGTAGGCCGTTTGGCACGCAAATGGAATCATGTCGCATTGTTCTGTACGTTATTGTCCCAATATGTGTCCGTGGGTGCGCTCACGGAAGGGTGGAAGACGCTAGGAGAGTACACGCCAACGATGAAATCATCCGAAAACTAATTTTGCAAGCCATTTTTGGCCTCCAAAATTTTGCCGAAGCCGACAAAGTTGGCCCCCGAGGGATGCAAATTTTCATTGCGGTCGTTTTGGCAGGTCATGGAGCTCAAACGGAGTTCGTATGACCAAATTACGACCGTTTCACGGATACAACTCAACTGGATTTCAGCACCGGGGGAACACCGTGAGTCCAGCTTCCAAGGTAAGTTGAGCGCGCGGGCCAGCCATCTTTCACCACTCGGAATTACCTATTATTTTGCGTGTATATGAATATAACACAGAAGAGCTGCTGTGCACATTTTCGTCCAAGAACGAGGCATGTTCTTGCCCAGACATCCGGGTGGAAGCTGGATGGGTGATAGAGCATGTAAAACCTCATTTTTTCGGGTTTTGGTGCGCCGAAGAACCTCCTCCTTCTATCCAGAGTGACATGTAGGCCGTTTGGCACGCAAATGGAATCATGTCGCATTGTTCTGTACGTTATTGTCCCAATATGTGTCCGTGGGTGCGCTCACGGAAGGGTGGAAGACGCTAGGAGAGTACACGCCAACGATTAAATCATCCGAAAACTAATTTTGCAAGCCGTTTTTGGCCTCCAATATTTTGCCGAAGCCGACAAAGTTGGCCCCCGAGGGATGCAAATTTTCATTGCGGTCGTTTTGGCAGGTCATGGAGCTCAAACGGAGTTCGTATGACCAAATTACGACCGTTTCACGGATACAACTCAACTGGATTTCAGCACCGGGGGAACACCGTGAGTCCAGCTTCCAAGGTAAGTTGAGCGCGCGGGCCAGCCATCTTTCACCACTCGGAATTACCTATTATTTTGCGTGTATATGAATATAACACAGAAGAGCTGCTGTGCACATTTTCGTCCAAGAACGAGGCATGTTCTTGCCCAGACATCCGGGTGGAAGCTGGATGGGTGATAGAGCATGTAAAACCTCATTTTTTCGGGTTTTGGTGCGCCGAAGAACCTCCTCCTTCTATCCAGAGTGACATGTAGGCCGTTTGGCACGCAAATGGAATCATGTCGCATTGTTCTGTACGTTATTGTCCCAATATGTGTCCGTGGGTGCGCTCACGGAAGGGTGGAAGACGCTAGGAGAGTACACGCCAACGATGAAATCATCCGAAAACTAATTTTGCAAGCCGTTTTTGGCCTCCAATATTTTGCCGAAGCCGACAAAGTTGGCCCCCGAGGGATGCAAATTTTCATTGCGGTCGTTTTGGCAGGTCATGGAGCTCAAACGGAGTTCGTATGACCAAATTACGACCGTTTCACGGATACAACTCAACTGGTTTCAGCACCGGGGGAACACCGTGAGTCCAGCTTCCAAGGTAAGTTGAGCGCGCGGGCCAGCCATCTTTCACCACTCGGAATTACCTATTATTTTGCGTGTATATGAATATAACACAGAAGAGCTGCTGTGCACATTTTCGTCCAAGAACGAGGCATGTTCTTGCCCAAACATCCGGGTGGAAGCTGGATGGGTGATAGAGCATGTAAAACCTCATTTTTTCGGGTTTTGGTGCGCCGAAGAACCTCCTCCTTCTATCCAGAGTGACATGTAGGCCGTTTGGCACGCAAATGGAATCATTTCGCATTGTTCTGTACGTTATTGTCCCAATATGTGTCCGTGGGTGCGCTCACGGAAGGGTGGAAGACGCTAGGAGAGTACACGCCAACGATTAAATCATCCGAAAACTAATTTTGCAAGCCGTTTTTGGCCTCCAAAATTTTGCCGAAGCCGACAAAGTTGGCCCCCGAGGGATGCAAATTTTCATTGCGGTCGTTTTGGCAGGTCATGGAGCTCAAACGGAGTTCGTATGACCAAATTACGACCGTTTCACGGATACAACTCAACTGGATTTCAGCACCGAGGGAACACCGTGAGTCCAGCTTCCAAGGTAAGTTGAGCGCGCGGGCCAGCCATCTTTCACCACTCGGAATTACCTATTATTTTGCGTGTATATGAATATAACACAGAAGAGCTGCTGTGCACATTTTCGTCCAAGAACGAGGCATGTTCTTGCCCAGACATCCGGGAGGAAGCTGGATGGGTGATAGAGCATGTAAAACCTCATTTTTTCGGGTTTTGGTGCGCCGAAGAACCTCCTCCTTCTATCCAGAGTGACATGTAGGCCGTTTGGCACGCAAATGGAATCATGTCGCATTGTTCTGTACGTTATTGTCCCAATATGTGTCCGTGGGTGCGCTCACGGAAGGGTGGAAGACGCTAGGAGAGTACACGCCAACGATGAAATCATCCGAAAACTAATTTTGCAAGCCGTTTTTGGCCTCCAAAATTGTGCCGAAGCCGACAAAGTTGGCCCCCGAGGGATGCAAATTTTCATTGCGGTCGTTTTGGCAGGTCATGGAGCTCAAACGGAGTTCGTATGACCAAATTACGACCGTTTCACGGATACAACTCAACTGGATTTCAGCACCGGGGGAACACCGTGAGTCCAGCTTCCAAGGTAAGTTGAGCGCGCGGGCCAGCCATCTTTCACCACTCGGAATTACCTATTATTTTGTGTGTATATGAATATAACACAGAAGAGCTGCTGTGCACATTTTCGTCCAAGAACGAGGCATGTTCTTGCCCAGACATCCGGGTGGAAGCTGGATGGGTGATAGAGCATGTAAAACCTCATTTTTTCGGGTTTTGGTGCGCCGAAGAACCTCCTCCTTCTATCCAGAGTGACATGTAGGCCGTTTGGCACGCAAATGGAATCATGTCGCATTGTTCTGTACGTTATTGTCCCAATATGTGTCCGTGGGTGCGCTCACGGAAGGGTGGAAGACGCTAGGAGAGTACACGCCAACGATGAAATCATCCGAAAACTAATTTTGCAAGCCGTTTTTGGCCTCCAAAATTGTGCCGAAGCCGACAAAGTTGGCCCCCGAGGGATGCAAATTTTCATTGCGGTCGTTTTGGCAGGTCATGGAGCTCAAACGGAGTTCGTATGACCAAATTACGACCGTTTCACGGATACAACTCAACTGGATTTCAGCACCGGGGGAACACCGTGAGTCCAGCTTCCAAGGTAAGTTGAGCGCGCGGGCCAGCCATCTTTCACCACTCGGAATTACCTATTATTTTGCGTGTATATGAATATAACACAGAAGAGCTGCTGTGCACATTTTCGTCCAAGAACGAGGCATGTTCTTGCCCAGACATCCGGGTGGAAGCTGGATGGGTGATAGAGCATGTAAAACCTCATTTTTTCGGGTTTTGGTGCGCCGAAGAACCTCCTCCTTCTATCCAGAGTGACATGTAGGCCGTTTGGCACGCAAATGGAATCATGTCGCATTGTTCTGTACGTTATTGTCCCAATATGTGTCCGTGGGTGCGCTCACGGAAGGGTGGAAGACGCTAGGAGAGTACACGCCAACGATTAAATCATCCGAAAACTAATTTTGCAAGCCGTTTTTGGCCTCCAAAATTTTGCCGAAGCCGACAAAGTTGGCCCCCGAGGGATGCAAATTTTCATTGCGGTCGTTTTGGCAGGTCATGGAGCTCAAACGGAGTTCGTATGACCAAATTACGACCGTTTCACGGATACAACTCAACTGGATTTCAGCACCGGGGGAACACCGTGAGTCCAGCTTCCAAGGTAAGTTGAGCGCGCGGGCCAGCCATCTTTCACCACTCGGAATTACCTATTATTTTGCGTGTATATGAATATAACACAGAAGAGCTGCTGTGCACATTTTCGTCAAAGAACGAGGCATGTTCTTGCCCAGACATCCGGGTGGAAGCTGGATGGGTGATAGAGCATGTAAAACCTCATTTTTTCGGGTTTTGGTGCCCCGAAGAACCTCCTCCTTCTATACAGAGTGACATGTAGGCCGTTTGGCACGCAAATGGAATCATGTCGCATTGTTCTGTACGTTATTGTCCCAATATGTGTCCGTGGGTGCGCTCACGGAAGGGTGGAAGACGCTAGGAGAGTACACGCCAACGATTAAATCATCCGAAAACTAATTTTGCAAGCCGTTTTTGGCCTCCAAAATTTTGCCGAAGCCGACAAAGTTGGCCCCCGAGGGATGCAAATTTTCATTGCGGTCGTTTTGGCAGGTCATGGAGCTTAAACGGAGTTCATATGACCAAATTACGACCGTTTCACGGATACAACTCAACTGGATTTCAGCACCGGGGGAACACCGTGAGTCCAGCTTCCAAGGTAAGTTGAGCGCGCGGGCCAGCCATCTTTCACCACTCGGAATTACCTATTATTTTGCGTGTATATGAATATAACACAGAAGAGCTGCTGTGCACATTTTCGTCCAAGAACGAGGCATGTTCTTGCCCAGACATCCGGGTGGAAGCTGGATGTGTGATAGAGCATGTAAAACCTCATTTTTTCGGGTTTTGGTGCGCCGAAGAACCTCCTCCTTCTATCCAGAGTGACATGTAGGCCGTTTGGCACGCAAATGGAATCATGTCGCATTGTTCTGTACGTTATTGTCCCAATATGTGTCCGTGGGTGCGCTCACGGAAGGGTGGAAGACGCTAGGAGAGTACACGCCAACGATTAAATCATCCGAAAACTAATTTTGCAAGCCGTTTTTGGCCTCCAAAATTTTGCCGAAGCCGACAAAGTTGGCCCCCGAGGGATGCAAATTTTCATTGCGGTCGTTTTGGCAGGTCATGGAGCTTAAACGGAGTTCGTATGACCAAATTACGACCGTTTCACGGATACAACTCAACTGGATTTCAGCACCAGGGGAACACCGTGAGTCCAGCTTCCAAGGTAAGTTGAGCGCGCGGGCCAGCCATCTTTCACCACTCGGAATTACCTATTATTTTGCGTGTATATGAATATAACACAGAAGAGCTGCTGTGCACATTTTCGTCCAAGAACGAGGCATGTTCTTGCCCAGACATCCGGGTGGAAGCTGGATGGGTGATAGAGCATGTAAAACCTCATTTTTTCGGGTTTTGGTGCGCCGAAGAACCTCCTCCTTCTATCCAGAGTGACATGTAGGCCGTTTGGCACGCAAATGGAATCATGTCGCATTGTTCTGTACGTTATTGTCCCAATATGTGTCCGTGGGTGCGCTCACGGAAGGGTGGAAGACGCTAGGAGAGTACACGCCAACGATTAAATCATCCGAAAACTAATTTTGCAAGCCGTTTTTGGCCTCCAAAATTTTGCCGAAGCCGACAAAGTTGGCCCCCGAGGGATGCAAATTTTCATTGCGGTCGTTTTGGCAGGTCATGGAGCTCAAACGGAGTTCGTATGACCAAATTACGACCCTTTCACGGATACAACTCAACTGGATTTCTGCACCGGGGGAACACCGTGAGTCCAGCTTCCAAGGTAAGTTGAGCGCGCGGGCCAGCCATCTTTCACCACTCGGAATTACCTATTATTTTGCGTGTATATGAATATAACACAGAAGAGCTGCTATGCACATTTTCGTCCAAGAACGAGGCATGTTCTTGCCCAAACATCCGGGTGGAAGCGGGATGGGTGATAGAGCATGTAAAACCTCATTTTTTCGGGTTTTGGTGCGCCGAAGAACCTCCTCCTTCTATCCAGAGTGACATGTAGGCCGTTTGACACACAAATGGAATCATGTCGCATTGTTCTGTACGTTATTGTCCCAATTTGTGTCCGTGGGTGCGCTCACGGAAGGGTGGAAGACGCTAGGAGAGTACACGCCAACGATTAAATCATCCGAAAACTAATTTTGCAAGCCATTTTTTGCCTCCAAAATTTTGCCGAAGCCGACAAAGTTGGCCCCCGAGGGATGCAAATTTTCATTGCGGTCGTTTTGGCCGGTCATGGAGCTCAAACGGAGTTCGTATGACCAAATTACGACCGTTTCACGGATACAACTCAACTGGATTTCAGCACCGGGGGAACACCGTGAGTCCAGCTTCCAAGGTAAGTTGAGCGCGCGGGCCAGCCATCTTTCACCACTCGGAATTACCTATTATCTTGCGTGTATATGAATATAACACAGAAGAGCTGCTGTGCACATTTTCGTCCAAGAACGAGGCATGTTCTTGCCCAGACATCCGGGTGGAAGCTGGATATGTGATAGAGCATGTAAAACCTCATTTTTTCGGGTTTTGGTGCGCCGAAGAACCTCCTCCTTCTATCCAAAGTGACATGTAGGCCGTTTGGCACGCAAATGGAATCATGTCGCATTGTTCTGTACGTTATTGTCCCAATATGTGTCCGTGGGTGCGCTCACGGAAGGGTGGAAGACGCTAGGAGAGTACACGCCAACGATTAAATCATCCGAAAACTAATTTTGCAAGCCGTTTTTGGCCTCCAAAATTTTGCCGAAGCCGACAAAGTTGGCCCCCGAGGGATGCAAATTTTCATTGCGGTCGTTTTGGCAGGTCATGGAGCTCAAACGGAGTTCATATGACCAAATTACGACCGTTTCACGGATACAACTCAACTGGATTTCAGCACCGGGGGAACACCGTGAGTCCAGCTTCCAAGGTAAGTTGAGCGCGCGGGCCAGCCATCTTTCACCACTCGGAATTACCTATTATTTTGCGTGTATATGAATATAACACAGAAGAGCTGCTATGTACATTTTCGTCCAAGAACGAGGCATGTTCTTGCCCAAACATCCGGGTGGAAGCGGGATGGGTGATAGAGCATGTAAAACCTCATTTTTTCGGGTTTTGGTGCGCCGAAGAACCTCCGCCTTTTATCCAGAGTGACATGTAGGCCGTTTGACACACAAATGGAATCATGTCGCATTGTTCTGTACGTTATTGTCCCAATATGTGTCCGTGGGTGCGCTCACGGAAGGGTGGAAGACGCTAGGAGAGTACACGCCAACGATTTAATCATCCGAAAACTAATTTTGCAAGCCGTTTTTGGCCTCCAAAATTTTGCCGAAGCCGACAAAGTTGGCCCCCGAGGGATGCAAATTTTCATTGCGGTCGTTTTGGCAGGTCATGGAGCTCAAACGGAGTTCGTATGACCAAATTACGACCGTTTCACGGATACAACTCAACTGGATTTCAGCACCGGGGGAACACCGTGAGTCCAGCTTCCAAGGTAAGTTGAGCGCGCGGGCCAGCCATCTTTCACCACTCGGAATTACCTATTATCTTGCGTGTATATGAATATAACACAGAAGAGCTGCTGTGCACATTTTCGTCCAAGAACGAGGCATGTTCTTGCCCAGACATCCGGGTGGAAGCTGGATGGGTGATAGAGCATGTAAAACCTCATTTTTTCGGGTTTTGGTGCGCCGAAGAACCTCCTCCTTCTATCCAGAGTGACATGTAGGCCGTTTGGCACGCAAATGGAATCATGTCGCATTGTTCTGTACGTTATTGTCCCAATATGTGTCCGTGGGTGCGCTCACGGAAGGGTGGAAGACGCTAGGAGAGTACACGCCAACGATTAAATCATCCGAAAACTAATTTTGCAAGCCGTTTTTGGCCTCCAAAATTTTGCCGAAGCCGACAAAGTTGGCCCCCGAGGGATGCAAATTTTCATTGCGGTCGTTTTGGCAGGTCATGGAGCTCAAACGGAGTTCATATGACCAAATTACGACCGTTTCACGGATACAACTCAACTGGATTTCAGCACCGGGGGAACACCGTGAGTCCAGCTTCCAAGGTAAGTTGAGCGCGCGGGCCAGCCATCTTTCACCACTCGGAATTACCTATTATTTTGCGTGTATATGAATATAACACAGAAGAGCTGCTATGTACATTTTCGTCCAAGAACGAGGCATGTTCTTGCCCAAACATCCGGGTGGAAGCGGGATGGGTGATAGAGCATGTAAAACCTCATTTTTTCGGGTTTTGGTGCGCCGAAGAACCTCCGCCTTTTATCCAGAGTGACATGTAGGCCGTTTGACACACAAATGGAATCATGTCGCATTGTTCTGTACGTTATTGTCCCAATATGTGTCCGTGGGTGCGCTCACGGAAGGGTGGAAGACGCTAGGAGAGTACACGCCAACGATTTAATCATCCGAAAACTAATTTTGCAAGCCGTTTTTGGCCTCCAAAATTTTGCCGAAGCCGACAAAGTTGGCCCCCGAGGGATGCAAATTTTCATTGCGGTCGTTTTGGCAGGTCATGGAGCTCAAACGGAGTTCGTATGACCAAATTACGACCGTTTCACGGATACAACTCAACTGGATTTCAGCACCGGGGGAACACCGTGAGTCCAGCTTCCAAGGTAAGTTGAGCGCGCGGGCCAGCCATCTTTCACCACTCGGAATTACCTATTATTTTGAGTGTATATGAATATAACACAGAAGAGCTGCTATGCACATTTTCGTCCAAGAACGAGGCATGTTCTTGCCCAAACATCCGGGTGGAAGCGGGATGGGTGATAGAGCATGTAAAACCTCATTTTTTCGGGTTTTGGTGCGCCGAAGAACATCCTCCTTCTATCCAGAGTGACATGTAGGCCGTTTGACACACAAATGGAATCATGTCGCATTGTTCTGTACGTTATTGTCCCAATATGTGTCCGTGGGTGCGCTCACGGAAGGGTGGAAGACGCTAGGAGAGTACACGCCAACGATTAAATCATCCGAAAACTAATTTTGCAAGCCGTTTTTGGCCTCCAAAATTTTGCCGAAGCCGACAAAGTTGGCCCCCGAGGGATGCAAATTTTCATTGCGGTCGTTTTGGCAGGTCATGGAGCTCAAACGGAGTTCGTATGACCAAATTACGACCGTTTCACGGATACAACTCAACTGGATTTCAGCACCGGGGGAACACCGTGAGTCCAGCTTCCAAGGTAAGTTGAGCGCGCGGGCCAGCCATCTTTCACCACTCGGAATTACCTATTATTTTGCGTGTATATGAATATAACACAGAAGAGCTGCTATGTACATTTTCGTCCAAGAACGAGCATGGGTGATAGAGCATGTAAAACCTCATTTTTTCGGGTTTTGGTGCGCCGAAGAACCTCCTCCTTCTATCCAGAGTGACATGTAGGCCGTTTGGCACGCAAATGGAATCATGTCGCATTGTTCTGTACGTTATTGTCCCAATATGTGTCCGTGGGTGCGCTCACGGAAGGGTGGAAGACGCTAGGAGAGTACACGCCAACGATTAAATCATCCGAAAACTAATTTTGCAAGCCGTTTTTGGCCTCCAAAATTTTGCCGAAGCCGACAAAGTTGGCCCCCGAGGGATGCAAATTTTCATTGCGGTCGTTTTGGCAGGTCATGGAGCTCAAACGGAGTTCGTATGACCAAATTACGACCGTTTCACGGATACAACTCAACTGGATTTCAGCACCGGGGGAACACCGTGAGTCCAGCTTCCAAGGTAAGTTGAGCGCGCGGGCCAGCCATCTTTCACCACTCGGAATTACCTATTATTTTGCGTGTATATGAATATAACACAGAAGAGCTGCTGTGCACATTTTCGTCCAAGAACGAGGCATGTTCTTGCCCAGACATCCGGGTGGAAGCTGGATGGGAGATAGAGCATGTAAAACCTCATTTTTTCGGGTTTTGGTGCGCCGAAGAACCTCCTCCTTCTATCCAGAGTGACATGTAGGCCGTTTGGCACGCAAATGGAATCATGTCGCATTGTTCTGTACGTTATTGTCCCAATATATGTCCGTGGGTGCGCTCACGGAAGGGTGGAAGACGCTAGGAGAGTACACGCCAACGATTAAATCATCCGAAAACTAATTTTGCAAGCCTTTTTTGGCCTCCAAAATTTTGCCGAAGCCGACAAAGTTGGCCCCCGAGGGATGCAAATTTTCATTGCGGTCGTTTTGGCAGGTCATGGAGCTCAAACGGAGTTCGTATGACCAAATTACGACCGTTTCACGGATACAACTCAACTGGATTTCAGCACCGGGGGAATACCGTGAGTCCAGCTTCCAAGGTAAGTTGAGCGCGCGGGCCAGCCATCTTTCACCACTCGGAATTACCTATTATTTTGCGTGTATATGAATATAACACAGAAGAGCTGCTGTGCACATTTTCGTCCAAGAACGAGGCATGTTCTTGCCCAGACATCCGGGTGGAAGCTGGATGGGTGATAGAGCATGTAAAACCTCATTTTTTCGGGTTTTGGTGCGCCGAAGAACCTCCTCCTTCTATCCAGAGTGACATGTAGGCCGTTTGGCACGCAAATGGAATCATGTCGCATTGTTCTGTACGTTATTGTCCCAATATGTGTCCGTGGGTTCGCTCACGGAAGGGTGGAAGACGCTAGGAGAGTACACGCCAACGATTAAATCATCCGAAAACTAATTTTGCAAGCCGTTTTTGGCCTCCAAAATTTTGCCGAAGCCGCAAAGTTGGCCCCCGAGGGATGCAAATTTTCATTGCGGTCGTTTTGGCAGGTCATGGAGCTTAAACGGAGTTCGTATGACCAAATTACGACCGTTTCACGGATACAACTCAACTGGATTTCAGCACCGGGGGAACACCGTGAGTCCAGCTTCCAAGGTAAGTTGAGCGCGCGGGCCAGCCATCTTTCACCACTCGGAATTACCTATTATTTTGCGTGTATATGAATATAACACAGAAGAGCTGCTGTGCACATTTTCGTCCAAGAACGAGGCATGTTCTTGCCCAGACATCCGGGTGGAAGCTGGATGGGTGATAGAGCATGTAAAACCTCATTTTTTCGGGTTTTGGTGCGCCGAAGAACCTCCTCCTTCTATCCAGAGTGACATGTAGGCCGTTTGGCACGCAAATGGAATCATGTCGCATTGTTCTGTACGTTATTGTCCCAATATGTGTCCGTGGGTGCGCTCACGGAAGGGTGGAAGACGCTAGGAGAGTACACGCCAACGATTAAATCATCCGAAAACTAATTTTGCAAGCCGTTTTTGGCCTCCAAAATTTTGCCGAAGCCGACAAAGTTGGCCCCCGAGGGATGCAAATTTTCATTGCGGTCGTTTTGGCAGGTCATGGAGCTCAAACGGAGTTCGTATGACCAAATTACGACCGTTTCACGGATACAACTCAACTGGATTTCAGCACCGGGGGAACACCGTGAGTCCAGCTTCCAAGGTAAGTTGAGCGCGCGGGCCAGCCATCTTTCACCACTCGGAATTACCTATTATTTTGCGTGTATATGAATATAACACAGAAGAGCTGCTGTGCACATTTTCGTCCAAGAACGAGGCATGTTCTTGCCCAGACATCCGGGTGGAAGCTGGATGGGTGATAGAGCATGTAAAACCTCATTTTTTCGGGTTTTGGTGCGCAGAAGAACCTCCTGCTTCTATCCAGAGTGACATGTAGGCCGTTTGGCATGCAAATGGAATCATGTCGCATTGTTCTGTACGTTATTGTCCCAATATGTGTCCGTGGGTGCGCTCACGGAAGAGTGGAAGACGCTAGGAGAGTACACGCCAACGATTAAATCATCCGAAAACTAATTTTGCAAGCCGTTTTTGGCCTCCAAAATTTTGCCGAAGCCGACAAAGTTGGCCCCCGAGGGATGCAAATTTTCATTGCGGTCGTTTTGGCAGGTCATGGAGCTCAAACGGAGTTCGTATGACCAAATTACGACCGTTTCACGGATACAACTCAACTGGATTTCAGCACCGGGGGAACACCGTGAGTCCAGCTTCCAAGGTAAGTTGAGCGCGCGGGCCAGCTATCTTTCACCACTCGGAATTACCTATTATTTTGCGTGTATATGAATATAACACAGAAGAGCTGCTATGCACATTTTCGTCCAAGAACGAGGCATGTTCTTGCCCAAACATCCCGGTGGAAGCGGGATGGGTGATAGAGCATGTAAAACCTCATTTTTTCGGGTTTTGGTGCGCCGAAGAACCTCCGCCTTCTATCCAGAGTGACATGTAGGCCGTTTGACACACAAATGGAATCATATCGCATTGTTCTGTACGTTATTGTCCCAATATGTGTCCGTGGGTGCGCTCACGGAAGGGTGGAAGACGCTAGGAGAGTACACGCCAACGATTAAATCATCCGAAAACTAATTTTGCAAGCCGTTTTTGGCCTCCAAAATTTTGCCGAAGCCGACAAAGTTGGCCCCCGAGGGATGCAAATTTTCATTGCGGTCGTTTTGGCAGGTCATGGAGCTCAAACGGAGTTCGTATGACCAAATTACGACCGTTTCACGGATACAACTGAACTGGATTTCAGCACCGGGGGAACACCGTGAGTCTAGCTTCCTAGGTAAGTTGAGCGCGCGGGCCAGCCATCTTTCACCACTCGGAATTACCTATTATTTTGCGTGTATATGAATATAACACAGAAGAGCTGCTATGCACATTTTCGTCCAATAACGAGGCATGTTCTTGCCCAAACATCCGGGTGGAAGCGGGATGGGTGATAGAGCATGTAAAACCTCATTTTTTCGGGTTTTGGTGCGCCGAAGAACCTCCTCCTTCTATCCAGAGTGACATGTAGTCCATTTGACACACAAATGGAATCATGTCGCATTGTTTTGTACGTTATTGTCCCAATATGTGTCATTGGGTGCGCTCACGGAAGGGTGGAAGACGCTAGGAGAGTACACGCCAACGATTAAATCATCCGAAAACTAATTTTGCAAGCCGTTTTTGGCCTCCAAAATTTTGCCGAAGCCGACAAAGTTGGCCCCCGAGGGATGCAAATTTTCATTGCGGTTGTTTTGGCAGGTCATGGAGCTCAAACGGAGTTCGTATGACCAAATTACGACCGTTTCACGGATACAACTCAACTGGATTTCAGCACCGGGGGAACACCGTGAGTCCAGCTTCCAAGGTAAGTTGAGGGCGCGGGCCAGCCATCTTTCACCACTCGGAATTACCTATTATTTTGCGTGTATATGAATATAACACAGAAGAGCTGCTATGCACATTTTCGTCCAAGAACGAGGCATGTTCTTGCCCAAACATCCGGGTGGAAGCGGGATGGGTGATAGAGCATGTAAAACCTCTTTTTTTCGGGTTTTGGTGCGCCGAAGAACCTCCTCCTTCTATCCAGAGTGACATGTAGTCCATTTGACACACAAATGGAATCATGTCGCATTGTTCTGTACGTTATTGTCCCAATATGTGTCATTGGGTGCGCTCACGGAAGGGTGGAAGACGCTAGGAGAGTACACGCCAACGATTAAATCATCCGAAAACTAATTTTGCAAGCCGTTTTTGGCCTCCAAAATTTTGCCGAAGCCGACAAAGTTGGCCCCCGAGGGATGCAAATTTTCATTGCGGTTGTTTTGGCAGGTCATGGAGCTCAAACGGAGTTCGTATGACCAAATTACGACCGTTTCACCGATACAACTCAACTGGATTTCAGCACCGGGGGAACACCGTGAGTCCAGCTTCCAAGGTAAGTTGAGGGCGCGGGCCAGCCATCTTTCACCACTCGGAATTACCTATTATTTTGCGTGTATATGAATATAACACAGAAGAGCTGCTATGCACATTTTCGTCCAAGAACGAGGCATGTTCTTGCCCAAACATCCGGGTGGAAGCGGGATGGGTGATAGAGCATGTAAAACCTCATTTTTTCGGGTTTTGGTGCGCCGAAGAACCTCCTCCTTCTATCCAGAGTGACATGTAGGCCGTTTGGCACACAAATGGAATCATGTCGCATTGTTCTGTACGTTATTGTCCCAATATGTGTCCGTGGGTGCGCTCACGGAAGGGTGGAAGACGCTAGGAGAGTACACGCCAACGATTAAATCATCCGAAAACTAATTTTGCAAGCCGTTTTTGGCATCCAAAATTTTTCCGAAGCCGACAAAGTGGGCCCCCGAGGGATGCAAATTTTCATTGCGGTCGTTTTGGCAAGTCATGGAGCTCAAACGGAGTTCGCATGACCAAATTACGACCGTTTCACGGATACAACTCAACTGGATTTCAGCACCGGGGGAACACCGTGAGTCCAGCTTCCAAAGTAAGTTGAGCGCGCGGGCCAGCCATCTTTCACCACTCGGAATTACCTATTATTTTGCGTGTATATGAATATAACACAGAAGGGCTGCTATGCACATTTTCGTCCAAGAACGAGGCATGTTCTTGCCCAAACATCCGGGTGGAAGCGGGATGGGTGATAGAGCATGTAAAACCTCATTTTTTCGGGTTTTGGTGCGCCGAAGAACCTCCTCCTTCTATCCAGAGTGACATGTAGGCCGTTTGGCACACAAATGGAATCATGTCGCATTGTTCTGTACGTTATTGTCCCAATATGTGTCCGTGGGTGCGCTCACGGAAGGGTGGAAGACGCTAGGAGAGTACACGCCAACGATTAAATCATCCGAAAACTAATTTTGCAAGCCGTTTTTGGCCTCCAAAATTTTGCCGAAGCTGACAAAGTTGGCCCCCGAGGGATGCAAATTTTCATTGCGGTCATTTTGGCAGGTCATGGAGCTCAAACGGAGTTCGTATGACCAAATTACGACCATTTCACGGATACAACTCTACTGGATTTCAGTACCGGGGGAACACCGTGAGTCCAGCTTCCAAGGTAAGTTCATCGCGCGGGCCAGCCATCTTTCACAACTCGGAATTACCTATTATTTTGCGTGTATATGAATATAACACAGAAGAGCTGCTGTGCACATTTTCGTCCAAGAACGAGGCATGTTCTTGCCCAAACATCCGGGTGGAAGCGGGATGGGTGATAGAGCATGTAAAACCTCATTTTTTCGGGTTTTGGTGCGCCGAAGAACCACCTCCTTCTATCCAGAATGACATGTAGGCCGTTTGGCACGCAAATGGAATCATGTCGCATTGTTCTGTACGTTATTGTCCCAATATGTGTCCGTGGGTGCGCTCACGGAAGGGTGGAAGACGCTAGGAGAGTACACGCCAACGATTAAATCATCCGAAAACTAATTTTGCAAGCCGTTTTTGGTCTCCAAAATTTTGCCGAAGCTGACAAAGTTGGCCCCCGAGGGATGCAAATTTTCATTGCGGTCGTTTTGGCAGGTCATGGAGCTCAAACGGAGTTCGTATGACCAAATTACGACCGTTTCACGGATACAACTCAACTGGATTTCAGCACCGGGGGAACACCGTGAGTCCAGCTTCCAAGGTAAGTTCATCGCGCGGGCCAGCCATCTTTCACCACTCGGAATTACCTATTATTTTGCGTGTATATGAATATAACACAGAAGAGCTGCTGTGCACATTTTCGTCCAAGAACGAGGCATGTTCTTGCCCAAACATCCGGGTGGAAGCGGGATGGGTGATAGAGCATGTAAAACCTCATTTTTTCGGGTTTTGGTGCGCCGAAGAACCACCTCCTTCTATCCAGAATGACATGTAGGCCGTTTGGCACGCAAATGGAATCATGTCGCATTGTTCTGTACGTTATTGTCCCAATATGTGTCCGTGGGTGCGCTCACGGAAGGGTGGAAGACGCTAGGAGAGTACACGCCAACGATTAAATCATCCGAAAACTAATTTTGCAAGCCGTTTTTGGCCTCCAAAATTTTGCCGAAGCCGACAAAGTGGGCCCCCGAGGGATGCAAATTTTCATTGCGGTCGTTTTGGCAAGTCATGGAGCTCAAACGGAGTTCGCATGACCAAATTACGACCGTTTCACGGATACAACTCAACTGGATTTCAGCACCGGGGGAACACCGTGAGTCCAGCTTCCAAAGTAAGTTGAGCGCGCGGGCCAGCCATCTTTCACCACTCGGAATTACCTATTATTTTGCGTGTATATGAATATAACACAGAAGGGCTGCTATGCACATTTTCGTCCAAGAACGAGGCATGTTCTTGCCCAAACATCCGGGTGGAAGCGGGATGGGTGATAGAGCATGTAAAACCTCATTTTTTCGGGTTTTGGTGCGCCGAAGAACCTCCTCCTTCTATCCAGAGTGACATGTAGGCCGATTGGCACACAAATGGAATCATGTCGCATTGTTCTGTACGTTATTGTCCCAATATGTGTCCGTGGGTGCGCTCACGGAAGGGTGGAAGACGCTAGGAGAGTACACGCCAACGATTAAATCATCCGAAAACTAATTTTGCAAGCCGTTTTTGGCCTCCAAAATTTTGCCGAAGCTGACAAAGTTGGCCCCCGAGGGATGCAAATTTTCATTGCGGTCATTTTGGCAGGTCATGGAGCTCAAACGGAGTTCGTATGACCAAATTACGACCATTTCACGGATACAACTCTACTGGATTTCAGCACCGAGGGAACACCGTGAGTCCAGCTTCCAAGGTAAGTTCATCGCGCGGGCCAGCCATCTTTCACAACTCGGAATTACCTATTATTTTGCGTGTATATGAATATAACACAGAAGAGCTGCTGTGCACATTTTCGTCCAAGAACGAGGCATGTTCTTGCCCAAACATCCGGGTGGAAGCGGGATGGGTGATAGAGCATGTAAAACCTCATTTTTTCGGGTTTTGGTGCGCCGAAGAACCACCTCCTTCTATCCAGAATGACATGTAGGCCGTTTGGCACGCAAACGGAATCATGTCGCATTGTTCTGTACGTTATTGTCCCAATATGTGTCCGTGGGTGCGCTCACGGAAGGGTGGAAGACGCTAGGAGAGTACACGCCAACGATTAAATCATCCGAAAACTAATTTTGCAAGCCGTTTTTGGTCTCCAAAATTTTGCCGAAGCTGACAAAGTTGGCCCCCGAGGGATGCAAATTTTCATTGCGGTCGTTTTGGCAGGTCATGGAGCTCAAACGGAGTTCGTATGACCAAATTACGACCGTTTCACGGATACAACTCAACTGGATTTCAGCACCGGGGGAACACCGTGAGTCCAGCTTCCAAGGTAAGTTCATCGCGCGGGCCAGCCATCTTTCACCACTCGGAATTACCTATTATTTTGCGTGTATATGAATATAACACAGAAGAGCTGCTGTGCACATTTTCGTCCAAGAACGAGGCATGTTCTTGCCCAAACATCCGGGTGGAAGCGGGATGGGTGATAGAGCATGTAAAACCTCATTTTTTCGGGTTTTGGTGCGCCGAAGAACCACCTCCTTCTATCCAGAATGACATGTAGGCCGTTTGGCACGCAAATGGAATCATGTCGCATTGTTCTGTACGTTATTGTCCCAATATGTGTCCGTGGGTGCGCTCACGGAAGGGTGGAAGACGCTAGGAGAGTACACGCCAACGATTAAATCATCCGAAAACTAATTTTGCAAGCCGTTTTTGGCCTCCAAAATTTTGCCGAAGCCGACAAAGTTGGCCCCCGAGGGATGCAAATTTTCATTGCGGTCGTTTTGGCAGGTCATGGAGCTCAAACGGAGTTCGTATGACCAAATTACGACCGTTTCACGGATACAACTCAACTGGATTTCAGCACCGGGGGAACACCGTGAGTCCAGCTTCCAAGGTAAGTTGAGCGCGCGGGCCAGCTATCATTCACCACTCGGAATTACCTATTATTTTGCGTGTATATGAATATAACACAGAAGAGCTGCTATGCACATTTTCGTCCAAGAACGAGGCATGTTCTTGCCCAAACATCCGGGTGGAAGCGGGATGGGTGATAGAGCATGTAAAACCTCATTTTTTCGGGTTTTGGTGCGCCGAAGAACCTCCGCCTTCTATCCAGAGTGACATGTAGGCCGTTTGACACACAAATGGAATCATGTCGCATTGTTCTGTACGTTATTGTCCCAATATGTGTCCGTGGGTGCGCTCACGAAAGGGTGGAAGACGCTAGGAGAGTACACGCCAACGATTAAATCATCCGAAAACTAATTTTGCAAGCCGTTTTTGGCCTCCAAAATTTTGCCGAAGCCGACAAAGTTGGCCCCCGAAGGATGCAAATTTTCATTGCGGTCGTTTTGGCAGGTCATGGAGCTCAAACGGAGTTCGTATGACCAAATTACGACCGTTTCACGGATACAACTCAACTGGATTTCAGCACCGGGGGAACACCGTGAGTCCAGCTTCCAAGGTAAGTTGAGCGCGCGGGCCAGCCATCTTTCACCACTCGGAATTACCTATTATTTTGCGTGTATATGAATATAACACAGAAGAGCTGCTATGCACATTTTCGTCCAAGAACGAGGCATGTTCTTGCCCAAACATCCGGGTGGAAGCGGGATGGGTGATAGAGCATGTAAAACCTCATTTTTTCGGGTTTTGGTGCGCCGAAGAACCTCCTCCTTCTATCCAGAGTGACATGTAGTCCATTTGACACACAAATGGAATCATGTCGCATTGTTCTGTACGTTATTGTCCCAATATGTGTCATTGGGTGCGCTCACGGAAGGGTGGAAGACGCTAGGAGAGTACACGCCAACGATTAAATCATCCGAAAACTAATTTTGCAAGCCGTTTTTGGCCTCCAAAATTTTGCCGAAGCCGACAAAGTTGGCCCCCGAGGGATGCAAATTTTCATTGCGGTTGTTTTGGCAGGTCATGGAGCTCAAACGGAGTTCGTATGACCAAATTACGACCGTTTCACGGATACAACTCAACTGGATTTCAGCACCGGGGGAACACCGTGAGTCCAGCTTCCAAGGTAAGTTCATCGCGCGGGCCAGCCATCTTTCACAACTCGGAATTACCTATTATTTTGCGTGTATATGAATATAACACAGAAGAGCTGCTGTGCACATTTTCGTCCAAGAACGAGGCATGTTCTTGCCCAAACATCCGGGTGGAAGCGGGATGGGTGATAGAGCATGTAAAACCTCATTTTTTCGGGTTTTGGTGCGCCGAAGAACCACCTCCTTCTATCCAGAATGACATGTAGGCCGTTTGGCACGCAAATGGAATCATGTCGCATTGTTCTGTACGTTATTGTCCCAATATGTGTCCGTGGGTGCGCTCACGGAAGGGTGGAAGACGCTAGGAGAGTACACGCCAACGATTAAATCATCCGAAAACTAATTTTGCAAGCCGTTTTTGGTCTCCAAAATTTTGCCGAAGCTGACAAAGTTGGCCCCCGAGGGATGCAAATTTTCATTGCGGTCGTTTTGGCAGGTCATGGAGCTCAAACGGAGTTCGTATGACCAAATTACGACCGTTTCACGGATACAACTCAACTGGATTTCAGCACCGGGGGAACACCGTGAGTCCAGCTTCCAAGGTAAGTTCATCGCGCGGGCCAGCCATCTTTCACCACTCGGAATTACCTATTATTTTGCGTGTATATGAATATAACACAGAAGAGCTGCTGTGCACATTTTCGTCCAAGAACGAGGCATGTTCTTGCCCAAACATCCGGGTGGAAGCGGGATGGGTGATAGAGCATGTAAAACCTCATTTTTTCGGGTTTTGGTGCGCCGAAGAACCACCTCCTTCTATCCAGAATGACATGTAGGCCGTTTGGCACGCAAATGGAATCATGTCGCATTGTTCTGTACGTTATTGTCCCAATATGTGTCCGTGGGTGCGCTCACGGAAGGGTGGAAGACGCTAGGAGAGTACACGCCAACGATTAAATCATCCGAAAACTAATTTTGCAAGCCGTTTTTGGCCTCCAAAATTTTGCCGAAGCCGACAAAGTTGTCCCCCGAGGGATGCAAATTTTCATTGCGGTCGTTTTGGCAGGTCATGGAGCTCAAACGGAGTTCGTATGACCAAATTACGACCGTTTCACGGATACAACTCAACTGGATTTCAGCACCGGGGGAACACCGTGAGTCCAGCTTCCAAGGTAAGTTGAGCGCGCGGGCCAGCTATCATTCACCACTCGGAATTACCTATTATTTTGCGTGTATATGAATATAACACAGAAGAGCTGCTATGCACATTTTCGTCCAAGAACGAGGCATGTTCTTGCCCAAACATCCGGGTGGAAGCGGGATGGGTGATAGAGCATGTAAAACCTCATTTTTTCGGGTTTTGGTGCGCCGAAGAACCTCCGCCTTCTATCCAGAGTGACATGTAGGCCGTTTGACACACAAATGGAATCATGTCGCATTGTTCTGTACGTTATTGTCCCAATATGTGTCCGTGGGTGCGCTCACGGAAGGGTGGAAGACGCTAGGAGAGTACACGCCAACGATTAAATCATCCGAAAACTAATTTTGCAAGCCGTTTTTGGCATCCAAAATTTTGCCAAAGCCGACAAAGTGGGCCCCCGAGGGATGCAAATTTTCATTGCGGTCGTTTTGGCAGGTCATGGAGCTCAAACGGAGTTCGCATGACCAAATTACGACCGTTTCACGGATACAACTCAACTGGATTTCAGCACCGGGGGAACACCGTGAGTCCAGCTTCCAAAGTAAGTTGAGCGCGCGGGCCAGCCATCTTTCACCACTCGGAATTACCTATTATTTTGCGTGTATATGAATATAACACAGAAGGGCTGCTATGCACATTTTCGTCCAAGAACGAGGCATGTTCTTGCCCAAACATCCGGGTGGAAGCGGGATGGGTGATAGAGCATGTAAAACCTCATTTTTTCGGGTTTTGGTGCGCCGAAGAACCTCCTCCTTCTATCCAGAGTGACATGTAGGCCGTTTGGCACACAAATGGAATCATGTCGCATTGTTCTGTACGTTATTGTCCCAATATGTGTCCGTGGGTGCGCTCACGGAAGGGTGGAAGACGCTAGGAGAGTACACGCCAACGATTAAATCATCCGAAAACTAATTTTGCAAGCCGTTTTTGGCCTCCAAAATTTTGCCGAAGCTGACAAAGTTGGCCCCCGAGGGATGCAAATTTTCATTGCGGTCATTTTGGCAGGTCATGGAGCTCAAACGGAGTTCGTATGACCAAATTACGACCATTTCACGGATACAACTCTACTGGATTTCAGCACCGGGGGAACACCGTGAGTCCAGCTTCCAAGGTAAGTTCATCGCGCGGACCAGCCATCTTTCACCACTCGGAATTACCTATTATTTTGCGTGTATATGAATATAACACAGAAGAGCTGCTGTGCACATTTTCGTCCAAGAACGAGGCATGTTCTTGCCCAAACATCCGGGTGGAAGCGGGATGGGTGATAGAGCATGTAAAACCTCATTTTTTCGAGTTTTGGTGCGCCGAAGAACCACCTCCTTCTATCCAGAATGACATGTAGGCCGTTTGGCACGCAAATGGAATCATGTCGCATTGTTCTGTACGTTATTGTCCCAATATGTGTCCGTGGGTGCGCTCACGGAAGGGTGGAAGACGCTAGGAGAGTACACGCCAACGATTAAATCATCCGAAAACTAATTTTGCAAGCCGTTTTTGGTCTCCAAAATTTTGCCGAAGCTGACAAAGTTGGCCCCCGAGGGATGCAAATTTTCATTGCGGTCGTTTTGGCAGGTCATGGAGCTCAAACGGAGTTCGTATGACCAAATTACGACCGTTTCACGGATACAACTCAACTGGATTTCAGCACCGGGGGAACACCGTGAGTCCAGCTTCCAAGGTAAGTTCATCGCGCGGGCCAGCCATCTTTCACCACTCGGAATTACCTATTATTTTGCGTGTATATGAATATAACACAGAAGAGCTGCTGTGCACATTTTCGTCCAAGAACGAGGCATGTTCTTGCCCAAACATCCGGGTAGAAGCGGGATGGGTGATAGAGCATGTAAAACCTCATTTTTTCTGGTTTTGGTGCGCCGAAGAACCACCTCCTTCTATCCAGAGTGACATGTAGGCCGTTTGGCACGCAAATGGAATCATGTCGCATTGTTCTGTACGTTATTGTCCCAATATGTGTCCGTGGGTGCGCTCACGGAAGGGTGGAAGACGCTAGGAGAGTACACGCCAACGATTAAATCATCCGAAAACTAATTTTGCAAGCCGTTTTTGGCCTCCAAAATTTTGCCGAAGCCGACAAAGTTGGCCCCCGAGGGATGCAAATTTTCATTGCGGTCATTTTGGCAGGTCATGGAGCTCAAACGGAGTTCGTATGACCAAATTACGACCATTTCACGGATACAACTCTACTGGATTTCAGCACCGGGGGAACACCGTGAGTCCAGCTTCCAAGGTAAGTTCATCGCGCGGGCCAGCCATCTTTCACCACTCGGAATTACCTATTATTTTGCGTGTATATAAATATAACACAGAAGAGCTGCTGTGCACATTTTCGTCCAAGAACGAGGCATGTTCTTGCCCAAACATCCGGGTGGAAGCGGGATGGGTGATAGAGCATGTAAAACCTCATTTTTTCGGGTTTTGGTGCACCGAAGAACCACCTCCTTCTATCCAGAGTGACATGTAGGCCGTTTGGCACGCAAATGGAATCATGTCGCATTGTTCTGTACGTTATTGTCCCAATATGTGTCCGTGGGTGCGCTCACGGAAGGGTTGAAGACGCTAGGAGAGTACACGCCAACGATTAAATCATCCGAAAACTAATTTTGCAAGCCGTTTTTGGTCTCCAAAATTTTGCCGAAGCTGACAAAGTTGGCCCCCGAGGGATGCAAATTTTCATTGCGGTCGTTTTGGTAGGTCATGGAGCTCAAACGGAGTTCGTATGACCAAATTACGACCGTTTCACGGATACAACTCAACTGGATTTCAGCACCGGGGGAACACCGTGAGTCCAGCTTCCAAGGTAAGTTCATCGCGCGGGCCAGCCATCTTTCACCACTCGGAATTACCTATTATTTTGCGTGTATATGAATATAACACAGAAGAGCTGCTGTGCACATTTTCGTCCAAGAACGAGGCATGTTCTTGCCCAAACATCCGGGTGGAAGCGGGATGGGTGATAGAGCATGTAAAACCTCATTTTTTCGGGTTTTGGTGCACCGAAGAACCACCTCCTTCTATCCAGAGTGACATGTAGGCCGTTTGGCACGCAAATGGAATCATGTCGCATTGTTCTGTACGTTATTGTCCCAATATGTGTCCGTGGGTGCGCTCACGGAAGGGTGGAAGACGCTAGGAGAGTACACGCCAACGATTAAATCATCCGAAAACTAATTTTGCAAGCCGTTTTTGGTCTCCAAAATTTTGCCGAAGCTGACAAAGTTGGCCCCCGAGGGATGCAAATTTTCATTGCGGTCGTTTTGGTAGGTCATGGAGCTCAAACGGAGTTCGTATGACCAAATTACGACCGTTTCACGGATACAACTCAACTGGATTTCAGCACCGGGGGAACACCGTGAGTCCAGCTTCCAAGGTAAGTTCATCGCGCGGGCCAGCCATCTTTCACCACTCGGAATTACCTATTATTTTGCGTGTATATGAATATAACACAGAAGAGCTGCTGTGCACATTTTCGTCCAAGAACGAGGCATGTTCTTGCCCAAACATCCGGGTGGAAGCGGGATGGGTGATAGAGCATGTAAAACCTCATTTTTTCGGGTTTTGGTGCGCCGAAGAACCACCTCCTTCTATCCAGAGTGACATGTAGGCCGTTTGGCACGCAAATGGAATCATGTCGCATTGTTCTGTACGTTATTGTCCCAATATGTGTCCGTGGGTGCGCTCACGGAAGGGTGGAAGACGCTAGGAGAGTACACGCCAACGATTAAATCATCCGAAAACTAATTTTGCAAGCCATTTTTGGTCTCCAAAATTTTGCCGAAGCTGACAAAGTTGGCCCCCGAGGGATGCAAATTTTCATTGCGGTCGTTTTGGCAGGTCATGGAGCTCAAACGGAGTTCGTATGACCAAATTACGACCGTTTCACGGATACAACACAATTGGATTTCAGCACCGGGGGAACACCGTGAGTCCAGCTTCCAAGGTAAGTTGAGCGCGCGGGCCAGCCATCTTTCACCACTCGGAATTACCTATTATTTTGCGTGTATATGAATATAACACAGAAGAGCTGCTATGCACATTTTCGTCCAAGAACGAGGCATGTTCTTGCCCAAACATCTGGGTGGAAGCGGGATGGGTGATAGAGCATGTAAAACCTCATTTTTTTGGGTTTTGGTGCGCCGAAGAACCTCCTCCTTCTATCCAGAGTGACATGTAGGCCGTTTGGCACACAAATGGAATCATGTCGCATTGTTCTGTACGTTATTGTCCCAATATGTATCCGTGGGTGCGCTCACGGAAGGGTGGAAGACGCTAGGAGAGTACACGCCAACGATTAAATCATCCGAAAACTAATTTTGCAAGCCGTTTTTGGCCTCCAAAATTTTGCCGAAGCCGACAAAGTTGGCCCCCGAGGGATGCAAATTTTCATTGCGGTCGTTTTGGCAGGTCATGGAGCTCAAACGGAGTTCGTATGACCAAATAACGACCGTTTCACGGATACAACTCAACTGGATTTCAGCACCGGGGGAACACCGTGAGTCCAGCTTCCAAGGTAAGTTGAGCGCGCGGGCCAGCCATCTTTCACCACTCGGAATTACCTATTATTTTGCGTGTATATGAATATAACACAGAAGAGCTGCTGTGCACATTTTTGTCCAAGAACGAGGCATGTTCTTGCCCAAACATCCGGGTGGAAGCGGGATGGGTCATAGAGCATGCAAAACCTCATTTTTTCGGGTTTTGGTGCGCCGAAGAACCTCCTCCTTCTATCCAGAGTGACATGTAGGTCGTTTGTCACGCAAATGGAATCATGTTGCATTGTTCTGTACGTTATTGTCCCAATATGTGTCCGTGGGTGCGCTCACGGAAGGGTGGAAGACGCTAGGAGAGTACACGCCAACGATTAAATCATCCGAAAACTAATTTTGCAAGCCGTTTTTGGCCTCCAAAATTTTGCCGAAGCCGTCAAAGTGGGCCCCCAAGGGATGCAAATTTTCATTGCGGTCGTTTTGGCAGGTCATGGAGCTCAAACAGAGTTCGTATGACCAAATTACGACCGTTTCACGGATACAACTCAACTGGATTTCAGCACCGGGGGAACACCGTGAGTCCAGCTTCCAAGGTAAGTTGAGCGCGCGGGCCAGCCATCTTTCACCACTCGGAATTACCTATTATTTTGCGTGTATATGAATATAACACAGAAGAGCTGCTATGCACATTTTCGTCCAAGAACGAGGCATGTTCTTGCCCAAACATCCGAGTGGAACCGGGATGGGTGATACAGCATGTAAAACCTCATTTTTTTGGGTTTTGGTGCGCCGAAGAACCTCCTCCTTCTATCCAGAGTGACATGTAGGCCGTTTGGCACACAAATGGAATCATGTCGCATTGTTCTGTACGTTATTGTCCCAATATGTGTCCGTGGGTGCGCTCACGGAAGGGTGGAAGACGCTAGGAGAGTACACGCCAACGATTAAATCATCCGAAAACTAATTTTGCAAGCCGTTTTTGGCCTCCAAAATTTTGCCGAAGCCGACAAAGTTGGCCCCCGAGGGATGCAAATTTTCATTGTGGTCGTTTTGGCAGGTCATGGAGCTCAAACGGAGTTCGTATGACCAAATTACGACCGTTTCACGGATACAACTCAACTGGATTTCAGCACCGGGGGAACACCATGAGTCCAGCTTCCAAGGTAAGTTGAGCGCGCGGGCCAGCCATCTTTCACCACTCGGAATTACCTATTATTTTGCGTGTATATGAATATAACACAGAAGAGCTGCTGTGCACATTTTCGTCTAAGAACGAGGAATGTTCTTGCCCAAACATCCGGGTGGAAGCGGGATGGGTGATAGAGCATGTAAAACCTCATTTTTTCGGGTTTTGGTGCGCCGAAGAACCACCTCCTTCTATCCAGAATGACATGTAGGCCGTTTGGCACGCAAATGGAATCATGTCGCATTGTTCTGTACGTTATTGTCCCAATATGTGTCCGTGGGTGCGCTCACGGAAGGGTGGAAGACGCTAGGAGAGTACACGCCAACGATTAAATCATCCGAAAACTAATTTTGCAAGCCGTTTTTGGTCTTCAAAATTTTGCCGAAGCTGACAAAGTTGGCCCCCGAGGGATGCAAATTTTCATTGCGGTCGTTTTGGCAGGTCATGGAGCTCAAACGGAGTTCGTATGACCAAATTACGACCGTTTCACGGATACAACTCAACTGGATTTCAGCACCGGGGGAACACCGTGAGTCTAGCTTCCAAGGTAAGTTGAGCGCGCGGGCCAGCCATCTTTCACCACTCGGAATTACCTATTATTTTGCGTGTATATGAATATAACACAGAAGAGCTGCTATGCACATTTTCGTCCAAGAACGAGGCATGTTCTTGCCCAAACATCTGGGTGGAAGCGGGATGGGTGATAGAGCATGTAAAACCTCATTTTTTCGGGTTTTGGTGCGCCGAAGAACCTCCTCCTTCTATCCAGAGTGACATGTAGGCCGTTTGGCACACAAATGGAATCATGTCGCATTGTTCTGTACGTTATTGTCCAAATATGTGTCCGTGGGTGCGCTCACGGAAGGGTGGAAGACGCTAGGAGAGTACACGCCAACGATTAAATCATCCGAAAACTAATTTTGCAAGCCGTTTTTGGCCTCCAAAATTTTGCCGAAGCCGACAAAGTTAGCCCCCGAGGGATGCAAATTTTCATTGCGGTCGTTTTGGCAGGTCATGGAGCTCAAACGGAGTTCGTATGACCAAATTACGACCGTTTCACGGATACAACTCAACTGGATTTCAGCACCGGGGGAACACCGTGAGTCCAGCTTCCAAGGTAAGTTGAGCGCGCGGGCCAGCCATCTTTCACCACTCGGAATTACCTATTATTTTGCGTGTATATGAATATAACACAGAAGAGCTGCTGTGCACATTTTCGTCCAAGAACGAGGCATGTTCTTGCCCAAACATCCGGGTGGAAGCGGGATGGGTGATAGAGCATGTAAAACCTCATTTTTTCGGGTTTTGGTGCGCCGAAGAACCTCCTCCTTCTATCCAGAGTGACATGTAGGCCGTTTGGCACGCAAATGGAATCATGTCGCATTGTTCTGTACGTTATTGTCCCAATATGTGTCCGTGGGTGCGCTCACGAAAGGGTGGAAGACGCTAGGAGAGTACACGCCAACGATTAAATCATCCGAAAACTAATTTTGCAAGCCGTTTTTGGCCTCCAAAATTTTGCCGAAGCCGACAAAGTGGGCCCCCGAGGGATGCAAATTTTCATTGCGGTCGTTTTGGCAGGTCATGGAGCTCAAACGGAGTTCGTATGACCAAATTACGACCGTTTCACGGATACAACTCAACTGGATTTCAGCACCGGGGGAACACCGTGAGTCCAGCTTCCAAGGTAAGTTGAGCGCGCGGGCCAGCCATCTTTCACCACTCGGAATTACCTATTATTTTGCGTGTATATGAATATAACACAGAAGAGCTGCTATGCACATTTTCGTCCAAGAACGAGGCATGTTCTTGCCCAAACATCCGGGTGGAAGCGGGATGGGTGATACAGCATGTAAAACCTCATTTTTTTGGGTTTTGGTGCGCCGAAGAACCTCCTCCTTCTATCGAGAGTGACATGTTGGCCATTTGGCACACAAATGGAATCATGTCGCATTGTTCTGTACGTTATTGTCCCAATATGTGTCCGTGGGTGCGCTCACGGAAGGGTGGAAGACGCTAGGAGAGTACACGCCAACGATTAAATCATCCGAAAACTAATTTTGCAAGCCGTTTTTGGCCTCCAAAATTTTGCCGAAGCCGACAAAGTTGGCCCCCGAGGGATGCAAATTTTCATTGTGGTCGTTTTGGCAGGTCATGGAGCTCAAACGGAGTTCGTATGACCAAATTACGACCGTTTCACGGATACAACTCAACTGGATTTCAGCACCGGGGGAACACCATGAGTCCAGCTTCCAAGGTAAGTTGAGCGCGCGGGCCAGCCATCTTTCACCACTCGGAATTACCTATTATTTTGCGTGTATATGAATATAACACAGAAGAGCTGCTGTGCACATTTTCGTCCAAGAACGAGGCATGTTCTTGTCCAAACATCCGGGTGGAAGCGGGATGGGTGATAGAGCATGTAAAACCTCATTTTTTCGGGTTTTGTGAGCCGAAGAACCTCCTCCTTCTATACAGAGTGACATGTAGGCCGTTTGGCACGGAAATGGAATCATGTCGCATTGTTCTGTACGTTATTGTCTCAATATGTGTCCGTGGGTGCGCTCACGGAAGGGTGGAAGACGCTAGGAGAGTACACGCCAACGATTAAATCATCCGAAAACTAATTTTGAAAGCCGTTTTTGGCCTCCAAAATTTTGCCGAAGCCGACAAAGTTGGCCCCCGAGGGATGCAAATTTTCATTGCGGTCGTTTTGGCAGGTCATGGAGCTCAAACGGAGTTCGTATGACCAAATTACGACCGTTTCACGGATACAACTCAACTGGATTTCAGCACCGGGGGAACACCGTGAGTCCAGTTTCCAAGGTAAGTTGAGCGCGCGGGCCAGCCATCTTTCACCACTCGGAATTACCTATTATTTTGCGTGTATATGAATATAACACAGAAGAGCTGCTGTGCACATTTTCGTCCAAGAACGAGGCATGTTCTTGCCCAAACATCCGGGTGGAAGCGCGATGGGTGATAGAGCATGTAAAACCTCATTTTTTCGGGTTTTGGTGCGCCGAAGAACCTCCTCCTTCTATCCAGAGTGACATGTAGGCCGTTTGGCACACAAATGGAATCATGTCGCATTGTTCTGTACGTTATTGTCCCAATATGTGTCCGTGGGTGCGCTCACGGAAGGGTGGAAGACGCTAGGAGAGTACACGCCAACGATTAAATCATCCGAAAACTAATTTTGCAAGCCGTTTTTGGCCTCCAAAATTTTGCCGAAGCCGACAAAGTGGGCCCCCGAGGGATGCAAATTTTCATTGCGGTCGTTTTGGCAGGTCATGGAGCTCAAACGGAGTTCGTATGACAAAATTACGACCGTTTCACGGATACAACTCAACTGGATTTCAGCACCGGGGGAACACCGTGAGTCCAGCTTCCAAGTTAAGTTGAGCGCGCGGGCCAGCCATCTTTCACCACTCGGAATTACCTATTATTTTGCGTGTATATGAATATAACACAGAAGAGCTGCTGTGCACATTTTCGTCCAAGAACGAGGCATGTTCTTGCCCAAACATCCGGGTGGAAGCGGGATGGGTGATAGAGCATGTAAAACCTCATTTTTTCGGGTTTTGGTGCGCCGAAGAACCTCCTCCTTCTATACAGAGTGACATATAGGCCGTTTGGCACGCAAATGGAATCATGTCGCATTGTTCTGTACGTTATTGTCCCAATATGTGTCCGTGGGTGCGCTCACGGAAGGGTGGAAGACGCTAGGAGAGTACACGCCAACAATTAAATCATCCGAAAACTAATTTTGCAAGCCGTTTTTGGCCTCCAAAATTTTGCCGAAGCCAACAAAGTTGGCCCCCGAGGGATGCAAATTTTCATTGCGGTCGTTTTGGCAGGTCATGGAGCTCAAACGGAGTTCGTATGACCAAATTACGACCGTTTCACGGATACAACTCAACTGGATTTCAGCACCGGGGGAACACCGTGAGTCCAGCTTCCAAGGAAAGTTGAGCGCGCGGGCCAGCCATCTTTCACCACTCGGAATTACCTATTATTTTGCGTGTATATGAATATAACACAGAAGAGCTGCTGTGCACATTTTCGTCCAAGAACGAGGCATGTTCTTGCCCAAACATTCGGGTGGAAGCGGGATGGGTGATAGAGCATGTAAAACCTCATTTTTTCGGGTTTTGGTGCGCCGAAGAACCTCCTCCTTCTATCGAGAGTGACATGTAGGCCGTTTGGCACGCAAATGGAATCATGTCGCATTGTTCTGTACGTTATTGTCCCAATATGTGTCCGTGGGTGCGCTCACGGAAGGGTGGAAGACGCTAGGAGAGTACACGCCAACGATTAAATCATCCGAAAACTAATTTTGCAAGCCGTTTTTGGCCTCCAAAATTTTGCCGAAGCCGACAAAGTGGGCCCCCGAGGGATGCAAATTTTCATTGTGGTCGTTTTGGCAGGTCATGGAGCTCAAACGGAGTTCGTATGACCAAATTACGACCGTTTCACGGATACAACTCAACTGGATTTCAGCACCGGGGGAACACCATGAGTCCAGCTTCCAAGGTAAGTTGAGCGCGCGGGCCAGCCATCTTTCACCACTCGGAATTACCTATTATTTTGCGTGTATATGAATATAACACAGAAGAGCTACTGTGCACATTTTCGTCCAAGAACGAGGCATGTTCTTGTCCAAACATCCGGGTGGAAGCGGGATGGGTGATAGAGCATGTAAAACCTCATTTTTTCGGGTTTTGTGAGCCGAAGAACCTCCTCCTTCTATACAGAGTGACATGTAGGCCGTTTGGCACGGAAATGGAATCATGTCGCATTGTTCTGTATGTTATTTTCCCAATATGTGTCCGTGGGTGCGCTCACGGAAGGGTGGAAGACGCTAGGAGAGTACACGCCAACGATTAAATCATCCGAAAACTAATTTTGCAAGCCATTTTTGGCCTCCAAAATTTTGCCGAAGCCGCCAAAGTTGGCCCCCGAGGGATGCAAATTTTCATTGCGGTCGTTTTGGCAGGTCATGCAGCTCAAACGGAGTTCGTATGACCAAATTACGACCGTTTCACGGATACAACTCAACTGGATTTCAGCACCGGGGGAACACCGTGAGTCCAGCTTCCAAGGAAAGTTGAGCGCGCGGGCCAGCCATCTTTCACCACTCGGAATTACCTATTATTTTGCGTGTATATGAATATAACACAGAAGAGCTGCTGTGCACATTTTCGTCCAAGAACGAGGCATGTTCTTGCCCAAACATTCGGGTGGAAGCGGGATGGGTGATAGAGCATGTAAAACCACATTTTTTCGGGTTTTGGTGCGCCGAAGAACCTCCTCCTTCTATCGAGAGTGACATGTAGGCCGTTTGGCACGCAAATGGAATCATGTCGCATTGTTCTGTACGTTATTGTCCCAATATGTGCCCGTGGGTGCGCTCAGGGAAGGGTGGAAGACGCTAGGAGAGTACACGCCAACGATTAAATCATCCGAAAACTAATTTTGCAAGCCGTTTTTGGCCTCCAAAATTTTGCCGAAGCCGACAAAGTGGGCCCCCGAGGGATGCAAATTTTCATTGCGGTCATTTTGGCAGGTCATGGAGCTCAAACGGAGTTCGTATGACCAAATTACGACCGTTTCACGGATACAACTCAACTGGATTTCAGTACCGGGGGAACACCGTGAGTCCAGCTTCCAAGGTAAGTTGAGTGCGCGGGCCAGCCATCTTTCACCACTCGGAATTACCTATTATTTTGCGTGTATATGAATATAACACAGAAGAGCTACTGTGCACATTTTCGTCCAAGAACGAGGCATGTTCTTGCCCAAACATCCGGGTGGAAGCGGGATGGGTGATAGAGCATGTAAAACCTCATTTTTTCGGGTTTTGGTGCGCCGAAGAACCTCCTCCTTCTATACAGAGTGACATGTAGGCCGTTTGGCACGCAAATGGAATCATGTCGCATTGTTCTGTACGTTATTGTCCCAATATGTGTCCGTGGGTGCGCTCACGGAAGGGTGGAAGACGCTAGGAGAGTACACGCCAACGATTAAATCATCCGAAAACTAATTTTGCAAGCCGTTTTTGGCCTCCAAAATTTTGCCGAAGCCAACAAAGTTGGCCCCCGAGGGATGCAAATTTTCATTGCGGTCGTTTTGGCAGGTCATGGAGCTCAAACGGAGTTCGTATGACCAAATTACGACCGTTTCACGGATACAACTCAACTGGATTTCAGCACCGGGGGAACACCGTGAGTCCAGCTTCCAAGGTAAGTTGAGCGCGCGGGCCAGCCATCTTTCACCACTCGGAATTACCTATTATTTTGCGTGTATATGAATATAACACAGAAGAGCTGCTGTGCACATTTTCGTCCAAGAACGAGGCATGTTCTTGCCCAAACATTCGGGTGGAAGCGGGATGGGTGATAGAGCATGTAAAACCTCATTTTTTCGGGTTTTGGTGCACCGAAGAACCTCCTCCTTCTATACAGAGTGACATGTAGGCCGTTTGGCACGCAAATGGAATCATGTCGCATTGTTCTGTACGTTATTGTCCCAATATTTGTCCGTGGGTGCGCTCACGGAAGGGTGGAAGATGCTAGGAGAGTACACGCCAACGATTAAATCATCCGAAAACTAATTTTGCAAGCCGTTTTTGGCCTCCAAAATTTTGCCGAAGCCGACAAAGTTGGCCCCCGAGGGATGCAAATTTTCATTGCGGTCGTTTTGGCAGGTCATGGAGCTCAAACGTAGTTCGTATGACCAAATTACGACCGTTTCATGGAAACAACTCAACTGGATATCAGCACCGGGGGAACACCGTGAGTCCAGCTTCCAAGGTAAGTTGAGCGCGCGGGCCAGCCAACTTTCACCACTCGGAATTACCTATTATTTTGCGTGTATATGAATATAACACAGAAGAGCTGCTATGCACATTTTCGTCCAAGAACGAGGCATGTTCTTGCCCAAACATCCGGGTGGAAGCGGGATGGGTGATAGAGCATGTAAAACCTCATTTTTTCGGGTTTTGGTGCGCCGAAGAACCTCCTCCTTCTATCCAGAGTGACATGTAGGCCGTTTGGCACACAAATGGAATCATGTCGCATTGTTCTGTACGTTATTGTCCCAATATGTGTCCGTGGGTGCGCTCACGGAAGGGTGGAAGACGCTAGGAGAGTACACGCCAACGATTAAATCATCCGAAAAATAATTTTGCAAGCCGTTTTTGGCCTCCAAAATTTTGCATAAGCCGACAAAGTGGGCCCCCGAGGGATGCAAATTTTCATTGCGGTCGTTTTGGCAGGTCATGGAGCTCAAACGGAGTTCGTATGACCAAATTACGACCGTTTCACGGATACAACTCAACTGGATTTCAGCACCGGGGGAACACCGTGAGTCCAGCTTCCAAGGTAAGTTGAGCGCGCGGGCCAGCCATCTTTCACCACTCGGAATTACCTATTATTTTGCGTGTATATGAATATAACACAGAAGAGCTGCTGTGCACATTTTCGTCCAAGAACGAGGCATGTTCTTGCCCAAACATCCGGGTGGAAGCGGGATGGGTGATAGAGCATGTAAAACCTCATTTTTTCGGGTTTTGGTGCGCCGAAGAACCTCCTCCTTCTATACAGAGTGACATGTAGGCCGTTTGGCACGCAAATGGAATCATGTCGCATTGTTCTGTACGTTATTGTCCCAATATGTGTCCGTGGGTGCGCTCACGGAAGGGTGGAAGACGCTAGGAGAGTACACGCCAACGATTAAATCATCCGAAAACTAATTTTGCAAGCCGTTTTTGGCCTCCAAAATTTTGCCGAAGCCAACAAAGTTGGCCCCCGAGGGATGCAAATTTTCATTGCGGTCGTTTTGGCAGGTCATGGAGCTCAAACGGAGTTCGTATGACCAAATTACGACCGTTTCACGAATTCAACTCAACTGGATTTCTGCACCGGGGGAACACCGTGAGTCCAGCTTCCAAGGTAAGTTGAGCGCGCGGGCCAGCCATCTTTCACCACTTGGAATTACCTATTATTTTGCGTGTATATGAATATAACACAGAAGAGCTGCTGTGCACATTTTCGTCCAAGAACGAGGCATGTTCTTGCCCAAACATTCGGGTGGAAGCGGGATGGGTGATAGAGCATGTAAAACCTCATTTTTTCGGGTTTTGGTGCGCCGAAGAACCTCCTCCTTCTATACAGAGTGACATGTAGGCCGTTTGGCACGCAAATGGAATCATGTCGCATTGTTCTGTACGTTATTGTCCCAATATGTGTCCGTGGGTGCGCTCACGGAAGGGTGGAAGACGCTAGGAGAGTACACGCCAACGATTAAATCATCCGAAAACTAATTTTGCAAGCCGTTTTTGGCCTCCAAAATTTTGCCGAAGCCGACAAAGTTGGCCCCCGAGGGATGCAAATTTTCATTGCGGTCGTTTTGGCAGGTCATGGAGCTCAAACGGAGTTCGTATGACCAAATTACGACCGTTTCATGGATACAACTCAACTGGATTTCAGCACCGGGGGAACACCGTGAGTCCAGCTTCCAAGGTAAGTTGAGCGCGCGGGCTAGCCATCTTTCACCACTCGGAATTACCTATTATTTTGCGTGTATATGAATATAACACAGAAGAGCGGCTATGCACATTTTCGTCCAAGAACGAGGCATGTTCTTGCCCAAACATCCGGGTGGAAGCGGGATGGGTGATAGAGCATGTAAAACCTCATTTTTTCGGGTTTTGGTGCGCCGAAGAACCTCCTCCTTCTATCCAGAGTGACATGTAGGCCGTTTGGCACACAAATGGAATCATGTCGCATTGTTCTGTACGTTATTGTCCCAATATGTGTCCGTGGGTGTGCTCACGGAAGGGTGGAAGACGCTAGGAGAGTACACGCCAACGATTAAATCATCCGAAAACTAATTTTGCAAGCCGTTTTTGGCCTCCAAAATTTTGCATAAGCCGACAAAGTGGGCCCCCGAGGGATGCAAATTTTCATTGCGGTCGTTTTGGCAGGTCATGGAGCTCAAACGGAGTTCGTATGACCAAATTACGACCGTTTCACGGATACAACTCAACTGGATTTCAGCACCGGGGGAACACCGTGAGTCCAGCTTCCAAGGTAAGTTGAGCGCGCGGGCCAGCCATCTTTCACCACTCGGAATTACCTATTATTTTGCGTGTATATGAATATAACACAGAAGAGCTGTTGTGCACATTTTCGTCCAAGAACGAGGCATGTTCTTGCCCAAACATCCGGGTGGAAGCGGGATGGGTGATAGAGCATGTAAAACCTCATTTTTTCGGGTTTTGGTGCGCCGAAGAACCTCCTCCTTCTATACAGAGTGACATGTAGGCCGTTTGGCACGCAAATGGAATCATGTCGCATTGTTCTGTACGTTATTGTCCCAATATGTGTCCGTGGGTGCGCTCACGGAAGGGTGGAAGACGCTAAGAGAGTACACGCCAACGATTAAATCATCCGAAAACTAATTTTGCAAGCCGTTTTTGGCCTCCAAAATTTTGCCGAAGCCAACAAAGTTGGCCCCCGAGGGATGCAAATTTTCATTGCGGTCGTTTTGGCAGGTCATGGAGCTCAAACGGAGTTCGTATGACCAAATTACGACCGTTTCACGGATACAACTCAACTGGATTTCAGCACCGGGGGAACACCGTGAGTCCAGCTTCCAAGGTAAGTTGAGCGCGCGGGCCAGCCATCTTTCACCACTCGGAATTACCTATTATTTTGCGTGTATATGAATATAACACAGAAGAGCTGCTGTGCACATTTTCGTCCAAGAACGAGGCATGTTCTTGCCCAAACATTCGGGTGGAAGCGGGATGGGTGATAGAGCATGTAAAACCTCATTTTTTCGGGTTTTGGTGCGCCGAAGAACCTCCTCCTTCTATACAGAGTGACATGTAGGCCGTTTGGCACGCAAATGGAATCATGTCGCATTGTTCTGTACGTTATTGTCCCAATATGTGTCCGTGGGTGCGCTCACGGAAGGGTGGAAGACGCTAGGAGAGTACACGCCAACGATTAAATCATCCGAAAACTAATTTTGCAAGCCGTTTTTGGCGTCCAAAATTTAGCCGAAGCCGACAAAGTTGGCCCCCGAGGGATGCAAATTTTCATTGCGGTCGTTTTGGCAGGTCATGGAGCTCAAACGGAGTTCGTATGACCAAATTACGACCGTTTCACGGATACAACTCAACTGGATTTCAGCACCGGGGGAACACCGTGAGTCCAGCTTCCAAGGTAAGTTGAGCGCGCGGGCCAGCCATCTTTCACCACTCGGAATTACCTATTATTTTGCGTGTATATGAATATAACACAGAAGAGCTGCTATGCACATTTTCGTCCAAGAACGAGGCATGTTCTTGCCCAAACATCCGGGTGGAAGCGGGATGGGTGATAGAGCATGTAAAACCTCATTTTTTCGGGTTTTGGTGCGCCGAAGAACCTCCTCCTTCTATCCAGAGTGACATGTAGGCCGTTTGGCACACAAATGGAATCATGTCGCATTGTTCTGTACGTTATTGTCCCAATATGTGTCCGTGGGTGCGCTCACGGAAGGGTGGAAGACGCTAGGAGAGTACACGCCAACGATTAAATCATCCGAAAACTAATTTTGCAAGCCGTTTTTGGCCTCCAAAATTTTGCCGAAGCCAACAAAGTTGGCCCCCGAGGGATGCAAATTTTCATTGCGGTCGTTTTGGCAGGTCATGGAGCTCAAACGGAGTTCGTATGACCAAATTACGACCGTTTCACGGATACCACTCAACTGGATTTCAGCACCGGGGGAACACCGTGAGTCCAGCTTCCAAGGTAAGTTGAGCGCGCGGGCCAGCCATCTTTCACCACTCGGAATTACCTATTATTTTGCGTGTATATGAATATAACACAGAAGAGCTGCTGTGCACATTTTCGTCCAAGAACGAGGCATGTTCTTGCCCAAACATTCGGGTGGAAGCGGGATGGGTGATAGAGCATGTAAAACCTCATTTTTTCGGGTTTTGGTGCGCCGAAGAACCTCCTCCTTCTATCCAGAGTGACATGTAGGCCGTTTGGCACACAAATGGAATCATGTCGCATTGTTCTGTACGTTATTGTCCCAATATGTGTCCGTGGGTGCGCTCACGGAAGGGTGCAAGACGCTAGGAGAGTACCCGCCAACGATTAAATCATCCGAAAACTAATTTTGCAAGCCGTTTTTGGCCTCCAAAATTTTGCCGAAGCCAACAAAGTTGGCCCCCGAGGGATGCAAATTTTCATTGCGGTCGTTTTGGCAGGTCATGGAGCTCAAACGGAGTTCGTATGACCAAATTACGACCGTTTCACGGATACAACTCAACTGGATTTCAGCACCGGGGGAACACCGTGAGTCCAGCTTCCAAGGTAAGTTGAGCGCGCGGGCCAGCCATCTTTCACCACTCGGAATTACCTATTATTTTGCGTGTATATGAATATAACACAGAAGAGCTGCTGTGCACATTTTCGTCCAAGAACGAGGCATGTTCTTGCCCAAACATTCGGGTGGAAGCGGGATGGGTGATAGAGCATGTAAAACCTCATTTTTTCGGGTGTTGGTGCGCCGAAGAACCTCCTCCTTCTATACAGAGTGACATGTAGGCCGTTTGGCACGCAAATGGAATCATGTCGCATTGTTCTGTACGTTATTGTCCCAATATGTGTCCGTGGGTGCGCTCACGGAAGGGTGGAAGACGCTAGGAGAGTACACGCCAACGATTAAATCATCCGAAAACTAATTTTGCAAGCCGTTTTTGGCGTCCAAAATTTAGCCGAAGCCGACAAAGTTGGCCCCCGAGGGATGCAAATTTTCATTGCGGTCGTTTTGGCAGGTCATGGAGCTCAAACGGAGTTCGTATGACCAAATTACGACCGTTTCACGGATACAACTCAACTGGATTTCAGCACCGGGGGAACACCGTGAGTCCAGCTTCCAAGGTAAGTTGAGCGCGCGGGCCAGCCATCTTTCACCACTCGGAATTACCTATTATTTTGCGTGTATATGAATATAACACAGAAGAGCTGCTATGCACATTTTCGTCCAAGAACGAGGCATGTTCTTGCCCAAACATCTGGGTGGAAGCGGGATGGGTGATAGAGCATGTAAAACCTCATTTTTTCGGGTTTTGGTGCGCCGAAGAACCTCCTCCTTCTATCCAGAGTGACATGTAGGCCGTTTGGCACACAAATGGAATCATGTCGCATTGTTCTGTACGTTATTGTCCCAATATGTGTCCGTGGGTGCGCTCACGGAAGGGTGGAAGACGCTAGGAGAGTACACGCCAACGATTAAATCATCCGAAAACTAATTTTGCAAGCCGTTTTTGGCCTCCAAAATTTTGCCGAAGCCAACAAAGTTGGCCCCCGAGGGATGCAAATTTTCATTGCGGTAGTTTTGGCAGGTCATGGAGCTCAAACGGAGTTCGTATGACCAAATTACGACCGTTTCACGGATACAACTCAACTGGATTTCAGCACCGGGGGAACACCGTGAGTCCAGCTTCCAAGGTAAGTTGAGCGCGCGGGCCAGCCATCTTTCACCACTCGGAATTACCTATTATTTTGCGTGTATATGAATATAACACAGAAGAGCTGCTGTGCACATTTTCGTCCAAGAACGAGGCATGTTCTTGCCCAAACATTCGGGTGGAAGCGGGATGGGTGATAGAGCATGTAAAACCTCATTTTTTCGGGTTTTGGTGCGCCGAAGAACCTCCTCCTTCTATACAGAGTGACATGTAGGCCGTTTGGCACGCAAATGGAATCATGTCGCATTGTTCTGTACGTTATTGTCCCAATATGTGTCCGTGGGTGCGCTCACGGAAGGGTGGAAGACGCTAGGAGAGTACACGTCAACGATTAAATCATCCGAAAACTAATTTTGCAAGCCGTTTTTGGCCTCCAAAATCTTGCCGAAGCCGACAAAGTTGGCCCCCGAGGGATGCAAATTTTCATTGCGGTCCTTTTGGCAGGTCATGGAGCTTAAACGGAGTTCGTATGACCAAATTACGACCGTTTCACGGATACAACTCAACTAGATTTCAGCACCGGGGGAACACCGTGAGTCCAGCTTCCAAAGTAAGTTGAGCGCGCGGGCCAGCCATCTTTCACCACTCGGAATTACCTATTATTTTGCGTGTATATGAATATAACACAGAAGAGCTGCTATGCACATTTTCGTCCAAGAACGAGGCATGTTCTTGCCCAAACATCCGGGTGGAAGCGGGATGGGTGAAAGAGCATGTAAAACCTCATTTTTTCGGGTTTTGGTGCGCCGAAGAACCTCCTCCTTCTATCCAGAGTGACATGTAGGCCGTTTGGCACACAAATGGAATCATGTCGCATTGTTCTGTACGTTATTGTCCCAATATGTGTCCGTGGGTGCGCTCACGGAAGGGTGGAAGACGCTAGGAGAGTACACGCCAACGATTAAATCATCCTAAAACTAATTTTGCAAGCCGTTTTTGGCCTCCAAAATTTTGCCGAAGCCAACAAAGTGGGCCCCCGAGGGATGCAAATTTTCATTGCGGTCGTTTTGGCAGGTCATGGAGCTTAAACGGAGTTCGTATGACCAAATTACGACCGTTTCACGGATACCACTCAACTGGAATTCAGCACCGGGGGAACACCGTGAGTCCAGCTTCCAAAGTAAGTTCATCGCGCGGGCCAGCCATCTTTCACCACTCGGAATTACCTATTATTTTGCGTGTATATGAATATAACACAGAAGGGCTGCTATGCACATTTTCGTCCAAGAACGAGGCATGTTCTTGCCCAAACATCTGGGTGGAAGCGGGATGGGTGATAGAGCATGTAAAACCTCATTTTTTCGGGTTTTGGTGCGCCGAAGAACCTCCTCCTTCTATCCAGAGTGACATGTAGGCCGTTTGGCACGCAAATGGAATCATGTCGCATTGTTCTGTACGTTATTGTCCCAATATGTGTCCGTGGGTGCGCTCACGGAAGGGTGGAAGACGCTAGGAGAGTACACGCCAACGATTAAATCATCCGAAAACTAATTTTGCAAGCCGTTTTTGGCCTCCAAAATTTTGCCGAAGCCGACAAAGTGGGCCCCCGAGGGATGCAAATTTTCATTGCGGTCGTTTTGGCAGGTCATGGAGCTCGAACGGAGTTCGTATGACCAAATTACGACCGTTTCACGGATACAACTCAACTGGATTTCAGCACCGGGGGAACACCGTGAGTCCAGCTTCCAAGGTAAGTTCATCGCGCGGGCCAGCCATCTTTCACCACTCGGAATTACCTATTATTTTGCGTGTATATGAATATAACACAGAAGAGCTGCTGTGCAGATTTTCGTCCAAGAACGAGGCATGTTCTTGCCCAAACATCCGGGTGGAAGCGGGATGGGTGATAGAGCATGTAAGACCTCATTTTTTCGGGTTTTGGTGCGCCGAAGAACCTCCTCCTTCTATCCAGAGTGACATGTAGGCCGTTTGGCACGCAAATGGAATCATGTCGCATTGTTCTGTACGTTATTGTCCCAATATGTGTCCGTGGGTGCGCTCAAGGAAGGGTGGAAGACGCTAGGAGAGTACACGCCAACGATTAAATCATCCGAAAACTAATTTTGCAAGCCGTTTTTGGCCTCCAAAATTTTGCCGAAGCCGACAAAGTTTGCCCCCGAGGGATGCAAATTTTCATTGCGGTCGTTTTGGCAGGTCATGGAGCTCAAACGGAGTTCGTATGACCAAATTACGACCGTTTCACGGATACAACTCAACCGGAATTCAGCACCGGGGGAACACCGTGAGTCCAGCTTCCAAAGTAAGTTGAGCGCGCGGGCCAGCCATCTTTCACCACTCGGAATTACCTATTATTTTGCGTGTATATGAATATAACACAGAAGAGCTGCTATGCACATTTTCGTCCAAGAACGAGGTATGTTCTTGCCCAAACATCCGGGTGGAAGCGGGATGGGTGATAGAGCATGTAAAACCTCATTTTTTCGGGTTTTGGTGCGCCGAAGAACCTCCTCCTTCTATCCAGAGTGACATGTAGGCCGTTTGGCACACAAATGGAATCATGTCGCATTGTTCTGTACGTTATTGTCCCAATATGTGTCCGTGGGTGCGCTCACGGAAGGGTGCAAGACGCTAGGAGAGTACACGCCAACGATTAAATCATCCGAAAACTAATTTTGCAAGCCGTTTTTGGCCTCCAAAATTTTGCCGAAGCCAACAAAGTGGGCCCCCGAGGGATGCAAATTTTCATTGCGGTCGTTTTGGCAGGTGATGGAGCTTAAACGGAGTTCGTATGACCAAATTACGACCGTTTCACGGATACAACTCAACTGGAATTCAGCACCGGGGGAACACCGTGAGTCCAGCTTCCAAAGTAAGTTCATCGCGCGGGCCAGCCATCTTTCACCACTCGGAATTACCTATTATTTTGCGTGTATATGAATATAACACAGAAGGGCTGCTATGCACATTTTCGTCCAAGAACGAGGCATGTTCTTGCCCAAACATCTGGGTGGAAGCGGGATGGGTGATAGAGCATGTAAAACATCATTTTTTCGGGTTTTGGTGCGCCGAAGAACCTCCTCCTTCTATCCAGAGTGACATGTAGGCCGTTTGGCACGCAAATGGAATCATGTCGCATTGTTCTGTACGTTATTGTCCCAATATGTGTCCGTGGGTGCGCTCACGGAAGGGTGGAAGACGCTAGGAGAGTACACGCCAACGATTAAATCATCCGAAAACTAATTTTGCAAGCCGTTTTTGGCCTCCAAAATTTTGCCGAAGCCGACAAAGTGGGCCCCCGAGGGATGCAAATTTTCATTGCGGTCATTTTGGCAGGTCATGGAGCTCGAACGGAGTTCGTATGACCAAATTACGACCGTTTCACGGATACAACTCAACTGGATTTCAGCACCAGGGGAACACCGTGAGTCCAGCTTCCAAGGTAAGTTCATCGCGCGGGCCAGCCATCTTTCACCACTCGGAATTACCTATTATTTTGCGTGTATATGAATATAACACAGAAGAGCTGCTGTGCAGATTTTCGTCCAAGAACGAGGCATGTTCTTGCCCAAACATCCGGGTGGAAGCGGGATGGGTGATAGAGCATGTAAGACCTCATTTTTTCGGGTTTTGGTGCGCCGAAGAACCTCCTCCTTCTATCCAGAGTGACATGTAGGCCGTTTGGCACGCAAATGGAATCATGTCGCATTGTTCTGTACGTTATTGTCCCAATATGTGTCCGTGGGTGCGCTCAAGGAAGGGTGGAAGACGCTAGGAGAGTACACGCCAACGATTAAATCATCCGAAAACTAATTTTGCAAGCCGTTTTTGGCCTCCAAAATTTTGCCGAAGCCGACAAAGTTGGCCCCCGAGGGATGCAAATTTTCATTGCGGTCGTTTTGGCAGGTCATGGAGCTCAAACGAAGTTCGTATGACCAAATTACGACCGTTTCACGGATACAACTCAACCGGAATTCAGCACCGGGGGAACACCGTGAGTCCAGCTTCCAAAGTAAGTTGAGCGCGCGGGCCAGCCATCTTTCACCACTCGGAATTACCTATTATTTTGCGTGTATATGAATATAACACAGAAGAGCTGCTATGCACATTTTCGTCCAAGAACGAGGTATGTTCTTGCCCAAACATCCGGGTGGAAGCGGGATGGGTGATAGAGCATGTAAAACCTCATTTTTTCGGGTTTTGGTGCGCCGAAGAACCTCCTCCTTCTATCCAGAGTGACATGTAGGCCGTTTGGCACACAAATGGAATCATGTCGCATTGTTCTGTACGTTATTGTCCCAATATGTGTCCGTGGGTGCGCTCACGGAAGGGTGCAAGACGCTAGGAGAGTACACGCCAACGATTAAATCATCCGAAAACTAATTTTGCAAGCCGTTTTTGGCCTCCAAAATTTTGCCGAAGCCAACAAAGTGGGCCCCTGAGGGATGCAAATTTTCATTGCGGTCGTTTTGGCAGGTGATGGAGCTTAAACGGAGTTCGTATGACCAAATTACGACCGTTTCACGGATACAACTCAACTGGAATTCAGCACCGGGGGAACACCGTGAGTCCAGCTTCCAAAGTAAGTTCATCGCGCGGGCCAGCCATCTTTCACCACTCGGAATTACCTATTATTTTGCGTGTATATGAATATAACACAGAAGGGCTGCTATGCACATTTTCGTCCAAGAACGAGGCATGTTCTTGCCCAAACATCTGGGTGGAAGCGGGATGGGTGATAGAGCATGTAAAACATCATTTTTTCGGGTTTTGGTGCGCCGAAGAACCTCCTCCTTCTATCCAGAGTGACATGTAGGCCGTTTGGCACGCAAATGGAATCATGTCGCATTGTTCTGTACGTTATTGTCCCAATATGTGTCCGTGGGTGCGCTCACGGAAGGGTGGAAGACGCTAGGAGAGTACACGCCAACGATTAAATCATCCGAAAACTAATTTTGCAAGCCGTTTTTGGCCTCCAAAATTTTGCCGAAGCCGACAAAGTGGGCCCCCGAGGGATGCAAATTTTCATTGCGGTCATTTTGGCAGGTCATGGAGCTCGAACGGAGTTCGTATGACCAAATTACGACCGTTTCACGGATACAACTCAACTGGATTTCAGCACCGGGGGAACACCGTGAGTCCAGCTTCCAAGGTAAGTTCATCGCGCGGGCCAGCCATCTTTCACCACTCGGAATTACCTATTATTTTGCGTGTATATGAATATAACACAGAAGAGCTGCTGTGCACATTTTCGTCCAAGAACGAGGCATGTTCTTGCCCAAACATCCGGGTGGAAGCGGGATGGGTGATAGAGCATGTAAAACCTCATTTTTTCGGGTTTTGTTGCGCCGAAGAACCTCCTCCTTCTATCCAGAGTGACATGTAGGCCGTTTGGCACGCAAATGGAATCATGTCGCATTGTTCTGTACGTTATTGTCCCAATATGTGTCCGTGGGTGCGCTCACGGAAGGGTGGAAGACGCTAGGAGAGTACACGCCAACGATTAAATCATCCGAAAACTAATTTTGCAAGCCATTTTTGGTCTCCAAAATTTTGCCGAAGCCGATAAAGTTGGCCCTCGAGGGATGCAAATTTTCATTGCGGTCGTTTTGGCAGGTCATGGAGCTCAAACAGAGTTCGTATGACCAAATTACGACCGTTTCACGGATACAACTCAACTGGATTTCAGCACCGGGGAAACACCGTGAGTCCAGCTTCCAAGGTAAGTTGAGCGCGCGGGCCAGCCATCTTTCACTACTCGGAATTACCTATTATTTTGCGTGTATATGAATATAACACAGAAGAGCTGCTATGCACATTTTCGTCCAAGAACGAGGCATGTTCTTGCCCAAACATCCGGGTGGAAGCGGGATGGGTGATAGAGCATGTAAAACCTCATTTTTTCGGGTTTTGGTGCGCCGAAGAACCTCCTCCTTCTATCCAGAGTGACATGTAGGCCGTTTGGCACACAAATGGAATCATGTCGCATTGTTCTGTACGTTATTGTCCCAATATGTGTCCGTGGGTGCGCTCACGGAAGGGTGCAAGACGCTAGGAGAGTACACGCCAACGATTAAATCATCCGAAAACTAATTTTGCAAGCCGTTTTTGGCCTCCAAAATTTTGCCGAAGCCAACAAAGTGGGCCGCCGAGGGATGCAAATTTTCATTGCGGTCGTTTTGGCAGGTCATGGAGCTTAAACGGAGTTCGTATGACCAAATTACGACCGTTTCACGGATACCACTCAACTGGAATTCAGCACCGGGGGAACACCGTGAGTCCAGCTTCCAAAGTAAGTTCATCGCGCGGGCCAGCCATCTTTCACCACTCGGAATTACCTATTATTTTGCGTGTATATGAATATAACACAGAAGGGCTGCTATGCACATTTTCGTCCAAGAACGAGGCATGTTCTTGCCCAAACATCTGGGTGGAAGCGGGATGGGTGATAGAGCATGTAAAACCTCATTTTTTCGGGTTTTGGTGCGCCGAAGAACCTCCTCCTTCTATCCAGAGTGACCTGTAGGCCGTTTGGCACGCAAATGGAATCATGTCGCATTGTTCTGTACGTTATTGTCCCAATATGTGTCCGTGGGTGCGCTCACGGAAGGGTGGAAGACGCTAGGAGAGTACACGCCAACGATTAAATCATCCGAAAACTAATTTTGCAAGCCGTTTTTGGCCTCCAAAATTTTGCCGAAGCCGACAAAGTGGGCCCCCGAGGGATGCAAATTTTTATTGCGGTCGTTTTGGCAGGTCACGGAGCTCGAACGGAGTTCGTATGACCAAATTACGACCGTTTCACGGATACAACTCAACTGGATTTCAGCACCGGGGGAACACCGTGAGTCCAGCTTCCAAGGTAAGTTCATCGCGCGGGCCAGCCATCTTTCACCACTCGGAATTACCTATTATTTTGCGTGTATATGAATATAACACAGAAGAGCTGCTGTGCACATTTTCGTCCAAGAACGAGGCATGTTCTTGCCCAAACATCCGGGTGGAAGCGGGATGGGTGATAGAGCATGTAAAACCTCATTTTTTCGGGTTTTGGTGCGCCGAAGAACCTCCTCCTTCTATCCAGAGTGACATGTAGGCCGTTTGGCACGCAAATGGAATCATGTCGCATTGTTCTGTACGTTATTGTCCCAATATGTGTCCGTGGGTGCGCTCAAGGAAGGGTGGAAGACGCTAGGAGAGTACACGCAAACGATTAAATCATCCGAAAACTAATTTTGCAAGCCGTTTTTGGCCTCCAAAATTTTGCCGAAGCCGACAAAGTTGGCCCCCGAGGGATGCAAATTTTCATTGCGGTCGTTTTGGCAGGTCATGGAGCTCAAACGGAGTTCGTATGACCAAATTACGACCGTTTCACGGATACAACTCAACCGGAATTCAGCACCGGGGGAACACCGTGAGTCCAGCTTCCAAAGTAAGTTGAGCGCGCGGGCCAGCCATCTTTCACCACTCGGAATTACCTATTATTTTGCGTGTATATGAATATAACACAGAAGAGCTGCTATGCACATTTTCGTCCAAGAACGAGGTATGTTCTTGCCCAAACATCCGGGTGGAAGCGGGATGGGTGATAGAGCATGTAAAACCTCATTTTTTCGGGTTTTGGTGCGCCGAAGAACCTCCTCCTTCTATCCAGAGTGACATGTAGGCCGTTTGGCACACAAATGGAATCATGTCGCATTGTTCTGTACGTTATTGTCCCAATATGTGTCCGTGGGTGCGCTCACGGAAGGGTGCAAGACGCTAGGAGAGTACACGCCAACGATTAAATCATCCGAAAACTAATTTTGCAAGCCGTTTTTGGCCTCCAAAATTTTGCCGAAGCCAACAAAGTGGGCCCCCGAGGGATGCAAATTTTCATTGCGGTCGTTTTGGCAGGTGATGGAGCTTAAACGGAGTTCGTATGACCAAATTACGACCGTTTCACGGATACAACTCAACTGGAATTCAGCACCGGGGGAACACCGTGAGTCCAGCTTCCAAAGTAAGTTCATCGCGCGAGCCAGCCATCTTTCACCACTCGGAATTACCTATTATTTTGCGTGTATATGAATATAACACAGAAGGGCTGCTATGCACATTTTCGTCCAAGAACGAGGCATGTTCTTGCCCAAACATCTGGGTGGAAGCGGGATGGGTGATAGAGCATGTAAAACATCATTTTTTCGGGTTTTGGTGCGCCGAAGAACCTCCTCCTTCTATCCAGAGTGACATGTAGGCCGTTTGGCACGCAAATGGAATCATGTCGCATTGTTCTGTACGTTATTGTCCCAATATGTGTCCGTGGGTGCGCTCACGGAAGGGTGGAAGACGCTAGGAGAGTACACGCCAACGATTAAATCATCCGAAAACTAATTTTGCAAGCCGTTTTTGGCCTCCAAAATTTTGCCGAAGCCGACAAAGTGGGCCCCCGAGGGATGCAAATTTTCATTGCGGTCATTTTGGCAGGTCATGGAGCTCGAACGGAGTTCGTATGACCAAATTACGACCGTTTCACGGATACAACTCAACTGGATTTCAGCACCGGGGGAACACCGTGAGTCCAGCTTCCAAGGTAAGTTCATCGCGCGGGCCAGCCATCTTTCACCACTCGGAATTACCTATTATTTTGCGTGTATATGAATATAACACAGAAGAGCTGCTGTGCACATTTTCGTCCAAGAACGAGGCATGTTCTTGCCCAAACATCCGGGTGGAAGCGGGATGGGTGATAGAGCATGTAAAACCTCATTTTTTCGGGTTTTGGTGCGCCGAAGAAGCTCCTCCTTCTATCCAGAGTGACATGTAGGCCGTTTGGCACGCAAATGGAATCATGTCGCATTGTTCTGTACGTTATTGTCCCAATATGTGTCCGTGGGTGCGCTCACGGAAGGGTGGAAGACGCTAGGAGAGTACACGCCAACGATTAAATCATCCGAAAACTAATTTTGCAAGCCATTTTTGGTCTCCAAAATTTTGCCAAAGCCGATAAAGTTGGCCCTCGAGGGATGCAAATTTTCATTGCGGTCGTTTTGGCAGGTCATGGAGCTCAAACAGAGTTCGTATGACCAAATTACGACCGTTTCACGGATACAACTCAACTGGATTTCAGCACCGGGGGAACACCGTGAGTCCAGCTTCCAAGGTAAGTTGAGCGCGCGGGCCAGCCATCTTTCACTACTCGGAATTACCTATTATTTTGCGTGTATATGAATATAACACAGAAGAGCTGCTATGCACATTTTCGTCCAAGAACGGGGCATGTTCTTGCCCAAACATCCGGGTGGAAGCGGGATGGGTGATAGAGCATGTAAAACCTCATTTTTTCGGGTTTTGGTGCGCCGAAGAACCTCCTCCTTCTATCCAGAGTGACCTGTAGGCCGTTTGGCACGCAAATGGAATCATGTCGCATTGTTCTGTACGTTATTGTCCCAATATGTGTCCGTGGGTGCGCTCACGGAAGGGTGGAAGACGCTAGGAGAGTACACGCCAACGATTAAATCATCCGAAAACTAATTTTGCAAGCCGTTTTTGGCCTCCAAAATTTTGCCGAAGCCGACAAAGTGGGCCCCCGAGGGATGCAAATTTTCATTGCGGTCGTTTTGGCAGGTCACGGAGCTCGAACGGAGTTCGTATGACCAAATTACGACCGTTTCACGGATACAACTCAACTGGATTTCAGCACCGGGGGAACACCGTGAGTCCAGCTTCCAAGGTAAGTTCATCGCGCGGGCCAGCCATCTTTCACCACTCGGAATTACCTATTATTTTGCGTGTATATGAATATAACACAGAAGAGCTGCTGTGCACATTTTCGTCCAAGAACGAGGCATGTTCTTGCCCAAACATCCGGGTGGAAGCGGGATGGGTGATAGAGCATGTAAAACCTCATTTTTTCGGGTTTTGGTGCGCCGAAGAACCTCCTCCTTCTATCCAGAGTGACATGTAGGCCGTTTGGCACACAAATGGAATCATGTCGCATTGTTCTGTACGTTATTGTCCCAATATGTGTCCGTGGGTGCGCTCACGGAAGGGTGCAAGACGCTAGGAGAGTACACGCCAACGATTAAATCATCCGAAAACTAATTTTGCAAGCCGTTTTTGGCCTCCAAAATTTTGCCGAAGCCAACAAAGTGGGCCCCCGAGGGATGCAAATTTTCATTGCGGTCGTTTTGGCAGGTGATGGAGCTTAAACGGAGTTCGTATGACCAAATTACGACCGTTTCACGGATACAACTCAACTGGAATTCAGCACCGGGGGAACACCGTGAGTCCAGCTTCCAAAGTAAGTTCATCGCGCGGGCCAGCCATCTTTCACCACTCGGAATTACCTATTATTTTGCGTGTATATGAATATAACACAGAAGGGCTGCTATGCACATTTTCGTCCAAGAACGAGGCATGTTCTTGCCCAAACATCTGGGTGGAAGCGGGATGGGTGATAGAGCATGTAAAACATCATTTTTTCGGGTTTTGGTGCGCCGAAGAACCTCCTCCTTCTATCCAGAGTGACATGTAGGCCGTTTGGCACGCAAATGGAATCATGTCGCATTGTTCTGTACGTTATTGTCCCAATATGTGTCCGTGGGTGCGCTCACGGAAGGGTGGAAGACGCTAGGAGAGTACACGCCAACGATTAAATCATCCGAAAACTAATTTTGCAAGCCGTTTTTGGCCTCCAAAATTTTGCCGAAGCCGACAAAGTGGGCCCCCGAGGGATGCAAATTTTCATTGCGGTCATTTTGGCAGGTCATGGAGCTCGAACGGAGTTCGTATGACCAAATTACGACCGTTTCACGGATACAACTCAACTGGATTTCAGCACCGGGGGAACACCGTGAGTCCAGCTTCCAAGGTAAGTTCATCGCGCGGGCCAGCCATCTTTCACCACTCGGAATTACCTATTATTTTGCGTGTATATGAATATAACACAGAAGAGCTGCTGTGCACATTTTCGTCCAAGAAAGAGGCATGTTCTTGCCCAAACATCCGGGTGGAAGCGGGATGGGTGATAGAGCATGTAAAACCTCATTTTTTCGGGTTTTGTTGCGCCGAAGAACCTCCTCCTTCTATCCAGAGTGACATGTAGGCCGTTTGGCACGCAAATGGAATCATGTCGCATTGTTCTGTACGTTATTGTCCCAATATGTGTCCGTGGGTGCGCTCACGGAAGGGTGGAAGACGCTAGGAGAGTACACGCCAACGATTAAATCATCCGAAAACTAATTTTGCAAGCCATTTTTGGTCTCCAAAATTTTGCCGAAGCCGATAAAGTTGGCCCTCGAGGGATGCAAATTTTCATTGCGGTCGTTTTGGCAGGTCATGGAGCTCAAACAGAGTTCGTATGACCAAATTACGACCGTTTCACGGATACAACTCAACTGGATTTCAGCACCGGGGAAACACCGTGAGTCCAGCTTCCAAGGTAAGTTGAGCGCGCGGGCCAGCCATCTTTCACTACTCGGAATTACCTATTATTTTGCGTGTATATGAATATAACACAGAAGAGCTGCTATGCACATTTTCGTCCAAGAACGAGGCATGTTCTTGCCCAAACATCCGGGTGGAAGCGGGATGGGTGATAGAGCATGTAAAACCTCATTTTTTCGGGTTTTGGTGCGCCGAAGAACCTCCTCCTTCTATCCAGAGTGACATGTAGGCCGTTTGGCACACAAATGGAATCATGTCGCATTGTTCTGTACGTTATTGTCCCAATATGTGTCCGTGGGTGCGCTCACGGAAGGGTGCAAGACGCTAGGAGAGTACACGCCAACGATTAAATCATCCGAAAACTAATTTTGCAAGCCGTTTTTGGCCTCCAAAATTTTGCCGAAGCCAACAAAGTGGGCCGCCGAGGGATGCAAATTTTCATTGCGGTCGTTTTGGCAGGTCATGGAGCTTAAACGGAGTTCGTATGACCAAATTACGACCGTTTCACGGATACCACTCAACTGGAATTCAGCACCGGGGGAACACCGTGAGTCCAGCTTCCAAAGTAAGTTCATCGCGCGGGCCAGCCATCTTTCACCACTCGGAATTACCTATTATTTTGCGTGTATATGAATATAACACAGAAGGGCTGCTATGCACATTTTCGTCCAAGAACGAGGCATGTTCTTGCCCAAACATCTGGGTGGAAGCGGGATGGGTGATAGAGCATGTAAAACCTCATTTTTTCGGGTTTTGGTGCGCCGAAGAACCTCCTCCTTCTATCCAGAGTGACCTGTAGGCCGTTTGGCACGCAAATGGAATCATGTCGCATTGTTCTGTACGTTATTGTCCCAATATGTGTCCGTGGGTGCGCTCACGGAAGGGTGGAAGACGCTAGGAGAGTACACGCCAACGATTAAATCATCCGAAAACTAATTTTGCAAGCCGTTTTTGGCCTCCAAAATTTTGCCGAAGCCGACAAAGTGGGCCCCCGAGGGATGCAAATTTTCATTGCGGTCATTTTGGCAGGTCATGGAGCTCGAACGGAGTTCGTATGACCAAATTACGACCGTTTCACGGATACAACTCAACTGGATTTCAGCACCGGGGGAACACCGTGAGTCCAGCTTCCAAGGTAAGTTCATCGCGCGGGCCAGCCATCTTTCACCACTCGGAATTACCTATTATTTTGCGTGTATATGAATATAACACAGAAGGGCTGCTATGCACATTTTCGTCCAAGAACGAGGCATGTTCTTGCCCAAACATCTGGGTGGAAGCGGGATGGGTGATAGAGCATGTAAAACATCATTTTTTCGGGTTTTGGTGCGCCGAAGAACCTCCTCCTTCTATCCAGAGTGACATGTAGGCCGTTTGGCACGCAAATGGAATCATGTCGCATTGTTCTGTACGTTATTGTCCCAATATGTGTCCGTGGGTGCGCTCACGGAAGGGTGGAAGACGCTAGGAGAGTACACGCCAACGATTAAATCATCCGAAAACTAATTTTGCAAGCCGTTTTTGGCCTCCAAAATTTTGCCGAAGCCGACAAAGTGGGCCCCCGAGGGATGCAAATTTTCATTGCGGTCATTTTGGCAGGTCATGGAGCTCGAACGGAGTTCGTATGACCAAATTACGACCGTTTCACGGATACAACTCAACTGGATTTCAGCACCGGGGGAACACCGTGAGTCCAGCTTCCAAGGTAAGTTCATCGCGCGGGCCAGCCATCTTTCACCACTCGGAATTACCTATTATTTTGCGTGTATATGAATATAACACAGAAGAGCTGCTGTGCACATTTTCGTCCAAGAAAGAGGCATGTTCTTGCCCAAACATCCGGGTGGAAGCGGGATGGGTGATAGAGCATGTAAAACCTCATTTTTTCGGGTTTTGTTGCGCCGAAGAACCTCCTCCTTCTATCCAGAGTGACATGTAGGCCGTTTGGCACGCAAATGGAATCATGTCGCATTGTTCTGTACGTTATTGTCCCAATATGTGTCCGTGGGTGCGCTCACGGAAGGGTGGAAGACGCTAGGAGAGTACACGCCAACGATTAAATCATCCGAAAACTAATTTTGCAAGCCATTTTTGGTCTCCAAAATTTTGCCGAAGCCGATAAAGTTGGCCCTCGAGGGATGCAAATTTTCATTGCGGTCGTTTTGGCAGGTCATGGAGCTCAAACAGAGTTCGTATGACCAAATTACGACCGTTTCACGGATACAACTCAACTGGATTTCAGCACCGGGGAAACACCGTGAGTCCAGCTTCCAAGGTAAGTTGAGCGCGCGGGCCAGCCATCTTTCACTACTCGGAATTACCTATTATTTTGCGTGTATATGAATATAACACAGAAGAGCTGCTATGCACATTTTCGTCCAAGAACGAGGCATGTTCTTGCCCAAACATCCGGGTGGAAGCGGGATGGGTGATAGAGCATGTAAAACCTCATTTTTTCGGGTTTTGGTGCGCCGAAGAACCTCCTCCTTCTATCCAGAGTGACATGTAGGCCGTTTGGCACACAAATGGAATCATGTCGCATTGTTCTGTACGTTATTGTCCCAATATGTGTCCGTGGGTGCGCTCACGGAAGGGTGCAAGACGCTAGGAGAGTACACGCCAACGATTAAATCATCCGAAAACTAATTTTGCAAGCCGTTTTTGGCCTCCAAAATTTTGCCGAAGCCAACAAAGTGGGCCGCCGAGGGATGCAAATTTTCATTGCGGTCGTTTTGGCAGGTCATGGAGCTTAAACGGAGTTCGTATGACCAAATTACGACCGTTTCACGGATACCACTCAACTGGAATTCAGCACCGGGGGAACACCGTGAGTCCAGCTTCCAAAGTAAGTTCATCGCGCGGGCCAGCCATCTTTCACCACTCGGAATTACCTATTATTTTGCGTGTATATGAATATAACACAGAAGGGCTGCTATGCACATTTTCGTCCAAGAACGAGGCATGTTCTTGCCCAAACATCTGGGTGGAAGCGGGATGGGTGATAGAGCATGTAAAACCTCATTTTTTCGGGTTTTGGTGCGCCGAAGAACCTCCTCCTTCTATCCAGAGTGACCTGTAGGCCGTTTGGCACGCAAATGGAATCATGTCGCATTGTTCTGTACGTTATTGTCCCAATATGTGTCCGTGGGTGCGCTCACGGAAGGGTGGAAGACGCTAGGAGAGTACACGCCAACGATTAAATCATCCGAAAACTAATTTTGCAAGCCGTTTTTGGCCTCCAAAATTTTGCCGAAGCCGACAAAGTGGGCCCCCGAGGGATGCAAATTTTTATTGCGGTCGTTTTGGCAGGTCACGGAGCTCGAACGGAGTTCGTATGACCAAATTACGACCGTTTCACGGATACAACTCAACTGGATTTCAGCACCGGGGGAACACCGTGAGTCCAGCTTCCAAGGTAAGTTCATCGCGCGGGCCAGCCATCTTTCACCACTCGGAATTACCTATTATTTTGCGTGTATATGAATATAACACAGAAGAGCTGCTGTGCACATTTTCGTCCAAGAACGAGGCATGTTCTTGCCCAAACATCCGGGTGGAAGCGGGATGGGTGATAGAGCATGTAAAACCTCATTTTTTCGGGTTTTGGTGCGCCGAAGAACCTCCTCCTTCTATCCAGAGTGACATGTAGGCCGTTTGGCACGCAAATGGAATCATGTCGCATTGTTCTGTACGTTATTGTCCCAATATGTGTCCGTGGGTGCGCTCAAGGAAGGGTGGAAGACGCTAGGAGAGTACACGCAAACGATTAAATCATCCGAAAACTAATTTTGCAAGCCGTTTTTGGCCTCCAAAATTTTGCCGAAGCCGACAAAGTTGGCCCCCGAGGGATGCAAATTTTCATTGCGGTCGTTTTGGCAGGTCATGGAGCTCAAACGGAGTTCGTATGACCAAATTACGACCGTTTCACGGATACAACTCAACCGGAATTCAGCACCGGGGGAACACCGTGAGTCCAGCTTCCAAAGTAAGTTGAGCGCGCGGGCCAGCCATCTTTCACCACTCGGAATTACCTATTATTTTGCGTGTATATGAATATAACACAGAAGAGCTGCTATGCACATTTTCGTCCAAGAACGAGGTATGTTCTTGCCCAAACATCCGGGTGGAAGCGGGATGGGTGATAGAGCATGTAAAACCTCATTTTTTCGGGTTTTGGTGCGCCGAAGAACCTCCTCCTTCTATCCAGAGTGACATGTAGGCCGTTTGGCACACAAATGGAATCATGTCGCATTGTTCTGTACGTTATTGTCCCAATATGTGTCCGTGGGTGCGCTCACGGAAGGGTGCAAGACGCTAGGAGAGTACACGCCAACGATTAAATCATCCGAAAACTAATTTTGCAAGCCGTTTTTGGCCTCCAAAATTTTGCCGAAGCCAACAAAGTGGGCCCCCGAGGGATGCAAATTTTCATTGCGGTCGTTTTGGCAGGTGATGGAGCTTAAACGGAGTTCGTATGACCAAATTACGACCGTTTCACGGATACAACTCAACTGGAATTCAGCACCGGGGGAACACCGTGAGTCCAGCTTCCAAAGTAAGTTCATCGCGCGAGCCAGCCATCTTTCACCACTCGGAATTACCTATTATTTTGCGTGTATATGAATATAACACAGAAGGGCTGCTATGCACATTTTCGTCCAAGAACGAGGCATGTTCTTGCCCAAACATCTGGGTGGAAGCGGGATGGGTGATAGAGCATGTAAAACATCATTTTTTCGGGTTTTGGTGCGCCGAAGAACCTCCTCCTTCTATCCAGAGTGACATGTAGGCCGTTTGGCACGCAAATGGAATCATGTCGCATTGTTCTGTACGTTATTGTCCCAATATGTGTCCGTGGGTGCGCTCACGGAAGGGTGGAAGACGCTAGGAGAGTACACGCCAACGATTAAATCATCCGAAAACTAATTTTGCAAGCCGTTTTTGGCCTCCAAAATTTTGCCGAAGCCGACAAAGTGGGCCCCCGAGGGATGCAAATTTTCATTGCGGTCATTTTGGCAGGTCATGGAGCTCGAACGGAGTTCGTATGACCAAATTACGACCGTTTCACGGATACAACTCAACTGGATTTCAGCACCGGGGGAACACCGTGAGTCCAGCTTCCAAGGTAAGTTCATCGCGCGGGCCAGCCATCTTTCACCACTCGGAATTACCTATTATTTTGCGTGTATATGAATATAACACAGAAGAGCTGCTGTGCACATTTTCGTCCAAGAACGAGGCATGTTCTTGCCCAAACATCCGGGTGGAAGCGGGATGGGTGATAGAGCATGTAAAACCTCATTTTTTCGGGTTTTGGTGCGCCGAAGAACCTCCTCCTTCTATCCAGAGTGACATGTAGGCCGTTTGGCACGCAAATGGAATCATGTCGCATTGTTCTGTACGTTATTGTCCCAATATGTGTCCGTGGGTGCGCTCACGGAAGGGTGGAAGACGCTAGGAGAGTACACGCCAACGATTAAATCATCCGAAAACTAATTTTGCAAGCCATTTTTGGTCTCCAAAATTTTGCCAAAGCCGATAAAGTTGGCCCTCGAGGGATGCAAATTTTCATTGCGGTCGTTTTGGCAGGTCATGGAGCTCAAACAGAGTTCGTATGACCAAATTACGACCGTTTCACGGATACAACTCAACTGGATTTCAGCACCGGGGGAACACCGTGAGTCCAGCTTCCAAGGTAAGTTGAGCGCGCGGGCCAGCCATCTTTCACTACTCGGAATTACCTATTATTTTGCGTGTATATGAATATAACACAGAAGAGCTGCTATGCACATTTTCGTCCAAGAACGGGGCATGTTCTTGCCCAAACATCCGGGTGGAAGCGGGATGGGTGATAGAGCATGTAAAACCTCATTTTTTCGGGTTTTGGTGCGCCGAAGAACCTCCTCCTTCTATCCAGAGTGACCTGTAGGCCGTTTGGCACGCAAATGGAATCATGTCGCATTGTTCTGTACGTTATTGTCCCAATATGTGTCCGTGGGTGCGCTCACGGAAGGGTGGAAGACGCTAGGAGAGTACACGCCAACGATTAAATCATCCGAAAACTAATTTTGCAAGCCGTTTTTGGCCTCCAAAATTTTGCCGAAGCCGACAAAGTGGGCCCCCGAGGGATGCAAATTTTCATTGCGGTCGTTTTGGCAGGTCACGGAGCTCGAACGGAGTTCGTATGACCAAATTACGACCGTTTCACGGATACAACTCAACTGGATTTCAGCACCGGGGGAACACCGTGAGTCCAGCTTCCAAGGTAAGTTCATCGCGCGGGCCAGCCATCTTTCACCACTCGGAATTACCTATTATTTTGCGTGTATATGAATATAACACAGAAGAGCTGCTGTGCACATTTTCGTCCAAGAACGAGGCATGTTCTTGCCCAAACATCCGGGTGGAAGCGGGATGGGTGATAGAGCATGTAAAACCTCATTTTTTCGGGTTTTGGTGCGCCGAAGAACCTCCTCCTTCTATCCAGAGTGACATGTAGGCCGTTTGGCACGCAAATGGAATCATGTCGCATTGTTCTGTACGTTATTGTCCCAATATGTGTCCGTGGGTGCGCTCAAGGAAGGGTGGAAGACGCTAGGAGAGTACACGCAAACGATTAAATCATCCGAAAACTAATTTTGCAAGCCGTTTTTGGCCTCCAAAATTTTGCCGAAGCCGACAAAGTTGGCCCCCGAGGGATGCAAATTTTCATTGCGGTCGTTTTGGCAGGTCATGGAGCTCAAACGGAGTTCGTATGACCAAATTACGACCGTTTCACGGATACAACTCAACCGGAATTCAGCACCGGGGGAACACCGTGAGTCCAGCTTCCAAAGTAAGTTGAGCGCGCGGGCCAGCCATCTTTCACCACTCGGAATTACCTATTATTTTGCGTGTATATGAATATAACACAGAAGAGCTGCTATGCACATTTTCGTCCAAGAACGAGGTATGTTCTTGCCCAAACATCCGGGTGGAAGCGGGATGGGTGATAGAGCATGTAAAACCTCATTTTTTCGGGTTTTGGTGCGCCGAAGAACCTCCTCCTTCTATCCAGAGTGACATGTAGGCCGTTTGGCACACAAATGGAATCATGTTGCATTGTTCTGTACGTTATTGTCCCAATATGTGTCCGTGGGTGCGCTCACGGAAGGGTGCAAGACGCTAGGAGAGTACACGCCAACGATTAAATCATCCGAAAACTAATTTTGCAAGCCGTTTTTGGCCTCCAAAATTTTGCCGAAGCCAACAAAGTGGGCCCCCGAGGGATGCAAATTTTCATTGCGGTCGTTTTGGCAGGTGATGGAGCTTAAACGGAGTTCGTATGACCAAATTACGACCGTTTCACGGATACAACTCAACTGGAATTCAGCACCGGGGGAACACCGTGAGTCCAGCTTCCAAAGTAAGTTCATCGCGCGAGCCAGCCATCTTTCACCACTCGGAATTACCTATTATTTTGCGTGTATATGAATATAACACAGAAGGGCTGCTATGCACATTTTCGTCCAATAACGAGGCATGTTCTTGCCCAAACATCTGGGTGGAAGCGGGATGGGTGATAGAGCATGTAAAACATCATTTTTTCGGGTTTTGGTGCGCCGAAGAACCTCCTCCTTCTATCCAGAGTGACATGTAGGCCGTTTGGCACGCAAATGGAATCATGTCGCATTGTTCTGTACGTTATTGTCCCAATATGTGTCCGTGGGTGCGCTCACGGAAGGGTGGAAGACGCTAGGAGAGTACACGCCAACGATTAAATCATCCGAAAACTAATTTTGCAAGCCGTTTTTGGCCTCCAAAATTTTGCCGAAGCCGACAAAGTGGGCCCCCGAGGGATGCAAATTTTCATTGCGGTCATTTTGGCAGGTCATGGAGCTCGAACGGAGTTCGTATGACCAAATTACGACCGTTTCACGGATATAACTCAACTGGATTTCAGCACCGGGGGAACACCGTGAGTCCAGCTTCCAAGGTAAGTTCATCGCGCGGGCCAGCCATCTTTCACCACTCGGAATTACCTATTATTTTGCGTGTATATGAATATAACACAGAAGAGCTGCTGTGCACATTTTCGTCCAAGAACGAGGCATGTTCTTGCCCAAACATCCGGGTGGAAGCGGGATGGGTGATAGAGCATGTAAAACCTCATTTTTTCGGGTTTTGGTGCGCCGAAGAACCTCCTCCTTCTATCCAGAGTGACATGTAGGCCGTTTGGCACGCAAATGGAATCATGTCGCATTGTTCTGTACGTTATTGTCCCAATATGTGTCCGTGGGTGCGCTCACGGAAGGGTGGAAGACGCTAGGAGAGTACACGCCAACGATTAAATCATCCGAAAACTAATTTTGCAAGCCATTTTTGGTCTCCAAAATTTTGCCGAAGCCGATAAAGTTGGCCCTCGAGGGATGCAAATTTTCATTGCGGTCGTTTTGGCAGGTCATGGAGCTCAAACAGAGTTCGTATGACCAAATTTCGACCGTTTCACGGATACAACTCAACTGGATTTCAGCACCGGGGGAACACCGTGAGTCCAGCTTCCAAGGTAAGTTGAGCGCGCGGGCCAGCCATCTTTCACTACTCGGAATTACCTATTATTTTGCGTGTATATGAATATAACACAGAAGAGCTGCTATGCACATTTTCGTCCAAGAACGAGGCATGTTCTTGCCCAAACATCCGGGTGGAAGCGGGATGGGTGATAGAGCATGTAAAACCTCATTTTTTCGGGTTTTGGTGCGCCGAAGAACCTCCTCCTTCTATCCAGAGTGACATGTAGGCCGTTTGGCACACAAATGGAATCATGTCGCATTGTTCTGTACGTTATTGTCCCAATATGTGTCCGTGGGTGCGCTCACGGAAGGGTGGAAGACGCTAGGAGAGTACACGCCAATGATTAAATCAGCCGAAAACTAATTTTGCAAGCCGTTTTTGGCCTCCAAAATTTTGCCAAAGCCGACAAAGTGGGCCCCCGAGGGATGCAAATTTTCATTGCGGTCGTTTTGGCAGGTCATGGAGCTCAAACGGAGTTCGTATGACCAAATTACGACCGTTTCACGGATACAACTCAACTGGATTTCAGCACCGGGGGAACACCGTGAGTCCAGCTTCCAAGGTAAGTTGAGCGCGCGGGCCAGCCATCTTTCACCACTCGGAATTTCCTATTATTTTGCGTGTATATGAATATAACACAGAAGAGCTGCTGTGCACATTTTCGTCCAAGAACGAGGCATGTTCTTGCCCAAACATCTGGGTGGAAGCGGGATGGGTGATAGAGCATGTAAAACCTCATTTTTTCGGGTTTTGGTGCGCCAAAAACCTCCTCCTTCTATCCAGAGTGACATGTAGGCCGTTTGGCACGCAAATGGAATCATGTCGCATTGTTCTGTACGTTATTGTCCCAATATGTGTCCGTGGGTGCGCTCACGGAAGGGTGGAAGATGCTAGGAGAGTACACGCCAACGATTAAATCATCCGAAAACTAATTTTGCAAGCCGTTTTTGGCCTCCAAAATTTTGCCGAAGCCGACAAAGTTGGCCCCCGAGGGATGCAAATTTTCATTGCGGTCGTTTTGGCAGGTCATGGAGCTCAAACGGAGTTCGTATGACCAAATTACGACCGTTTCACGGATACAACTCAACTGGATTTCAGCATCGGGGGAACACCGTGAGTCCAGCTTCCAAGGTAAGTTCATCACGCGGGCCAGCCATCTTTCACCACTCAGAATTACATATTATTTTGCGTGTATATGAATATAACACAGAAGAGCTGCTGTGCACATTTTCGTCCAAGAACGAGGCATGTTCTTGCCCAAACATCCGGGTGGAAGCGGGATGGGTGATAGAGCATGTAAAACCTTATTTTTTCGGGTTTTGGTGCGCCGAAGAACCTCCTCCTTCTATCCAGAGTGACATGTAGGCCGTTTGGCACGCAAATGGAATCATGTCGCGTTGTTCTGTACGTTATTGTCCCAATATGTGTCCGTGGGTGCGCTCACGGAAGGGTGGAAGACGCTAGGAGAGTACACGCCAACGATTAAATCATCCGAAAACTAATTTTGCAAGCCGTTTTTGGTCTCCAAAATTTTGCCGAAGCCGACAAAGTTGGCCCCTGAGGGATGCAAAATTTCATTGCGGTCGTTTTGGCAGGTCATGGAGCTCAAACGGAGTTCGTATGACCAAATTACGACCGTTTCACGGATACAACTCAACTGGATTTCAGCACCGGGGGAACACCGTGAGTCCAGCTTCCAAGGTAAGTTGAGCGCGCGGGCCAGCCATCTTTCACCACTCGGAATTACCTATTATTTTGCGTGTATATGAATATAACACAGAAGAGCTGCTATGCACATTTTCGTCCAAGAACAAGGCATGTTCTTGCCCAAACATCCGGGTGGAAGCGGGATGGGTGATAGAGCATGTAAAACCTCATTTTTTCGGGTTTTGGTGCGCCGAAGAACCTCCTCCTTCTATCCAGAGTGACATGTAGGCCGTTTGGCACACAAATGGAATCATGTCGCATTGTTCTGTACGTTATTGTCCCAATATGTGTCCGTGGGTGCGCTCACGGAAGGGTGGAAGACGCTAGGAGAGTACACGCCAACGATTAAATCATCCGAAAACTAATTTTGCAAGCCGTTTTTGGCCTCCAAAATTTTGTCGAAGCCGACAAAGTTGGCCCCCGAGGGATGCAAATTTTCATTGCGGTCGTTTTGGCAGGTCATGGAGCTCAAACTGAGTTCGTATGACCAAATTACGACCGTTTCACGGATACAACTCAACTGGATTTCAGCACCGGGGGAACACCGTGAGTCCAGCTTCCAAGGTAAGTTGAGCGCGCGGGCCAGCCATCTTTCACCACTCGGAATTACCTATTATTTTGCGTGTATATGAATATAACACAGAAGAGCTGCTATGCACATTTTCGTCCAAGAACGAGGCATGTTCTTGCCCAAACATCCGAGTGGAAGCGGGATGGGTGATAGAGCATGTAAAACCTCATTTTTTCGGGTTTTGGTGCGCCGAAGAACCTCCTCCTTCTATCCAGAGTGACATGTAGGCCGTTTGGCACACAAATGGAATCATGTCGCATTGATCTGTACGTTATTGTCCCAATATGTGTCCGTGGGTGCGCTCACGGAAGGGTGGAAGACGCTAGGAGAGTACACGCCAACGATTAAATCATCCGAAAACTAATTTTGCAAGCCGTTTTTGGCCTCCAAAATTTTGCCGAAGCTGACAAAGTGGGCCCCCGAGGGATGCAAATTTTCATTGCAGTCGTTTTGGCAGGTCATGGAGCTCAAACGGAGTTCGTATGACCAAATTACGACCGTTTCACGGATACAACTCAACTGGATTTCAGCACCGGGGGAACACCGTGAGTCCAGCTTCCAAGGTAAGTTGAGCGCGCGGGCCAGCCATCTTTCACCACTCGGAATTACCTATTATTTTGCGTGTATATGAATATAACACAGAAGAGCTGCTGTGCACATTTTCGTCCAAGAACGAGGCATGTTCTTGCCCAAACATCCGGGTGGAAGCGGGATGGGTGATAGAGCATGTAAAACCTCATTTTTTCGGGTTTTGGTGCGCCGAAGAACCTCCTCCTTCTATACAGAGTGACATGTAGGCCGTTTGGCACGCAAATGGAATCATGTCGCATTGTTCTGTACGTTATTGTCCCAATATGTCTCCGTGGGTGCGCTCACGGAAGGGTGGAAGACGCTAGGAGAGTACACGCCAACAATTAAATCATCCGAAAACTAATTTTGCAAGCCGTTTTTGGCCTCCAAAATTTTGCCGAAGCCAACAAAGTTGGCCCCCGAGGGATGCAAATTTTCATTGCGGTCGTTTTGGCAGGTCATGGAGCTCAAACGGAGTTCGTATGACCAAATTACGACCGTTTCACGGATACAACTCAACTGGATTTCAGCACCGGGGCAACACCGTGAGTCCAGCTTCCAAGGTAAGTTGAGCGCGCGGGCCAGCCATCTTTCACCACTCGGAATTACCTATTATTTTGCGTGTATATGAATATAACACAGAAGAGCTGCTGTGCACATTTTCGTCCAAGAACGAGGCATGTTCTTGCCCAAACATTCGGGTGGAAGCGGGATGGGTGATAGAGCATGTAAAACCTCATTTTTTCGGGTTTTGGTGCGCCGAAGAACCTCCTCCTTCTATACAGAGTGACATGTAGGCCGTTTGGCACGCAAATGGAATCATGTCGCATTGTTCTGTACGTTATTGTCCCAATATGTGTCCGTGGGTGTGCTCACGGAAGGGTGGAAGACGCTAGGAGAGTACACGCCAACGATTAAATCATCCGAAAACTAATTTTGCAAGCCGTTTTTGGCCTCCAAAATTTTGCCGAAGCCGACAAAGTGGGCCCCCGAGGGATGCAAATTTTCATTGCGGTCGTTTTGGCAGGTCATGGAGCTTAAACGGAGTTCGTATGACCAAATTACGACCGTTTCACGGATACAACTCAACTGGATTTCAGCACCGGGGGAACACCGTGAGTCCAGCTTCCAAAGTAAGTTCATCGCGCGGGCCAGCCATCTTTCACCACTCGGAATTACCTATTATTTTGCGTGTATATGAATATAACACAGAAGGGCTGCTATGCACATTTTCGTCCAAGAACGAGGCATGTTCTTGCCCAAACATCTGGGTGGAAGCGGGATGGGTGATAGAGCATGTAAAACCTCATTTTTTCGGGTTTTGGTGCGCCGAAGAACCTCCTCCTTCTATCCAGAGTGACATGTAGGCCGTTTGGCACGCAAATGGAATCATGTCGCATTGTTCTGTACGTTATTGTCCCAATATGTGTCCGTGGGTGCGCTCACGGAAGGGTGGAAGACGCTAGGAGAGTACACGCCAACGATTAAATCATCCGAAAACTAATTTTGCAAGCCGTTTTTGGCCTCCAAAATTTTGCCGAAGCCGACAAAGTGGGCCCCCGAGGGATGCAAATTTTCATTGCGGTCGTTTTGGCAGGTCATGGAGCTCAAACGGAGTTCGTATGACCAAATTACGACCGTTTCACGGATACAACTCAACTGGATTTCAGCACCGGGGGAACACCGTGAGTCCAGCTTCCAAGGTAAGTTGAGCGCGCGGGCCAGCCATCTTTCACCACTCGGAATTACCTATTATTTTGCGTGTATATGAATATAACACAGAAGAGCTGCTGTGCACATTTTCGTCCAAGAACGAGGCATGTTCTTGCCCAAACATCCGGGTGGAAGCGGGATGGGTGATAGAGCATGTAAAACCTCATTTTTTCGGGTTTTGGTGCGCCGAAGAACCTCCTCCTTCTATACAGAGTGACATGTAGGCCGTTTGGCACGCAAATGGAATCATGTCGCATTGTTCTGTACGTTATTGTCCCAATATGTGTCCGTGGGTGCGCTCACGGAAGGGTGGAAGACGCTAGGAGAGTACACGCCAACAATTAAATCATCCGAAAACTAATTTTGCAAGCCGTTTTTGGCCTCCAAAATTTTGCCGAAGCCAACAAAGTTGGCCCCCGAGGAATGCAAATTTTCATTGCGGTCGTTTTGGCAGGTCATGGAGCTCAAACGGAGTTCGTATGACCAAATTACGACCGTTTCACGGATACAACTCAACTGGATTTCAGCACCGGGGGAACACCGTGAGTCCAGCTTCCAAGGTAAGTTGAGCGCGCGGGCCAGCCATCTTTCACCACTCGGAATTACCTATTATTTTGCGTGTATATGAATATAACACAGAAGAGCTGCTGTGCACATTTTCGTCCAAGAACGAGGCATGTTCTTGCCCAAACATTCGGGTGGAAGCGGGATGGGTGATAGAGCATGTAAAACCTCATTTTTTCGGGTTTTGGTGCGCCGAAGAACCTCCTCCTTCTATACAGAGTGACATGTAGGCCGTTTGGCACGCAAATGGAATCATGTCGCATTGTTCTGTACGTTATTGTCCCAATATGTGTCCGTGGGTGCGCTCACGGAAGGGTGGAAGACGCTAGGAGAGTACACGCCAACGATTAAATCATCCGAAAACTAATTTTGCAAGCCGTTTTTGGCCTCCAAAATTTTTCCGAAGCCGACAAAGTGGGCACCCGAGGGATGCAAATTTTCATTGCGGTCGTTTTGGCAGGTCATGGAGCTTAAACGGAGTTCGTATGACCAAATTACGACCGTTTCATGGATACAACTCAACTGGATTTCAGCACCGGGGGAACACCGTGAGTCCAGCTTCCAAAGTAAGTTCATCGCGCGGGCCAGCCATCTTTCACCACTCGGAATTACCTATTATTTTGCGTGTATATGAATATAACACAGAAGGGCTGCTATGCACATTTTCGTCCAAGAACGAGGCATGTTCTTGCCCAAACATCTGGGTGGAAGCGGGATGGGTGATAGAGCATGTAAAACCTCATTTTTTCGGGTTTTGGTGCGACGAAGAACCTCCTCCTTCTATCCAGAGTGACATGTAGGCCGTTTGGCACGCAAATGGAATCATGTCGCATTGTTCTGTACGTTATTGTCCCAATATGTGTCCGTGGGTGCGCTCACGGAAGGGTGGAAGACGCTAGGAGAGTACACGCCAACGATTAAATCATCCGAAAACTAATTTTGCAAGCCGTTTTTGGCCTCCAAAATCTTGCCGAAGCCGACAAAGTTGGCCCCCGAGGGATGCAAATTTTCATTGCGGTCGTTTTGGCAGGTCATGGAGCTTAAACGGAGTTCGTATGACCAAATTACGACCGTTTCACGGATACAACTCAACTAGATTTCAGCACCGGGGGAACACCGTGAGTCCAGCTTCCAAAGTAAGTTGAGCGCGCGGGCCAGCCATCTTTCACCACTCGGAATTACCTATTATTTTGCGTGTATATGAATATAACACAGAAGAGCTGCTATGCACATTTTCGTCCAAGAACGAGGCATGTTCTTGCCCAAACATCCGGGTGGAAGCGGGATGGGTGATAGAGCATGTAAAACCTCATTTTTTCGGGTTTTGGTGCGCCGAAGAACCTCCTCCTTCTATCCAGAGTGACATGTAGGCCGTTTGGCACACAAATGGAATCATGTCGCATTGTTCTGTACGTTATTGTCCCAATATGTGTCCGTGGGTGCGCTCACGGAAGGGTGGAAGACGCTAGGAGAGTACACGCCAACGATTAAATCATCCGAAAACTAATTTTGCAAGCCGTTTTTGGTCTCCAAAATTTTGCCGAAGCCGACAAACTTGGCCCCCGAGGGATGCAAAATTTCATTGCGGTCGTTTTGGCAGGTCATGGAGCTCAAACGGAGTTCGTATGACCAAATTACGACCGTTTCACGGATACAACTCAACTGGATTTCAGCACCGGGGGAACACCGTGAGTCCAGCTTCCAAGGTAAGTTGAGCGCGCGGGCCAGCCATCTTTCACCACTCGGAATTATCTATTATTTTGCGTGTATATGAATATAACACAGAAGAGCTGCTATGCACATTTTCGTCCAAGAACGAGGCATGTTCTTGCCCAAACATCCGGGTGGAAGCGGGATGGGTGATAGAGCATGTAAAACCTCATTTTTTCGGGTTTTGGTGCGCCGAAGAACCTCCTCCTTCTATCCAGAGTGACATGTAGGCCGTTTGGCACACAAATGGAATCATGTCGCATTGTTCTGTACGTTATTGTCCCAATATGTGTCCGTGGGTGCGCTCACGGAAGGGTGGAAGACGCTAGGAGAGTACACGCCAACGATTAAATCATCCGAAAACTAATTTTGCAAGCCGTTTTTGGTCTCCAAAATTTTGCCGAAGCCGACAAACTTGGCCCCCGAGGGATGCAAAATTTCATTGCGGTCGTTTTGGCAGGTCATGGAGCTCAAACGGAGTTCGTATGACCAAATTACGACCGTTTCACGGATACAACTCAACTGGATTTCAGCACCGGGGGAACACCGTGAGTCCAGCTTCCAAGGTAAGTTGAGCGCGCGGGCCAGCCATCTTTCACCACTCGGAATTATCTATTATTTTGCGTGTATATGAATATAACACAGAAGAGCTGCTATGCACATTTTCGTCCAAGAACGAGGCATGTTCTTGCCCAAACATCCGGGTGGAAGCGGGATGGGTGATAGAGCATGTAAAACCTCATTTTTTCGGGTTTTGGTGCGCCGAAGAACCTCCTCCTTCTATCCAGAGTGACATGTAGGCCGTTTGGCACACAAATGGAATCATGTCGCATTGTTCTGTACGTTATTGTCCCAATATGTGTCCGTGGGTGCGCTCACGGAAGGGTGGAAGACGCTAGGAGAGTACACGCCAACGATTAAATCATCCGAAAACTAATTTTGCAAGCCGTTTTTGGCCTCCAAAATTTTGCCAAAGCCGACAAAGTGGGCCCCCGAGGGATGCAAATTTTCATTGCGGTCGTTTTGGCAGGTCATGGAGCTCAAACGGAGTTCGTATGACCAAATTACGACCGTTTCACGGATACAACTCAACTGGATTTCAGCACCGGGGGAACACCGTGAGTCCAGCTTCCAAGGTAAGTTGAGCGTGCGGGCCAGCCATCTTTCACCACTCGGAATTACCTATTATTTTGCGTGTATATGAATATAACACAGAAGAGCTGCTATGCACATTTTCGTCCAAGAACGAGGCATGTTCTTGCCCAAACATCCGGGTGGAAGCGGGATGGGTGATAGAGCATGTAAAACCTCATTTTTTCGGGTTTTGGTGCGCCGAAGAACCTCCTCCTTCTATCCAGAGTGACATGTAGGCCGTTTGGCACACAAATGGAATCATGTCGCATTGTTCTGTACGTTATTGTCCCAATATGTGTCCGTGGGTGCGCTCACGGAAGGGTGGAAGACGCTAGGAGAGTACACGCCAACGATTAAATCATCCGAAAACTAATTTTGCAAGCCGTTTTTGGCCTCCAAAATTTTGCCAAAGCCGACAAAGTTGGCCCCCGAGGGATGCAAATTTTCATTGCGGTCGTTTTGGCAGGTCATGGAGCTTAAACGGAGTTCGTATGACCAAATTACGACCGTTTCACGGATACAACTCAACTGGATTTCAGCACCGGGGGAACACCGTGAGTCCAGCTTCCAAAGTAAGTTCATCGCGCGGGCCAGCCATCTTTCACCACTCGGAATTACCTATTATTTTGCGTGTATATGAATATAACACAGAAGGGCTGCTATGCACATTTTCGTCCAAGAACGAGGCATGTTTTTGCCCAAACATCTGGGTGGAAGCGGGATGGGTGATAGAGCATGTAAAACCTCATTTTTTCGGGTTTTGGTGCGCCGAAGAACCTCCTCCTTCTATCCAGAGTGACATGTAGGCCGTTTGGCACACAAATGGAATCATGTCGCATTGTTCTGTACGTTATTGTCCCAATATGTGTCCGTGGGTGCGCTCACGGAAGGGTGGAAGACGCTAGGAGAGTACACGCCAACGATTAAATCATCCGAAAACTAATTTTGCAAGCCGTTTTTGGCCTCCAAAATTTTGCCGAAGCTAAAAAAGTGGGCCCCCGAGGGATGCAAATTTTCATTGCGGTCGTTTTGGCAGGTCATGGAGCTTAAACGGAGTTCGTATGACCAAATTACGACCGTTTCACGGATACAACTCAACTGGAATTCAGCACCGGGGGAACACCGTGAGTCCAGCTTCCAAAGTAAGTTCATCGCGCGGGCCAGCCATCTTTCACCACTCGGAATTACCTATTATTTTGCGTGTATATGAATATAACACAGAAGGGCTGCTATGCACATTTTCGTCCAAGAACGAGGCATGTTCTTGCCCAAACATCTGGGTGGAAGCGGGATGGGTGATAGAGCATGTAAAACCTCATTTTTTCGGGTTTTGGTGCGCCGAAGAACCTCCTCCTTCTATCCAGAGTGACATGTAGGCCATTTGGCACGCAAATGGAATCATGTCGCATTGTTCTGTACGTTATTGTCCCAATATGTGTCCGTGGGTGCGCTCACGGAAGGGTGGAAGACGCTAGGAGAGTACACGCCAACGATTAAATCATCCGAAAACTAATTTTGCAAGCCGTTTTTGGCCTCCAAAATTTTGCCGAAGCCGACTAAGTTGGTCCCCGAGGGATGCAAATTTTCATTGCGGTCGTTTTGGCAGGTCATGGAGCTCGAACGGAGTTCGTATGACCAAATTACGACCGTTTCTCGGATACAACTCAACTGGATTTCAGCACCGGGGGAACACCGTGAGTCCAGCTTCCAAGGTAAGTTCATCGCGCGGGCCAGCCATCTTTCACCACTCGGAATTACCTATTATTTTGCGTGTATATCAATATAACACAGAATAGCTGCTGTGCACATTTTCGTCCAAGAACGAGGCATGTTCTTGCCCAAACATCCGGGTGGAAGCGGGATGGGTGATAGAGCATGTAAAACCTCATTTTTTCGGGTTTTGGTGCGCCGAAGAACCTCCTCCTTCTATCCAGAGTGACATGTAGGCCGTTTGGCATGCAAATGGAATCATGTCGCATTGTTCTGTACGTTATTGTCCCAATATGTGTCCGTGGGTGCGCTCACGGAAGGGTGGAAGACGCTAGGAGAGTACACGCCAACGATTAAATCATCCGAAAACTAATTTTGCAAGCCGTTTTTGGTCTCCAAAATTTTGCCGAAGCCGACAAACTTGGCCCCCGAGGGATGCAAAATTTCATTGCGGTCGTTTTGGCAGGTCATGGAGCTCAAACGGAGTTCGTATGACCAAATTACGACCGTTTCACGGATACAACTCAACTGGATTTCAGCACCGGGGGAACACCGTGAGTCCAGCTTCCATGGTAAGTTGAGCGCGCGGGCCAGCCATCTTTCACCACTCAGAATTACCTATTATTTTGCGTGTATATGAACATAACACAGAAGAGCTGCTATGCACATTTTCGTCCAAGAACGAGGCATGTTCTTGCCCAAACATCCGGGTGGAAGCGGGTTGGGTGATAGAGCATGTAAAACCTCATTTTTTCGGGTTTTGGTGCGCCGAAGAACCTCCTCCTTCTATCCAGAATGACATGTAGGCCGTTTGGCACCCAAATGGAATCATGTCGCATTGTTCTGTACGTTATTGTCCCAATATGTGTCCGTGGGTGCGCTCACGGAAGGGTGGAAGACGCTAGGAGAGTACACGCCAACGATTAAATCATCCGAAAACTAATTTTGCAAGCCGTTTTTGGCCTCCAAAATTTTGTCGAAGCCGACAAAGTTGGCCCCCGAGGGATGCAAATTTTCATTGCGGTCGTTTTGGCAGGTCATGGAGCTCAAACGGAGTTCGTATGACCAAATTACGACCGTTTCACGGATACAACTCAACTGGATTTCAGCACCGGGGGAACACCGTGAGTCCAGCTTCCAAGGTAAGTTGAGCGCGCGGGCCAGCCATCTTTCACCACTCGGAATTACCTATTATTTTGCGTGTATATGAATATAACACAGAAGAGCTGCTATGCACATTTTCGTCCAAGAACGAGGCATGTTCTTGCCCAAACATCCGGGTGGAAGCGGGATGGGTGATAGAGCATGTAAAACCTCATTTTTTCGGGTTTTGGTGCGCCGAAGAACCTCCTCCTTCTATCCAGAGTGACATGTAGGCCGTTTGGCACACAAATGGAATCATGTCGCATTGTTCTGTACGTTATTGTCCCAATATGTGTCCGTGGGTGCGCTCACGGAAGGGTGGAAGACGCTAGGAGAGTACACGCCAACGATTAAATCATCCGAAAACTAATTTTGCAAGCCGTTTTTGGCCTCCAAAATTTTGCCGAAGCCGACAAAGTGGGCCCCCGAGGGATGCAAATTTTCATTGCGGTCGTTTTGGCAGGTCATGGAGCTCAAACGGAGTTCGTATGACCAAATTACGACCGTTTCACGGATACAACTCAACTGGATTTCAGCACCGGGGGAACACCGTGAGTCCAGCTTCCAAGGTAAGTTGAGCGTGCGGGCCAGCCATCTTTCACCACTCGGAATTACCTATTATTTTGCGTGTATATGAATATAACACAGAAGAGCTGCTATGCACATTTTCGTCCAAGAACGAGGCATGTTCTTGCCCAAACATCCGGGTGGAAGCGGGATGGGTGATAGAGCATGTAAAACCTCATTTTTTCGGGTTTTGGTGCGCCGAAGAACCTCCTCCTTCTATCCAGAGTGACATGTAGGCCGTTTGGCACACAAATGGAATCATGTCGCATTGTTCTGTACGTTATTGTCCCAATATGTGTCCGTGGGTGCGCTCACGGAAGGGTGGAAGACGCTAGGAGAGTACACGCCAACGATTAAATCATCCGAAAACTAATTTTGCAAGCCGTTTTTGGCCTCCAAAATTTTGCCAAAGCCGACAAAGTTGGCCCCCGAGGGATGCAAATTTTCATTGCGGTCGTTTTGGCAGGTCATGGAGCTTAAACGGAGTTCGTATGACCAAATTACGACCGTTTCACGGATACAACTCAACTGGATTTCAGCACCGGGGGAACACCGTGAGTCCAGCTTCCAAAGTAAGTTCATCGCGCGGGCCAGCCATCTTTCACCACTCGGAATTACCTATTATTTTGCGTGTATATGAATATAACACAGAAGGGCTGCTATGCACATTTTCGTCCAAGAACGAGGCATGTTTTTGCCCAAACATCTGGGTGGAAGCGGGATGGGTGATAGAGCATGTAAAACCTCATTTTTTCGGGTTTTGGTGCGCCGAAGAACCTCCTCCTTCTATCCAGAGTGACATGTAGGCCGTTTGGCACGCAAATGGAATCATGTCGCATTGTTCTGTACATTATAGTCCCAATATGTGTCCGTGGGTGCGCTCACGGAAGGGTGGAAGACGCTAGGAGAGTACACGCCAACGATTAAATCATCCGAAAACTAATTTTGCAAGCCGTTTTTGGCCTCCAAAATTTTGCCAAAGCCGACAAAGATGGCCCCCGAGGGATGCAAATTTTCATTGCGGTCGTTTTGGCAGGTCATGGAGCTCAAACGGAGTTCGTATGACCAAATTACGACCGTTTCACGGATACAACTCAACTGGATTTCAGCACCGGGGGAACACCGTGAGTCCAGGTTCCAAGGTAAGTTCATCGCGCGGGCCAGCCATCTTTCACCACTCGGAATTACCTATTATTTTACGTGTATATGAATATAACACAGAAGAGCTGATGTGCACATTTTCGTCCAAGAACGAGGCATGTTCTTGCCCAAACATCCGGGTGGAAGCGGGATGGGTGATAGAGCATGTAAAACCTCATTTTTTTGGGTTTTGGTGCGCCGAAGAACCTCCTCGTTCTATCCAGAGTGACATGTAGGCCGTTTGGCACGCAAATGGAATCATGTCGCATTGTTCTGTACGTTATTGTCCCAATATGTGTCCGTGGGTGCGCTCACGGAAGGGTGGAAGACGCTAGGAGAGTACACGCCAACGATTAAATCATCCGAAAACTAATTTTGCCGAAGCCGAGAAAGTTGGCCCCCGAGGGATGCAAATTTTCATTGCGGTCGTTTTGGCAGGTCATGGAGCTCAAACGGAGTTCGTATGACCAAATTACGACCGTTTCACGGATACAACTCAACTGGATTTCAGCACCGGGGGAACACCGTGAGTCCAGCTTCCAAAGTAAGTTCATCGCGCGGGCCAGCCTTCTTTCACCACTCGGAATTACCTATTATTTTGCGTGTATATGAATATAACACAGAAGAGCTGCTATGCACATTTTCGTCCAAGAACGAGGAATGTTCTTGCCCAAACATCCGGGTGGAAGCGGGATGGGTGATAGAGCATGTAAAACCTCATTTTTTCGGGTTTTGGTGCGCCGAAGAACCTCCTCCTTCTATCCAGAGTGACATGTAGGCCATTTGGCACACAAATGGAATCATGTCGCATTGTTCTGTACGTTATTGTCCCAATATGTGTCCGTGGGTGCGCTCACGGAAGGGTGGAAGACGCTAGGAGAGTACACGCCAACGATTAAATCATCCGAAAACTAATTTTGCAAGCCGTTTTTGGCCTCCAAAATTTTGCCGAAGCCGACAAAGTTGGCCCCCGAGGGATGCAAATTTTCATTGCGGTCGTTTTGGCAGGTCATGGAGCTCAAACGGAGTTCGTATGACCAAATTACGACCGTTTCACGGATACAACTCAACTGGATTTCAGCACCGGGGGAACACCGTGAGTCCAGCTTCCAAGGTAAGTTGAGCGCGCGGGCCAGCCATCTTTCACCACTCGGAATTACCTATTATTTTGCGTGTATATGAATATAACACAGAAGAGCTGCTATGCACATTTTCGTCCAAGAACGAGGCATGTTCTTGCCCAAACATCCGGGTGGAAGCGGGATGGGTGATAGAGCATGTAAAACCTCATTTTTTCGGGTTTTGGTGCGCCGAAGAACCTCCTCCTTCTATCCAGAGTGACATGTAGGCCGTTTGGCACACAAATGGAATCATGTCGCATTGTTCTGTACGTTATTGTCCCAATATGTGTCCGTGGGTGCGCTCACGGAAGGGTGGAAGATGCTAGGAGAGTACACGCCAACGATTAAATCATCCGAAAACTAATTTTGCAAGCCGTTTTTTGGCCTCCACAATTTTTCCGAAGCCGACAAAGTTGGCCCCCGAGGGATGCAAATTTTCATTGCGGTCGTTTTGGCAGGTCATGGAGCTCAAACGGAGTTCGTATGACCAAATTACGACCGTTTCACGGATACAACTCAACTGGATTTCAGCACCGGGAGAACACCGTGAGTCCAGCTTCCAAGGTAAGTTGAGCGCGCGGGCCAGCCATCTTTCACCACTCGGAATTACCTATTATTTTGCGTGTATATGAATATAACACAGAAGAGCTGCTATGCACATTTTCGTCCAAGAACGAGGCATGTTCTTGCCCAAACATCCGGGTGGAAGCGGGATGGGTGATAGAGCATGTAAAACCTCATTTTTTCGGGTTTTGGTGCGCCGAAGAACCTCCTCCTTCTATCCAGAGTGACATGTAGGCCATTTGGCACACAAATGGAATCATGTCGCATTGTTCTGTACGTTATTGTCCCAATATGTGTCCGTGGGTGCGCTCACGGAAGGGTGGAAGACGCTAGGAGAGTACACGCCAACGATTAAATCATCCGAAAACTAATTTTGCAAGCCGTTTTTGGCCTCCAAAATTTTGCCGAAGCCGACAAAGTGGGCCCCCGAGGGATGCAAATTTTCATTGCGGTCGTTTTGGCAGGTCATGGAGCTCAAACGGAGTTCGTATGACCAAATTACGACCGTTTCACGGATACAACTGAACTGGATTTCAGCACCGGGGGAACACCGTGAGTCCAGCTTCCAAGGTAAGTTGAGCGCGCGGGCCAGCCATCTTTCACCACTCGGAATTACCTATTATTTTGCGTGTATATGAATATAACACAGAAGAGCTGCTATGCACATTTTCGTCCAAGAACGAGGCATGTTCTTTCCCAAACATCCGGGTGGAAGCGGGATGGGTGATAGAGCATGTAAAACCTCATTTTTTCGGGTTTTGGTGCGCCGAAGAACCTCCTCCTTCTATCCAGAGTGACATGTAGGCCGTTTGGCACACAAATGGAATCATGTCGCATTGTTCTGTACGTTATTGTCCCAATATGTGTCCGTGGGTGCGCTCACGGAAGGGTGGAAGACGCTAGGAGAGTACACGCCAACGATTAAATCATCCGAAAACTAATTTTGCAAGCCGTTTTTGGCCTCCAAAATTTTGCCGAAGCCGACAAAGTTGGTCCCCGAGGGATGCAAATTTTCATTGCGGTCGTTTTGGCAGGTCATGGAGCTTAAACGGAGTTCGTATGACCAAATTACGACCGTTTCACGGATACAACTCAACTGGATTTCAGCACCGGGGGAACACTGTGAGTCCAGCTTCCAAAGTAAGTTCATCGCGCGGGCCAGCCATCTTTCACCACTTGGAATTACCTATTATTTTGCGTGTATATGAATATAACACAGAAGGGCTGCTATGCACATTTTCGTCCAAGAACGAGGCATGTTTTTGCCCAAACATCTGGGTGGAAGCGGGATGGGTGATAGAGCATGTAAAACCTCATTTTTTCGGGTTTTGGTGCGCCGAAGAACCTCCTCCTTCTATCCAGAGTGACATGTAGGCCGTTTGGCTCGCAAATGGAATCATGTCGCATTGTTCTGTACATTATAGTCCCAATATGTGTCCGTGGGTGCGCTCACGGAAGGGTGGAAGACGCTAGGAGAGTACACGCCAACGATTAAATCATCCGAAAACTAATTTTGCAAGCCGTTTTTGGCCTCCAAAATTTTGCCAAAGCCGACAAAGATAGCCCCCGAGGGATGCAAATTTTCATTGCGGTCGTTTTGGCAGGTCATGGAGCTCAAACGGAGTTCGTATGACCAAATTACGACCGTTTCACGGATACAACTCAACTGGATTTCAGCACCGGGGGAACACCGTGAGTCCAGGTTCCAAGGTAAGTTCATCGCGCGGGCCAGCCATCTTTCACCACTCGGAATTACCTATTATTTTACGTGTATATGAATATAACACAGAAGAGCTGATGTGCACATTTTCGTCCAAGAACGAGGCATGTTCTTGCCCAAACATCCGGGTGGAAACGGGATGGGTGATAGAGCATGTAAAACCTCATTTTTTTGGGTTTTGGTGCGCCGAAGAACCTCCTCGTTCTATCCAGAGTGACATGTAGGCCGTTTGGCACGCAAATGGAATCATGTCGCATTGTTCTGTACGTTATTGTCCCAATATGTGTCCGTGGGTGCGCTCACGGAAGGGTGGAAGACGCTAGGAGAGTACACGCCAACGATTAAATCATCCAAAAACTAATTTTGCCGAAGCCGAGAAAGTTGGCCCCCGAGGGATGCAAATTTTCATTGCGGTCGTTTTGGCAGGTCATGGAGCTCAAACGGAGTTCGTATGACCAAATTACGACCGTTTCACGGATACAACTCAACTGGATTTCAGCACCGGGGGAACACCGTGAGTCCAGCTTCCAAAGTAAGTTCATCGCGCGGGCCAGCCTTCTTTCACCACTCGGAATTACCTATTATTTTGCGTGTATATGAATATAACACAGAAGAGCTGCTATGCACATTTTCGTCCAAGAACGAGGAATGTTCTTGCCCAAACATCCGGGTGGAAGCGGGATGGGTGATAGAGGATGTAAAACCTCATTTTTTCGGGTTTTGGTGCGCCGAAGAACCTCCTCCTTCTATCCAGAGTGACATGTAGGCCATTTGGCACACAAATGGAATCATGTCGCATTGTTCTGTACGTTATTGTCCCAATATGTGTCCGTGGGTGCGCTCACGGAAGGGTGGAAGACGCTAGGAGAGTACACGCCAACGATTAAATCATCCGAAAACTAATTTTGCAAGCCGTTTTTGGCCTCCAAAATTTTGCCGAAGCCGACAAAGTTGGCCCCCGAGGGATGCAAATTTTCATTGCGGTCGTTTTGGCAGGTCATGGAGCTCAAACGGAGTTCGTATGACCAAATTACGACCGTTTCACGGATACAACTCAACTGGATTTCAGCACCGGGAGAACACCGTGAGTCCAGCTTCCAAGGTAAGTTGAGCGCGCGGGCCAGCCATCTTTCACCACTCGGAATTACCTATTATTTTGCGTGTATATGAATATAACACAGAAGAGCTGCTATGCACATTTTCGTCCAAGCACGAGGCATGTTCTTGCCCAAACATCCGGGTGGAAGCGGGATGGGTGATAGAGCATGTAAAACCTCATTTTTTCGGGTTTTGGTGCGCCAAAGAACCTCCTCCTTCTATCCAGAGTGACATGTAGGCCATTTGGCACACAAATGGAATCATGTCGCATTGTTCTGTACGTTATTGTCCCAATATGTGTCCGTGGGTGCGCTCACGGAAGGGTGGAAGACGCTAGGAGAGTACACGCCAACGATTAAATCATCCGAAAACTAATTTTGCAAGCCGTTTTTGGCCTCCAAAATTTTGCCGAAGCCGACAAAGTTGGCCCCCGAGGGATGCAAATTTTCATTGCGGTCGTTTTGGCAGGTCATGGAGCTTAAACGGAGTTCGTATGACCAAATTACGACCGTTTCACGGATACAACTCAACTGGATTTCAGCACCGGGGGAACACCGTGAGTCCAGCTTCCAAAGTAAGTTCATCGCGCGGGCCAGCCATCTTTCACCACTTGGAATTACCTATTATTTTGCGTGTATATGAATATAACACATAAGGGCTGGTATGCACATTTTCGTCCAAGAACGAGGCATGTTTTTGCCCAAACATCTGGGTGGAAGCGGGATGGGTGATAGAGCATGTAAAACCTCATTTTTTCGGGTTTTGGTGCGCCGAAGAACCTCCTCCTTCTATCCAGAGTGACATGTAGGCCGTTTGGCTCGCAAATGGAATCATGTCGCATTGTTCTGTACATTATAGTCCCAATATGTGTCCGTGGGTGCGCTCACGGAAGGGTGGAAGACGCTAGGAGAGTACACGCCAACGATTAAATCATCCGAAAACTAATTTTGCAAGCCGTTTTTGGCCTCCAAAATTTTGCCAAAGCCGACAAAGATGGCCCCCGAGGGATGCAAATTTTCATTGCGGTCGTTTTGGCAGGTCATGGAGCTCAAACGGAGTTCGTATGACCAAATTACGACCGTTTCACGGATACAACTCAACTGGATTTCAGCACCGGGGGAACACCGTGAGTCCAGGTTCCAAGGTAAGTTCATCGCGCGGGCCAGCCATCTTTCACCACTCGGAATTACCTATTATTTTACGTGTATATGAATATAACACAGAAGAGCTGATGTGCACATTTTCGTCCAAGAACGAGGCATGTTCTTGCCCAAAAATCCGGGTGGAAGCGGGATGGGTGATAGAGCATGTAAAACCTCATTTTTTTGGGTTTTGGTGCGCCGAAGAACCTCCTCGTTCTATCCAGAGTGACATGTAGGCCGTTTGGCACGCAAATGGAATCATGTCGCATTGTTCTGTACGTTATTGTCCCAATATGTGTCCGTGGGTGCGCTCACGGAAGGGTGGAAGACGCTAGGAGAGTACACGCCAACGATTAAATCATCCGAAAACTAATTTTGCAAGCCGTTTTTGGTCTCCAAAATTTTGCCGAAGCCGAGAAAGTTGGCCCCCGAGGGATGCAAATTTTCATTGCGGTCGTTTTGGCAGGTCATGGAGCTCAAACGGAGTTCGTATGACCAAATTACGACCGTTTCACGGATACAACTCAACTGGATTTCAGCACCGGGGGAACACCGTGAGTCCAGCTTCCAAAGTAAGTTCATCGCGCGGGCCAGCCTTCTTTCACCACTCGGAATTACCTATTATTTTGCGTGTATATGAATATAACACAGAAGAGCTGCTATGCACATTTTCGTCCAAGAACGAGGCATGTTCTTGCCCAAACATCCGGGTGGAAGCGGGATGGGTGATAGAACATGTAAAACCTCATTTTTTCGGGTTTTGGTGCGCCGAAGAACCTCCTCCTTCTATCCAGAGTGACATGTAGGCCGTTTGGCACGCAAATGGAATCATGTCGCATTGTTCTGTACGTTATTGTCCCAATATGTGTCCGTGGGTGCGCTCACGGAAGGGTGGAAGACGCTAGGAGAGTACACGCCAACGATTAAATCATCCGAAAACTAATTTTGCAAGCCGTTTTTGGTCTCCAAAATTTTGCCGAAGCCAACAAAGTTGGCCCCCGAGGGATGCAAATTTTCATTGCGGTCGTTTTGGCAGGTCATGGAGGTCAAACGGAGTTCGTATGACCAAATTACGACCGTTTCACGGATACAACTCAACTGGATTTCAGCACCGGGGGAACACCGTGAGTCCAGCTTCCAAGGTAAGTTGAGCGCGCGGGCCAGCCATCTTTAACCACTCGGAATTACCTATTATTTTGCGTGTATATGAATATAACACAGAAGAGCTGCTATGCACATTTTCGTCCAAGAACGAGGCATGTTCTTGCCCAAACATCTGGGTGGAAGCGGGATGGGTGATAGAGCATGTAAAACCTCATTTTTTCCGGTTTTGGTGCGCCGAAGAACCTCCTCCTTCTATCCAGAGTGACATGTAGGCCGTTTGGCACACAAATGGAATCATGTCGCATTGTTCTGTACGTTATTGTCCCAATATGTGTCCGTGGGTGCGCTCACGGAAGGGTGGAAGACGCTAGGAGAGTACACGCCAACGATTAAATCATCCGAAAACTAATTTTGCAAGCCGTTTTTGGCCTCCAAAATTTTGCCGAAGCCGACAAAGTTGGCCCCCGAGGGATGCAAATTTTCATTGCGGTCGTTTTGGCAGGTCATGGAGCTTAAACGGAGTTCGTATGACCAAATTACGACCGTTTCACGGATACAACTCAACTGGATTTCAGCACCGGGGGAACACCGTGAGTCCAGCTTCCAAAGTAAGTTCATCGCGCGGGCCAGCCATCTTTCACCACTTGGAATTACCTATTATTTTGCGTGTATATGAATATAACACATAAGGGCTGGTATGCACATTTTCGTCCAAGAACGAGGCATGTTTTTGCCCAAACATCTGGGTGGAAGCGGGATGGGTGATAGAGCATGTAAAACCTCATTTTTTCGGGTTTTGGTGCGCCGAAGAACCTCCTCCTTCTATCCAGAGTGACATGTAGGCCGTTTGGCTCGCAAATGGAATCATGTCGCATTGTTCTGTACATTATAGTCCCAATATGTGTCCGTGGGTGCGCTCACGGAAGGGTGGAAGACGCTAGGAGAGTACACGCCAACGATTAAATCATCCGAAAACTAATTTTGCAAGCCGTTTTTGGCCTCCAAAATTTTGCCAAAGCCGACAAAGATGGCCCCCGAGGGATGCAAATTTTCATTGCGGTCGTTTTGGCAGGTCATGGAGCTCAAACGGAGTTCGTATGACCAAATTACGACCGTTTCACGGATACAACTCAACTGGATTTCAGCACCGGGGGAACACCGTGAGTCCAGGTTCCAAGGTAAGTTCATCGCGCGGGCCAGCCATCTTTCACCACTCGGAATTACCTATTATTTTACGTGTATATGAATATAACACAGAAGAGCTGATGTGCACATTTTCGTCCAAGAACGAGGCATGTTCTTGCCCAAAAATCCGGGTGGAAGCGGGATGGGTGATAGAGCATGTAAAACCTCATTTTTTTGGGTTTTGGTGCGCCGAAGAACCTCCTCGTTCTATCCAGAGTGACATGTAGGCCGTTTGGCACGCAAATGGAATCATGTCGCATTGTTCTGTACGTTATTGTCCCAATATGTGTCCGTGGGTGCGCTCACGGAAGGGTGGAAGACGCTAGGAGAGTACACGCCAACGATTAAATCATCCGAAAACTAATTTTGCAAGCCGTTTTTGGTCTCCAAAATTTTGCCGAAGCCGAGAAAGTTGGCCCCCGAGGGATGCAAATTTTCATTGCGGTCGTTTTGGCAGGTCATGGAGCTCAAACGGAGTTCGTATGACCAAATTACGACCGTTTCACGGATACAACTCAACTGGATTTCAGCACCGGGGGAACACCGTGAGTCCAGCTTCCAAAGTAAGTTCATCGCGCGGGCCAGCCTTCTTTCACCACTCGGAATTACCTATTATTTTGCGTGTATATGAATATAACACAGAAGAGCTGCTATGCACATTTTCGTCCAAGAACGAGGCATGTTCTTGCCCAAACATCCGGGTGGAAGCGGGATGGGTGATAGAACATGTAAAACCTCATTTTTTCGGGTTTTGGTGCGCCGAAGAACCTCCTCCTTCTATCCAGAGTGACATGTAGGCCGTTTGGCACGCAAATGGAATCATGTCGCATTGTTCTGTACGTTATTGTCCCAATATGTGTCCGTGGGTGCGCTCACGGAAGGGTGGAAGACGCTAGGAGAGTACACGCCAACGATTAAATCATCCGAAAACTAATTTTGCAAGCCGTTTTTGGTCTCCAAAATTTTGCCGAAGCCAACAAAGTTGGCCCCCGAGGGATGCAAATTTTCATTGCGGTCGTTTTGGCAGGTCATGGAGGTCAAACGGAGTTCGTATGACCAAATTACGACCGTTTCACGGATACAACTCAACTGGATTTCAGCACCGGGGGAACACCGTGAGTCCAGCTTCCAAGGTAAGTTGAGCGCGCGGGCCAGCCATCTTTAACCACTCGGAATTACCTATTATTTTGCGTGTATATGAATATAACACAGAAGAGCTGCTATGCACATTTTCGTCCAAGAACGAGGCATGTTCTTGCCCAAACATCTGGGTGGAAGCGGGATGGGTGATAGAGCATGTAAAACCTCATTTTTTCCGGTTTTGGTGCGCCGAAGAACCTCCTCCTTCTATCCAGAGTGACATGTAGGCCGTTTGGCACACAAATGGAATCATGTCGCATTGTTCTGTACGTTATTGTCCCAATATGTGTCCGTGGGTGCGCTCACGGAAGGGTGGAAGACGCTAGGAGAGTACACGCCAACGATTAAATCATCCGAAAACTAATTTTGCAAGCCGTTTTTGGCCTCCAAAATTTTTCCGAAGCCGACAAAGTTGGCCCCCGAGGGATGCAAATTTTCATTGCGGTCGTTTTGGCAGGTCATGGAGCTCAAACGGAGTTCGTATGACCAAATTACGACCGTTTCACGGATACAACTCAACTGGATTTCAGCACCGGGGGAACACCGTGAGTCCAGCTTCCAAGGTAAGTTGAGCGCGCGGGCCAGCCATCTTTCACCACTCAGAATTACCTATTATTTTGCGTGTATATGAATATAACACAGAAGAGCTGCTATGCACATTTTCATCCAAGAACGAGGCATGTTCTTGCCCAAACATCCGGGTGGAAGCGGGATGGGTGATAGAGCATGTAAAACCTCATTTTTTCGGGTTTTGGTGCGCCGAAGAACCTCCTCCTTCTATCCAGAGTGACATGTAGGCCGTTTGGCACACAAATGGAATCATGTCGCATTGTTTTGTACGTTATTGTCCCAATATGTGTCCGTGGGTGCGCTCACGGAAGGGTGGAAGACGCTAGGAGAGTACACGCCAACGATTAAATCATCCGAAAACTAATTTTGCAAGCCGTTTTTGGCCTCCAAAATTTTGCCGAAGCCGACAAAGTGGGCCCTCGAGGGATGCAAATTTTCATTGCGGTCGTTTTGGCAGGTCATGGAGCTCAAACGGAGTTCGTATGACCAAATTACGACCGTTTCGCGGATACAACTCAACTGGATTTCAGCACCGGGGGAACACCGTGAGTCCAGCTTCCAAGGTAAGTTGAGCGCGCGGGCCAGCCATCTTTCACCACTCGGAATTACCTATTATTTTGCGTGTATATGAATATAACACAGAAGAGCTGCTATGCACATTTTCGTCCAAGAACGAGGCATGTTCTTTCCCAAACATCCGGGTGGAAGCGGGATGGGTGATAGAGCATGTAAAACCTCATTTTTTCGGGTTTTGGTGCGCCGAAGAACCTCCTCCTTCTATCCAGAGTGACATGTAGGCCGTTTGGCACACAAATGGAATCATGTCGCATTGTTCTGTACGTTATTGTCCCAATATGTGTCCATGGGTGCGCTCACGGAAGGGTGGAAGACGCTAGGAGAGTACACGCCAACGATTAAATCATCCGAAAACTAATTTTGCAAGCCGTTTTTGGTCTCCAAAATTTTGCCGAAGCCGACAAAGTTGGCCCCCGAGGGATGCAAATTTTCATTGCGGTCGTTTTGGCAGGTCATGGAGCTCAAACGGAGTTCGTATGACCAAATTACGACCATTTCACGGATACAACTCAACTGGATTTCAGCACCGGGGGAACACCGTGAGTCCAGCTTCCAAGGTAAGTTGAGCGCGCGGGCCAGCCATCTTTCACCACTCGGAATTACCTATTAATTTGCGTGTATATGAATATAACACAGAAGAGCTGCTATGCACATTTTCGTCCAAGAACGAGGCATGTTCTTGCCCAAATATCCGGGTGGAAGCGGGATGGGTGATAGAGCATGTAAAACCTCATTTTTTCGGGTTTTGGTGCGCCGAAGAACCTCCTCCTTCTATCCAGAGTGACATGTAGGCCGTTTGGCACACAAATGGAATCATGTCGCATTGTTCTGTACGTTATTGTCCCAATATGTGTCCGTGGGTGCGCTCACGGAAGGGTGGAAGACGCTAGGAGAGTACACGCCAACGATTAAATCATCCGAAAACTAATTTTGCAAGCCGTTTTTGGTCTCCAAAATTTTGCCGAAGCCGACAAAGTTGGCCCCCGAGGGATGCAAATTTTCATTGCGGTCGTTTTGGCAGGTCATGGAGCTCAAACGGAGTTCGTATGACCAAATTACGACCATTTCACGGATACAACTCAACTGGATTTCAGCACCGGGGGAACACCGTGAGTCCAGCTTCCAAGGTAAGTTGAGCGCGCGGGCCAGCCATCTTTCACCACTCGGAATTACCTATTAATTTGCGTGTATATGAATATAACACAGAAGAGCTGCTATGCACATTTTCGTCCAAGAACGAGGCATGTTCTTGCCCAAACATCCGGGTGGAAGCGGGATGGGTGATAGAGCATGTAAAACCTCATTTTTTCGGGTTTTGGTGCGCCGAAGAACCTCCTCCTTCTATCCAGAGTGACATGTAGGCCGTTTGGCACACAAATGGAATCATGTCGCATTGTTCTGTACGTTATTGTCCCAATATGTGTCCGTGGGTGCGCTCACGGAAGGGTGGAAGACGCTAGGAGAGTACACGCCAACGATTAAATCATCCGAAAACTAATTTTGAAAGCCGTTTTTGGTCTCCAAAATTTTGCCGAAGCCGACAAAGTTGGCCCCCGAGGGATGCAAATTTTCATTGCGGTCGTTTTGGCAGGTCATGGAGCTCAAACGGAGTTCGTATGACCAAATTACGACCGTTTCACGGATACAACTCAACTGGATTTCAGCACCGGGGGAACACCGTGAGTCCAGCTTCCAAGGTAAGTTGAGCGCGCGGGCCAGCCATCTTTCACCACTCGGAATTACCTATTATTTTGCGTGTATATGAATATAACACAGAAGAGCTGCTATGCACATTTTCGTCCAAGAACGAGGCATGTTCTTGCCCAAACATCCGGGTGGAAGCGGGATGGGTGATAAAGCATGTAAAACCTCATTTTTTCGGGTTTTGGTGCGCCGAAGAACCTCCTCCTTCTATCCAGAGTGACATGTAGGCCGTTTGGCACACAAATGGAATCATGTCGCATTGTTCTGTACGTTATTGTCCCAATATGTGTCCGTGGGTGCGCTCATGGAAGGGTGGAAGACGCTAGGAGAGTACACGCCAACGATTAAATCATCCGAAAACTAATTTTGCAAGCCGTTTTTGGTCTCCAAAATTTTGCCGAAGCCGACAAAGTTGGCCCCCGAGGGATGCAAATTTTCATTGAGGTCGTTTTGGCAGGTCATGGAGCTCAAACGGAGTTCGTATGACCAAATTACGACCGTTTCACGGATACAACTCAACTGGATTTCAGCACCGGGGGAACACCGTGAGTCCAGCTTCCAAGGTAAGTTGAGCGCGCGGGCCAGCCATCTTTCACCACTCGGAATTACCTATTATTTTGCGTGTATATGAATATAACACAGAAGAGCTGCTGTGCACATTTTCGTCCAAGAACGAGGCATGTTCTTGCCCAAACATCCGGGTGGAAGCGGGATGGGTGATAGAGCATGTAAAACCTCATTTTTTCGGGTTTTGGTGCGCCGAAGAACCTCCTCCTTCTATCCAGAGTGACATGGAGGCCGTTTGGCACATAAATGGAATCATGTCGCATTGTTCTGTACGTTATTGTCCCAATATGTGTCCGTGGGTGCGCTCACGGAAGGGTGGAAGACGCTAGGAGAGTACACGCCAACGATTAAATCATCCGAAAACTAATTTTGCAAGCCGTTTTTGGCCTCCAAAATTTTGCCGAAGCCGACAAAGTTGGCCCCCAAGGGATGCAAATTTTCATTGCGGTCGTTTTGGCAGGTCATGGAGCTCAAACGGAGTTCGTATGACCAAATTACGACCGTTTCACGGATACAACTCAACTGGATTTCAGCACCGGGGGAACACCGTGAGTCCAGCTTCCAAGGTAAGTTGAGCGCGCGGGCCAGCCATCTTTCACCACTCGGAATTACCTATTATTTTGCGTGTATATGAATATAACACAGAAGAGCTGCTATGCACATTTTCGTCCAAGAACGAGGCATGTTCTTTCCCAAACATCCGGGTGGAAGCGGGATGGGTGATAGAGCATGTAAAACCTCATTTTTTCGGGTTTTGGTGCGCCGAAGAACCTCCTCCTTCTATCCAGAGTGACATGTAGGCCGTTTGGCACACAAATGGAATCATGTCGCATTGTTCTGTACGTTATTGTCCCAATATGTGTCCGTGGGTGCGCTCACGGAAGGGTGGAAGACGCTAGGAGAGTACACGCCAACGATTAAATCATCCGAAAACTAATTTTGCAAGCCGTTTTTGGCCTCCAAAATTTTGCCGAAGCCGACAAAGTTGGCCCCCGAGGGATGCAAATTTTCATTGCGGTCGTTTTGGCAGGTCATGGAGCTTAAACGGAGTTCGTATGACCAAATTACGACCGTTTCACGGATACAACTCAACTCGATTTCAGCACCGGGGGAACACCGTGAGTGCAGCTTCCAAAGTAAGTTCATCGCGCGGGCCAGCCATCTTTCACCACTCGGAATTACCTATTATTTTGCGTGTATATGAATATAACACAGAAGGGCTGCTATGCACATTTTCGTCCAAGAACGAGGCATGTTTTTGCCCAAACATCTGGGTGGAAGCGGGATGGGTGATAGAGCATGTAAAACCTCATTTTTTCGGGTTTTGGTGCGCCGAAGAACCTCCTCCTTCTATCCAGAGTGACATGTAGGCCGTTTGGCACGCAAATGGAATCATGTCGCATTGTTCTGTACATTATAGTCCCAATATGTGTCCGTGGGTGCGCTCACGGAAGGGTGGAAGACGCTAGGAGAGTACACGCCAACGATTAAATCATCCGAAAACTAATTTTGCAAGCCGTTTTTGGCCTCCAAAATTTTGCCAAAGCCGACAAAGATGGCCCCCGAGGGATGCAAATTTTCATTGCGGTCGTTTTGGCAGGTCATGGAGCTCAAACGGAGTTCGTATGACCAAATTACGACCGTTTCACGGATACAACTCAACTGGATTTCAGCACCGGGGGAACACCGTGAGTCCAGCTTCCAAGGTAAGTTCATCGCGCGGGCCAGCCATCTTTCACCACTCGGAATTACCTATTATTTTGCGTGTATATGAATATAACACAGAAGAGCTGCTGTGCACATTTTCGTCCAAGAACGAGGCATGTTCTTGCCCAAACATCCGGGTGGAAGCGGGATGGGTGATAGAGCATGTAAAACCTCATTTTTTTGGGTTTTGGTGCGCCGAAGAACCTCCTCGTTCTATCCAGAGTGACATGTAGGCCGTTTGGCACGCAAATGGAATCATGTCGCATTGTTCTGTACGTTATTGTCCCAATATGTGTCCGTGGGTGCGCTCACGGAAGGGTGGAAGACGCTAGGAGAGTACACGCCAACGATTAAATCATCCGAAAACTAATTTTGCAAGCCGTTTTTGGTCTCAAAAATTTTGCCGAAGCCGAGAAAGTTGGCCCCCGAGGGATGCAAATTTTCATTGCGGTCGTTTTGGCAGGTCATGGAGCTCAAACGGAGTTCGTATGACCAAATTACGACCGTTTCACGGATACAACTCAACTGGATTTCAGCACCGGGGGAACACCGTGAGTCCAGCTTCCAAAGTAAGTTCATCGCGCGGGCCAGCCTTGTTTCACCACTCGGAATTACCTATTATTTTGCGTGTATATGAATATAACACAGAAGAGCTGCTATGCACATTTTCGTCCAAGAACGAGGCATGTTCTTGCCCAAACATCCGGGTGGAAGCGGGATGGGTGATAGAGCATGTAAAACCTCATTTTTTCGGGTTTTGGTGCGCCGAAGAACCTCCTCCTTCTATCCAGAGTGACATGGAGGCCGTTTGGCACATAAATGGAATCATGTCGCATTGTTCTGTACGTTATTGTCCCAATATGTGTCCGTGGGTGCGCTCACGGAAGGGTGGAAGACGCTAGGAGAGTACACGCCAACGATTAAATCATCCGAAAACTAATTTTGCAAGCCGTTTTTGGCCTCCAAAATTTTGCCGAAGCCGACAAAGTTGGCCCCCAAGGGATGCAAATTTTCATTGCGGTCGTTTTGGCAGGTCATGGAGCTCAAACGGAGTTCGTATGACCAAATTACGACCGTTTCACGGATACAACTCAACTGGATTTCAGCACCGGGGGAACACCGTGAGTCCAGCTTCCAAGGTAAGTTGAGCGCGCGGGCCAGCCATCTTTCACCACTCGGAATTACCTATTATTTTGCGTGTATATGAATATAACACAGAAGAGCTGCTATGCACATTTTCGTCCAAGAACGAGGCATGTTCTTTCCCAAACATCCGGGTGGAAGCGGGATGGGTGATAGAGCATGTAAAACCTCATTTTTTCGGGTTTTGGTGCGCCGAAGAACCTCCTCCTTCTATCCAGAGTGACATGTAGGCCGTTTGGCACACAAATGGAATCATGTCGCATTGTTCTGTACGTTATTGTCCCAATATGTGTCCGTGGGTGCGCTCACGGAAGGGTGGAAGACGCTAGGAGAGTACACGCCAACGATTAAATCATCCGAAAACTAATTTTGCAAGCCGTTTTGGGCCTCCAAAATTTTGCCGAAGCCGACAAAGTTGGCCCCCGAGGGATGCAAATTTTCATTGCGGTCGTTTTGGCAGGTCATGGAGCTTAAACGGAGTTCGTATGACCAAATTACGACCGTTTCACGGATACAACTCAACTGGATTTCAGCACCGGGGGAACACCGTGAGTGCAGCTTCCAAAGTAAGTTCATTGCGCGGGCCAGCCATCTTTCACCACTCGGAATTACCTATTATTTTGCGTGTATATGAATATAACACAGAAGGGCTGCTATGCACATTTTCGTCCAAGAACGAGGCATGTTTTTGCCCAAACATCTGGGTGGAAGCGGGATGGGTGATAGAGCATGTAAAACCTCATTTTTTCGGGTTTTGGTGCGCCGAAGAACCTCCTCCTTCTATCCAGAGTGACATGTAGGCCGTTTGGCACGCAAATGGAATCATGTCGCATTGTTCTGTACATTATAGTCCCAATATGTGTCCGTGGGTGCGCTCACGGAAGGGTGGAAGACGCTAGGAGAGTACACGCCAACGATTAAATCATCCGAAAACTAATTTTGCAAGCCGTTTTTGGCCTCCAAAATTTTGCCAAAGCCGACAAAGATGGCCCCCGAGGGATGCAAATTTTCATTGCGGTCGTTTTGGCAGGTCATGGAGCTCAAACGGAGTTCGTATGACCAAATTACGACCGTTTCACGGATACAACTCAACTGGATTTCAGCACCGGGGGAACACCGTGAGTCCAGCTTCCAAGGTAAGTTCATCGCGCGGGCCAGCCATCTTTCACCACTCGGAATTACCTATTATTTTGCGTGTATATGAATATAACACAGAAGAGCTGCTGTGCACATTTTCGTCGAAGAACGAGGCATGTTCTTGCCCAAACATCCGGGTGGAAGCGGGATGGGTGATAGAGCATGTAAAACCTCATTTTTTTGGGTTTTGGTGCGCCGAAGAACCTCCTCGTTCTATCCAGAGTGACATGTAGGCCGTTTGGCACGCAAATGGAATCATGTCGCATTGTTCTGTACGTTATTGTCCCAATATGTGTCCGTGGGTGCGCTCACGGAAGGGTGGAAGACGCTAGGAGAGTACACGCCAACGATTAAATCATCCGAAAACTAATTTTGCAAGCCGTTTTTGGTCTCCAAAATTTTGCCGAAGCCGAGAAAGTTGGCCCCCGAGGGATGCAAATTTTCATTGCGGTCGTTTTGGCAGGTCATGGAGCTCAAACGGAGTTCGTATGACCAAATTACGACCGTTTCACGGATACAACTCAACTGGATTTCAGCACCGGGGGAACACCGTGAGTCCAGCTTCCAAAGTAAGTTCATCGCGCGGGCCAGCCTTGTTTCACCACTCGGAATTACCTATTATTTTGCGTGTATATGAATATAACACAGAAGAGCTGCTATGCACATTTTCGTCCAAGAACGAGGCATGTTCTTGCCCAAACATCCGGGTGGAAGCGGGATGGGTGATAGAACATGTAAAACCTCATTTTTTCGGGTTTGGGTGCGCCGAAGAACCTCCTCCTTCTATCTAGAGTGACATGTAGGCCGTTTGGCACGCAAATGGAATCATGTCGCATTGTTCTGTACGTTATTGTCCCAATATGTGTCCGTGGGTGCGCTCACGGAAGGGTGGAAGACGCTAGGAGAGTACACGCCAACGATTAAATCATCCGAAAACTAATTTTGCAAGCCGTTTTTGGTCTCCAAAATTTTGCCGAAGCCAACATAGTTGGCCCCCGAGGGATGCAAATTTTCATTGCGGTCGTTTTGGCAGGTCATGGAGCTCAAACGGAGTTCGTATGACCAAATTACGACCGTTTCACGGATACAACTCAACTGGATTTCAGCACCGGGGGAACACCGTGAGTCCAGCTTCCAAGGTAAGTTGAGCGCGCGGGCCAGCCATCTTTCACCACTCGGAATTACCTATTATTTTGCGTGTATATGAATATAACACAGAAGAGCTGCTATGCACATTTTCGTCCAAGAACGAGGCATGTTCTTGCCCAAACATCTGGGTGGAAGAGGGATGGGTGATAGAGCATGTAAAACCTCATTTTTTCCGGTTTTGGTGCGCCGAAGAACCTCCTCCTTCTATCCAGAGTGACATGTAGGCCGTTTGGCACACAAATGGAATCATGTCGCATTGTTCTGTACGTTATTGTCCCAATATGTGTCCGTGGGTGCGCTCACGGAAGGGTGGAAGACGCTAGGAGAGTACACGCCAACGATTAAATCATCCGAAAACTAATTTTGCAAGCCGTTTTTGGCCTCCAAAATTTTTCCGAAGCCGACAAAGTTGGCCCCCGAGGGATGCAAATTTTCATTGCGGTCGTTTTGGCAGGTCATGGAGCTCAAACGGAGTTCGTATGATCAAATTACGACCGTTTCACGGATACAACTCAACTGGATTTCAGCACCGGGGGAACACCGTGAGTCTAGCTTCCAAGGTAAGTTGAGCGCGCGGGCCAGCCATCTTTCACCACTCAAAATTACCTATTATTTTGCGTGTATATGAATATAACACAGAAGAGCTGCTATGCACATTTTCATCCAAGAACGAGGCATGTTCTTGCCCAAACATCCGGGTGGAAGCGGGATGGGTGATAGAGCATGTAAAACCTCATTTTTTCGGGTTTTGGTGCGCCGAAGAACCTCCTCCTTCTATCCAGAGTGACATGTAGGCCGTTTGGCACACAAATGGAATCATGTCGCATTGTTCTGTACGTTATTGTCCCAATATGTGTCCGTGGGTGCGCTCACGGAAGGGTGGAAGACGCTAGGAGAGTACACGCCAACGATTAAATCATCCGAAAACTAATTTTGCAAGCCGTTTTTGGCCTCCAAAATTTTGCCGAAGCCGACAAAGTGGGCCCCCGAGGGATGCAAATTTTCATTGCGGTCGTTTTGGCAGGTCATGGAGCTCAAACGGAGTTCGTATGACCAAATTACGACCGTTTCACGGATACAACTCAACTGGATTTCAGCACCGGGGGAACACCGTGAGTCCAGCTTCCAAGGTAAGTTGAGCGCGCGGGCCAGCCATCTTTCACCACTCGGAATTACCTATTATTTTGCGTGTATATGAATATAACACAGAAGGGCTGCTATGCACATTTTCGTCCAAGAACGAGGCATGTTCTTGCCCAAACATCTGGGTGGAAGCGGGATGGGTGATAGAGCATGTAAAACCTCATTTTTTGGGGTTTTGGTGCGCCGAAGAACCTCCTCCTTCTATCCAGAGTGACATGTAGGCCATTTGGCACGCAAATGGAATCATGTCGCATTGTTCTGTACGTTATTGTCCCAATATGTGTCCGTGGGTGCGCTCACGGAAGGGTGGAAGACGCTAGGAGAGTACACGCCAACGATTAAATCATCCGAAAACTAATTTTGCAAGCCGTTTTTGGTCTCCAAAATTTTGCCGAAGCCGACAAAGTGGGCCCCCGAGGGATGCAAATTTTCATTGCGGTCGTTTTGGCAGGTCTTTGAGCTCAAACGGAGTTCGTATGACCAAATTACGACCATTTCACGGATACAACTCAACTGGATTTCAGCACCGGGGGAACACCGTGAGTCCAGCTTCCAAGGTAAGTTGAGCGCGCGGGCCAGCCATCTTTCACCACTCGGAATTACCTATTATTTTGCGTGTATATGAATATAACACAGAAGAGCTGCTATGCACATTTTCGTCCAAGAACGAGGCATGTTCTTGCCCAAACATCCGGGTGGAAGCGGGATGGGTGATAGAGCATGTAAAACCTCATTTTTTCGGGTTTTGGTGCGCCGAAGAACCTCCTCCTTCTATCCAGAGTGACATGTAGGCCGTTTGGCACACAAATGGAATCATGTCGCATTGTTCTGTACGTTATTGTCCCAATATGTGTCCGTGGGTGCGCTCACGGAAGGGTGGAAGACGCTAGGAGAGTACACGCCAACGATTAAATCATCCGAAAACTAATTTTGAAAGCCGTTTTTGGTCTCCAAAATTTTGCCGAAGCCGACAAAGTTGGCCCCCGAGGGATGCAAATTTTAATTGCGGTCGTTTTGGCAGGTCATGGAGCTCAAACGGAGTTCGTATGACCAAATTACGACCGTTTCACGGATACAACTCAACTGGATTTCAGCACCGGGGGAACACCGTGAGTCCAGCTTCCAAGGTAAGTTGAGCGCGCGGGCCAGCCATCTTTCACCACTCGGAATTACCTATTATTTTGCGTGTATATGAATATAACACAGAAGAGCTGCTATGCACATTTTCGTCCAAGAACGAGGCATGTTCTTGCCCAAACATCCGGGTGGAAGCGGGATGGGTGATAAAGCATGTAAAACCTCATTTTTTCGGGTTTTGGTGCGCCGAAGAACCTCCTCCTTCTATCCAGAGTGACATGTAGGCCGTTTGGCACACAAATGGAATCATGTCGCATTGTTCTGTACGTTATTGTCCCAATATGTGTCCGTGGGTGCGCTCACGGAAGGGTGGAAGACGCTAGGAGAGTACACGCCAACGATTAAATCATCCGAAAACTAATTTTGCAAGCCGTTTTTGGTCTCCAAAATTTTGCCGAAGCCGACAAAGTTGGCCCCCGAGGGATGCAAATTTTCATTGCGGTCGTTTTGGCAGGTCATGGAGCTCAAACGGAGTTCGTATGACCAAATTACGACCGTTTCACGGATACAACTCAACTGGATTTCAGCACCGGGGGAACACCGTGAGTCCAGCTTCCAAGGTAAGTTGAGCGCGCGGGCCAGCCATCTTTCACCACTCGGAATTACCTATTATTTTGCGTGTATATGAATATAACACAGAAGAGCTGCTGTGCACATTTTCGTCCAAGAACGAGGCATGTTCTTGCCCATACATCCGGGTGGAAGCGGGATGGGTGATAGAGCATGTAAAACCTCTTTTTTTCGGGTTTTGGTGCGCCGAAGAACCTCCTCCTTCTATCCAGAGTGACATGTAGGCCGTTTGGCACATAAATGGAATCATGTCGCATTGTTCTGTACGTTATTGTCCCAATATGTGTCCGTGGGTGCGCTCACGGAAGGGTGGAAGACGCTAGGAGAGTACACGCCAACGATTAAATCATCCGAAAACTAATTTTGCAAGCCGTTTTTGGTCTCCAAAATTTTGCCGAAGCCGACAAAGTTGGCCCCCTAGGGATGCAAATTTTCATTGCGGTCGTTTTGGCAGGTCATGGAGCTCAAACGGAGTTCGTATGACCAAATTACGACCGTTTCACGGATACAACTCAACTGGATTTCAGCACCGGGGGAACACCGTGAGTCCAGCTTCCAAGGTAAGTTGAGCGCGCGGGCCAGCCATCTTTCACCACTCGGAATTACCTATTATTTTGCGTGTATATGAATATAACACAGAAGAGCTGCTATGCACATTTTCGTCCAAGAACGAGGCATGTTCTTGCCCAAACATCCGGGTGGAAGCGGGATGGGTGATAGAGCATGTAAAACCTCATTTTTTCGGGTTTTGGTGCGCCGAAGAACCTCCTCCTTCTATCCAGAGTGACATGTAGGCTGTTTGGCACACAAATGGAATCATGTCGCATTGTTCTGTACGTTATTGTCCCAATATGTGTCCGTGGGTGCGCTCACGGAAGGGTGGAAGACGCTAGGAGCGTACACGCCAACGATTAAATCATCCAAAAACTAATTTTGCAAGCCGTTTTTGGCCTCCAAAATTTTGCCGAAGCCGACAAAGGTGGCCCCCGAGGGATGCAAATTTTCATTGCAGTCGTTTTGGCAGGTCATGGAGCTCAAACGGAGTTCGTATGACCAAATTACGACCGTTTCACGGATACAACTCAACTGGATTTCAGCACCGGGGGAACACCGTGAGTCCAGCTTCCAAGGTAAGTTGAGCGCGCGGGCCAGCCATCTTTCACCACTCGGAATTACCTATTATTTTGCGTGTATATGAATATAACACAGAAGGGCTGCTATGCACATTTTCGTCCAAGAACGAGGCATGTTCTTGCCCAAACATCTGGGTGGAAGCGGGATGGGTGATAGAGCATGTAAAACCTCATTTTTTCGGGTTTTGGTGCGCCGAAGAACCTCCTCCTTCTATCCAGAGTGACGTGTAGGCCGTTTGGCACGCAAATGGAATCATGTCGCATTGTTCTCTACGTTATTGTCCCAATATGTGTCCGTGGGTGCGCTCACGGAAGGGTGGAAGACGCTAGGAGAGTACACGCCAACGATTAAATCATCCGAAAACTAATTTTGCAAGCCGTTTTGGGCCTCCAAAATTTTGCCGAAGCCGACAAAGTTGGCCGCCGAGGCATGCAAATTTTCATTGCGGTCGTTTTGGCAGGTCATGGAGCTCAAACGGAGTTCGTATGACCAAATTACGACCGTTTCACGGATACAACTCAACTGGATTTCAGCACCGGGGGAACACCGTGAGTCCAGCTTCCAAGGTAAGTTCATCGCGCGGGCCAGCCATCTTTCACCCCTCGGAATTACCTATTATTTTGCGTGTATAGGAATATAACACAGAAGAGCTGCTGTGCACATTTTCGTCCAAGAACGAGGCATGTTCTTGCCCAAACATCCGGGTGGAAGCGGGATGGGTGATAGAGCATGTAAAACCTCATTTTTTCGGGTTTTGGTGCGCCGAAGAACCTCCTCCTTCTATCCAGAGTGACATGTAGGCCGTTTGGCACGCAAATGGAATCTTGTCGCATTGTTCTGTACGTTATTGTCCCAATATGTGTCCGTGGGTGCGCTCACGGAAGGGTGGAAGACGCTAGGAGAGTACACGCCAACGATTAAATCATCCGAAAACTAATTTTGCAAGCCGTTTTTGGTCTCCAAAATTTTGCCGAAGCTGACAAAGTTGGCCCCCGAGGGATGCAAATTTTCATTGCGGTCGTTTTGGCAGGTCATGGAGCTCAAACGGAGTTCGTATGACCAAATTACGACCGTTTCACGGATACAACTCAACTGGATTTCAGCACCGGGGGAACACCGTGAGTCCAGCTTCCAAGGTAAGTTGAGCGCGCGGGCCAGCCATCTTTCACCACTCGGAATTACCTATTATTTTGCGTGTATATGAATATAACACAGAAGAGCTGCTATGCACATTTTCGTCCAAGAACGAGGCATGTTCTTGCCCAAACATCCGGGTGGAAGCGGGATGGGTGATAGAGCATGTAAAACCTCATTTTTTCGGGTTTTGGTGCGCCGAAGAACCTCCTCCTTCTATCCAGAGTGACATGTAGGCCGTTTGGCACACAAATGGAATCATGTCGCATTGTTCTGTACGTTATTGTCCCAATATGTGTCCGTGGGTGCGCTCACGGAAGGGTGGAAGACGCTAGGAGAGTACACGCCAACGATTAAATCATTCGAAAACTAATTTTGCAAGCCGTTTTTGGCCTCCAAAATTTTGCCAAAGCCGACAAAGTTGGCCCCCGAGGGATGCAAATTTTCATTGCGGTCGTTTTGGCAGGTCATGGAGCTCAAACGGAGTTCGTATGACCAAATTACGACCGTTTCACGGATACAACTCAACTGGATTTCAGCACCGGGGGAACACCGTGAGTCCAGCTTCCAAGGTAAGTTGAGCGCGCGGGCCAGCCATCTTTCACCACTCGGAATTACCTATTATTTTGCGTGTATATGAATATAACACAGAAGGGCTGCTATGCACATTTTCGTCCAAGAACGAGGCATGTTCTTGCCCAAACATCTGGGTGGAAGCGGGATGGGTGATAGAGCATGTAAAACCTCATTTTTTTGGGTTTTGGTGCGCCGAAGAACCTCCTCCTTCTATCCAGAGTGACATGTAGGCCGTTTGGCACGCAAATGGAATCATGTCGCATTGTTCTGTACGTTATTGTCCCAATATGTGTCCGTGGGTGCGCTCACGGAAGGGTGGAAGACGCTAGGAGAGTACACGCCAACGATTAAATCATCCGAAAACTAATTTTGCAAGCCGTTTTGGGCCTCCAAAATTTTGCCGAAGCCGACAAAGTTGGCCCCCGAGGGATGCAAATTTTCATTGCGGTCGTTTTGGCAGGTCATGGAGCTCAAACGGAGTTCGTATGACCAAATTACGACCGTTTCACGGATAAAACTCAACTGGATTTCAGCACCGGGGGAACACCGTGAGTCCAGCTTCCAAGGTAAGTTCATCGCGCGGGCCAGCCATCTTTCACCCCTCGGAATTACCTATTATTTTGCGTGTATATGAATATAACACAGAAGAGCTGCTGTGCACATTTTCGTCCAAGAACGAGGCATGTTCTTGCCCAAACATCCGGGTGGAAGCGGGATGGGTGATAGAGCATGTAAAACCTCATTTTTTCGGGTTTTGGTGCGCCGAAGAACCTCCTCCTTCTATCCAGAGTGACATGTAGGCCGTTTGGCACGCAAATGGAATCTTGTCGCATTGTTCTGTACGTTATTGTCCCAATATGTGTCCGTGGGTGCGCTCATGGAAGGGTGGAATACGCTAGGAGAGTACACGCCAACGATTAAATCATCCGAAAACTAATTTTGCAAGCCGTTTTTGGTCTCCAAAATTTTGCCGAAGCCGACAAAGTTGGCCCCCGAGGGATGCAAATTTTCATTGCGGTCGTTTTGGCAGGTCATGGAGCTCAAACGGTGTTCGTATGACCAAATTACGACCGTTTCACGGATACAACTCAACTGGATTTCAGCACCGGGGGAACACCGTGAGTCCAGCTTCCAAGGTAAGTTGAGCGCGCGGGCCAGCCATCTTTCACCACTCGGAATTACCTATTATTTTGCGTGTATATGAATATAACACAGAAGAGCTGCTATGCACATTTTCGTCCAAGAACGAGGCATGTTCTTGCCCAAACATCCGGGTGGAAGCGGGATGGGTGATAGAGCATGTAAAACCTCATTTTTTCGGGTTTTGGTGCGCCGAAGAACCTCCTCCTTCTATCCAGAGTGACATGTAGGCCGTTTGGCACACAAATGGAATCATGTCGCATTGTTCTGTACGTTATTGTCCCAATATGTGTCCGTGGGTGCGCTCACGGAAGGGTGGAAGACGCTAGGAGAGTACACGCCAACGATTAAATCATCCGAAAACTAATTTTGCATGCCGTTTTTGGCCTCCAAAATTTTGCCGAAGCCGACAAAGTTGGCCCCCGAGGGATGCAAATTTTCATTGCGGTCGTTTTGGCAGGTCATGGAGCTCAAACGGAGTTCGTATGACCAAATTACGACCGTTTCACGGATACAACTCAACTGGATTTCAGCACCGGGGGAACACCGTGAGTCCAGCTTCCAAGGTAAGTTGAGCGCGCGGGCCAGCCATCTTTCACCACTCGGAATTACCTATTATTTTGCGTGTATATGAATATAACACAGAAGAGCTGCTATGCACATTTTCGTCCAAGAACGAGGCATGTTCTTGCCCAAACATCCGGGTGGAAGCGGGATGGGTGATAGAGCATGTAAAACCTCATTTTTTCGGGTTTTGGTGCGCCGAAGAACCTCCTCCTTCTATCCAGAGTGACATGTAGGCCGTTTGGCACACAAATGGAATCATGTCGCATTGTTCTGTACGTTACTGTCCCAATATGTGTCCGTGGGTGCGCTCACGGAAGGGTGGAAGACGCTAGGAGAGTACACGCCAACGATTAAATCATCCGAAAACTAATTTTGCAAGCCGTTTTTGGTCTCCAAAATTTTGCCGAAGCCGACAAAGTTGGCCTCCGAGGGATGCAAATTTTCATTGCGGTCATTTTGGCAGGTCATGGAGCTCAAACGGAGTTCGTATGACCAAATTACGACCGTTTCACGGATACAACTCAACTGGATTTCAGCACCGGGGGAACACCGTGAGTCCAGCTTCCAAGGTAAGTTGAGCGCGCGGGCCAGCCATCTTTCACCACTCGGAATTACCTATTATTTTGCGTGTATATGAATATAACACAGAAGAGCTGCTATGCACATTTTCGTCCAAGAACGAGGCATGTTCTTGCCCAAACATCCGGGTGGAAGCGGGATGGGTGATAGAGCATGTAAAACCTCATTTTTTCGGGTTTTGGTGCGCCGAAGAACCTCCTCCTTCTATCCAGAGTGACATGTAGGCCGTTTGGCACACAAATGGAATCATGTCGCATTGTTCTGTACGTTATTGTCCCAATATGTGTCCGTGGGTGCGCTCACGGAAGGGTAGAAGACGCTAGGAGAGTACACGCCAACGATTAAATCATCCGAAAACTAATTTTGCAAGCCATTTTTGGCCTCCAAAATTTTGCCGAAGCCGACAAAGTTGGCCCCCGAGGGATGCAAATTTTCATTGCGGTCGTTTTGGCAGGTCATGGAGCTCAAACGGAGTTCGTATGACCCAATTACGACCGTTTCACGGATACAACTCAACTGGATTTCAGCACCGGGGGAACACCGTGAGTCCAGCTTCCAAGGTAAGTTGAGCGCGCGGGCCAGCCATCTTTCACCACTCGCAATTACCTATTATTTTGCGTGTATATGAATATAACACAGAAGAGCTGCTATGCACATTTTCGTCCAAGAACGAGGCATGTTCTTGCCCAAACATCCGGGTGGAAGCGGGATGGGTGATAGAGCATGTAAAACCTCATTTTTTGGGGTTTTGGTGCGCCGAAGAACCTCCTCCTTCTATCCAGAGTGACATGTAGGCCGTTTGGCACACAAATGGAATCATGTCGCATTGTTCTGTACGTTATTGTCCCAATATGTGTCCGTGGGTGCGCTCACGGAAGGGTAGAAGACGCTAGGAGAGTACACGCCAACGATTAAATCATCCGAAAACTAATTTTGCAAGCCATTTTTGGCCTCCAAAATTTTGCCGAAGCCGACAAAGTTGGCCCCCGAGGGATGCAAATTTTCATTGCGGTCGTTTTGGCAGGTCATGGAGCTCAAACGGAGTTCGTATGACCAAATTACGACCGTTTCACGGATACAACTCAACTGGATTTCAGCACCGGGGGAACACCGTGAGTCCAGCTTCCAAGGTAAGTTGAGCGCGCGGGCCAGCCATCTTTCACCACTCGGAATTACCTATTATTTTGCGTGTATATGAATATAACACAGAAGAGCTGCTATGCACATTTTCGTCCAAGAACGAGGCATGTTCTTGCCCAAACATCCGGGTGGAAGCGAGATGGGTGATAGAGCATGTAAAACCTCATTTTTTCGGGTTTTGGTGCGCCGAAGAACCTCCTCCTTCTATCCAGAGTGACATGTAGGCCGTTTGGCACACAAATGGAATCATGTCGCATTGTTCTGTACGTTATTGTCCCAATATGTGTCCGTGGGTGCGCTCACGGAAGGGTGGAAGACGCTAGGAGAGTACACGCCAACGATTAAATCATCCGAAAACTAATTTTGCAAGCCATTTTTGGCCTCCAAAATTTTGCCGAAGCCGACAAAGATGGCCCCCGAGGGATGCAAATTTTCATTGCGGTCGTTTTGGCAGGTCATGGAGCTCAAACGGAGTTCGTATGACCCAATTACGACCGTTTCACGGATACAACTCAACTGGATTTCAGCACCGGGGGAACACCGTGAGTCCAGCTTCCAAGGTAAGTTGAGCGCGCGGGCCAGCCATCTTTCACCACTCGCAATTACCTATTATTTTGCGTGTATATGAATATAACACAGAAGAGCTGCTATGCACATTTTCGTCCAAGAACGAGGCATGTTCTTGCCCAAACATCCGGGTGGAAGCGGGATGGGTGATAGAGCATGTAAAACCTCATTTTTTGGGGTTTTGGTGCGCCGAAGAACCTCCTCCTTCTATCCAGAGTGACATGTAGGCCGTTTGGCACACAAATGGAATCATGTCGCATTGTTCTGTACGTTATTGTCCCAATATGTGTCCGTGGGTGCGCTCACGGAAGGGTAGAAGACGCTAGGAGAGTACACGCCAACGATTAAATCATCCGAAAACAAATTTTGCAAGCCATTTTTGGCCTCCAAAATTTTGCCGAAGCCGACAAAGTTGGCCCCCGAGGGATGCAAATTTTCATTGCGGTCGTTTTGGCAGGTCATGGAGCTCAAACGGAGTTCGTATGACCAAATTACGACCGTTTCACGGATACAACTCAACTGGATTTCAGCACCGGGGGAACACCGTGAGTCCAGCTTCCAAGGTAAGTTGAGCGCGCGGGCCAGCCATCTTTCACCACTCGGAATTACCTATTATTTTGCGTGTATATGAATATAACACAGAAGAGCTGCTATGCACATTTTCGTCCAAGAACGAGGCATGTTCTTGCCCAAACATCTGGGTGGAAGCGAGATGGGTGATAGAGCATGTAAAACCTCATTTTTTCGGGTTTTGGTGCGCCGAAGAACCTCCTCCTTCTATCCAGAGTGACATGTAGGCCGTTTGGCACACAAATGGAATCATGTCGCATTGTTCTGTACGTTATTGTCCCAATATGTGTCCGTGGGTGCGCTCACGGAAGGGTGGAAGACGCTAGGAGAGTACACGCCAACGATTAAATCATCCGAAAACTAATTTTGCAAGCCGTTCTTGGCCTCCAAAATTTTGCCGAAGCCAACAAAGTTGGCCCCCGAGGGATGCAAATTTTCATTGCGGTCGTTTTGGCAGGTCATGGAGCTCAAACGGAGTTCGTATGACCAAATTACGACCGTTTCACGGATACAACTCAACTGGATTTCAGCACCGGGGGAACACCGTGAGTCCAGCTTCCAAGGTAAGTTGAGCGCGCGGGCCAGCCATCTTTCACCACTCGGAATTACCTATTATTTTGCGTGTATATGAATATAACACAGAAGAGCTGCTATGCACATTTTCGTCCAAGAACGAGGCATGTTCTTGCCCAAACATCCGGGTGGAAGCGAGATGGGTGATAGAGCATGTAAAACCTCATTTTTTCGGGTTTTGGTGCGCCGAAGAACCTCCTCCTTCTATCCAGAGTGACATGTAGGCCGTTTGGCACACAAATGGAATCATGTCGCATTGTTCTGTACGTTATTGTCCCAATATGTGTCCGTGGGTGCGCTCGCGGAAGGGTGGAAGACGCTAGGAGAGTACACGCCAACGATTAAATCATCCGAAAACTAATTTTGCAAGCCGTTCTTGGCCTCCAAAATTTTGCCGAAGCCGACAAAGTTGGCCCCCGAGGGATGCAAATTTTCATTGCGGTCGTTTTGGCAGGTCATGGAGCTCAAACGGAGTTCGTATGACCAAATTACGACCGTTTCACGGATACAACTCAACTGGATTTCAGCACCGGGGGAACACCGTGAGTCCAGCTTCCAAGGTAAGTTGAGCGCGCGGGCCAGCCATCTTTCACCACTCAGAATTACCTATTATTTTGCGTGTATATGAATATAACACAGAAGAGCTGCTATGCACATTTTCGTCCAAGAACGAGGCATGTTCTTGCCCAAACATCCGGGTGGAAGCGGGATGGGTGATAGAGCATGTAAAACCTCATTTTTTCGGGTTTTGGTGCGCCGAAGAACCTCCTCCTTCTATCCAGAGTGACATGTAGGCCGTTTGGCACACAAATGGAATCATGTCGCATTGTTCTGTACGTTATTGTCCCAGTATGTGTCCGTGTGTGCGCTCACGGAAGGGTGGAAGACGCTAGGAGAGTACACGCCAACGATTAAATCATCCGAAAACTAATTTTGCAAGCCGTTTTTGGCCTCCAAAATTTTGCCGAAGCCGACAAAGTTGGCCCCCGAGGGATGCAAATTTTCATTGCGGTCGTTTTGGCAGGTCATGGAGCTCAAACGGAGTTCGTATGACCAAATTACGACCGTTTCACGGATACAACTCAACTGGATTTCAGCACCGGGGGAACACCGTGAGTCCAGCTTCCAAGGTAAGTTGAGCGCGCGGGCCAGCCATCTTTCACCACTCGGAATTACCTATTATTTTGCGTGTATATGAATATAACACAGAAGAGCTGCTATGCACATTTTCGTCCAAGAACGAGGCATGTTCTTGCCCAAACATCCGGGTGGAATCGGGATGGGTGATAGAGCATGTAAAACCTCATTTTTTCGGGTTTTGGTGCGCCGAAGAACCTCCTCCTTCTATCCAGAGTGACATGTAGGCCGTTTGGCACACAAATGGAATCATGTCGCATTGTTCTGTACGTTATTGTCCCAATATGTGTCCGTGGGTGCGCTCACGGAAGGGTAGAAGACGCTAGGAGAGTACACGCCAACGATTAAATCATCCGAAAACTAATTTTGCAAGCCATTTTTGGCCTCCAAAATTTTGCCGAAGCCGACAAAGTTGGCCCCCGAGGGATGCAAATTTTCATTGCGGTCGTTTTGGCAGGTCATGGAGCTCAAACGGAGTTCGTATGACCAAATTACGACCGTTTCACGGATACAACTCAACTGGATTTCAGCACCGGGGGAACACCGTGAGTCCAGCTTCCAAGGTAAGTTGAGCGCGCGGGCCAGCCATCTTTCACCACTCGGAATTACCTATTATTTTGCGTGTATATGAATATAACACAGAAGAGCTGCTATGCACATTTTCGTCCAAGAACGAGGCATGTTCTTGCCCAAACATCCGGGTGGAAGCGGGATGGGTGATAGAGCATGTAAAACCTCATTTTTTCGGGTTTTGGTGCGCCGAAGAACCTCCTCCTTCTATCCAGAGTGACATGTAGGCCGTTTGGCACACAAATGGAATCATGTCGCATTGTTCTGTACGTTATTGTCCCAATATGTGTCCGTGTGTGCGCTCACGGAAGGGTGGAAGACGCTAGGAGAGTACACGCCAACGATTAAATCATCCGAAAACTAATTTTGCAAGCCGTTTTTGGCCTCCAAAATTTTGCCGAAGCCGACAAAGTTGGCCCCCGAGGGATGCAAATTTTAATTGCGGTCGTTTTGGCAGGTCATGGAGCTCAAACGGAGTTCGTATGACCAAATTACGACCGTTTCACGGATACAACTCAACTGGATTTCAGCACCGGGGGAACACCGTGAGTCCAGCTTCCAAGGTAAGTTGAGCGCGCGGGCCAGCCATCTTTCACCACTCGGAATTACCTATTATTTTGCATGTATATGAATATAACACAGAAGAGCTGCTATGCACATTTTCGTCCAAGAACGAGGCATGTTCTTGCCCAAACATCCGGGTGGAAGCGGGATGGGTGTTAGAGCATGTAAAACCTCATTTTTTTCGGGTTTTGGTGCGCCGAAGAACCTCCTCCTTCTATCCAGAGTGACATGTAGGCCATTTGGCACACAAATGGAATCATGTCGCATTGTTCTGTACGTTATTGTCCCAATATGTGTCCGTGGATGCGCTCACGGAAGGGTGGAAGACGCTAGGAGAGTACACGCCAACGATTAAATCATCCGAAAACTAATTTTGCAAGCCGTTTTTGGCCTCCAAAATTTTGCCGAAGCCGACAAAGTTGGCCCCCGAGGGATGCAAATTTTCATTGCGGTCGTTTTGGCAGGTCATGGAGCTTAAACGGAGTTCGTATGACCAAATTACGACCGTTTCACGGATACAACTCAACTGGATTTCAGCACCGGGGGAACACCGTGAGTCCAGCTTCCAAAGTAAGTTCATCGCGCGGGCCAGCCATCTTTCACGACTCGGAATTACCTATTATTTTGCGTGTATATGAATATAACACAGAAGGGCTGCTATGCACATTTTCGTCCAAGAACGAGGCATGTTCTTGCCCAAACATCTGGGTGGAAGCGGGATGGGTGATAGAGCATGTAAAACCTCATTTTTTCGGGTTTTGGTGCGCCGAAGAACCTCCTCCTTCTATCCAGAGTGACATGTAGGCCGTTTGGCACGCAAATGGAATCATGTCGCATTGTTCTGTATGTTATTGTCCCAATATGTGTCCGTGGGTGCGCTCACGGAAGGGTGGAAGACGCTAGGAGAGTACACGCCAACGATTAAATCATCCGAAAACTAATTTTGCAAGCCGTTTTTGGACTCCAAAATTTTGCCGAAGCCGACAAAGTGGGCCCCCGAGGGATGCAAATTTTCATTGCGGTCGTTTTGGCAGGTCATGGAGCTCAAACGGAGTTCGTATGACCAAATTACGACCGTTTCACGGATACAACTCAACTGGATTTCAGCACCGGGGGAACACCGTGAGTCCAGCTTCCAAGGTAAGTTGAGCGCGCGGGCCAGCCATCTTTCACCACTCGGAATTACCTATTATTTTGCGTGTATATGAATATAACACAGAAGAGCTGCTATGCACATTTTCGTCCAAGAACGAGGCATGTTCTTGCCCAAACATCCGGGTGGAAGCGGGATGGGTGATAGAGCATGTAAAACCTCATTTTTTCGGGTTTTGGTGCGCCGAAGAACCTCCTCCTTCTATCCAGAGTGACATGTAGGCCGTTTGACACACAAATGGAATCATGTCGCATTGTTCTGTACGTTATTGTCCCAATATGTGTCCGTGGGTGCGCTCACGGAAGGGTGGAAGAGGCTAGGAGAGTACACGCCAACGATTAAATCATCCGAAAACTAATTTTGCAAGGCGTTTTTGGCCTCCAAAATTTTGCCGAAGCCGACAAAGTTGGCCCCCGAGGGATGCAAATTTTCATTGCGGTCGTTTTGGCAGGTCATGGAGCTCAAACGGAGTTCGTATGACCAAATTACGACCGTTTCACGGATACAACTCAACTGGATTTCAGCACCGGGGGAACACCGTGAGTCCAGCTTCCAAGGTAAGTTGAGCGCGCGGGCCAGCCATCTTTCACCACTCGGAATTACCTATTATTTTGCGTGTATATGAATATAACACAGAAGAGCTGCTATGCACATTTTCGTCCAAGAACGAGGCATGTTCTTGCCCAAACATCCGGGTGGAAGCGGGATGGGTGATAGAGCATGTAAAACCTCATTTTTTCGGGTTTTGGTGCGCCGAAGAACCTCCTCCTTCTATCCAGAGTGACATGTAGGCCGTTTGGCACACAAATGGAATCATGTCGCATTGTTCTGTACGTTATTGTCCCAATATGTGTCCGTGGGTGCGCTCACGGAAGGGTGGAAGACGCTAGGAGAGTACACGCCAACGATTAAATCATCCGAAAACTAATTTTGCAAGCCGTTTTTGGCCTCCAAAATTTTGCCGAAGCCGACAAAGTTGGCCCCCGAGGGATGCAAATTTTCATTGCGGTCGTTTTGGCAGGTCATGGAGCTCAAACGGAGTTCGTATGACCAAATTACGACCGTTTCACGGATACAACTCAACTGGATTTCAGCACCGGGGGAACACCGTGAGTCCAGCTTCCAAGGTAAGTTGAGCGCGCGGGCCAGCCATCTTTCACCACTCGGAATTACCTATTATTTTGCGTGTATATGAATATAACACAGAAGAGCTGCTATGCACATTTTCGTCCAAGAACGAGGCATGTTCTTGCCCAAACATCCGGGTGGAAGCGGGATGGGTGATAGAGCATGTAAAACCTCATTTTTTCGGGTTTTGGTGCGCCGAAGAACCTCCTCCTTCTATCCAGAGTGACATGTAGGCCGTTTGGCACACAAATGGAATCATGTCGCATTGTTCTGTACGTTATTGTCCCAATATGTGTCCGTGTGTGCGCTCACGGAAGGGTGGAAGACGCTAGGAGAGTACACGCCAACGATTAAATCATCCGAAAACTAATTTTGCAAGCCGTTTTTGGCCTCCAAAATTTTGCCGAAGCCGACAAAGTTGGCCCCCGAGGGATGCAAATTTTCATTGCGGTCGTTTTGGCAGGTCATGGAGCTCAAACGGAGTTCGTATGACCAATTTACGACCGTTTCACGGATACAACTCAACTGGATTTCAGCACCGGGGGAACACCGTGAGTCCAGCTTCCAAGGTAAGTTGAGCGCGCGGGCCAGCCATCTTTCACCACTCGGAATTACCTATTATTTTGCATGTATATGAATATAACACAGAAGAGCTGCTATGCACATTTTCGTCCAAGAACGAGGCATGTTCTTGCCCAAACATCCGGGTGGAATCGGGATGGGTGTTAGAGCATGTAAAACCTCATTTTTTTCGGGTTTTGGTGCGCCGAAGAACCTCCTCCTTCTATCCAGAGTGACATGTAGGCCATTTGGCACACAAATGGAATCATGTCGCATTGTTCTGTACGTTATTGTCCCAATATGTGTCCGTGGATGCGCTCACGGAAGGGTGGAAGACGCTAGGAGAGTACACGCCAACGATTAAATCATCCGAAAACTAATTTTGCAAGCCGTTTTTGGCCTCCAAAATTTTGCCGAAGCCGACAAAGTTGGCCCCCGAGGGATGCAAATTTTCATTGCGGTCGTTTTGGCAGGTCATGGAGCTTAAACGGAGTTCGTATGACCAAATTACGACCGTTTCACGGATACAACTCAACTGGATTTCAGCACCGGGGGAACACCGTGAGTCCAGCTTCCAAAGTAAGTTCATCGCGCGGGCCAGCCATCTTTCACGACTCGGAATTACCTATTATTTTGCGTGTATATGAATATAACACAGAAGGGCTGCTATGCACATTTTCGTCCAAGAACGAGGCATGTTCTTGCCCAAACATCTGGGTGGAAGCGGGATGGGTGATAGAGCATGTAAAACCTCATTTTTTCGGGTTTTGGTGCGCCGAAGAACCTCCTCCTTCTATCCAGAGTGACATGTAGGCCGTTTGGCACGCAAATGGAATCATGTCGCATTGTTCTGTATGTTATTGTCCCAATATGTGTCCGTGGGTGCGCTCACGGAAGGGTGGAAGACGCTAGGAGAGTACACGCCAACGATTAAATCATCCGAAAACTAATTTTGCAAGCCGTTTTTGGACTCCAAAATTTTGCCGAAGCCGACAAAGTGGGCCCCCGAGGGATGCAAATTTTCATTGCGGTCGTTTTGGCAGGTCATGGAGCTCAAACGGAGTTCGTATGACCAAATTACGACCGTTTCACGGATACAACTCAACTGGATTTCAGCACCGGGGGAACACCGTGAGTCCAGCTTCCAAGGTAAGTTGAGCGCGCGGGCCAGCCATCTTTCACCACTCGGAATTACCTATTATTTTGCGTGTATATGAATATAACACAGAAGAGCTGCTATGCACATTTTCGTCCAAGAACGAGGCATGTTCTTGCCCAAACATCCGGGTGGAAGCGGGATGGGTGATAGAGCATGTAAAACCTCATTTTTTCGGGTTTTGGTGCGCCGAAGAACCTCCTCCTTCTATCCAGAGTGACATGTAGGCCGTTTGACACACAAATGGAATCATGTCGCATTGTTCTGTACGTTATTGTCCCAATATGTGTCCGTGGGTGCGCTCACGGAAGGGTGGAAGACGCTAGGAGAGTACACGCCAACGATTAAATCATCCGAAAACTAATTTTGCAAGCCGTTTTTGGACTCCAAAATTTTGCCGAAGCCGACAAAGTGGGCCCCCGAGGGATGCAAATTTTCATTGCGGTCGTTTTGGCAGGTCATGGAGCTCAAACGGAGTTCGTATGACCAAATTACGACCGTTTCACGGATACAACTCAACTGGATTTCAGCACCGGGGGAACACCGTGAGTCCAGCTTCCGAGGTAAGTTGAGCGCGCGGGCCAGCCATCTTTCACCACTCGGAATTACCTATTATTTTGCGTGTATATGAATATAACACAGAAGAGCTGCTATGCACATTTTCGTCCAAGAACGAGGCATGTTCTTGCCCAAACATCTGGGTGGAAGCGGGATGGGTGATAGAGCATGTAAAACCTCATTTTTTCGGGTTTTGGTGCGCCGAAGAACCTCCTCCTTCTATCCAGACTGACATGTAGGCCGTTTGGCACACAAATGGAATCATGTCGCATTGTTCTGTACGTTATTGTCCCAATATGTGTCCGTGGGTGCGCTCACGGAAGGGTGGAAGACGCTAGGAGAGTACATGCCAACGATTAAATCATCCGAAAACTAATTTTGCAAGCCTTTTTTGGCCTCCAAAATTTTGCCGAAGCCGACAAAGTTGGCCCCCGAGGGATGCAAATTTTCATTGCGGTCGTTTTGGCAGGTCATGGAGCTTAAACGGAGTTCGTATGACCAAATTACGACCGTTTCACGGATACAACTCAACTGGATTTCAGCACCGGGGGAACACCGTGAGTCCAGCTTCCAAAGTATGTTCATCGCGCGGGCCAGCCATCTTTCACCACTCGGAATTACCTATTATTTTGCGTGTATATGAATATAACACAGAAGGGCTGCTATGCACATTTTCGTCCAAGAACGAGGCATGTTCTTGCCCAAACATCTGGGTGGAAGCGGGATGGGTGATAGAGCATGTAAAACCTCATTTTTTCGGGTTTTGGTGCGCCGAAGAACCTCCTCCTTCTATCCAGAGTGACATGTAGGCCGTTTAGCACGCAAATGGAATCATGTCGCATTGTTCTGTACGTTATTGTCCCAATATGTGTCCGTGGGTGCGCTCACGGAAGGGTGGAAGACGCTAGGAGAGTACACGCCAACGATTAAATCATCCGAAACCCAATTTTGCAAGCCGTTTTTGGCATCAAAAATTTTGCCGAAGCCGACGATGTTGGTCCCCGAGAGATACAACTTTTCGTTGCGGTCGTTTTGGCTGGTCATGGAGCTGAAACGGAGTTCGTATGACCAAATTACGACCGTTTTACGGATACAACTCAACTGGATTTCAGCACCGGGAGAACACCGTGAGTCCAGCTTCCAAGGTAAGTTGATCGCGCGGGCCAGCCATCTTTCACAACTCGGCATTACCTATTATTTTGCGTGTATATGAATATAACACAGAAGAGCTGCTATGCACATTTTCGTCCAAGAACGAGGCATGTTCTTGCCCAAACATCCGGGTGGAAGCGGGATGGGTGATAGAGCATGTAGAACCTCATTTTTGGGGGTTTTGGTGCGCCGAAGAACCTCCTCCTTCTATCCAGAGTGACATGTAGGCCTTTTGGCACGCAAATGGAATCATGTCGCATTGTTCTGTATGTTATTGTCCCAATATGTGTCCGTGGGTCCGCTCACGGAAGGGTGTGAGATGCTAGGAGAGTACACGCCAACGATTTAATCATCCGAAACCCAATTTTGCACGCCGTTTTTGGCCTCCAAAATTTTGCCCAAGCCGACGAAGTGGGTCCCCGAGGGATGCAACTTTTCGTTGCGGTCGTTTTGGCAAGTCATGGAGCTCAAACGGAGTTCGTATGACCAAATTACGACCGTTTTACGGATACAACTCAACTGGATTTCAGCACCGGGGGAACACCGTGAGTCCAGCTTCCAAGGTAAGTTGATCGTGCGGGCCAGCCATCTTTCACCACTTGGAATTACCTATTATTTTGCGTGTATATGAATATAACACAGAAGAGCTGCTATGCACATTTTCGTCCAAGAACGAGGCATGTTCTTGCCCAAACATCCGGGTGGAAGCGGGATGGGTGATAGAGCATGTAGAACCTCATTTTTTGGGGTTTTGGTGCGCCGAAGAACCTCCTCCTTCTACCCAGAGTGACATGTAGGCCTTTTGGCACGCAAATGGAATCATGTCGCATTGTTCTGTACGTTATTGTCCCAATATGTGTCCGTGGGTCCGCTCACGGAAGGGTGTGAGATGCTAGGAGAGTACACGCCAATGATTAAATCATCCGAAACCCAATTTTGCACGCCGTTTTTGGCCTCCAAAATTTTGCCGAAGCCGACGAAGTTGATCCCCGAGGGATGCAACTTTTTGTTGCGGTCGTTTTGGCAGGTCATGGAGCTCAAACGGAGTTCGTATGACCAAATTACGACCGTTTTACGGATACAACTCAACTGGATTTCAGCACCGGGGGAACACCGTGAGTCCAGCTTCCAAGGTATGTTGATCGCGCGGGCCAGCCATCTTTCACCACTCGGAATTACCTATTATTTTGCGTGTATATGAATATAACACAGAAGAGCTGCTATGCACATTTTCGTCCAAGAACGAGGCATGTTCTTGCCCAAACATCCGGGTGGAAGCGGGATGGGTGATAGAGCAGGTAAAACCTTATTTTTTGGGGTTTTGGTGCGCCGAAGAACATCCTCCTTCTATCCAGAGTGACATGTAGGCCTTTTGGCACGCAAATGGAATCATGTCGCATTGTTCTGTACGTTATTGTCCCAATATGTGTCCGTGGGTCCGCTCACGGAAGGGTGTGAGATGCTAGGAGAGTACACGCCAACGATTAAATCATCCGAAACCCAATTTTGCACGCCGTTTTTGGCCTCCAAAATTTTGCCGAAGCCGACGAAGTTGGTCCCCGAGGGATGCAACTTTTCGTTGCGGTCGTTTTGGCAGGTCATGGAGCTCAAACGGAGTTCGTATGACCAAATTACGACCGTTTTAAGGATACAACTCAACTGGATTTCAGCACCGGGGGAACACCGTGAGTCCAGCTTCCAAGGTATGTTGATCGCGCGGGCCAGCCATCTTTCACCACTCGGAATTACCTATTATTTTGCGTGTATATGAATATAACACAGAAGAGCTGCTATGCACATTTTCGTCCAAGAACGAGGCATGTTCTTGCCCAAACATCCGGGTGGAAGCGGGATGGGTGATAGAGCAGGTAAAACCTTATTTTTTGGGGTTTTGGTGCGCCGAAGAACCTCCTCCTTCTATCCAGAGTGACATGTAGGCCTTTTGGCACGCAAATGGAATCGTGTCGCATTGTTCTGTACGTTATTGTCCCAATATGTGTCCGTGGGTGCGCTCACGGAAGGGTGGAAGACGCTAGAAGAGTACACGCCAATGATTAAATCATCCGAAACACAATTTTGCACGCCGTTTATGGCCTCCAAAATTTTGACGAAGCCGACGAAGTTTGGCCCCGAGGGATGCAACTTTTCGTTGCAGTCGTTTTGGCAGGTCATGGAGCTCAAACGGAGTTCGTATGACCAAATTACGACCGTTTTACGGATACAACTCAACTGGATTTCAGCACCGGGGGAACACCGTGAGTCCAGCTTCCAAGGTAAGTTGATCGCGCGGGCCAGCCATCTTTCACCACTCGGAATTACCTATTATTTTGCGTGTATATGAATATAACACAGAAGAGCTGCTATGCACATTTTCGTCCAAGAACGAGGCATGTTCTTGCCCAAACATCCGGGTGGAAGCGGGATGGGTGATAGAGCATGTAAAACCTCATTTTTTGGGGTTTTGGTGCGCCGAAGAACCTCCTCCTTCTATCCAGAGTGACATGTAGGCCTTTTGGCACGCAAATGGAATCATGTCGCATTGTTATGTACGTTATTGTCCCAGTATGTGTCCGTGGGTGCGCTCACGGAAGGGTGGAAGACGCTAGGAGAGAACACGCCGACGATTAAATCATCCGGAACACAATTTTGCAAGCCGTTTTTGTCATCAAAAATTTTGCCGAAGCCGACGACGTTGGTCCCCGAGGGATGCAACTTTTCGTTGCGGTCGTTTTGGCAGGTCGTGGAGCTCAAACGGAGTTCGTATGACCAAATTAAGACCGTTTTACGGATACAACTCAACTGGATTTCCGCACCGGGGGAACACCGTGAGTCCAGATTCCAAGGTAAGTTGATCGCGCGGGCCAGCCATCTTTCACCACTCGGAATTACCTATTATTTTGCGTGTATATGAATATAACACAGAAGAGCTGTTATGCACATTTTCGTCAAAGAACGAGGCATGTTCTTGCCCAAACATCCGGGTGGAAGCGGGATGGGTGATAGAGCAGGTAAAACCTCATTTTTTGGGGTTTTGGTGCGCCAAAGAACCTCCTCCTTCTATCCAGAGTAACATGTAGGCCTTTTGGCACGCAAATGGAATCATGTCGCATTGTTCTGTACGTTATTGTCCCAATATGTGTCCGTGGGTGCGCTCACGGAAGGGTGGAAGACGCTAGGAGAGTACACGCCAACGATTAAATCATCCAAAACCCAATTTTGGAAGCCGTTTTTGGCCTCCAAAATTTTTCCGAAGCCGACGAAGTTGGTCCCCGAGAGATACAACTTTTCATTGCGGTCGTTTTGGCAGGTCATGGAGCTCAAACGAAGTTCGTATGACCAAATTACGACCGTTTTACGGATACAACTCAACTGGATTTCAGCACCGGGAGAACACCGTGAGTCCAGCTTCCAAGGTAAGTTGATCGCGCGGGCCAGCCATCTTTCACCACTCGGAATTACCTATTATTTTGCGTGTATATGAATATAACACAGAAGAGCTTCTATGCACATTTTCGTCAAAGAACGAGGCATGTTCTTGCCCCAACATCCGGGCGGAAACGGGATGGGTGATAGAGCATGTAGAACCTCATTTTTTGGGGTTTTGGTGTGCCGAAGAACCTCCTCCTTCTATCCAGAGTGACATGTAGGCCTTTTGGCATGCAAATGGAATCATGTCGCATTGTTCTGTACGTTATTGTCCCAATATGTGTCCGTGGGTGCGCTCACGGAAGGGTGGAAGACGCTAGGAGAGTACACGCCAACGATTAAATCATCCGAAACCCAATTTTGCAAGCCGTTTTTGGCCTCAAAAATTTTGCCGAAGCCGACAAAGTTGGTTCCCAAGAGATACAACTTTTCGTTGCGGTCGTTTTGGCAGGTCGTGGAGCTCAAACGGAGTTCGTATGACCAAATTACGACCGTTTTACGGATACAACTCAACTGGATTTCAGCACCGGGAGAACACCGTGAGTCCAGCTTCCAAGGTAAGTTGATCGCGCGGGCCAGCCATCTTTCACCACTCGGAATTACCTATTATTTTGCGTGTATATGAATATAACACAGAAGAGCTTCTATGCACATTTTCGTCAAAGAACGAGGCATGTTCTTGCCCAAACATCCGGGCGGAAGCGGGATGGGTGATAGAGCATGTAGAACCTCATTTTTTGGGGTTTTGGCGCGCCGAAGAACCTCCTCCTTCTATCCAGAGTGACATGTAGGCCCTTTGGCACGCAAATGGAATCATGTCGCATTGTTCTGTACGTTATTGTCCCAATATGTGTCCGTGGGTCCGCTCACGGAAGGGTGGAAGACGCTAGGAGAGTACACGCCAACGATTAAATCATCCGAAACCCAATTTTGCACGCCGTTTTTGGCCTCCAAAATTTTGCCGAAGCCGACGAAGTTGGTCCCCGAGGGATGCAACTTTTCGTTGCGGTCGTTTTGGCAGGTCATGGAGCTCAAACGGAGTTCCTATGACCAAATTACGACCGTTTTACGGATACAACTCAACTGGATTTCAGCACCGGGGGAACACCGTGAGTCCAGCTTCCAAGGTAAGTTGATCGCGCGGGCCAGCCATCTTTCACCACTCGGAATTACCTATTATTTTGCGTGCATATGAATATAACCCAGAAGAGCTGCTATGCACGTTTTCGTCCAAGAACGAGGCATGTTCTTGCCCAAACATCCGGGTGGAAGCGGGATGGGTGATAGAGCATGTAAAACCTCATTTTTTGGGGTTTTGGTGTGCCGAAGAACCTCCTCCTTCTATCCAAAGGGACATGTAGGCCTTTTGGCACGCAAATGGAATCATGTCGCATTGTTCTATACGTTATTGTCCCAATATGTGTCCGTGGGTGCGCTCACGGAAGGGTGGAAGACGCTAGGAGAGTACACGCCAACGATTAAATCATCCGAAACCCAATTTTGCAAGCCGTTTTTGGCCTCAACAATTTTGCCGAAGCCGACGAAGTTGGTTCCCGAGAGATACAACTTTTCGTTGCGGTCGTTTTGACAGGTCATGGAGCTCAAACGGAGTTCGTATGACCAAATTACGACCATTTTACGGATACAACTCAACTGGATTTCAGCACCGGGAGAACACCGTGAGTCCAGCTTCCAAGGTAAGTTGATCGCGCGGGCCAGTCATCTTTCACCACTCGGAATTACCTATTATTTTGCGTGGATATGAATATAACACAGAAGATCTGCTATGCACATTTTCGTCAAAGAACGAGGCATGTTCTTGCCCAAACATCCGGGTGGAAGCGGGATGGGTGATAGAGCAAGTAAAACCTCATTTTTTGGGGTTTTGGTGTGCCGAAGAACCTCCTCCTTCTATCCAGAGTGACATGTAGGCCTTTTGGCACGCAAATGGAATCATGTCGCATTGTTCTGTACGTTATTGTCCCAATATGTGTCCGTCGGTGCGCTCACGGAAGGGTGGAAGACGCTAGGAGAGTACACGCCAACGATTAAATCATCCGAAACACAATTTTGCACGCCGTTTTTGGCCTCCAAAATTTTGACGAAGCCGACGAAGTTGGTCCCCGAGGAATTCAACTTTTCGTTGCGGTCGTTTTGGCAGGTCATGGAGCTCAAACGGAGTTCGTATGACTAAATTACGACCGTTTTACGGATACAACTCAACTGGATTTCAGCACCGGGGGAACACCGTGAGTCCAGCTTCCAATGTAAGTTGATCGCGCGGGCCAGCCATCTTTCACCACTCGGAATTACCTATTATTTTGCGTGTATATGAATATAACATAGAAGAACTGGTATGCACATTTTCGTCCAAGAACGAGGCATGTTCTTGCCCAAACATCCGGGTGGAAGCGGGATGGGTGATAGAGCATGTAAAACCTCATTTTTTGGGGTTTTGGTGCGCCGAAGAACCTCCTCCTTCTATCCAGAGTGACATGTACGCCTTTTGGCACGCAAATGGAATCATGTTGCACTGTTCTGTACGTTATTGTCCCAATATGTGTCCGTGGGTGCGCTCACGGAAGGGTGGAAGACGCTAGGAGAGTACACGCCGACGATTAAATCATCCGAAACATAAATTTGCACGCCGTTTTTGGCCTCCAAAATTTTGCCGAAGCCGACGAAGTGGGTCCCCGAGGGATACAACTTTTCGTTGCGGTCGTTTTGGGAAGTCGTGGAGCTCAAACGGAGTTCGTATGACCAAATTACGACCGTTTTACGGATACAACTCAACTGGATTTCAGCACCGGGGGAACACCGTGAGTCCAGCTTCCAAGGTAAGTTGATCACGCGGGCCAGCCATCTTTCACCACTCGGAATTACCTATTATTTTGCGTGTATATGAATATAACACAGAAGAGCTGCTATGCACATTTTCGTCAAAGAACGAGGCATGTTCTTGCCCAAACATCCGGGTGGAAGCGGGATGGGTGATAGAGCAGGTAAAACTCATTTTTTGGGGTTTTGGTGCGCCGAAGAACCTCCTTCTTCTATCCAGAGTGACATGTAGGCCTTTTGGCACGCAAATGGAATCATGTCGCATTGTTCTGTACGTTATTGTCCCAATATGTGTCCGTGGGTGCGCTCACGGAAGGGTGGAAGACGCTAGGAGAGTACACGCCGACGATTAAATCATCCGAAACACAATTTTGCACGCCATTTTTGGCCTCCAAAATTTTGCCGAAGCCGACGAAGTGGGTCCCCGAGAGATACAACTTTTCATTGCGGTCGTTTTGGCAGGTCATGGAGCTCAAAAGGAGTTCGTATGACCAAATTACGACCGTTTTACGGATATAACTCAACTGGATTTCAGCACCGGGGGAACACCGTGAGTCCAGCTTCCAAGGTAAGTTGATCGCGCGGGCCAGCCATCTTTCACCACTCGGAATTACCTATTATTTTGCGTGTATATGAAATAAACACAGAAGAGCTGCTATGCACATTTTCGTCAAAGAACAAGGCATGTTCTTGCCCAAACATCTGGGTGGAAGCGGGATGAGTGATAGAGCATGTAAAACCTCATTTTTTGGGGTTTTGGTGTGCCGAAGAACCTCCTCCTTCTATCCAGAGTGACATGTAGGCCTTTTGGCACGCAAATGGAATCATGTCGCATTGTTCTGTACGTTATTGTCCCAATATGTGTCCGTGGGTGCGCTCACGGAAGGGTGGAAGACGCTAGGAGAGTACACGCCAACGATTCAATCATCCGAAACCCAATTTTGCAAGCCGTTTTTGGCCTCAAAATTTTTGCCGAAGCCGACAAAGTGGGTCCCTGAGAGATACAAATTTTCGTTGCGGTCGTTTTGGCAGGTCATGGAGCTCAAACGGAGTTCGTATGACCAGATTACGACCGTTTTACGGATACAACTCAACTGGATTTCAGCACCGGGAGAACACCGTGAGTCCAGCTTCCAAGGTAAGTTGATCGCGCGGGCCAGCCATCTTTCACCACTCGGAATTACCTATTATTTTGCGTGTATATGAATATAACATTGAAGAGCTGCTATGCACATTTTCGTCAAAGAACGAGGCATGTTCTTGCCCAAACATCCGGGTGGAAGCGGGATGGGTGATAGAGCATGTAGAACCTCATTTTTTGGGGTTTTGGTGCGCCGAAGAACCTCCTCCTTCTATCCAGAGTGACATGTAGGCCTTTTGGCACGCAAATGGAATCATGTCGCATTGTTCTGTACGTTATTGTCCCAATATGTGTCCGTGGGTGCGCTCACGGAAGGGTGGAAGACGCTAGGAGAGTACACGCCAACGATTAAATCATCCGAAACCCAATTTTGCAAGCCATTTTTGGCCTCCAAAATTTTTCCGAAGCCGACGAAGTTGGTCCCCGAGAGATACAACTTTTCGTTGCGGTCGTTTTGGCAGGTCATGGAGCTCAAACGGAGTTCGTATGACCAAATTACGACCGTTTTACGGATACAACTCAACTGGATTTCAGCACCGGGAGAACACCGTGAGTCCAGCTTCCAAGGTAAGTTGATCGCGCGGGCCAGCCATTTTCACCACTCGGAATTACATATTATTTTGCGTGTATATGAATATAACACAGAAGAGCTGCTATGCACATTTTCGTCAAAGAACGAGGCATGTTCTTGCCCAAACATCCGGGTGGAAGCGGGATGGGTGATAGAGCATGTAGAACCTCATTTTTTGGGGTTTTGGTGCGCCGAAGAACCTCCTCCTTCTATCCAGAGTGACATGTAGGCCTTTTGGCACGCAAATGGAATCATGTCGCATTGTTCTGTACGTTATTGTCCCAATATGTGTCCGTGGGTGCGCTCACGGAAGGGTGGAAGACGCTAGGAGAGTACACGCCAACGATTCAATCATCCGAAACCCAATTTTGCAAGCCGTTTTTGGCCTCAAAATTTTTGCCGAAGCCGACAAAGTGGGTCCCTGAGAGATACAAATTTTCGTTGCGGTCGTTTTGGCAGGTCATGGAGCTCAAACGGAGTTCGTATGACCAGATTACGACCGTTTTACGGATACAACTCAACTGGATTTCAGCACCGGGAGAACACCGTGAGTCCAGCTTCCAAGGTAAGTTGATCGCGCGGGCCAGCCATCTTTCACCACTCGGAATTACCTATTATTTTGCGTGTATATGAATATAACATTGAAGAGCTGCTATGCACATTTTCGTCAAAGAACGAGGCATGTTCTTGCCCAAACATCCGGGTGGAAGCGGGATGGGTGATAGAGCATGTAGAACCTCATTTTTTGGGGTTTTGGTGCGCCGAAGAACCTCCTCCTTCTATCCAGAGTGACATGTAGGCCTTTTGGCACGCAAATGGAATCATGTCGCATTGTTCTGTACGTTATTGTCCCAATATGTGTCCGTGGGTGCGCTCACGGAAGGGTGGAAGACGCTAGGAGAGTACACGCCAACGATTAAATCATCCGAAACCCAATTTTGCAAGCCATTTTTGGCCTCCAAAATTTTTCCGAAGCCGACGAAGTTGGTCCCCGAGAGATACAACTTTTTGTTGCGGTCGTTTTGGCAGGTCATGGAGCTCAAACGGAGTTCGTATGACCAAATTACGACCGTTTTACGGATACAACTCAACTGGATTTCAGCACCGGGAGAACACCGTGAGTCCAGCTTCCAAGGTAAGTTGATCGCGCGGGCCAGCCATTTTCACCACTCGTAATTACATATTATTTTGCGTGTATATGAATATAACACAGAAGAGCTGCTATGCACATTTTCGTCAAAGAACGAGGCATGTTCTTGCCCAAACATCCGGGTGGAAGCGGGATGGGTGATAGAGCATGTAGAACCTCATTTTTTGGGGTTTTGGTGCGCCGAAGAACCTCCTCCTTCTATCCAGAGTGACATGTAGGCCTTTTGGCACGCAAATGGAATCATGTCGCATTGTTCTTTACGTTATTGTCCCAATATGTGTCCGTGGGTGCGCTCACGGAAGGGTGGAAGACGCTAGGAGAGTACACGCCAACGATTAAATCATCCGAAACTCAATTTTGCAAGCCGTTTTTGGCCTCAAAAATTTTGCCGAAGCCGACGAAGTTGGTCCCCGAGAGATATAACTTTTCGTTGCGGTCGTTTTGGCAGGTCATGGAGCTCAAACGGAGTTCGTATGATCAAATTACGACCGTTTTACGGATACAACTCAACTGGATTTCAGCACCGGGAGAACACCGTGAGTCCAGCTTCCAAGGTAAGTTGATCGCGCGGGCCAGCCATCTTTCACCACTCAGAATTACTTATTATTTTGCGTGTATATGAATATAACACAGAAGAGCTGCTATGCACATTTTCGTCAAAGAACGAGGCATGTTCTTGCCCAAACATCCGGGTGGAAGCGGGATGGGTGATAGAGCAGGTAAAACCTCATTTTTTGGGGTTTTGGTGCGCCGAAGAACCTCCTCCTTCTATCCAGAGTGACATGTAGGCCTTTTGGCACGCAAATGGAATCATGTCGCATTGTTCTGTACGTTATTGTCCCAATATGTGTCCGTGGGTCCGCTCACGGAAGGGTGGAAGACGCTAGGAGAGTACACGCCAACGATTAAATCATCCGAAACCCAATTTTGCACGCCGTTTTTGGCCTCCAAAATTTTGACGAAGCCGACGAAGTAGGTCCCCGAGGGATTCAACTTTTCGTTGCGGTCGTTTTGGCAGGTCATGGAGCTCAAACGGAGTTCGTATGACCAAATTACGACCGTTTTACGGATACAACTCAACTGGATTTCAGCACCGGGGGAACACCGTGAGTCCAGATTCCAAGGTAAGTTGATCGCGCGGGCCAGCCATCTTTCACCACTCGGAATTACCTATTATTTTGCGTGTATATGAATATAACACAGAAGAGCTGTTATGCACATTTTCGTCAAAGAACGAGGCATGTTCTTGCCCAAACATCCGGGTGGAAGCGGGATGGGTGATAGAGCAGGTAAAACCTCATTTTTTGGGGTTTTGGTGCGCCAAAGAACCTCCTCCTTCTATCCAGAGTAACATGTAGGCCTTTTGGCACGCAAATGGAATCATGTCGCATTGTTCTGTACGTTATTGTCCCAATATGTGTCCGTGGGTGCGCTCACGGAAGGGTGGAAGACGCTAGGAGAGTACACGCCAACGATTAAATCATCCGAAACCCAATTTTGCAAGCCGTTTTTGGCCTCCAAAATTTTTCCGAAGCCGACGAAGTTGGTTCCCGAGAGATACAACTTTTCATTGCGGTCGTTTTGGCAGGTCATGGAGCTCAAACGAAGTTCGTATGACCAAATTACGACCGTTTTACGGATACAACTCAACTGGATTTCAGCACCGGGAGAACACCGTGAGTCCAGCTTCCAAGGTAAGTTGATCGCGCGGGCCAGCCATCTTTCACCACTCGGAATTACCTATTATTTTGCATGTATATGAATATAACACAGAAGAGCTTCTATGCACATTTTCGTCAAAGAACGAGGCATGTTCTTGCCCCAACATCCGGGCGGAAGCGGGATGGGTGATAGAGCATGTAGAACCTCATTTTTTGGGGTTTTGGTGTGCCGAAGAACCTCCTCCTTCTATCCAGAGTGACATGTAGGCCTTTTGGCACGCAAATGGAATCATGTCGCATTGTTCTGTACGTTATTGTCCCAATATGTGTCCGTGGGTGCGCTCACGGAAGGGTGGAAGACGCTAGGAGAGTACACGCCAACGATTAAATCATCCGAAACCCAATTTTGCAAGCCGTTTTTGGCCTCAAAAATTTTGCCGAAGCCGACGAAGTTGGTTCCCGAGAGATACAACTTTTCGTTGCGGTCGTTTTGGCAGGTCGTGGAGCTCAAACGGAGTTCGTATGACCAAATTACGACCGTTTTACGGATACAACTCAACTGGATTTCAGGACCGGGAGAACACCGTGAGTCCAGATTCCAAGGTAAGTTGATCGCGCGGGCCAGCCATCTTTCACCACTCGGAATTACCTATTATTTTGTGTGTATATGAATATAACACAGAAGAGCTTCTATGCACATTTTCGTCAAAGAACGAGGCATGTTCTTGCCCAAACATCCGGGCGGAAGCGGGATGGGTGATAGAGCATGTAGAACCTCATTTTTTGGGGTTTTGGCGCGCCGAAGAACCTCCTCCTTCTATCCAGAGTGACATGTAGGCCCTTTGGCACGCAAATGGAATCATGTCGCATTGTTCTGTACGTTATTGTCCCAATATGTGTCCGTGGCTCCGCTCACGGAAGGGTGGAAGACGCTAGGAGAGTACACGCCAACGATTAAATCATCCGAAACCCAATTTTGCACGCCGTTTTTGGCCTCCAAACTTTTGCCGAAGCCGACGAAGTTGGTCCCCGAGGGATGCAACTTTTCGTTGCGGTCGTTTTGGCAGGTCATGGAGCTCAAACGGAGTTCCTATGACCAAATTACGACCGTTTTACGGATACAACTCAACTGGATTTCAGCACCGGGGGAACACCGTGAGTCCAGCTTCCAAGGTAAGTTGATCGCGCGGGCCAGCCATCTTTCACCACTCGGAATTACCTATTATTTTGCGTGCATATGAATATAACCCAGAAGAGCTGCTATGCACATTTTCATCCAAGAACGAGGCATGTTCTTGCCCAAACATCCGGGTGGAAGCGGGATGGGTGATAGAGCATGTAAAACCTCATTTTTTGGGGTTTTGGTGTGCCGAAGAACCTCCTCCTTCTATCCAAAGTGACATGTAGGCCTTTTGGCACGCAAATGGAATCATGTCGCATTGTTCTGTACGTTATTGTCCCAATATGTGTCCGTGGGTGCGCTCACGGAAGGGTGGAAGACGCTAGGAGAGTACACGCCAACGATTAAATCATCCGAAACCCAATTTTGCAAGCCGTTTTTGGCCTCAACAATTTTGCCGAAGCCGACAAAGTAGGTTCCCGAGAGATACAACTTTTCGTTGCGGTCGTTTTGACAGGTCATGGAGCTCAAACGGAGTTCGTATGACCAAATTACGACCATTTTACGGATACAACTCAACTGGATTTCAGCACCGGGAGAACACCGTGAGTCCAGCTTCCAAGGTAAGTTGATCGCGCGGGCCAGTCATCTTTCACCACTCGGAATTACCTATTATTTTGCGTGGATATGAATATAACACAGAAGAGCTGCTATGCACATTTTCGTCAAAGAACGAGGCATGTTCTTGCCCAAACATCCGGGTGGAAGCGGGATGGGTGATAGAGCAAGTAAAACCTCATTTTTTGGGGTTTTGGTGCGCCGAAGAACCTCCTCCTTCTATCCAGAGTGACATGTAGGCCTTTTGGCACGCAAATGGAATATTGTCGCATTGTTCTGTACGTTATTGTCCCAATATGTGTCCGTCGGTGCGCTCACGGAAGGGTGGAAGACGCTAGGAGAGTACACGCCAACGATTAAATCATCCGAAACACAATTTTGCACGCCGTTTTTGGCCTCCAAAATTTTGACGAAGCCGACGAAGTTGGTCCCCGAGGGATTCAACTTTTCGTTGCGGTCGTTTTGGCAGGTCATGGAGCTCAAACGGAGTTCGTATGACTAAATTACGACCGTTTTACGGATACAACTCAACTGGATTTCAGCACCGGGGGAACACCGTGAGTCCAGCTTCCAATGTAAGTTGATCACGCGGGCCAGCCATCTTTCACCACTCGGAATTAACTATTATTTTGCGTGTATATGAATATAACACAGAAGAGCTGTTATGCACATTTTCGTCCAAGAACGAGGCATGTTCTTGCCCAAACATCCGGGTGGAAGCGGGATGGGTGATAGAGCATGTAAAACCTCATTTTTTGGGGTTTTGGTGCGCCGAAGAACCTCCTCCTTCTATCCAGAGTGACATGTAGGCCTTTTGGCACGCAAATGGAATCATGTCGCACTGTTCTGTACGTTATTGTCCTAATATGTGTCCGTGGGTGCGCTCACGGAAGGGTGGAAGACGCTAGGAGAGTACACGCCGACGATTAAATCATCCGAAACATAAATTTGCACGCCGTTTTTGGCCTCCAAAATTTTGCCGAAGCCGACGAAGTGGGTCCCCGAGGGATACAACTTTTCGTTGCGGTCGTTTTGGCAAGTCGTGGAGCTCAAACGGAGTTCGTATGACCAAATTACGACCGTTTTACGGATACAACTCAACTGGATTTCAGCACCGGGGGAACACCGTGAGTCCAGCTTCCAAGGTAAGTTGATCACGCGGGCCAGCCATCTTTCACCACTCGGAATTACCTATTATTTTGCGTGTATATGAATATAACACAGAAGAGCTGTTATGCACATTTTCGTCAAAGAACGAGGCATGTTCTTGCCCAAACATCCGGGTGGAAGCGGGATGGGTGATAGTGCAGGTAAAACTCATTTTTTGGGGTTTTGGTGCGCCGAAGAACCTCCTTCTTCTATCCAGAGTGACATGTAGGCCTTTTGGCACGCAAATGGAATCATGTCGCATTGTTCTGTACGTTATTGTCCCAATATGTGTCCGTGGGTGCGCTCACGGAAGGGTGGAAGACGCTAGGAGAGTACACGCCGACGATTAAATCATCCGAAACACAATTTTGCACGCCGTTTTTGGCCTCCAAAATTTTGCCGAAGCCGACGAAGTGGGTCCCCGAGAGATACAACTTTTCATTGCGGTCGTTTTGGCAGGTCATGGAGCTCAAACGGAGTTCGTATGACCAAATTACGACCGTTTTACGGATATAACTCAACTGGATTTCAGCACCGGGGGAACACCGTGAGTCCAGCTTCCAAGGTAAGTTGATCGCGCGGGCCAGTCATCTTTCACCACTCGGAATTACCTATTATTTTGCGTGGATATGAATATAACACAGAAGAGCTGCTATGCACATTTTCGTCAAAGAACGAGGCATGTTCTTGCCCAAACATCCGGGTGGAAGCGGGATGGGTGATAGAGCAAGTAAAACCTCATTTTTTGGGGTTTTGGTGCGCCGAAGAACCTCCTCCTTCTATCCAGAGTGACATGTAGGCCTTTTGGCACGCAAATGGAATCATGTCGCATTGTTCTGTACGTTATTGTCCCAATATGTGTCCGTCGGTGCGCTCACGGAAGGGTGGAAGACGCTAGGAGAGTACACGCCAACGATTAAATCATCCGAAACACAATTTTGCACGCCGTTTTTGGCCTCCAAAATTTTGACGAAGCCGACGAAGTTGGTCCCCGAGGGATTCAACTTTTCGTTGCGGTCGTTTTGGCAGGTCATGGAGCTCAAACGGAGTTCGTATGACTAAATTACGACCGTTTTACGGATACAACTCAACTGGATTTCAGCACCGGGGGAACACCGTGAGTCCAGCTTCCAATGTAAGTTGATCACGCGGGCCAGCCATCTTTCACCACTCGGAATTAACTATTATTTTGCGTGTATATGAATATAACACAGAAGAGCTGTTATGCACATTTTCGTCCAAGAACGAGGCATGTTCTTGCCCAAACATCCGGGTGGAAGCGGGATGGGTGATAGAGCATGTAAAACCTCATTTTTTGGGGTTTTGGTGCGCCGAAGAACCTCCTCCTTCTATCCAGAGTGACATGTAGGCCTTTTGGCACGCAAATGGAATCATGTCGCACTGTTCTGTACGTTATTGTCCTAATATGTGTCCGTGGGTGCGCTCACGGATGGGTGGAAGACGCTAGGAGAGTACACGCCGACGATTAAATCATCCGAAACATAAATTTGCACGCCGTTTTTGGCCTCCAAAATTTTGCCGAAGCCGACGAAGTGGGTCCCCGAGGGATACAACTTTTCGTTGCGGTCGTTTTGGCAAGTCGTGGAGCTCAAACGGAGTTCGTATGACCAAATTACGACCGTTTTACGGATACAACTCAACTGGATTTCAGCACCGGGGGAACACCGTGAGTCCAGCTTCCAAGGTAAGTTGATCACGCGGGCCAGCCATCTTTCACCACTCGGAATTACCTATTATTTTGCGTGTATATGAATATAACACAGAAGAGCTGTTATGCACATTTTCGTCAAAGAACGAGGCATGTTCTTGCCCAAACATCCGGGTGGAAGCGGGATGGGTGATAGTGCAGGTAAAACTCATTTTTTGGGGTTTTGGTGCGCCGAAGAACCTCCTTCTTCTATCCAGAGTGACATGTAGGCCTTTTGGCACGCAAATGGAATCATGTCGCATTGTTCTGTACGTTATTGTCCCAATATGTGTCCGTGGGTGCGCTCACGGAAGGGTGGAAGACGCTAGGAGAGTACACGCCGACGATTAAATCATCCGAAACACAATTTTGCACGCCGTTTTTGGCCTCCAAAATTTTTCCGAAGCCGACGAAGTGGGTCCCCGAGAGATACAACTTTTCATTGCGGTCGTTTTGGCAGGTCATGGAGCTCAAACGGAGTTCGTATGACCAAATTACGACCGTTTTACGGATATAACTCAACTGGATTTCAGCACCGGGGGAACACCGTGAGTCCAGCTTCCAAGGTAAGTTGATCGCGCGGGCCAGCCATCTTTCACCACTCGGAATTACCTATTATTTTGCGTGTATATGAATATAACACAGAAGAGCTGCTATGCACATTTTCGTCAAAGAACGAGGCATGTTCTTGCCCAAACATCCGGGTGGAAGCGGGATGGGTGATAGAGCATGTAGAACCTCATTTTTTGGGGTTTTGGTGCGCCGAAGAACCTCCTCCTTCTATCCAGAGTGAGATGTAGGCCTTTTGGCACGCAAATGGAATCATGTCGCATTGTTCTGTACGTTATTGTCCCAATATGTGTCCGTGGGTGCGCTCACGGAAGGGTGGAAGACGCTAGGAGAGTACACGCCAACGATTAAATCATCCGAAACCCAATTTTGCAAGCCGTATTTGGCGTCAAACATTTTGCCGAAGCTGACGAAGTTGGTCCCCGAGAGATACAACTTTTCGTTGCGGTCGTTTTGGCAGGTCATGGAGCTCAAACGGAGTTCGTATGACCAAATTACGACCGTTTTACGGATACAACTCAACTGGATTTCAGCACCGGGAGAACACCGTGAGTCCAACTTCCAAGGTAAGTTGATCGCGCGGGCCAGCCATCTTTCACCACTCGGAATTACCTATTATTTTGCGTGTATATGAAATAAACACAGAAGAGCTGCTATGCACATTTTCGTCAAAGAACAAGGCATGTTCTTGCCCAAACATCTGGGTGGAAGCCGGATGGGTGATAGAGCATGTAAAACCTCATTTTTTGGGGTTTTGGTGTGCCGAAGAACCTCCTCCTTCTATCCAGAGTGACATGTAGGCCTTTTGGCACGCAAATGGAATCATGTCGCATTGTTCTGTACGTTATTGTCCCAATATGTGTCCGTGGGTGCGCTCACGGAAGGGTGGAAGACGCTAGGAGAGTACACGCCAACGATTCAATCATCCGAAACCCAATTTTGCAAGCCGTTTTTGGCCTCAAAATTTTTGCCGAAGCCGACGAAGTGGGTCCCCGAGAGATACAACTTTTCGTTGCGGTCGTTTTGGCAGGTCATGGAGCTCAAACGGAGTTCGTATGACCAGATTACGACCGTTTTACGGATACAACTCAACTGGATTTCAGCACCGGGAGAACACCGTGAGTCCAGCTTCCAAGGTAAGTTGATCGCGCGGGCCAGCCATCTTTCACCACTCGGAATTACCTATTATTTTGCGTGTATATGAATATAACATAGAAGAGCTGCTATGCACATTTTTGTCAAAGAACGAGGCATGTTCTTGCCCAAACATCCGGGTGGAAGCGGGATGGGTGATAGAGCATGCAGAACCTCATTTTTTGGGGTTTTGGTGCGCCGAAGAACCTCCTCCTTCTATCCAGAGTGACATGTAGGCCTTTTGGCACGCAAATGGAATCATGTCGCATTGTTCTGTACGTTATTGTCCCAATATGTGTCCGTGGGTGCGCTCACGGAAGGGTGGAAGACGCTAGGAGAGTACACGCCAACGATTAAATCATCCGAAACCCAATTTTGCAAGCCATTTTTGGCCTCAAAAATTTTGCCGAAGCCGACGAAGTTGGTCCCCGAGAGATACAACTTTTCGTTGCGGCCGTTTTGGCAGGTCATGGAGCTCAAACGGAGTTCGTATGACCAAATTACGACCGTTTTACGGATACAACTCAACTGGATTTCAGCACCGGGAGAACACCGTGAGTCGAGCTTCCAAGGTAAGTTGATCGCGCGGGCCAGCCATTTTCACCACTCGGAATTACATATTATTTTGCGTGTATATGAATATAACACAGAAGAGCTGCTATGCACATTTTCGTCAAAGAACGAGGCATGTTCTTGCCCAAACATCCGGGTGGAAGCGGGATGGGTGATAGAGCATGTAGAACCTCATTTTTTGGGGTTTTAGTGCGCCGAAGAACCTCCTCCTTCTATCCAGAGTGACATGTAGGCCTTTTGGCACGCAAACGGAATCATGTCGCATTGTTCTTTACGTTATTGTCCCAATATGTGTCCGTGGGTGCGCTCACGGAAGGGTGGAAGACGCTAGGAGAGTACACGCCAACGATTAAATCATCCGAAACCCAATTTTGCAAGCCGTTTTTGGCCTCAAAAATTTTGCCGAAGCCGACGAAGTTGGTCCCCAAGAGATACAACTTTTCGTTGCGGTCGTTTTGGCAGGTCATGGAGCTCAAACGGAGTTCGTATGACCAAATTACGACCGTTTTACGGATACAACTCAACTGGATTTCAGCACCGGGAGAACACCGTGAGTCCAGCTTCCAAGGTAAGTTCATCGCGCGGGCCAGCCATCTTTCACCACTCAGAATTACCTATTATTTTGCGTGTATATGAATATAACACAGAAGAGCTGCTATGCACATTTTCGTCAAAGAACGAGGCATGTTCTTGCCCAAACATCCGGGTGGAAGCGGGATGGGTGATAGAGCAGGTAAAACCTCATTTTTTGGGGTTTTGGTGCGCCGAAGAACCTCCTCCTTCTATCCAGAGTGACATGTAGGCCTTTTGGCACGCAAATGGAATCATGTCGCTTTGTTCTGTACGTTATTGTCCCAATATGTGTCCGTGGGTCCGCTCACGGAAGGGTGGAAGACGCTAGGAGAGTACACGCCAACGATTAAATCATCCGAAACCCAATTTTGCAAGCCGTATTTGGCCTCAAAAATTTTGCCGAAGCTGACGAAGTTGGTCCCCGAGAGATACAACTTTTCGTTGCGGTCGTTTTGGCAGGTCATGGAGCTCAAACGGAGTTCGTATGACCAAATTACGACCGTTTTACAGATACAACTCAACTGGATTTCAGCACCGGGAGAACACCGTGAGTCCAACTTCCAAGGTAAGTTGATCGCGCGGGCCAGCCATCTTTCACCACTCGGAATTACCTATTATTTTGCGTGTATATGAAATAAACACAGAAGAGCTGCTATGCACATTTTCGTCAAAGAACAAGGCATGTTCTTGCCCAAACATCTGGGTGGAAGCCGGATGGGTGATAGAGCATGTAAAACCTCATTTTTTGGGGTTTTGGTGTGCCGAAGAACCTCCTCCTTCTATCCAGAGTGACATGTAGGCCTTTTGGCACGCAAATGGAATCATGTCGCATTGTTCTGTACGTTATTGTCCCAATATGTGTCCGTGGGTGCGCTCACGGAAGGGTGGAAGACGCTAGGAGAGTACACGCCAACGATTCAATCATCCGAAACCCAATTTTGCAAGCCGTTTTTGGCCTCAAAATTTTTGCCGAAGCCGACGAAGTGGGTCCCCGAGAGATACAACTTTTCGTTGTGGTCGTTTTGGCAGGTCATGGAGCTCAAACGGAGTTCGTATGACCAGATTACGACCGTTTTACGGATACAACTCAACTGGATTTCAGCACCGGGAGAACACCGTGAGTCCAGCTTCCAAGGTAAGTTGATCGCGCGGGCCAGCCATCTTTCACCACTCGGAATTACCTATTATTTTGCGTGTATATGAATATAACATAGAAGAGCTGCTATGCACATTTTTGTCAAAGAACGAGGCATGTTCTTGCCCAAACATCCGGGTGGAAGCGGGATGGGAGATAGAGCATGTAGAACCTCATTTTTTGGGGTTTTGGTGCGCCGAAGAACCTCCTCCTTCTATCCAGAGTGACATGTAGGCCTTTTGGCACGCAAATGGAATCATGTCGCATTGTTCTGTACGTTATTGTCCCAATATGTGTCCGTGGGTGCGCTCACGGAAGGGTGGAAGACGCTAGGAGAGTACACGCCAACGATTAAATCATCCGAAACCCAATTTTGCAAGCCGTTTTTGGCCTCAAAAATTTTGCCGAAGCCGACGAAGTTGGTCCCCGAGAGATACAACTTTTCGTTGCGGTCGTTTTGGCAGGTCACGGAGCTCAAACGGAGTTCGTATGACCAAATTACGACCGTTTTACGGATACAACTCAACTGGATTTTAGCACCGGGAGAACACCGTGAGTCGAGCTTCCAAGGTAAGTTGATCACGCGGGCCAGCCATTTTCACCACTCGGAATTACATATTATTTTGCGTGTATATGAATATAACACAGAAGAGCTGCTATGCACATTTTCGTCAAAGAACGAGGCATGTTCTTGCCCAAACATCCGGGTGGAAGCGGGATGGGTGATAGAGCATGTAGAACCTCATTTTTTGGGGTTTTGGTGCGCCGAAGAACCTCCTCCTTCTATCCAGAGTGACATGTAGGCCTTTTGGCACGCAAATGGAATCATGTCGCATTGTTCTTTACGTTATTGTCCCAATATGTGTCCGTGGGTGCGCTCACGGAAGGGTGGAAGACGCTAGGAGAGTACACGCCAACGATTAAATCATCCGAAACCCAATTTTGCAAGCCGTTTTTGGCCTCAAAATTTTTGCCAAAGCCGACGAAGTTGGTCCCCAAGAGATACAACTTTTCGTTGCGGTCGTTTTGGCAGGTCATGGAGCTCAAACGGAGTTCGTATGACCAAATTACGACCGTTTTACGGATACAACTCAACTGGATTTCAGCACCGGGAGAACACCGTGAGTCCAGCTTCCAAGGTAAGTTCATCGCGCGGGCCAGCCATCTTTCACCACTCAGAATTACCTATTATTTTGCGTGTATATGAATATAACACAGAAGAGCTGCTATGCACATTTTCGTCAAAGAACGAGGCATGTTCTTGCCCAAACATCCGGGTGGAAGCGGGATGGGTGATAGAGCAGGTAAAACCTCATTTTTTGGGGTTTTGGTGCGCCGAAGAACCTCCTCCTTCTATCCAGAGTGACATGTAGGCCTTTTGGCACGCAAATGGAATCATGTCGCTTTGTTCTGTACGTTATTGTCCCAATATGTGTCCGTGGGTGCGCTCACGGAAGGGTGGAAGACGCTAGGAGAGTACACGCCAACGATTCAATCATCCGAAACCCAATTTTGCACGCCGTTTTTGGCCTCCAAAATTTTGACGAAGCCGACGAAGTAGGTCCCCGAGGGATTCAACTTTTCGTTGCGGTCGTTTTGGCAGGTCATGGAGCTCAAACGGAGTTCGTATGACCAAATTACGACCGTTTTACGGATACAACTCAACTGGATTTCAGCACCGGGGGAACACCGTGAGTCCAACTTCCAAGGTAAGTTGATCGCGCGGGCCAGCCATCTTTCACCACTCGGAATTACCTATTATTTTGCGTGTATATGAATATAACATAGAAGAGCTGCTATGCACATTTTTGTCAAAGAACGAGGCATGTTCTTGCCCAAACATCCGGGTGGAAGCGGGATGGGAGATAGAGCATGTAGAACCTCATTTTTTGGGGTTTTGGTGCGCCGAAGAACCTCCTCCTTCTATCCAGAGTGACATGTAGGCCTTTTGGCACGCAAATGGAATCATGTCGCATTGTTCTGTACGTTATTGTCCCAATATGTGTCCGTGGGTGCGCTCACGGAAGGGTGGAAGACGCTAGGAGAGTACACGCCAACGATTAAATCATCCGAAACCCAATTTTGCAAGCCGTTTTTGGCCTCAAAAATTTTGCCGAAGCCGACGAAGTTGGTCCCCGAGAGATACAACTTTTCGTTGCGGTCGTTTTGGCAGGTCACGGAGCTCAAACGGAGTTCGTATGACCAAATTACGACCGTTTTACGGATACAACTCAACTGGATTTTAGCACCGGGAGAACACCGTGAGTCGAGCTTCCAAGGTAAGTTGATCGCGCGGGCCAGCCATCTTTCACAACTCAGAATTACCTATTATTTTGCGTGTATATGAATATAACACAGAAGAGCTGCTATGCACATTTTCGTCAAAGAACGAGGCGTGTTCTTGCCCAAACATCCGGGTGGAAGCGGGATGGGTGATAGAGCATGTAGAACCTCATTTTTTGGGGTTTTGGTGCGCCGAAGAACCTCCTCCTTCTATCCAGAGTGACATGTAGGCCTTTTGGCACGCAAATGGAATCATGTCGCATTGTTATGTACGTTATTGTCCCAATATGTGTCCGTGGGTGCGCTCACGGAAGGGTGGAAGACGCTAGCAGATTACACGCCGACGATTAAATCATCTGAAACACAATTTTGCACGCCGTTTTTGGCCTCCAAAATTTTGCCGAAGCCAACAAAGTTGGTCCCCGAGGGATGCAACCTTTCGTTGCGGTCGTTTTGGCAGGTCGTGGAGCTCAAACGGAGTTCGTATGACCAAATTACGACCGTTTTACGGATACAACTCAACTGGATTTCAGCACCGGGGGAACACCGTGAGTCCAGCTTCCAAGGTAAGTTCATCGCGCGGGCCAGCCATCTTTCACAACTCATAATTACCTATTATTTTGCGTGTATATGAATATAACACAGAAGAGCTGCTATGCACATTTTCGTCCAAGAACGAGGCGTGTTCTTGCCCAAACATCCGGGTGGAAGCGGGATGGGTGATAGAGCAGGTAAAACCTCATTTTTTGGGGTTTTGGTGCGCCGAAGAACCTCCTCCTTCTATCCAGAGTGACATGTAGGCCTTTTGGCACGCAAATGGAATCATGTCGCATTGTTCTGTACGTTATTGTCCCAATATGTGTCCGTGGGTCCGCTCACGGAAGGGTGGAAGACGCTAGGAGAGTACACGCCAACGATTAAATCATCCGAAACCCAATTTTGCACGCCGTTTTTGGCCTCCAAAATTTTGACGAAGCCGACGAAGTAGGTCCCCGAGGGATTCAACTTTTCGTTGCGGTCGTTTTGGCAGGTCATGGAGCTCAAACGGAGTTCGTATGACCAAATTACGACCGTTTTACGGATACAACTCAACTGGATTTCAGCACCGGGGGAACACCGTGAGTCCAACTTCCAAGGTAAGTTGATCGCGCGGGCCAGCCATCTTTCACCACTCGGAATTACCTATTATTTTGCGTGTATATGAATATAACACAGAAGAGCTGCTATGCACATTTTCGTCAAAGAACGAGGCATGTTCTTGCCCAAACATCCGGGTGGAAGCGGGATGGGTGATAGAGCATGTAGAACCTCATTTTTTGGGGTTTTGGTGCGCCGAAGAACCTCCTCCTTCTATCCAGAGTGACATGTAGGCCTTTTGGCACGCAAATGGAATCATGTCGCATTGTTCTGTACGTTATTGTCCGAATATGTGTCCGTGGGTGCGCTAACGGAAGGGTGGAAGACGCTAGGAGAGTACACGCCGACGATTAAATCATCCGAAACACAATTTTGCACGCCGTTTTTGGCCTCCAAAATTTTGCCGAAGCCAACAAAGTTGGTCCCCGAGGGATGCAACCTTTCGTTGCGGTCGTTTTGGCAGGTCGTGGAGCTCAAACGGAGTTCGTATGACCAAATTAAGACCGTTTTACGGATACAACTCAACTGGATTTCAGCACCGGGGGAACACCGTGAGTCCAGCTTCCAAGGTAAGTTGATCGCGCGGGCCAGCCATCTTTCACAACTCGGAATTACCTATTATTTTGCGTGTATATGAATATAACACAGAAGAGCTGTTATGCACATTTTCGTCCAAGAACGAGGCGTGTTCTTGCCCAAACATCCGGGTGGAAGCGGGATGGGTGATAGAGCATGTAAAACCTCATTTTTTGGGGTTTTGGTGCGCCGAAGAACCTCCTCCTTCTATCCAGAGTGACATGTAGGCCTTTTGGCACGCAAATGGAATCATGTCGCATTGTTATGTACGTTATTGTCCCAATATGTGTCCGTGGGTGCGCTCACGGAAGGGTGGAAGACGCTAGCAGATTACACGCCGACGATTAAATCATCTGAAACACAATTTTGCACGCCGTTTTTGGCCTCCAAAATTTTGCCGAAGCCAACAAAGTTGGTCCCCGAGGGATGCAACCTTTCGTTGCGGTCGTTTTGGCAGGTCGTGGAGCTCAAAAGGAGTTCGTATGACCAAATTAAGACCGTTTTACGGATACAACTCAACTGGATTTCAGCACCGGGGGAACACCGTGAGTCCAGCTTCCAAGGTAAGTTGATCGCGCGGGCCAGCCATCTTTCACAACTCATAATTACCTATTATTTTGCGTGTATATGAATATAACACAGAAGAGCTGTTATGCACATTTTCGTCCAAGAACGAGGCGTGTTCTTGCCCAAACATCCAGGTGGAAGCGGGATGGGTGATAGAGCATGTAAAACCTCATTTTTTGGGGTTTTGGTGCGCCGAAGAACCTCCTCCTTCTATCCAGAGTGACATGTAGGCCTTTTGGCACGCAAATGGAATCATGTCGCATTGTTCTGTACGTTATTGTCCCAATATGTGTCCGTGGGTGCGCTCACGGAAGGGTGGAAGACGCTAGGAGAGTACACGCCCACGATTAAATCATCTGAAACCCAATTTTGCAAGCCGTTTTTGGCCTCAAAAATTTTGCCGAAGCCGACGAAGTTGGTCCCCGAGGGATACAACTTTTCGTTGCGGTCGTTTTGGCAGGTCATGGAGCTCAAACGGAGTTTGTATGACCAAATTACGACCGTTTTACCGATACAACTCAACTGGATTTCAGCACCGTGGGAACACCGTGAGTCCAGCTTCCAAGGTAAGTTGATCACGCGGGCCAGCCATCTTTCACCACTCGGAATTACCTATTATTTTGCGTGTATATGAATATAACACAGAAGAGCTGCTATGCACATTTTCGTCAAAGAACGAGGCGTGTTCTTGCCCAAACATCCGGGTGGAAGCGGGATGGGTGATAGAGCAGGTAAAACTCATTTTTTGGGGTTTTGGTGCGCCGAAGAACCTCCTCCTTCTATCCAGAGTGACATGTAGGCCTTTTGGCACGCAAATGGAATCATGTCGCATTTTTCTGTACGTTATTGTCCCAATATGTGTCCGTGGGTGCGCTCACGGAAGGGTGGAAGACGCTAGGAGAGTACACGCCAACGATTAAAGCATCCGAAACCCAATTTTGCACGCCGTTTTTGGCCTCCAAAATTTTGACGAAGCCGACGAAGTAGGTCCCCGAGGGATTCAACTTTTCGTTGCGGTCGTTTTCGCAGGTCATGGAGCTCAAACGGAGTTCGTATGACCAAATTACGACCGTTTTACGGATACAACTCAACTGGATTTCTGCATCGGGGGAACACCGTGAGTCCAGCTTCCAATGTAAGTTGATCGCGCGGGCCTGCCATCTTTCACCACTCGGAATTACCTATAATTTTGCGTGTATATGAATATAACACAGAAGAGCTGCTATGCACATTTTCGTCCAAGAAAGAGGCATGTTCTTGCCCAAACATCCGGGTGGAAGCGGGATGGGTGATAGAGCATGTAAAACCTCATTTTTTGGGGTTTTGGTGCGCCGAAGAACCTCCTCCTTCTATCCAGAGTGACATGTAGGCCTTTTGGCACGCAAATGGAATCATGTCGCATTGTTCTGTACGTTATTGTCCCAATATGTGTCCGTGGGTGCGCTCACGGAAGGGTGGAAGACGCTAGGAGAGTACACGCCGACGATTAAATCATCCGAAACACAATTTTGCACGCCGTTTTTGGCCTCCAAAATTTTGCCGAAGCCGACGAAGTTGGTCCCTGAGGGATACAACTTTTCGTTGCGGTCGTTTTGGCAAGTCGTGGAGCTCAAACGGAGTTCGTATGACCAAATTACGACCGTTTTACGGATACAACTCAACTGGATTTCAGCACCGGGGGAACACCGTGAGTCCAGCTTCCAAGGTAAGTTGATCGCGCGGGCCAGCCATCTTTCACCACTCGGAATTACCTATTATTTTGCGTGTATATGAATATAACACAGAAGAGCTGCTATGCACATTTTCGTCAAAGAACGAGGCGTGTTCTTGCCCAAACATCCGGGTGGAAGCGGGATGGGTGATAGAGCAGGTAAAACTCATTTTTTGGGGTTTTGGTGCGCCGAAGAACCTCCTCCTTCTATCCAGAGTGACATGTAGGCCTTTTGGCACGCAAATGGAATCATGTCGCATTGTTCTGTACGTTATTGTCCGAATATGTGTCCGTGGGTGCGCTAACGGAAGGGTGGAAGACGCTAGGAGAGTACACGCCGACGATTAAATCATCCGAAACACAATTTTGCACGCCGTTTTTGGCCTCCAAAATTTTGCCGAAGCCAACAAAGTTGGTCCCCGAGGGATGCAACCTTTCGTTGCGGTCGTTTTGGCAGGTTGTGGAGCTCAAACGGAGTTCGTATGACCAAATTAAGACCGTTTTACGGATACAACTCAACTGGATTTCAGCACCGGGGGAACACCGTGAGTCCAGCTTCCAAGGTAAGTTGATCGCGCGGGCCAGCCATCTTTCACAACTCGGAATTACCTATTATTTTGCGTGTATATGAATATAACACAGAAGAGCTGTTATGCACATTTTCGTCCAAGAACGAGGCGTGTTCTTGCCCAAACATCCGGGTGGAAGCCGGATGGGTGATAGAGCATGTAAAACCTCATTTTTTGGGGTTTTGGTGCGCCGAAGAACCTCCTCCTTCTATCCAGAGTGACATGTAGGCCTTTTGGCACGCAAATGGAATCATGTCGCATTGTTCTGTACGTTATTGTCCCAATATGTGTCCGTGGGTGCGCTCACGGAAGGGTGGAAGACGCTAGGAGAGTACATGCCCACGATTAAATCATCCGAAACCCAATTTTGCAAGCCGTTTTTGGCCTCAAAAATTTTGCCGAAGCCGACCAAGTTGGTCCCCGAGGGATACAACTTTTCGTTGCGGTCGTTTTGGCAGGTCATGGAGCTCAAACGGAGTTTGTATGACCAAATTACGACCGTTTTACGGATACAACTCAACTGGATTTCAGCACCGGGGGAACACCGTGAGTCCAGCTTCCAAGGTAAGTTGATCACGCGGGCCAGCCATCTTTCACCACTCGGAATTACCTATTATTTTGCGTGTATATGAATATAACACAGAAGAGCTGCTATGCACATTTTCGTCCAAGAAAGAGGCATGTTCTTGCCCAAACATCCGGGTGGAAGCGGGATGGGTGATAGAGCATGTAAAACCTCATTTTTTGGGGTTTTGGTGCGCCGAAGAACCTCCTCCTTCTATCCAGAGTGACATGTAGGCCTTTTGGCACGCAAATGGAATCATGTCGCATTGTTCTGTACGTTATTGTCCCAATATGTGTCCGTGGGTGCGCTCACGGAAGGGTGGAAGACGCTAGGAGAGTACACGCCGACGATTAAATCATCCGAAACACAATTTTGCACGCCGTTTTTGGCCTCCAAAATTTTGCCGAAGCCGACGAAGTTGGACCCCGAGGGATACAACTTTTCGTTGCGGTCGTTTTGGCAAGTCGTGGAGCTCAAACGGAGTTCGTATGACCAAATTACGACCGTTTTACGGATACAACTCAACTGGATTTCAGCACCGGGGGAACACCGTGAGTCCAGCTTCCAAGGTAAGTTGATCGCGCGGGCCAGCCATCTTTCACCACTCGGAATTACCTATTATTTTGCGTGTATATGAATATAACACAGAAGAGCTGCTATGCACATTTTCGTCAAAGAACGAGGCGTGTTCTTGCCCAAACATCCGGGTGGAAGCGGGATGGGTGATAGAGCAGGTAAAACTCATTTTTTGGGGTTTTGGTGCGCCGAAGAACCTCCTCCTTCTATCCAGAGTGACATGTAGGCCTTTTGGCACGCAAATGGAATCATGTCGCATTGTTCTGTACGTTATTGTCCGAATATGTGTCCGTGGGTGCGCTAACGGAAGGGTGGAAGACGCTAGGAGAGTACACGCCGACGATTAAATCATCCGAAACACAATTTTGCACGCCGTTTTTGGCCTCCAAAATTTTGCCGAAGCCAACAAAGTTGGTCCCCGAGGGATGCAACCTTTCGTTGCGGTCGTTTTGGCAGGTTGTGGAGCTCAAACGGAGTTCGTATGACCAAATTAAGACCGTTTTACGGATACAACTCAACTGGATTTCAGCACCGGGGGAACACCGTGAGTCCAGCTTCCAAGGTAAGTTGATCGCGCGGGCCAGCCATCTTTCACAACTCGGAATTACCTATTATTTTGCGTGTATATGAATATAACACAGAAGAGCTGTTATGCACATTTTCGTCCAAGAACGAGGCGTGTTCTTGCCCAAACATCCGGGTGGAAGCCGGATGGGTGATAGAGCATGTAAAACCTCATTTTTTGGGGTTTTGGTGCGCCGAAGAACCTCCTCCTTCTATCCAGAGTGACATGTAGGCCTTTTGGCACGCAAATGGAATCATGTCGCATTGTTCTGTACGTTATTGTCCCAATATGTGTCCGTGGGTGCGCTCACGGAAGGGTGGAAGACGCTAGGAGAGTACATGCCCACGATTAAATCATCCGAAACCCAATTTTGCAAGCCGTTTTTGGCCTCAAAAATTTTGCCGAAGCCGACCAAGTTGGTCCCCGAGGGATACAACTTTTCGTTGCGGTCGTTTTGGCAGGTCATGGAGCTCAAACGGAGTTTGTATGACCAAATTACGACCGTTTTACGGATACAACTCAACTGGATTTCAGCACCGGGGGAACACCGTGAGTCCAGCTTCCAAGGTAAGTTGATCACGCGGGCCAGCCATCTTTCACCACTCGGAATTACCTATTATTTTGCGTGTATATGAATATAACACAGAAGAGCTGCTATGCACATTTTCGTCAAAGAACGAGGCGTGTTCTTGCCCAAACATCCGGGTGGAAGCGGGATGGGTGATAGAGCAGGTAAAACTCATTTTTTGGGGTTTTGGTGTGCCGAAGAACCTCCTCCTTCTATCTAGAGTGACATGTAGGCCTTTTGGCACGCAAATGGAATCATGTCGCATTGTTCTGTACGTTATTGTCCCAATATGTGTCCGTGGGTGCGCTCACGGAAGGGTGGAAGACGCTAGGAGAGTACACGCCGACGATTAAATCATCCGAAACACAATTTTGCATGCCGTTTTTGGCCTCCAAAATTTTACCGAAGCCGACGAAGTTCGTCCCCGAGGGATACAACTTTTCGTTGCGGTCGTTTTGGCAAGTCGTGGAGCCCAAACGGAGTTCGTATGACCAAATTACGACCGTTTTACGGATACAACTCAACTGGATTTCAGCACCGGGGGAACACCGTGAGTCCAGCTTCCAAGGTAAGTTGATCGCGCGGGCCAGCCATCTTTCACCACTCGGAATTACCTATTATTTTGCGTGTATATGAATATAACACAGAAGAGCTGCTATGCACATTTTCGTCAAAGAACGAGGCGTGTTCTTGCCCAAACATCCGGGTGGAAGCGGGATGGGTGATAGGGCAGGTAAAACTCATTTTTTGGGGTTTTGGTGCGCCGAAGAACCTCCTCCTTCTATCCAGAGTGACATGTAGGCCTTTTGGCACGCAAATGGAATCATGTCGCATTGTTCTGTACGTTATTGTCCGAATATGTGTCCGTGGGTGCGCTAACGGAAGGGTGGAAGACGCTAGGAGAGTACACGCCGACGATTAAATCATCCGAAACACAATTTTGCACGCCGTTTTTGGCCTCCAAAATTTTGCCGAAGCCAACAAAGTTGGTCCCCGAGGGATGCAACCTTTCGTTGCGGTCGTTTTGGCAGGTTGTGGAGCTCAAACGGAGTTCGTATGACCAAATTAAGACCGTTTTACGGATACAACTCAACTGGATTTCAGCACCGGGGGAACACCGTGAGTCCAGCTTCCAAGGTAAGTTGATCGCGCGGGCCAGCCATCTTTCACAACTCGGAATTACCTATTATTTTGCGTGTATATGAATATAACACAGAAGAGCTGTTATGCACATTTTCGTCCAAGAACGAGGCGTGTTCTTGCCCAAACATCCGGGTGGAAGCGGGATGGGTGATAGAGCATGTAAAACCTCATTTTTTGGGGTTTTGGTGCGCCGAAGAACCTCCTCCTTCTATCCAGAGTGACATGTAGGCCTTTTGGCACGCAAATGGAATCATGTCGCATTGTTCTGTACGTTATTGTCCCAATATGTGTCCGTGGGTGCGCTCACGGAAGGGTGGAAGACGCTAGGAGAGTACACGCCCACGATTAAATCATCCGAAACCCAATTTTGCAAGCCGTTTTTGGCCTCAAAAATTTTGCCGAAGCCGACCAAGTTGGTCCCCGAGGGATACAACTTTTCGTTGCGGTCGTTTTGGCAGGTCATGGAGCTCAAACGGAGTTTGTATGACCAAATTACGACCGTTTTACGGATACAACTCAACTGGATTTCAGCACCGGGGGAACACCGTGAGTCCAGCTTCCAAGGTAAGTTGATCACGCGGGCCAGCCATCTTTCACCACTCGGAATTACCTATTATTTTGCGTGTATATGAATATAACACAGAAGAGCTGCTATGCACATTTTCGTCAAAGAACGAGGCGTGTTCTTGCCCAAACATCCGGGTGGAAGCGGGATGGGTGATAGAGCAGGTAAAACTCATTTTTTGGGGTTTTGGTGCGCCGAAGAACCTCCTCCTTCTATCTAGAGTGACATGTAGGCCTTTTGGCACGCAAATGGAATCATGTCGCATTGTTCTGTACGTTATTGTCCCAATATGTGTCCGTGGGTGCGCTCACGGAAGGGTGGAAGATGCTAGGAGAGTACACGCCGACGATTAAATCATCCGAAACACAATTTTGCATGCCGTTTTTGGCCTCCAAAATTTTGCCGAAGCCGACGAAGTTGGTCCCCGAGGGATACAACTTTTCGTTGCGGTCGTTTTGGCAAGTCGTGGAGCTCAAACGGAGTTCGTATGACCAAATTACGACCGTTTTACGGATACAACTCAACTGGATTTCAGCACCGGGGGAACACCGTGAGTCCAGCTTCCAAGGTAAGTTGATCGCGCGGGCCAGCCATCTTTCACCACTCGGAATTACCTATTATTTTGCGTGTATATGAATATAACACAGAAGAGCTGCTATGCACATTTTCGTCAAAGAACGAGGCGTGTTCTTGCCCAAACATCCGGGTGGAAGCGGGATGGGTGATAGAGCAGGTAAAACTTATTTTTTGGGGTTTTTTTGCGCCGAAGAACCTCCTCCTTCTATCCAGAGTGACATGTAGGCCTTTTGGCACGCAAATGGAATCATGTCGCATTGTTCTGTACGTTATTGTCCGAATATGTGTCCGTGGGTGCGCTAACGGAAGGGTGGAAGACGCTAGGAGAGTACACGCCGACGATTAAATCATCTGAAACACAATTTTGCACGCCGTTTTTGGCCTCCAAAATTTTGCCGAAGCCAACAAAGTTGGTCCCCGAGGGATGCAACCTTTCGTTGCGGTCGTTTTGGCAGGTTGTGGAGCTCAAACGGAGTTCGTATGACCAAATTAAGACCGTTTTACGGATACAACTGAACTGGATTTCAGCACCGGGGGAACACCGTGAGTCCAGCTTCCAAGGTAAGTTGATCGCGCGGGCCAGCCATCTTTCACAACTCGGAATTACCTATTATTTTGCGTGTATATGAATATAACACAGAAGAGCTGTTATGCACATTTTCGTCCAAGAACGAGGCGTGTTCTTGCCCAAACATCCGGGTGGAAGCGGGATGGGTGATAGAGCATGTAAAACCTCATTTTTTGGGGTTTTGGTGCGCCGAAGAACCTCCTCCTTCTATCCAGAGTGACATGTAGGCCTTTTGGCACGCAAATGGAATCATGTCGCATTGTTCTGTACGTTATTGTCCCAATATGTGTCCGTGGGTGCGCTCACGGAAGGGTGGAAGACGCTAGGAGAGTACACGCCCACGATTAAATCATCCGAAACCCAATTTTGCAAGCCGTTTTTGGCCTCAAAAATTTTGCCGAAGCCGACCAAGTTTGTCCCCGAGGGATACAACTTTTCGTTGCGGTCGTTTTGGCAGGTCATGGAGCTCAAACGGAGTTTGTATGACCAAATTACGACCGTTTTACGGATACAACTCAACTGGATTTCAGCACCGGGGGAACACCGTGAGTCCAGCTTCCAAGGTAAGTTGATCACGCGGGCCAGCCATCTTTCACCACTCGGAATTACCTATTATTTTGCGTGTATATGAATATAACACAGAAGAGCTGCTATGCACATTTTCGTCAAAGAACGAGGCGTGTTCTTGCCCAAACATCCGGGTGGAAGCGGGATGGGTGATAGAGCAGGTAAAACTCATTTTTTGGGGTTTTGGTGCGCCGAAGAACCTCCTCCTTCTATCTAGAGTGACATGTAGGCCTTTTGGCACGCAAATGGAATCATGTCGCATTGTTCTGTACGTTATTGTCCCAATATGTGTCCGTGGGTGCGCTCACGGAAGGGTGGAAGACGCTAGGAGAGTACACGCCGACGATTAAATCATCCGAAACACAATTTTGCACGCCGTTTTTGGATTCCAAAATTTTGGCGAAGCCGACGAAGTTGGTCCCCGAGGGATGCAACTTTTCGTTGCGGTCGTTTTGGCAGGTCGTGGAGGTCAAACGGAGTTCGTATGACCAAATTACGACCGTTTTACGGATACAACTCAACTGGATTTCAGCACCGGGGGAACACCGTGAGTCCAGTTTCCAAGGTAAGTTGATCGCGCGGGCCAGCCATCTTTCACCACTCGGAATTACCTATTATTTTGCGTGTATATGAATATAACACAGAAGAGCTGCTATGCACATTTTCGTCCAAGAACGAGGCATGTTCTTGCCCAAACATCCGGGTGGAAGCGGGATGGGTGATAGAGCATGTAAAACCTCATTTTTTGGGGTTTTGGTGCGCCGAAGAACCTCCTCCTTCTATCCAGAGTGACATGTAGGCCTTTTGACACGCAAATGGAATCATGTCGCATTGTTCTGTACGTTATTGTCCCAATATGTGTCCGTGGGTGCGCTCACGGAAGGGTGGAAGACGCTAGCAGAGTACACGCCGACGATTAAATCATCCGAAACACAATTTTGCATGCTATTTTTGGCCTCCAAAATTTTGCCGAAGCCGACGAAGTTGGTGTTGGGGAACGTTTCATGGGAAACAAAAATTTTCCTACGCACACATAAGATCTATCCATGGTGATGAGCATCTACGAGAGGGAGAGTGAATCTACATACCCTTGTAGATCGCTAAGCGGAAGCGTTAATAAACGCGGTTGATGTAGTCGAACGTCTTCGCGATCCAAATCGCCGAGCGTCCCGCGATCCAATCACGATCCTTCCGATCTAGTGACGAACGGACGGCACCTCCGCGTTCAACACACGTACGGCTTGATGACGCCTTCACCTCCTCGATCCAGCGAGCGATGGTGAAGTAGTGGTTGAGTTCCAGCAGCACGACGGCGTGGTGATGGTGGTGAGGAACAATCTCTGCAGGGCTTCGCCAAGCACTACGGAGATTATGACGGAGGAACTAGAGGGCTAGGGTTGCCGGCACACGGCTTGGGAAATCCTGATGTGTCCCGTGTGCTAGCCCTGCCCCTCTATTTATATGTTGAGCCTTGGGGTCTAAACTTGGAGTAAAAGCCTCCTCCGGGTCGGTTTTGCCCGCACAAGGTCGGTTTGGCCCGCAGGGAAAGAGTCCAACTCGGATCCCTGCCGAACCGTGCACAGCCGCGCACAAGCGGTAGTACCGCTTCACACAAGCGGTAGTACCGCTTGGGCGGTAGTACCGCTTCACACAAGCGGTAGTACCGCTCGGGCGGTAGTACCGCTTCAACAAGCGGTAGTACCGCTTACGCGGCAGCAAAACTACTTTTGCACTTTCCAATACCTTGTGGGCTTTATCCCTTTGGCTCATATAAAGTGTTGCTGCACCCGAACACTTCGGTAAACATCCGGAACCTCTTCCGGTGAACTTCGGAACCCTTCCAGAGATCAAAACACTATTATCACATATATCAATCTTTACCTCCGGACTATTCCGGAGATCCTCGTCATGTCCGGGATCTTATCCGGGACTCCGAACAACTTTCGGTCACCAACATAATAACTCAATTATACTAATCGTCACCAAACGTTAAGTGTGTAGACCCTGCGGGTTCGAGAACTATGTAGACATGACCGAGACACCTCTACGGCCAATAACCAATAGCGGGACCTGGATGCCCATATTGGCTCCTACATATTCTACGAAGATCTTTATCGGTCGAACCTCTATGTCAAGGATTCAGTTAATCCCGTATGCTGTTCCCTTTGTTCTTCGGTATGTTACTTGCCCGAGATTCGATCGTCGGTATCACTATACCTAGTTCAATCTCGTTACCGGCAAGTCTCTTTACTCGTTCCGTAATACAAGATCTCGTGGCTAACACTTTTAGTCACATTGCTTGCAAGGCTCATTGTGATGTTGTATTACCGAGTGGGCCCTGAGATACCTCTCCGTCATACGGAGTAACAAATCCCAGTCTTGATCCATGCCAACCCAACAGACACCCTCGGAGATATCTGTAGAGCACCTTTATAGTCACCCAGTTACGTTGCGACGTTTGATACACACAAGGTATTCCTCCGGTGTTAGTGAGTTGCATGATCTCATGGTCAAAGGAACAGATACTTGACATGCAGAAAACAATAGCAATAAACTGACACGATCATATGCTACGTTCGTAGTTTGGGTCTTGTCCATCACATCATTCTCCTAATGATGTGATCCCGTTATCAAATGACATCTCATGTCCATGGCTAGGAAACCTTAACCATCTTTGATCAACAAGCTAGTCAACTAGAGGCTTACTAGGGACACAGTGTTGTCTATGTACCCACACATGTATTTGAGTTTCCAATCAATACAATTATAGCATGGATAATAAACGATTATCATGAACAAGGAAATATAATAATAACCAATTTATTATTGCCTCTAGGGCATATTTCCAACAGTCTCCCACTTGCACTAGAGTCAATAATCTAGTTCACATCACTATGTGATTTACATTGTAATGAATCGAACACCCATGCAGTTCTGGTGTTGTTCATGTTTAGCCCTTGGAAGAGGTTTAGTCAACGGATCTGCAACATTTAGATCCGTGTGTACTTTGCAAATATTTATGTCGTCCTCCTTGATGTAATCGCGGATGGAATTGAAACGTCGCTTTATGTGTCTGGTCCTCTTGTGAAATCTTGGTTCCTTGGCTAGAGCAATGGCACCAGTATTATCACAAAACAGAGTCATTGGGTTAAGCGCACTAGGCACTACTCCAAGATCTATCATGAACTCCTTCATCCAGACACTTTCCTTCGCCGCCTCCGAGGCAGCGATGTACTCCGCTTCGCATGTAGAATCTGCTACCACGCTTTGCTTGGAACTGCACCAGCTAACCGCACCCCCATTAAGAATAAATACGTATCCGGTTTGCGACTTAGAGTCATCCGGATCAGTGTCAAAGCTTGCATCGACGTAACCCTTTACGACGAGCTCTTGATCACCTCCATAAACGAGAAACATGTCCTTAGTCCTTTTCAGGTACTTCAGGATATTCTTGACCGCCGTCCAGTGTTCCATTCCTGGATCACCTTGAAACCTTCCGACCATACTTATGGCAAGGCTGACATCGGGTCTTGTGCACAGCATTGCATACATGATAGAGCCTATGGCTGAAGCATAGGGGATGACACTCATCTTTTCTCTATCTTCTGCAGTCACTGGGCATTGAGTCTTACTCAACTTCACACCTTGCAAAATAGGCAAGAACCCCTTCTTGGACTGATCCATTTTGAACTTCTTCAAAATCTTATCAAGGTATGTGCTTTGTGAAAGTCCTATTAAGCGTCTTGATCTATCTCTATAGATCTTGATGCCTAATATGAAAGCAGCTTCTCCTAGGTCCTTCATTGAAAAACTCTTGTTCAAATATTCCTTTACGCTTTCCAGCATTTCTATATTGTTTCCAATCAGCAATATGTCATCCACATATAATATTAGAAACGCTATAGAGCTCCCACTCACTTTCTTGTAAATACAAGCTTCTCCGTAAACTTGTATAAACTCGAACGCTTTGATCACCTCATCAAAACGAAGATTCCAACTCCGAGATGCTTGCACCAGTCCATAAATGGATCGCTGGAGTTTGCAAGCTTTGTCAGCATTCTCTGGATCGACGAAACCTTCTGGTTGCATCATATACAACTCTTCCTTAAGGTAACCGTTAAGGAACGCTGTTTTGACATCCATCTGCCAAATTTCATAATCGAAAAAGGCAGCTATTGCTAACATGATTCTGACGGACTTAAGCATCGCTACGGGTGAGAAGGTCTCATCGTAGTCAACTCCTTGAACTTGTGAAAAACCCTTTGCCACAAGTCGAGCTTTATAGACGGTGACATTACCGTCCGCGTCCGTCTTCCTCTTAAAGATCCATTTGTTCTGAATGGCCTTACGCCCTTCAGGTAATACTTCCAAAGTCCATACTTTGTTTTCATACATGGATCCCATCTCGGATTTCATGGCCTCTAACCACTTCTCGGAATCCGGGCCCATCATCGCTTCTCCATAGCTCGTAGGTTCATCGTTGTTTAACAACATGACCTCTAAGACAGGGTTGCCGTACCACTCAGGAGCAGTACGCGTCCTTGTCGACCTACGAGGTTCGATAGCAACTTGATCCAAAGCTTCATGATCATCATCATTAACTTCCTCTTCAGCTAATGTAGGCTCCACAGAAACAACTTTCTGCGCTGCGCTACTCTCAGGTTGAAGTAAAGGTTCAACAACCTCATCAAGTTCTATCTTCCTCCCACTCAATTCTTTCGAGAGAAACTCTTTCTCAAGAAATGTTCCGTTTTTAGCGACAAACACTTTGCCTTCGGATCTGAGGTAGAAGGTATACCCAACTGTCTCTTTTGGGTATACTATGAAGACGCATTTCTCCGCTTTGGGTTCCAGCTTTTCAGGCTGAAGCTTTTTGACATAAGCATCACATCCCCAAACTTTAAGAAACGACAGCTTTGGCTTCTTGCCAAACCAAAGTTCATATGGCGTCGTCTCAACGGATTTCGATGGTGCCCTATTTAAAGTGAATGCAGCTGTCTCTAATGCATAACCCCAAAAAGATAGCGGCAAATCGGCAAGAGACATCATAGATCGCACCATATCCAATAAGGTTCGATTACGACGTTCGGACACACCATTACGCTGTGGTGTTCCAGGCGGTGTTAATTGTGAAACAATTCCACACTGTCTTAAGTGACTGCCAAACTCATAACTCAGATATTCTCCTCCTCGATCAGATCGTAGGAATTTAATCTTCTTGTTACGATGATTCTCAACTTCACTCTGAAATTGTTTGAACTTTTCAAATGTTTCAGACTTGTGTTTCATTAAGTAAATATACCCATATCTACTTAAGTCATCAGTGAAGGTGAGAAAGTAACGATAACCACCGCGCGCCTCAATACTCATCGGACCGCACACATCAGTATGTATGATTTCCAATAAGTCACTTGCCCGTTCCATTGTTCCAGAGAACGGCGTTTTAGTCATCTTGCCCATGAGGCATGGCTCACATGTGTCAAGTGATTCAAAATCAAGTGACTCCAAAAGTCCATCAGCATGGAGCTTCCTCATGCGTTTTACGCCAATATGACCTAAACGGCAGTGCCACAAGAAAGTGGTATTATCATTATCAATTCTACATCTTTTGGCATCAATGTTATGAACATGTGTACCATTACTATCGAGATTCAATAAGAATAAACCCCTTACATCGGGTGCATGACCATAAAAGATATTACTCATATAAATAGAACAACCATTATTCTCTGATTTAAATGAGTAACCGTCTCGCAATAAACAAGATCCAGATATAATGTTCATGCTTAACGCAGGCACCAAATAACACTTATTTAGGTTCATCACTAATCCCGACGGTAATCGAAGAGCGAGCGTGCCGACGGCGATCACATCAACCTTGGAACCATTTCCCACGCGCATCGTCACTTCGTCCTTTGCCAGCCTCCGTCTATTCCGCAGTTCCTGTTTTGAGTTGCAAATATGAGCAACCGCACCGGTATCAAATACCCAGGCACTACAACGAGGGTTGGTAAGGTACACATCAATAACATGTATATCATATATACCTTGTTTGTTGTTGGCCGCCTTCTTGTCAGCCAAATACTTGGGGCAATTCCGCTTCCAGTGTCCAGTTCCCTTGCAATGAAAACACACAGTTTCTGGTTTGGGTCCAGCCTTGGGTTTCTTCACGAGAGGAGCAACTGCTTTGCCACTCTTCTTGGAGTTACCCTTCTTACCCTTGCCATTTTTCTTGAAACTAGTGGTTTTATTGACCATCAACACTTGATGCTCCTTCTGAATTTCAGACTCAGCGGCTTTCAGCATCGCAAACAGCTCGGCGACTGACTTGTTCATCCCGTGCATGTTATAGTTCAACACGAAGCTCTTGTAGCTAGGCGGCAATGATTGAAGAACTCTGTCAGTGATAGCCTCTGGCGGAAGGGGCATCCCTAACTCAGCCAGACGGGTGGAGTACCCAGACATTCTGAGCACGTGATCACTGATAGACCCGTTCTCCTCCATCTTGCAAGCATAGAACTTATCGGAGATCTCATATCTCTCGATCCGGGCATTCTTCTGAAAGATAAACTTCAACTCCTGGAACATCTCATATGCTCCATGACGTTCAAAACGTCTTTGAAGTCCCGGTTCTAAGCCATACAACATTGCACATTGAACTATTGAGTAATCATCAGAACGAGCCTGCCAGGCGTTCACAACGTCTAGAGACTCAACTGGAGCAGGTGGATCACCAAGCGGTGCATCAAGGACATAAGCCTTCTGGGAAGCCGTAAGGATAATCCTTAGATTACGGGCCCAGTCCACAAAGTTACTTCCATCATCTTTCAACTTAGCTTTCTCTAGGAACGCATTAAAATTCAGGGGTGCTACTGCGCGAGCCATGATCTACAACATAAATATAGCAAAGACAACTTAGACTATTGTTCTTAGATAATGAGTTTAGTTAATCATATTTAAAAAACTCCCACTCAAATTGACATCCCTCCGATCATTCGAGTGTAACATGATCCAAATCCACCAACTCAAGTCCGATCATCACGTGAGTTGAGGTGGTTTCAATGGTGAACATCTTCATGTTGATCATATCTACTATATGACTCATGTTCGACCTTTCGGTCTCTTGTGTTCCGAGGCCATGTCTGTACATGCTAGGCTCGTCAAGTTTAACCCGAGTGTTCCGCACGTGTAACATGGCTTACACCCGTTGTATGCGAACGTAGAGTCTATCACACCCGATCATCACGGCGTGTCTCGAAACGACGAACTTTCGCAACGGTGCACACTTGGGGAGAACACAATTTATCTTGAAATTTAAGTGAGGGATCACCTTATAATGCTACCGTCGTCCTAAGCAAAATAAGATGCATAAAAGGATTAACATCACATGCAAATCATAAGTGACATGATATGGCCATGAACTTGTGCTTTTGATCTCCATCTCCAAAGCACCGGCATGATCTCCATCGTCACCGGCATGACACCATGATCTCCATCATCTTGATCTCCATCAACGTGTCGCCATAAGGTTGTCGCGCTGACTGTTGCTTCCACGACTATAGCTAACGTTTAGCGATAAAGTAAAGCATTACATAGCGCTTAATGATTGACACGCAGGTCATACAATAATTAAAGACAACTCTATGGCTCCTGCTAGTTGCCGTACTCATCGACATGCAAGTCGTGATATTCTATACAAAACATGATCATCTCATACATCACATATATCTCATCATGTAATTGGCCATATCACATCACAACATACCCTGCAAAAACAAGTTAGACGTCCTCTAATTGTTGTTGCAAATTTTACGTGGCTGCTACGGGTTTGCAAGAACCGTTCTTACCTACGCAAAACCACAACGTGGTGTAGTGATTGCTTTTTGATCTTCTAAAAGAACCCTCTTCATTGAACCGATTCAACTAAAGTGAGAGAGACAGACACCCGCCAGTCACCTTTATGCAACAAGTGCACGCAGCGGTAAAACCAGTCTCGCGTAAGCGTACGCGTAATGTCGGTCCGGGCCGCTTCATCTCACAATACCGCTGAATCAAGTATCAACTAGTAACGGCAAGCAATATGTATACACCCACGCCCACAACTCGTTTGTGTTCTACTCGAGATCTCATCTACGCATAGACCTAGCTCATGATGCCACTGTTGGGGAACGTTGCATGGGAAACAAAAATTTTCCTACGCACACATAAGATCTATCCATGGTGATGAGCATCTACGAGAGGGAGAGTGAATCTACATACCCTTGTAGATCGCTAAGCGGAAGCGTTAATAAACGCGGTTGATGTAGTCGAACGTCTTCGCGATCCAAATCGCCGAGCGTCCCGCGATCCAATCACGATCCTTCCGATCTAGTGCCGAACGGACGGCACCTCCGCGTTCAACACACGTACGGCTTGATGACGCCTTCACCTCCTCGATCCAGCGAGCGATGGTGAAGTAGTGGTTGAGTTCCAGCAGCACGACGGCGTGGTGATGGTGGTGAGGAACAATCTCTGCAGGGCTTCGCCAAGCACTACGGAGATTATGACGGAGGAACTAGAGGGCTAGGGTTGCCGGCACACGGCTTGGGAAATCCTGATGTGTCCCGTGTGCTAGCCCTGCCCCTCTATTTATATGTTGAGCCTTGGGGTCTAAACTTGGAGTAAAAGCCTCCTCCCGGTCGGTTTTGCCCGCACAAGGTCGGTTTGGCCCGCAGGGAAAGAGTCCAACTCGGATCCCTGCCGAACCGTGCATAGCCGCGCACAAGCGGTAGTACCGCTTCACACAAGCGGTAGTACCGCTGGGGCGGTAGTACCGCTTCACACAAGCGGTAGTACCGCTCGGGCGGTAGTACCGCTTCAACAAGCGGTAGTACCGCTCGGGCGGTAGTACCGCTTCAACAAGCGGTAGTACCGCTTACGCGGCAGCAAAACTACTTTTGCACTTTCCAATACCTTGTGGGCTTTATCCCTTTGGCTCATATAAAGTGTTGCTGCACCCGAACACTTCGGTAAACATCCGGAACCTCTTCCGGTGAACTTCGGAACCCTTCCAGAGATCAAAACACTATTATCACATATATCAATCTTTACCTCCGGACTATTCCGGAGATCCTCGTCATGTCTGGGATCTTATCCGGGACTCCGAACAACTTTCGGTCACCAACATAATAACTCAATTATACTAATCGTCACCAAACGTTAAGTGTGTAGACCCTGCGGGTTCGAGAACTATGTAGACATGACCGAGACACCTCTACGGCCAATAACCAATAGCGGGACCTGGATGCCCATATTGGCTCCTACATATTCTACGAAGATCTTTATCGGTCGAACCTCTATGTCAAGGATTCAGTTAATCCCGTATGCTGTTCCCTTTGTTCTTCGGTATGTTACTTGCCCGAGATTCGATCGTCGGTATCACTATACCTAGTTCAATCTCGTTACCGGCAAGTCTCTTTACTCGTTCCGTAATACAAGATCTCGTGGCTAACACTTTTAGTCACATTGCTTGCAAGGCTCATTGTGATGTTGTATTACCGAGTGGGCCCTGAGATACCTCTCCGTCATACGGAGTAACAAATCCCAGTCTTGATCCATGCCAACCCAACAGACACCCTCGGAGATATCTGTAGAGCACCTTTATAGTCACCCAGTTACGTTGCGACGTTTGATACACACAAGGTATTCCTCCGGTGTTAGTGAGTTGCATGATCTCATGGTCAAAGGAACAGATACTTGACATGCAGAAAACAATAGCAATAAACTGACACGATCATATGCTACGTTCGTAGTTTGGGTCTTGTCCATCACATCATTCTCCTAATGATGTGATCCCGTTATCAAATGACATCTCATGTCCATGGCTAGGAAACCTTAACCATCTTTGATCAACAAGCTAGTCAACTAGAGGCTTACTAGGGACACAGTGTTGTCTATGTACCCACACATGTATTTGAGTTTCCAATCAATACAATTATAGCATGGATAATAAACGATTATCATGAACAAGGAAATATAATAATAACCAATTTATTATTGCCTCTAGGGCATATTTCCAACAGTTGGTCCCCGGGAGATACAACTTTTCATTGTAGTCGTTTTGGCAGGTCATGGAGCTCAAACGGAGTTCGTATGACCAAATTACGACCGTTTTACGGATACAACTCAACTGGATTTCAGCACCGGGGGAACACCGTGAGTCCAGCTTCCAAGGTAAGTTGATCGCGCGGGCCAGCCATCTTTCACCACTCGGAATTACCTATGATTTTGCGTGTATATGAATATAACACAGAAGAGCTGCTATGCACATTTTCGTCAAAGAACGAGGCATGTTCTTGCCCAAACATCCGGGTGGAAGTGGGATGGGTGATAGAGCAGGTAAAACCTCATTTTTTGGGGTTTTGGTGCGCCGAAGAACCTCCTCCTTCGATCCAGAGTGACATGTAGGCCTTTTGGCATGCAAATGGAATCATGTCGCATTGTTCTGTACCTTATTGTCCCAATATGTGTCCGTGGGTCCACTCACGGAAGGGTGGAAGACGCTAGGAGAGTACACGCCAACGATTAAATCATCCAAAACCCAATTTTGCACGCCATTTTTGGCCTCCAAAATTTTACCTAAGCCGACAACGTTGGTCCCCGAGGGATGCAACTTTTCGTTGCGGTCGTTTTGGCAGGTCATGGAGCTCAAACGGAGTTCGTATGACCAAATTACGACCGTTTTACGGATACAACTCAACTGGATTTCAGCACCGGGGGAACACCGTGAGTCCAGCTTCCAAGGTAAGTTGATCGCGCGGGCCAGCCATCTTTCACCACTCGGAATTATCTATAATTTTGCGTGTATATGAATATAACACAGAAGAGCTGCTATGCACATTTTCGTCAAAGAACGAGGCATGTTCTTGCCCAAACATCCGGGTGGAAGCGGGATGGGTGATAGAGCATGTAAAACCTCATTTTTTGGGGTTTTGGTGCGCCGAAGAACCTCCTCCTTCTGTCCAGAGTGACATGTAGGCCTTTTGGCACGCAAATGGAGTCATGTCGCATTGTTCTGTACGTTATTGTCCCAATATGTGTCCGTGGGTGCGCTCACGGAAGGGTGGAAGACGCTAGGAGAGTACACGCCGACGATTAAATCATCCGAAACACAATTTTGCACGCCGTTTTTGGCCTCCAAAATTTTGACGAAGCCGACGAAGTTGGTCCCCGAGGGATTCAACTTTTCATAGCGGTCGTTTTGGCAGGTCATGGAGCTCAAACGGAGTTCGTATGACCAAATTACGACCGCTTTACGGATACAACTCAACTGGATTTCAGCACCGGGGGAACACCGTGAGTCCAGCTTCCAAGGTAAGTTGATCACGCGGGCCAGCCATCTTTCACCACTCGGAATTACCTATTATTTTGCGTGTATATGAATATAACACAGAAGAGCTGCTATGCACATTTTCGTCAAAGAACGAGGCGTGTTCTTGCCCAAACATCCGGGTGGAAGCGGGATGGGTGATAGAGCAGGTAAAACTCATTTTTTGGGGTTTTGGTGCGCCGAAGAACCTCCTCCTTCTATCCAGAGTGACATGTAGGCCTTTTGGCACGCAAATGGAATCATGTCGCATTGTTCTGTACGTTATTATCCCAATATGTGTCCGTGGGTGCGCTCACGGAAGGGTGGAAGACGCTAGGAGAGTACACGCCAACGATTAAATCATCCGAAACACAATTTTGCACGCCGTTTTTGGCCTCCAAAATTTTGACGAAGCCGACGAAGTTGGTCCCCGAGGGATTCAACTTTTCATTGCGGTCGTTTTGGCAGGTCATGGAGCTCAAACGGAGTTCGTATGACCAAATTACGACCGTTTTACGGATACAACTCAACTGGATTTCAGCACCGGGGGAACACCGTGAGTCCAGCTTCCAATGTAAGTTGATCGCGCGGGCCAGCCATCTTTCACCACTCGGAATTACCTATTATTTTGCGTGTATATGAATATAACACAGAAGAGCTGCTATGCACATTTTCGTCAAAGAACGAGGCGTGTTCTTGCCCAAACATCCGGGTGGAAGCGGGATGGGTGATAGAGCATGTAAAACTCATTTTTTGGGGTTTTGGTGCGCCGAAGAACCTCCTCCTTCTATCCAGAGTGACATGTAGGCCTTTTGGCACGCAAATGGAATCATGTCGCATTGTTCTGTACGTTATTGTCAGAATATGTGTCCGTGGGTGCGCTAACGGAAGGGTGGAAGACGCTAGGAGAGTACACGCCGACGATTAAATCATCCGAAACTCTATTTTGCACGCCGTTTTTGGCCTCCAAAAATTTGGCGAAGCCGACGAAGTTGGTCCCCGAGGGATTCAACTTTTCATTGCGGTCGTTTTGGCAGGTCATGGAGCTCAAACGGAGTTCGTATGACCAAATTACGACCGTTTTACGGATACAACTCAACTGGATTTCAGCACCGGGGGAACACCGTGAGTCCAGCTTCCAATGTAAGTTGATCGCGCGGGCCAGCCATCTTTCACCACTCGGAATTACCTATTATTTTGCGTGTATATGAATATAACACAGAAGAGCTGCTATGCACATTTTCGTCAAAGAACGAGGCGTGTTCTTGCCCAAACATCCGGGTGGAAGCGGGATGGGTGATAGAGCAGGTAAAACTCATTTTTTGGGGTTTTGGTGCGCCGAAGAACCTCCTCCTTCTATCCAGAGTGACATGTAGGCCTTTTGGCACGCAAATGGAATCATGTCGCATTGTTCTGTACGTTATTGTCAGAATATGTGTCCGTGGGTGCGCTAACGGAAGGGTGGAAGACGCTAGGAGAGTACACGCCGACGATTAAATCATCCGAAACTCTATTTTGCACGCCGTTTTTGGCCTCCAAAAATTTGGCGAAGCCGACGAAGTAGGTCCCCAAGGGATGCAACTTTTCGTTGCGGTCGTTTTGGCAGGTCGTGGAGCTCAAACGGAGTTCGTATGACCAAATTAAGACCGTTTTACGGATACAACTCAACTGGATTTCAGCACCGGGGGAACACCGTGAGTCCAGCTTCCAAGGTAAGTTGATCGCGCGGGCCAGCCATCTTTCACCACTCGGAATTACCTATTATTTTGCGTGTATATGAATATAACACAGAAGAGCTGTTATGCACATTTTCGTCCAAGAACGAGGCGTGTTCTTGCCCAAACATCCGGGTGGAAGCGGGATGAGTGATAGAGCATGTAAAACCTCATTTTTTGGGGTTTTGGTGCGCCGAAGAACCTCCTCCTTCTATCCAGAGTGACATGTAGGCCTTTTCGCACGCAAATGGAATCATGTTGCATTGTTCTGTACGTTATTGTCCCAATATGTGTCCGTGGGTGCGCTCACGGAAGGGTGGAAGACGCTAGGAGAGTACACGCCCATGATTAAATCATCCGAAACCCAATTTTGCAAGCCGTTTTTGGCCTCAAAAATTTGGCCGAAGCCGACGAAGTTGGTCCCCGAGGGATACAACTTTTTGATGCGGTCGTTTTGGCAGGTCATGGAGCTCAAACGGAGTTCGTATGACCAAATTACGACCGTTTTGCGGATACAACTCAACTGGATTTCAGCACCGGGGGAACACCGTGAGTCCAGCTTCCAAGGTAAGTTGATCACGCGGGCCAGCCATCTTTCACCACTCGGAATTACCTATTATTTTGCGTGTATATGAATATAACACAGAAGAGCTGCTATGCACATTTTCGTCAAAGAACGAGGCGTGTTCTTGCCCAAACATCCGGGTGGAACCGGGATGGGTGATAGAGCATGTAAAACCTCATTTTTTGGGGTTTTGGTGCGCCGAAGAACCTCCTCCTTCTATCCAGAGTGACATGTAGGCCTTTTGGCACGCAAATGGAATCATGTCGCATTGTTCTGTACGTTATTGTCCCAATATGTGTCCGTGGGTGCGCTCACGGAAGGGTGGAAGACGCTAGGAGAGTACACGCCGACGATTAAATCATCCAAAACACAATTTTGCACGCCGTTTTTGGCCTCCAAAATTTTGCCGAAGCCAACAAAGTTGGTCCCCGAGGGATACAACTTTTCGTTGCGGTCATTTTGGCAAGTCGTGGAGCTCAAACGGAGTTCGTATAACCCAATTACGACCGTTTTACGGATACAACTCAACTGGATTTCAGCACCGGGGGAACACCGTGAGTCCAGCTTCCAAGGTAAGTTGATCACGCGGGCCAGCCATCTTTCACCACTCGGAATTACCTATTATTTTGCGTGTATATGAATATAACACAGAAGAGCTGCTATGCACATTTTCGTCAAAGAACGAGGCGTGTTCTTGCCCAAACATCCGGGTGGAAGCGGGATGGATGATAGAGCAGGTAAAACTCATTTTTTGGGGTTTTGGTGCGCCGTAGAACCTCCTCCTTCTATCCAGAGTGACATGTAGGCCTTTTGGCACGCAAATGGAATCATGTCGCATTGTTCTGTACGTTATTGTCCCAATATGTGTCCGTGGGTGCGCTCACGGAAGGGTGGAAGACGCTAGGAGAGTACACGCCGACGATTAAATCATCCAAAACACAATTTTGCACGCCGTTTTTGGCCTCCAAAATTTTGGCGAAGCCGACGAAGTTTGTCCCCAAGGGATGCAACTTTTCGTTGCGGTCGTTTTGGCAGGTCGTGGATCTCAAACGGAGTTCGTATGACCAAATTAAGACCGTTTTACGGATACAACTCAACTGGATTTCAGCACCGGGGGAACACCGTGAGTCCAGCTTCCAAGGTAAGTTGATCGCGCGGGCCAGCCATCTTTCACCACTCGGAATTACCTATTATTTTGCGTGTATATGAATATAACACAGAAGAGCTGTTATGCACATTTTCGTCCAAGAACGAGGCGTGTTCTTGCCCAAACATCCGGGTGGAAGCGGGATGGGTGATAGAGCATGTAAAACCTCATTTTTTGGGGTTTTGGTGCGCCGAAGAACCTCCTCCTTCTATCCAGAGTGACATGTAGGCCTTTTGGCACGCAAATGGAATCATGTCGCATTGTTCTGCACGTTATTGTCCCAATATGTGTCCGTGGGTGCGCTCACGGAAGGGTGGAAGACGCTAGGAGAGTACACGCCCACGATTAAATCATCCGAAACCCAATTTTGCAAGCCGTTTTTGGCCTCCAAAATTTTGCCGAAGCCGACAAAGTTGGTCCCCGAGGGATACAACTTTTCGTTGCGGTCGTTTTGGCAGGTCATGGAGCTCAAACGGAGTTCGTATGACCAAATTACGACCGTTTTGCGGATACAACTCAACTGGATTTCAGCACCGTGGGAACACCGTGAGTCCAGCTTCCAAGGTAAGTTGATCACGCGGGCCAGCCATCTTTCACCACTCGGAATTACCTATTATTTTGCGTGTATATGAATATAACACTGAAGAGCTGCTATGCACATTTTCGTCAAAGAACGAGGCGTGTTCTTGCCCAAACATCCGGGTGGAAGCGGGATGGGTGATAGAGCATGTAAAACCTCATTTTTTGGGGTTTTGGTGCGCCGAAGAACCTCCTCCTTCTATCCAGAGTGACATGTAGGCCTTTTGGCACGCAAATGGAATCATGTCGCATTGTTCTGTACGTTATTGTCCCAATATGTGTCCGTGGGTGCTCTCACGGAAGGGTGGAAGACGCTAGGAGAGTACACGCCGACGATTAAATCATCCGAAACACAATTTTGCACGCCGTTTTTGGCCTCCAAAATTTTGCCGAAGCCAACAAAGTTGGTCCCCGAGGGATACAACTTTTCGTTGCGGTCATTTTGGCAAGTCGTGGAGCTCAAACGGAGTTCGTATGACCCAATTACGACCGTTTTACGGATACAACTCAACTGGATTTCAGCACCGGGGGAACACCGTGAGTCCAGCTTCCAAGGTAAGTTGATCACGCGGGCCAGCCATCTTTCACCACTCGGAATTACCTATTATTTTGCGTGTATATGAATATAACACAGAAGAGCTGCTATGCACATTTTCGTCAAAGAACGAGGCGTGTTCTTGCCCAAACATCCGGGTGGAAGCGGGATGGATGATAGAGCAGGTAAAACTCATTTTTTGGGGTTTTGGTGCGCCGTAGAACCTCCTCCTTCTATCCAGAGTGACATGTAGGCCTTTTGGCACGCAAATGGAATCATGTCGCATTGTTCTGTACGTTATTGTCCCAATATGTGTCCGTGGGTGCGCTCATGAAAGGGTGGAAGACGCTAGGAGAGTACACGCCGACGATTAAATCATCCAAAACACAATTTTGCACGCCATTTTTGGCCTCCAAAATGTTGCCGAAGCCGACAAAGTTGGTCCTCGAGGGATGCAACTTTTCGTTGCGGTCGTTTTGGCAGGTCATGGAGCTCAAACGGAGTTCGTATGACCAAATTACGACCGTTTTACGGATACAACTCAACTGGATTTCAGCACCGGGGGAACACCGTGAGTCCAGCTTCCAAGGTAAGTTGATCACGCGGGCCAGCCATCTTTCACCACTCGGAATTACCTATTATTTTGCGTGTATATGAATATAACACTGAAGAGCTGCTATGCACATTTTCGTCAAAGAACGAGGCGTGTTCTTGCCCAAACATCCGGGTGGAAGCGGGATGGGTGATAGAGCATGTAAAACCTCATTTTTTGGGGTTTTGGTGCGCCGAAGAACCTCCTCCTTCTATCCAGAGTGACATGTAGGCCTTTTGGCACGCAAATGGAATCATGTCGCATTGTTCTGTACGTTATTGTCCCAATATGTGTCCGTGGGTGCTCTCACGGAAGGGTGGAAGACGCTAGGAGAGTACATGCCGACGATTAAATCATCCGAAACACAATTTTGCACGCCGTTTTTGGCCTCCAAAATTTTGCCGAAGCCAACAAAGTTGGTCCCCGAGGGATACAACTTTTCGTTGCGGTCATTTTGGCAAGTCGTGGAGCTCAAACGGAGTTCGTATGACCCAATTACGACCGTTTTACGGATACAACTCAACTGGATTTCAGCACCAGGGGAACACCGTGAGTCCAACTTCCAAGGTAAGTTGATCACGCGGGCCAGCCATCTTTCACCACTCGGAATTACCTATTATTTTGCGTGTATATGAATATAACACAGAAGAGCTGCTATGCACATTTTCGTCAAAGAACGAGGCGTGTTCTTGCCCAAACATCCGGGTGGAAGCGGGATGGATGATAGAGCAGGTAAAACTCATTTTTTGGGGTTTTGGTGCGCCGTAGAACCTCCTCCTTCTATCCAGAGTGACATGTAGGCCTTTTGGCACGCAAATGGAATCATGTCGCATTGTTCTGTACGTTATTGTCCCAATATGTGTCCGTGGGTGCGCTCACGAAAGGGTGGAAGACGCTAGGAGAGTACACGCCGACGATTAAATCATCCAAAACACAATTTTGCACGCCTTTTTTGGCCTCCAAAATTTTGGCGAAGCCGACGAAGTTTGTCCCCAAGGGATGCAACTTTTCGTTGCGGTCGTTTTGGCAGGTCGTGGAGCTCAAACGGAGTTCGTATGACCAAATTAAGACCGTTTTACGGATACAACTCAACTGGATTTCAGCACCGGGGGAACACCGTGAGTCCAGCTTCCAAGGTAAGTTGATCGCGCGGGCCAGCCATCTTTCACCACTCGGAATTACCTATTATTTTGCGTGTATATGAATATAACACAGAAGAGCTGTTATGCACATTTTCGTCCAAGAACGAGGCGTGTTCTTGCCCAAACATCCGGGTGGAAGCGGGATGGGTGATAGAGCATGTAAAACCTCATTTTTTGGGGTTTTGGTGCGCCGAAGAACCTCCTCCTTCTATCCAGAGTGACATGTAGGCCTTTTGGCAAGCAAATGGAATCATGTCGCATTGTTCTGTACGTTATTGTCCCAATATGTGTCCGTGGGTGCGCTCACGGAAGGGTGGAAGACGCTAGGAGAGTACACGCCCACGATTAAATCATCCGAAACCCAATTTTGCAAGCCGTTTTTGGCCTCAAAAATTTTGCCGAAGCCGACGAAGTCGGTCCCCGAGGGATACAACTTTTCGTTGCGGTCGTTTTGGCAGGTCATGGAGCTCAAACGGAGTTCGTATGACCAAATTACGACCGTTTTGCGGATACAACTCAACTGGATTTCAGCACCGGGGGAACACCGTGAGTCCAGCTTCCAAGGTAAGTTGATCACGCGGGCCAGCCATCTTTCACCACTCGGAATTACCTATTATTTCGCGTGTATATGAATATAACACAGAAGAGCTGCTATGCACATTTTCGTCAAAGAACGAGGCGTGTTCTTGCCCAAACATCCGGGTGGAAGCGGGATGGATGATAGAGCAGGTAAAACTCATTTTTTGGGGTTTTGGTGCGCCGTAGAACCTCCTCCTTCTATCCAGAGTGACATGTAGGCCTTTTGGCACGCAAATGGAATCATGTCGCATTGTTCTGTACGTTATTGTCCCAATATATGTCCGTGGGTGCGCTCACGGAAGGGTGGAAGACGCTAGGAGAGTACACGCCGACGATTAAATCATCCAAAACACAATTTTGCACGCCGTTTTTGGCCTCCAAAATTTTGGCGAAGCCGACGAAGTTTGTCCCCAAGGGATGCAACTTTTCGTTGCGGTCGTTTTGGCAGGTCGTGGATCTCAAACGGAGTTCGTATGACCAAATTAAGACCGTTTTACGGATACAACTCAACTGGATTTCAGCACCGGGGGAACACCGTGAGTCCAGCTTCCAAGGTAAGTTGATCGCGCGGGCCAGCCATCTTTCACCACTCGGAATTACCTATTATTTTGCGTGTATATGAATATAACACAGAAGAGCTGTTATGCACATTTTCGTCCAAGAACGAGACGTGTTCTTGCCCAAACATCCGGGTGGAAGCGGGATGGGTGATAGAGCATGTAAAACCTCATTTTTTGGGGTTTTGGTGCGCCGAAGAACCTCCTCCTTCTATCCAGAGTGACATGTAGGCCTTTTGGCACGCAAATGGAATCATGTCGCATTGTTCTGTACGTTATTGTCCCAATATGTGTCCGTGGGTGCGCTCACGGAAGGGTGGAAGACGCTAGGAGAGTACACGCCCACGATTAAATCATCCGAAACCCAATTTTGCAAGCCGTTTTTGGCCTCAAAAATTTTGCCGAAGCCGACGAAGTTGGTCCCCGAGGGATACAACTTTTCGTTGCGGTCGTTTTGGCAGGTCATGGAGCTCAAACGGAGTTCGTATGACCAAATTACGACCGTTTTGCGGATACAACTCAACTGGATTTCAGCACCGTGGGAACACCGTGAGTCCAGCTTCCAAGGTAAGTTGATCACGCGGGCCAGCCATCTTTCACCACTCGGAATTACCTATTATTTTGCGTGTATATGAATATAACACTGAAGAGCTGCTATGCACATTTTCGTCAAAGAACGAGGCGTGTTCTTGCCCAAACATCCGGGTGGAAGCGGGATGGGTGATAGAGCATGTAAAACCTCATTTTTTGGGGTTTTGGTGCGCCGAAGAACCTCCTCCTTCTATCCAGAGTGACATGTAGGCCTTTTGGCACGCAAATGGAATCATGTCGCATTGTTCTGTACGTTATTGTCCCAATATGTGTCCGTGGGTGCTCTCACGGAAGGGTGGAAGACGCTAGGAGAGTACACGCCGACGATTAAATCATCCGAAACACAATTTTGCACGCCGTTTTTGTCCTCCAAAATTTTGCCGAAGCCAACAAAGTTGGTCCCCGAGGGATACAACTTTTCGTTGCGGTCATTTTGGCAAGTCGTGGAGCTCAAACGGAGTTCGTATGACCCAATTACGACCGTTTTACGGATACAACTCAACTGGATTTCAGCACCGGGGGAACACCGTGAGTCCAGCTTCCAAGGTAAGTTGATCACGCGGGCCAGCCATCTTTCACCACTCCGAATTACCTATTATTTTGCGTGTATATGAATATAACACAGAAGAGCTGCTATGCACATTTTCGTCAAAGAACGAGGCGTGTTCTTGCCCAAACATCCGGGTGGAAGCGGGATGGATGATAGAGCAGGTAAAACTCATTTTTTGGGGTTTTGGTGCGCCGTAGAGCCTCCTCCTTCTATCCAGAGTGACATGTAGGCCTTTTGGCACGCAAATGGAATCATGTCGCATTGTTCTGTACGTTATTGTCCCAATATGTGTCCGTGGGTGCGCTCACGGAAGGGTGGAAGACGCTAGGAGAGTACACGCCGACGATTAAATCATCCAAAACACAATTTTGCACGCCTTTTTTGGCCTCCAAAATTTTGGCGAAGCCGACAAAGTTTGTCCCCAAGGGATGCAACTTTTCGTTGCGGTCGTTTTGGCAGGTCGTGGAGCTCAAACGGAGTTCGTATGACCAAATTAAGACCGTTTTACGGATACAACTCAACTGGATTTCAGCACCGGGGGAACACAGTGAGTCCAGCTTCCAAGGTAAGTTGATCGCGCGGGCCAGCCATCTTTCACCACTCGGAATTACCTATTATTTTGCGTGTATATGAATATAACACAGAAGAGCTGTTATGCACATTTTCGTCCAAGAACGAGGCGTGTTCTTGCCCAAACATCCGGGTGGAAGCGGGATGGGTGATAGAGCATGTAAAACCTCATTTTTTGGGGTTTCGGTGCGCCGAAGAACCTCCTCCTTCTATCCAGAGTGACATGTAGGCCTTTTGGCACGCAAATGGAATCATGTCGCATTGTTCTGTACGTTATTGTCCCAATATGTGTCCGTCGGTGCGCTCACGGAAGGGTGGAAGACGCTAGGAGAGTACACGCCCACGATTAAATCATCCGAAACCCAATTTTGCAAGCCGTTTTTGGCCTCAAAAATTTTGCCGAAGCCGACGAAGTTGGTCCCCAAGGGATACAACTTTTCGTTGCGGTCGTTTTGGCAGGTCATGGAGCTCAAACGGAGTTCGTATGACCAAATTACGACCGTTTTGCGGATACAACTCAACTGGATTTCAGCACCGGGGGAACACCGTGAGTCCAGCTTCCAAGGTAAGTTGATCACGCGGGCCAGCCATCTTTCACCACTCGGAATTACCTATTATTTTGCGTGTATATGAATATAACACTGAAGAGCTGCTATGCACATTTTCGTCAAAGAACGAGGCGTGTTCTTGCCCAAACATCCGGGTGGAAGCGGGATGGGTGATAGAGCATGTAAAACCTCATTTTTTGGGGTTTTGGTGCGCCGAAGAACCTCCTCCTTCTATCCAGAGTGACATGTAGGCCTTTTGGCACGCAAATGGAATCATGTCGCATTGTTCTGTACGTTATTGTCCCAATATGTGTCCGTGGGTGCTCTCACGGAAGGGTGGAAGACGCTAGGAGAGTACACGCCGACGATTAAATCATCCGAAACACAATTTTGCACGCCGTTTTTGTCCTCCAAAATTTTGCCGAAGCCAACAAAGTTGGTCCCCGAGGGATACAACTTTTCGTTGCGGTCATTTTGGCAAGTCGTGGAGCTCAAACGGAGTTCGTATGACCCAATTATGACCGTTTTACGGATACAACTCAACTGGATTTCAGCACCGGGGGAACACCGTGAGTCCAGCTTCCAAGGTAAGTTGATCACGCGGGCCAGCCATCTTTCACCACTCCGAATTACCTATTATTTTGCGTGTATATGAATATAACACAGAAGAGCTGCTATGCACATTTTCGTCAAAGAACGAGGCGTGTTCTTGCCCAAACATCCGGGTGGAAGCGGGATGGATGATAGAGCAGGTAAAACTCATTTTTTGGGGTTTTGGTGCGCCGTAGAGCCTCCTCCTTCTATCCAGAGTGACATGTAGGCCTTTTGGCACGCAAATGGAATCATGTCGCATTGTTCTGTACGTTATTGTCCCAATATGTGTCCGTGGGTGCGCTCACGGAAGGGTGGAAGACGCTAGGAGAGTACACGCCGACGATTAAATCATCCAAAACACAATTTTGCACGCCTTTTTTGGCCTCCAAAATTTTGGCGAAGCCGACAAAGTTTGTCCCCAAGGGATGCAACTTTTCGTTGCGGTCGTTTTGGCTGGTCGTGGAGCTCAAACGGAGCTCGTATGACCAAATTAAGACCGTTTTACGGATACAACTCAACTGGATTTCAGCACCGGGGGAACACAGTGAGTCCAGCTTCCAAGGTAAGTTGATCGCGCGGGCCAGCCATCTTTCACCACTCGGAATTACCTATTATTTTGCGTGTATATGAATATAACACAGAAGAGCTGTTATGCACATTTTCGTCCAAGAACGAGGCTTGTTCTTGCCCAAACATCCGGGTGGAAGCGGGATGGGTGATAGAGCATGTAAAACCTCATTTTTTGGGGTTTCGGTGCGCCGAAGAACCTCCTCCTTCTATCCAGAGTGACATGTAGGCCTTTTGGCACGCAAATGGAATCATGTCGCATTGTTCTGTACGTTATTGTCCCAATATGTGTCCGTCGGTGCGCTCACGGAAGGGTGGAAGACGCTAGGAGAGTACACGCCCACGATTAAATCATCCGAAACCCAATTTTGCAAGCCGTTTTTGGCCTCAAAAATTTTGCCGAAGCCGACGAAGTTGGACCCCAAGGGATACAACTTTTCGTTGCGGTCGTTTTGGCAGGTCATGGAGCTCAAACGGAGTTCGTATGACCAAATTACGACCGTTTTGCGGATACAACTCAACTGGATTTCAGCACCGGGGGAACACCGTGAGTCCAGCTTCCAAGGTAAGTTGATCACGCGGGCCAGCTATCTTTCACCACTCGGAATTACCTATTATTTCGCGTGTATATGAATATAACACAGAAGAGCTGCTATGCACATTTTCGTCAAAGAACGAGGCGTGTTCTTGCCCAAACATCCGGGTGGAAGCGGGATGGGTGATAGAGCATGTAAAACCTCATTTTTTGGGGTTTTGGTGCGCCGAAGAACCTCCTCCTTCTATCCAGAGTGACATGTAGGCCTTTTGGCACGCAAATGGAATCATGTCGCATTGTTCTGTACGTTATTGTCCCAATATGTGTCCGTGGGTGCTCTCACGGAAGGGTGGAAGACGCTAGGAGAGTACACGCCGACGATTAAATCATCCGAAACACAATTTTGCACGCCGTTTTTGTCCTCCAAAATTTTGCCGAAGCCAACAAAGTTGGTCCCCGAGGGATACAACTTTTCGTTGCGGTCATTTTGGCAAGTCGTGGAGCTCAAACGGAGTTCGTATGACCCAATTACGACCGTTTTACGGATACAACTCAACTGGATTTCAGCACCGGGGGAACACCGTGAGTCCAGCTTCCAAGGTAAGTTGATCACGCGGGCCAGCCATCTTTCACCACTCCGAATTACCTATTATTTTGCGTGTATATGAATATAACACAGAAGAGCTGCTATGCACATTTTCGTCAAAGAACGAGGCGTGTTCTTGCCCAAACATCCGGGTGGAAGCGGGATGGATGATAGAGCAGGTAAAACTCATTTTTTGGGGTTTTGGTGCGCCGTAGAGCCTCCTCCTTCTATCCAGAGTGACATGTAGGCCTTTTGGCACGCAAATGGAATCATGTCGCATTGTTCTGTACGTTATTGTCCCAATATGTGTCCGTGGGTGCGCTCACGGAAGGGTGGAAGACGCTAGGAGAGTACACGCCGACGATTAAATCATCCAAAACACAATTTTGCACGCCTTTTTTGGCCTCCAAAATTTTGGCGAAGCCGACAAAGTTTGTCCCCAAGGGATGCAACTTTTCGTTGCGGTCGTTTTGGCAGGTCGTGGAGCTCAAACGGAGTTCGTATGACCAAATTAAGACCGTTTTACGGATACAACTCAACTGGATTTCAGCACCGGGGGAACACAGTGAGTCCAGCTTCCAAGGTAAGTTGATCGCGTGGGCCAGCCATCTTTCACCACTCGGAATTACCTATTATTTTGCGTGTATATGAATATAACACAGAAGAGCTGTTATGCACATTTTCGTCCAAGAACGAGGCGTGTTCTTGCCCAAACATCCGGGTGGAAGCGGGATGGGTGATAGAGCATGTAAAACCTCATTTTTTGGGGTTTCGGTGCGCCGAAGAACCTCCTCCTTCTATCCAGAGTGACATGTAGGCCTTTTGGCACGCAAATGGAATCATGTCGCATTGTTCTGTACGTTATTGTCCCAATATGTGTCCGTCGGTGCGCTCACGGAAGGGTGGAAGACGCTAGGAGAGTACACGCCCACGATTAAATCATCCGAAACCCAATTTTGCAAGCCGTTTTTGGCCTCAAAAATTTTGCCGAAGCCGACGAAGTTGGTCCCCAAGGGATACAACTTTTCGTTGCGGTCGTTTTGGCAGGTCATGGAGCTCAAACGGAGTTCGTATGACCAAATTACGACCGTTTTGCGGATACAACTCAACTGGATTTCAGCACCGGGGGAACACCGTGAGTCCAGCTTCCAAGGTAAGTTGATCACGCGGGCCAGCTATCTTTCACCACTCGGAATTACCTATTATTTCGCGTGTATATGAATATAACACAGAAGAGCTGCTATGCACATTTTCGTCAAAGAACGAGGCGTGTTCTTGCCCAAACATCCGGGTGGAAGCGGGATTGGTGATAGAGCATGTAGAACCTCATTTTTTGGGGTTTTGGTGCGCCGAAGAACCTCCTCCTTCTATCCAGAGTGACATGTAGGCCTTTTGGCACGCAAATGGAATCATGTCGCATTGTTCTGTACGTTATTGTCCCAATATGTGTCCGTGGGTGCGCTCACGGAAGGGTGGAAGACGCTAGGAGAGTACACGCCGACGATTAAATCATCCGAAACACAATTTTGCACGCCGTTTTTGGCCTCCAAAATTTTGCTGAAGCCAACGTAGTTGGTCCCCGAGGGATACAACTTTTCGTTGCGGTCGTTTTGGCAAGTCGTGGAGCTCAAACGGAGTTCGTATGACCAAATTACGACCGTTTTACGGATACACCTCAACTGAATTTCAGCACCGGGGGAACACCGTGAGTCCAGCTTCCAAGGTAAGTTGATCACGCGGGCCAGCCATCTTTCACCACTCGGAATTACCTATTATTTTGCGTGTATATGAATATAACACAGAAGAGCTGCTATGCACATTTTCGTCAAAGAACGGGGCGTGTTCTTGGCCAAACATCCGGGTGGAAGCGGGATGGGTGATAGAGCAGGTAAAACTCATTTTTTGGGGTTTTGGTGCGCCGAAGAACCTCCTCCTTCTCTCCAGAGTGACATGTAGGCCTTTTGGCACGCAAATGGAATCATGTCGCATTGTTCTGTACGTTATTATCCCAATATGTGTCCGTGGGTGCGCTCACGGAAGGGTGGAAGACGCTAGGAGAGTACACGCCGACGAATAAATCATCCGAAACACAATTTTGCACGCCGTTTTTTGCCTCCAAAATTTTGGCGAAGCCGACGAAGTTGGTCCCCGAGGGATGCAACTTTTCGTTGCGGTCGTTTTGGCAGGTCGTGGAGCTCAAACGGAGTTCGTATGACCAAATTACGACCGTTTTACGGATACAACTCAACTAGATTTCAGCACCGGGGGAACACCGTGAGTCCAGCTTCCAAGGTAAGTTGATCGCGCGGGCCAGCCATCTTTCACCACTCGGAATTACCTATTATTTTGCGTGTATATGAATATAACACAGAAGAGCTGTTATGCACATTTTCGTCAAAGAACGAGGCATGTTCTTGCCCAAACATCCGGGTGGAAGCGGGATGGGTGATAGAGCAGGTAAAACCTCATTTTTTGGGGTTTTGCTGCGCCGAAGAACCTCCTCCTTCTATCCAGAGTGACATGTAGGCCTTTTGGCACGCAAATGGAATCATGTCGCATTGTTCTGTACGTTATTGTCCCAATATGTGTCCGTGGGTGCGCTCACGGAAGGGTGGAAGACGCTAGGAGAGTACACGCCCACGATTAAATCATCCGAAACCCAATTTTGCAAGCAGTTTTTGGCCTCAAAAATTTGCCGAAGCCGACGAAGTTGGTCCCCGAGGGATACAAATTTTCGTTGCGGTCGTTTTGGCAGGTCATGGAGCTCAAACGGAGTTCATATGACCAAATTACGACCGTTTTGCGGATACAACTCAACTGGATTTCAGCACCGGGGGAACACCGTGAGTCCAGCTTCCAAGGTAAGTTGATCGCGCGGGCCAGCCATCTTTCACCACTCGGAATTACCTATTATTTTGCGTGTATATGAATATAACACAGAAGAGCTGTTATGCACATTTTCGTCAAATAACGAGGCATGTTCTTGCCCAAACATCCGGGTGGAAGCGGGATGGGTGATAGAGCAGGTAAAACCTCATTTTTTGGGGTTTTGCTGCGCCGAAGAACCTCCTCCTTCTATCCAGAGTGACATGTAGGCCTTTTGGCACGCAAATGGAATCATGTCGCATTGTTCTGTACGTTATTGTCCCAATATGTGTCCGTGGGTGCGCTCACGGAAGGGTGGAAGACGCTAGGAGAGTACACGCCAACGATTAAATCATCCGAAACCCAATTTTATAGGCCATTTTTGGCCTCCAAAATTTTGCCGAAGCCGACGAAGTTGGTCCCCGGGAGATACAACTTTTCATTGCGGTCGTTTTGGCAGGTCATGGAGCTCAAACGGAGTTCGTATGACCAAATTACGACCGTTTTACGGATACAACTCAACTGGATTTCAGCACCGGGGGAACACCGTGAGTCCAGCTTCCAAGGTAAGTTGATCGCGCGGGCCAGCCATCTTTCACCACTCGGAATTACCTATTATTTTGCGTGTATATGAATATAACACAGAAGAGCTGCTATGCACATTTTCGTCAAAGAACGAGGCATGTTCTTGCCCAAACATCCGGGTGGAAGCGGGATGGGTGATAGAGCAGGTAAAACCTCATTTTTTGGGGTTTTGGTGCGCCGAAGAACCTCCTCCTTCTATCCAGAGTGACATGTACGCCTTTTGGCACGCAAATGGAATCATGTCGCATTGTTCTGTACGTTATTGTCCCAATATGTGTCTGTGGGTCCGCTCACGGAAGGGTGGAAGACGCTAGGACAGTACACGCCAACGATTAAATCATCCAAAACCCAATTTTGCACGCCATTTTTGGCCTCCAAAATGTTGCCGAAGCCGACAAAGTTGGTCCTCGAGGGATGCAACTTTTCGTTGCGGTCGTTTTGGCAGGTCATGGAGCTCAAACGGAGTTCGTATGACCAAATTACGACCGTTTTACGGATACAACTCAACTGGATTTCAGCACCGGGGGAACACCGTGAGTCCAGCTTCCAAGGTAAGTTGATCGCGCGGGCCAGCCATCTTTCACCACTCGGAATTACCTATTATTTTGCGTGTATATGAATATCACACAGAAGAGCTGCTATGCACATTTTCGTCCAAGAACGGGGCATGTTCCTGCCCAAACATCCGGGTGGAAGCGGGATGGGTGATAGAGCATGTAAAACCTCATTTTTTGGGGTTTTGGTGTGCCGAAGAACCTCCTCCTTCTATCCAGAGTGACATGTAGGCCTTTTGGTATGCAAATGAAATCATGTCGCATTGTTCTGTACGTTATTGTCCCAATATGTGTCCGTGGGTGCGCTCACGGAAGGGTGGAAGACGCTAGCAGAGTACACGCCGACGATTAATTCATCCGAAACACAATTTTGCATGCCATTTTTGGCCTCCAAAATTTTGCCGAAGCTGACGAAGTTGGTCCCCGCGGGATACAACTTTTCGTAGCGGTCGTTTTGGCAGGTCGTGGAGCTCAAACGGAGTTCGTATGACCAAATTACGACCGTTTTACGGATACAACTCATCTGGATTTCAGCACCAGGGGAACACCGTGAGTCCAGCTTCCAAGGTATGTTGATCGCGCGGGCCAGCCATCTTTCACCACTCGGAATTACCTATTATTTTGCGTGTATATGAATATAACACAGAAGAGCTGCTATGCACATTTTCGTCAAAGAACGAGGCATGTTCTTGCCCAAACACCCTGGTGGAAGCGGGATGGGTGATAGAGCATATAGAACCTCATTTTTTGGGGTTTTGGTGCGTCGAAGAACCTCCTCCTTCTATCCAGAGTGACATGTAGGCCTTTTGGCACGCAAATGGAATCATGTCGCATTGTTCTATACGTTATTGTCCCAATATGTATCCGTGGGTCCGCTCACGGAAGGGTGGAAGACGCTAGGAGAGTACACGCCAACGATTAAATCATCCGAAACCCAGTTTTGCACGCCGTTTTTGGCCTCCAAAATGTTGCCGAAGCCGACGAAGTTGGTCCCCAAGGGATGCAACTTTTCGTTGCGGTCGTTTTGGCAGGTCATGGAGCTCAAACGGAGTTCGTATGACCAAATTACGACCATTTTACGGATACAACTCAACTGGATTTCAGCACCGGGAGAACACCGTGAGTTCAGCTTCCAAGGTAGGTTGATCGCGCGGGCCAGCCATCTTTCACCACTCGGAATTACCTATTATTTTGCGTGTATATGAATATAACACAGAAGAGCTGCTATGCACATTTTCGTCAAAGAACGAGGCATGTTCTTGCCCAAACATCCGGGTGGAAGCGGGATGGGTGATAGAGCATGTAGAACCTCATTTTTTGGGGTTTTGGTGCGCCGAAGAACCTCCTCCTTCTATCCAGAGTGACATGTAGGCCTTTTGGCATGCAAATGGAATCATGTCGCATTGTTCTGTACGTTATTGTCCCAATATGTGTCCGTGGGTCCGCTCACGGAAGGGTGGAAGACGCTAGGAGAGTACACGCCAACGATTAAGTCATCCGAAACCCAATTTTGCACGCCGTTTTTGGCCTCCAAAATGTTGCCGAAGCCGACGAAGTTGGTCCCCGAGAGATACAACTTTTCGTTGCGGTCGTTTTGGCAGGTCATGGAGCTCAAACGGAGTTCATATGACCAAATTACCACCGTTTTACGGATACAACTCAATTGGATTTCAGCACCGGGAGAACACCGTGAGTCCAGCTTCCAAGGTAGGTTGATCGCGCGGGCCAGCCATCTTTCACCACTCGGAATTACCTATTATTTTGCGTGTATATGAATATAACACAGAAGAGCTGCTATGCACATTTTCGTCAAAGAACGAGGCATGTTCTTGCCCAAACATCCGGGTGGAAGCGGGATGGGTGATAGAGCAGGTAAAACCTCATTTTTTGGGGTTTTGGTGCGCCGAAGAACCTCCTCCTTCTATCCAGAGTGACATGTAGTCCTTTTGGCACGCAAATGGAATCATGTCGCATTGTTCTGTACGTTATTGTCCCAATATGTGTCCGTGGGTGCGCTCACGGAAGGGTGGAAGACGCTAGGAGAGTACACGCCAACCATTAAATCATCCGAAACACAATTTTGCACGCCGTTTTTGGCCCCCAAAATTTTGACGAAGCCGACGAAGTTGGTCCCCGAGGGATTCAACTTTTCGTTGCGGTGGTTTTGGCTGGTCATGGAGCTCAAACGGAGTTCGTATGACCAAATTACAACCGTTTTACGGATACAACTCAACTGGATTTCAGCACCGGGGGAACACCGTGAGTCCAGCTTCCAATGTAAGTTGATCGCGCGGGCCAGCCATCTTTCACCACTCGGAATTACCTATAATTTTGCGTGTATATGAATATAACACAGAAGAGCTGCTATGCACATTTTCGTCCAAGAACGAGGCATGTTCTTGCCCAAACATCCGGGTGGAAGCGGGATGGGTGATAGAGCATGTAGAACCTCATTTTTTGGGGTTTTGGTGCGCCGAAGAACCTCCTCCTTCTATCCAGAGTGACATGTAGGCCTTTTGGCATGCAAATGGAATCATGTCGCATTGTTCTGTACGTTATTGTCCCAATATGTGTCCGTGGGTGCGCTCACGGAAGGGTGGAAGACGCTAGGAGAGTACACGCCGACGATTAAATCATCCGAAACACAATTTTGCATGCCGTTTTTGGCCTCCATAATATTGCCGAAGCCAACAAAGTTGGTCCCCGAGGGATACAACTTTTCGTTGCGGTCGTTTTGGCAAGTCGTGGAGCTCAAACGGAGTTCGTATGACCATATTACGACCGTTTTATGGATACAACTCAACTGGATTTCAGCACCGGGGGAACACCGTGAGTCCAGCTTCCAAGGTAAGTTGATCACGCGGGCCAGCCATCTTTCACCACTCGGAATTACCTATTATTTTGCGTGTATATGAATATAACACAGAAGAGCTGCTATGCACATTTTCGTCAAAGAACGAGGCGTGTTCTTGCCCAAACATCCGGGTGGAAGCGGGATGGGTGATAGAGCAGGTAAAACTCATTTTTTTGGGGTTTTGGTGCGCCGAAGAACCTCCTCGTTCTATCCAGAGTGACATGTTGGCCTTTTGGCACGCAAATGGAATCATGTCATATTGTTCTGTACGTTATTGTCCCAATATGTGTCCGTGGGTGCGCTCACGGAAGGGTGGAAGACGCTAGGAGAGTACACGCCGACGATTAAATCATCCGAAACACAATTTTGCACGCCGTTTTTGGCCTCCAAAATTTTGGCGAAGCCGACAAAGTTGGTCCCCGAGGGATGCAACTTTTCGTTGCGGTCATTTTGGCAGGTCGTGGAGCTCAAATGGAGTTCGTATGACCAAATTAAGACCGTTTTACGGATACAACTCAACTGGATTTCAGCACCGGGGGAACACCGTGAGTCCAGATTCCTAGGTAAGTTGATCGCGCGGGCCAGCCATCTTTCACCACTCGGAATTACCTATTATTTTGCATGTATATGAATATAACACAGAAGAGCTGTTATGCACATTTTCGTCAAAGAACGAGGCATGTTCTTGCCCAAACATCCGGGTGGAAGCGGGATGGGTGATAGAGCAGGTAAAACCTCATTTTTTCGGGTTTTGGTGCGCCGAAGAACCTCCTCCTTCTATCCAGAGTGACATGTAGGCCTTTTGGCATGCAAATGGAATCATGTCGCATTGTTCTGTACGTTATTGTCCCAATATGTGTCCGTGGGTGCGCTCACGGAAGGGTGGAAGACGCTTGGAGAGTACACGCCGACGATTAAATCATCCGAAACACAATTTTGCAAGCCGTTTTTGGCCTCCAAAATATTGCCGAAGCCAACAAAGTTGGTCCCCGAGGGATACAACTTTTCGTTGCGGTCGTTTTGGCAAGTCGTGGAGCTCAAACGGAGTTCGTATGACCATATTACGACCGTTTTATGGATACAACTCAACTGGATTTCAGCACCGGGGGAACACCGTGAGTCCAGCTTCCAAGGTAAGTTGATCACGCGGGCCAGCCATCTTTCACCACTCGGAATTACCTATTATTTTGCGTGTATATGAATATAACACAGAAGAGCTGCTATGCACATTTTCGTCAAAGAACGAGGCGTGTTCTTGCCCAAACATCCGGGTGGAAGCGGGATGGGTGATAGAGCAGGTAAAACTCATTTTTTGGGGTTTTGGTGCGCCGAAGAACCTCCTCGTTCTATCCAGAGTGACATATAGGCCTTTTGGCACGCAAATGGAATCATGTCATATTGTTCTGTACGTTATTGTCCCAATATGTGTCCGTGGGTGCGCTCACGGAAGGGTGGAAGACGCTAGGAGAGTACACGCCGACGATTAAATCATCCGAAACACAATTTTGCACGCCGTTTTTGGCCTCCAAAATTTTGGCGAAGCCGACGAAGTTGGTCCCCGAGGGATGCAACTTTTCGTTGCGGTCATTTTGGCAGGTCGTGGAGCTCAAATGGAGTTCGTATGACCAAATTAAGACCGTTTTACGGATACAACTCAACTGGATTTCAGCACCGGGGGAACACCGTGAGTCCAGATTCCTAGGTAAGTTGATCGCGCGGGCCAGCCATCTTTCACCACTCGGAATTACCTATTATTTTGCATGTATATGAATATAACACAGAAGAGCTGTTATGCACATTTTCGTCAAAGAACGAGGCATGTTCTTGCCCAAACATCCGGGTGGAAGCGGGATGGGTGATAGAGCAGGTAAAACCTCATTTTTTCGGGTTTTGGTGCGCCGAAGAACCTCCTCCTTCTATCCAGAGTGACATGTAGGCCTTTTGGCATGCAAATGGAATCATGTCGCATTGTTCTGTACGTTATTGTCCCAATATGTGTCCGTGGGTGCGCTCACGGAAGGGTGGAAGACGCTAGGAGAGTACACGCCGACGATTAAATCATCCGAAACACAATTTTGCAAGCCGTTTTTGGCCTCCAAAATATTGCCGAAGCCAACAATGTTGGTCCCCGAGGGATACAACTTTTCGTTGCGGTCGTTTTGGCAAGTCGTGGAGCTCAAACGGAGTTCGTATGACCATATTACGACCGTTTTATGGATACAACTCAACTGGATTTCAGCACCGGGGGAACACCGTGAGTCCAGCTTCCAAGGTAAGTTGATCACGCGGGCCAGCCATCTTTCACCACTCGGAATTACCTATTATTTTGCGTGTATATGAATATAACACAGAAGAGCTGCTATGCACATTTTCGTCAAAGAACGAGGCGTGTTCTTGCCCAAACATCCGGGTGGAAGCGGGATGGGTGATAGAGCAGGTAAAACTCATTTTTTGGGGTTTTGGTGCGCCGAAGAACCTCCTCGTTCTATCCAGAGTGACATATAGGCCTTTTGGCACGCAAATGGAATCATGTCATATTGTTCTGTACGTTATTGTCCCAATATGTGTCCGTGGGTGCGCTCACGGAAGGGTGGAAGACGCTAGGAGAGTACACGCCGACGATTAAATCATCCGAAACACAATTTTGCACGCCGTTTTTGGCCTCCAAAATTTTGGCGAAGCCGACGAAGTTGGTCCCCGAGGGATGCAACTTTTCGTTGCGGTCATTTTGGCAGGTCGTGGAGCTCAAACGGAGTTCGTATGACCAAATTAAGACCGTTTTACGGATACAACTCAACTGGATTTCAGCACCGGGGGAACACCGTGAGTCCAGATTCCTAGGTAAGTTGATCGCGCGGGCCAGCCATCTTTCACCACTCGGAAATACCTATTATTTTGCGTGTATATGAATATAACACAGAAGAGCTATTATGCACATTTTCGTCAAAGAACGAGGCATGTTCTTGCCCAAACATCCGGGTGGAAGCGGGATGGGTGATAGAGCAGGTAAAACCTCATTTTTTGGGGTTTTGGTGCGCCGAAGAACCTCCTCCTTCTATCCAGAGTGACATGTAGGCCTTTTGGCACGCAAATGGAATCATGTCGCATTGTTCTGTACGTTATTGTCCCAATATGTGTCGGTGGGTGCGCTCACGGAAGGGTGGAAGACGCTAGGAGAGTACACGCCAACGATTAAATCATCCGAAACCCAATTTTGCAAGCCATTTTTGGCCTCCAAAATTTTGCCGAAGCCGACGAAGTTGGTTCCCGGGAGAGACAACTTTTCATTGCGGTCGTTTTGGCAGGTCATGGAGCTCAAACGGAGTTCGTATGACCAAATTACGACCGTTTTACGGATACAACTCAACTGGATTTCAGCACCAGGGGAACACCGTGAGTCCAGCTTCCAAGGTAAGTTGATCGCGCGGGCCAGCCATCTTTCACCACTCGGAATTACCTATTATTTTGCGTGTATATGAATATAACATAGAAGAGCTGCTATGCACATTTTCGTCAAAGAACGAGGCATGTTCTTGCCCAAACATCCGGGTGGAAGCGGGATGGGTGATAGAGCATGTAGAACCTCATTTTTTGGGGTTTTGGTGTGCCGAAGAACCTCCTCCTTCTATCCAGAGTGACATGTAGGCCTTTTGGCACGCAAATGGAATCATGTCGCATTGTTCTGTACGTTATAGTCCCAATATGTGTCCGTGGGTCCGCTCACGGAAGGGTGGAAGACGCTAGGAGAGTACACGCCAACGATTAAATCATCCCAAACCCAATTTTGCACGCCGTTTTTGGCCTCCAAAATGTTGCCGAAGCTGACGAAGTTGGTCCCCGAGGGATGCAACTATTCGTTGCGGTCGTTTTGGCAGGTCATGGAGCTCAAACGGAGTTCGTATGACCAAATGACGACCGTTTTACGGATACAACTCAACTGGATTTCAGCACCGGGGGAACACCGTGAGTCCAGCTTCCATGGTAAGTTGATCGCGCGGGCCAGCCATCTTTCACCACTCGGAATTACCTATTATTTTGCGTGTATATGAATATAACACAGAAGAGCTGCTATGCACATTTTCGTCCAAGAACGAGGCATGTTCTTTCCCAAACATCCGGGTGGAAGCGGGATGGGTGATAGAGCATGTAAAACCTCATTTTTTGGGGTTTTGGTGCGCCGAAGAACCTCCTCCTTCTATCCAGAGTGACATGTAGGCCTTTTGACACGCAAATGGAATCATGTCGCATTGTTCTGTACGTTATTGTCCCAATATGTGTCCGTGGGTGCGCTCACGGAAGGGTGGAAGACGCTAGCAGAGTACACGCCGACGATTAAATCATCCGAAACACAATTTTGCATGCTGTTTTTGGCCTCCAAAATTTTGCCGAAGCCGACGAAGTTGGTTCCCGAGGGATACAACTTTTCGTTGCGGTCGTTTTGGCAGGTCATGGAGCTCAAACGGAGTTCGTATGACCAAATTACGACCGTTTTACGGATACAACTCATCTGGATTTCAGCACCGGGGGAACACCGCGAGTCCAGCTTCCAAGGTAAGTTGATCGCGCGGGCCAGCCATCTTTCACCACTCGGAATTACCTATGATTTTGCGTGTATATGAATATAACACAGAAGAGCTGCTATGCACATTTTCGTCAAAGAACGAGGCATGTTCTTGCCCAAACATCCGGGTGGAAGTGGGATGGGTGATAGAGCAGGTAAAACCTCATTTTTTGGGGTTTTGGTGCGCCGAAGAACCTCCTCCTTCGATCCAGAGTGACATGTAGGCCTTTTGGCATGCAAATGAAATCATGTCGCATTGTTCTGTACGTTATTGTCCCAATATGTGTCCGTGGGTGCGCTCACGGAAGGGTGGAAGACGCTAGGAGAGTACACGCCAACGATTAAATCATCCGAAACCCAATTTTGCACGCCATTTTTGGCCTCCAAAATTTTGCCTAAGCCGAGAAAGTTGGTCCCCGAGGGATGCAACTTTTCGTTGCGGTCGTTTTGGCAGGTCATGGAGCTCAAACGGAGTTCGTATGACCAAATTACGACCGTTTTACGGATACAACTCAACTGGATTTCAGCACCGGGGGAACACCGTGAGTCCAGCTTCCAAGGTAAGTTGATCGCGCGGGCCAGCCATCTTTCACCACTCGAAATTACCTATTATTTTGCGTGTATATGAATATAACACAGAAGAGCTGCTATGCACATTTTCGTCAAAGAACGAGGCATGTTCTTGCCCAAACATCCGGGTGGAAGCGGGATGGGTGATAGAGCAGGTAAAACCACATTTTTTGGGGTTTTGGTGCGCCGAAGAACCTCCTCCTTCTATCCAGAGTGACATGTAGGCCTTTTGGCACGCAAATGGAATCATGTCGCATTGTTCTGTACGTTATTGTCCCAATATGTGTCCGTGGGTGCGCTCACGGAAGGGTGGAAGACGCTAGGAGAGTACACGCCAACGATTAAATCATCCGAAACCCAATTTTGCACGCCGTTTTTGGCCTCCAAAATTTTGCCTAAGCCGACAAAGTTGGTCCCCGAGGGATGCAACTTTTCGTTGCGGTCGTTTTGGCAGGTCATGGAGCTCAAACGGAGTTCGTATGACCAAATTACGACCGTTTTACGGATACAACTCAACTGGATTTCAGCACCGGGGGAACACCGTGAGTCCAGCTTCCAAGGTAAGTTGATCGCGCGGGCCAGCCATCTTTCACCACTCGGAATTACCTATTATTTTGCGTGTATATGAATATAACACAGAAGAGCTGCTATGCACATTTTCGTCCAAGAACGAGGCATGTTCTTGCCCAAACATCCGGGTGGAAGCGGGATGGGTGATAGAGCAGGTAAAACTCATTTTTTGGGGTTTTGGTGCGCCGAAGAACCTCCTCCTTCTATCCAGAGTGACATGTAGGCCTTTTGGCACGCAAATGGAATCATGTCGCATTGTTCTGTACGTTATTGTCCCAATATGTGTCCGTGGGTGCGCTCACGGAAGGGTGGAAGACGCTAGCAGAGTACACGCCGACGATTAAATCATCCGAAACACAATTTTGCACGCCGTTTTTGGATTCTAAAATTTTGCCGAAGCCGACGAAGTTGGTCCCCGAGGGATGCAACTTTTTGTTGCGGTCGTTTTGGCAGGTCGTGGAGCTCAAACGGAGTTCGTATGACCAAATTACGACCGTTTTACGGATACAACTCAACTGGATTTCAGCACCGGGGGAACACCGTGAGTCCAGTTTCCAAGGTAAGTTGATCGAGCGGGCCAGTCCAGTTACCTATGATTTTGCGTGTATATGAATATAACACGGAAGAGCTGTTATGCACATTTTCGTCAAAGAACGAGGCATGTTCTTGCCCAAACATCCGGGTGGAAGCAGGATGGGTGATAGAGCAGGTAAAACCTCATTTTTTGGGGTTTTGGTGCGCCGAAGAACCTCCTCCTTCTATCCAGAGTGACATGTAGGCCTTTTGGCACGCAAATGGAATCATGTCGCATTGTTCTGTACGTTATTGTCCGAATATGTGTCCGTGGGTGCGCTAACGGAAGGGTGGAAGACGCTAGGAGAGTACACGCCGACGATTAAATCATCCGAAACTCTATTTTGCACGCCGTTTTTGGCCTCCAAAAATTTGGCGAAGCCGACGAAGTAGGTCCCCAAGGGATGCAACTTTTCGTTGCAGTCGTTTTGGCAGGTCGTGGAGCTCAAACGGAGTTCGTATGACCAAATTAAGACCGTTTTACGGATACAACTCAACTGGATTTCAGCACCGGGGGAACACCGTGAGTCCAGCTTCCAAGGTAAGTTGATCGCGCGGGCCAGCCATCTTTCACCACTCGGAATTACCTATTATTTTGCGTGTATATGAATATAACACAGAAGAGCTGTTATGCACATTTTCGTCCAAGAACGAGGCGTGTTCTTGCCCAAACATCCGGGTGGAAGCGGGATGGGTGATAGAGCATGTAAAACCTCATTTTTTGGGGTTTTGGTGCGCCGAAGAACCTCCTCCTTCTATCCAGAGTGACATGTAGGCCTTTTGGCACGCAAATGGAATCATGTCGCATTGTTCTGTACGTTATTGTCCCAATATGTGTCCGTGGGTGCGCTCACGGAAGGGTGGAAGACGCTAGGAGAGTACACGCCAACGATTAAATCATCCGAAACCCAATTTTGCACGCCGTTTTTGGCCTCCAAAATTTTGCCTAAGCCGACAAAGTTGGTCCCCGAGGGATGCAACTTTTCGTTGCGGTCGTTTTGGCAGGTCATGGAGCTCAAACGGAGTTCGTATGACCAAATTACGACCGTTTTACGGATACAACTCAACTGGATTTCAGCACCGGGGGAACACCGTGAGTCCAGCTTCCAAGGTAAGTTGATCGCGCGGGCCAGCCATCTTTCACCACTCGGAATTACCTATTATTTTGCGTGTATATGAATATAACACAGAAGAGCTGCTATGCACATTTTCGTCCAAGAACGAGGCATGTTCTTGCCCAAACATCCGGGTGGAAGCGGGATGGGTGATAGAGCAGGTAAAACTCATTTTTTGGGGTTTTGGTGCGCCGAAGAACCTCCTCCTTCTATCCAGAGTGACATGTAGGCCTTTTGGCACGCAAATGGAATCATGTCGCATTGTTCTGTACGTTATTGTCCCAATATGTGTCCGTGGGTGCGCTCACGGAAGGGTGGAAGACGCTAGCAGAGTACACGCCGACGATTAAATCATCCGAAACACAATTTTGCACGCCGTTTTTGGATTCTAAAATTTTGCCGAAGCCGACGAAGTTGGTCCCCGAGGGATGCAACTTTTTGTTGCGGTCGTTTTGGCAGGTCGTGGAGCTCAAACGGAGTTCGTATGACCAAATTACGACCGTTTTACGGATACAACTCAACTGGATTTCAGCACCGGGGGAACACCGTGAGTCCAGTTTCCAAGGTAAGTTGATCGAGCGGGCCAGTCCAGTTACCTATGATTTTGCGTGTATATGAATATAACACGGAAGAGCTGTTATGCACATTTTCGTCAAAGAACGAGGCATGTTCTTGCCCAAACATCCGGGTGGAAGCAGGATGGGTGATAGAGCAGGTAAAACCTCATTTTTTGGGGTTTTGGTGCGCCGAAGAACCTCCTCCTTCTATCCAGAGTGACATGTAGGCCTTTTGGCACGCAAATGGAATCATGTCGCATTGTTCTGTACGTTATTGTCCGAATATGTGTCCGTGGGTGCGCTAACGGAAGGGTGGAAGACGCTAGGAGAGTACACGCCGACGATTAAATCATCCGAAACTCTATTTTGCACGCCGTTTTTGGCCTCCAAAAATTTGGCGAAGCCGACGAAGTAGGTCCCCAAGGGATGCAACTTTTCGTTGCAGTCGTTTTGGCAGGTCGTGGAGCTCAAACGGAGTTCGTATGACCAAATTAAGACCGTTTTACGGATACAACTCAACTGGATTTCAGCACCGGGGGAACACCGTGAGTCCAGCTTCCAAGGTAAGTTGATCGCGCGGGCCAGCCATCTTTCACCACTCGGAATTACCTATTATTTTGCGTGTATATGAATATAACACAGAAGAGCTGTTATGCACATTTTCGTCCAAGAACGAGGCGTGTTCTTGCCCAAACATCCGGGTGGAAGCGGGATGGGTGATAGAGCATGTAAAACCTCATTTTTTGGGGTTTTGGTGCGCCGAAGAACCTCCTCCTTCTATCCAGAGTGACATGTAGGCCTTTTGGCACGCAAATGGAATCATGTCGCATTGTTCTGTACGTTATTGTCCCAATATGTGTCCGTGGGTGCGCTCACGGAAGGGTGGAAGACGCTAGGAGAGTACACGCCGACGATTAAATCATCCGAAACACAATTTTGCATGCCGTTTTTGGCCTCAAAAATTTGGCCGAAGCGGACAAAGTTGGTCCCCGAGGGATACAACTTTTTGATGCGGTCGTTTTGGCAGGTCATGGAGCTCAAACGGAGTTCGTATGACCAAATTACGACCGTTTTGCGGATACAACTCAACTGGATTTCAGCACCGGGGGAACACCGTGAGTCCAGCTTCCAAGGTAAGTTGATCGCGCGGGCCAGCCATCTTTCACCACTCGGAATTACCTATGATTTTGCGTGTACATGAATATAACACAGAAGAGCTGCTATGCACATTTTCGTCAAAGAACGAGGCATGTTCTTGCCCAAACATCCGGGTGGAAGCGGGATGGGTGATAGAGCATGTAAAACCTCATTTTTTGGGGTTTTGGTGCGCCGAAGAACCTCCTCCTTCTATCCAGAGTGACATGTAGGCCTTTTGGCACGCAAATGGAATCATGTCGCATTGTTCTGTACGTTATTGTCCCAATATGTGTCCGTGGGTGCGCTCACGGAAGGGTGGAAGACGCTAGGAGAGTACACGCCAACGATTAAATCATCCGAAACCCAATTTTGCACGCCATTTTTGGCCACCAAAATTTTGCCGAAGCCGACAAAGTAGGTCCCCGAGGGATGCAACTTTTCGTTGCTGTCGTTTTGGCAGGTCATGGAGCTCTAACGGAGTTCGTATAAGCAAATTACGACCGTTTTACGGATACAACTCAACTAGATTTCAGCACCGGGGGAACACCGTGAGTCCAGCTTCCAAGGTAAGTTGATCGCGCGGGCCAGCCATCTTTCACCACACGGAATTACCTATTATTTTGCATGTATGTGAATATAACAGAGAAGAGCTGCTATGCACATTTTCGTCCACGAACGAGGCATGTTCTTGCCCAAACATCCGGGTGGAAGCGGGATGGGTGATAGAGCTTGTAAAACCTCATTTTTTGGGGTTTTGGTGTGCCGAAGAACCTCCTCCTTCTATCCAGAGTGACATGTAGGCCTTTTGGCACGCAAATGGAATCATGTCGCATTGTTCTGTACGTTATTGTCCCAATATGTGTCCGTGGGTTCGCTCACGGAAGGGTGGAAGACGCTAGGAGAGTACACGCCGACGATTAAATCATCTGAAACACAATTTTGCATGCCATTTTTGGCCTCCGAAATTTTGCCGAAGCCGACGAAATTGGTCCCCAAGGGATACAACTTTTCGTTGCTGTCGTTTTGGCAGGTCGTGGAGCTCAAACGGAGTTCGTATGACCAAATTAAGACCGTTTTACGGATACGACTCATCTGGATTTCAGCACCAGGGGAACACCGTGAGTCCAGCTTCCAAGGTAAGTTGATCGCGCGGGCCAGCCATCTTTCACCACTCGGATTTACCTATTATTTTGCGTGTATATGAATATAACACAGAAGAGCTGCTATGCACATTTTCGTCAAAGAACGAGGCATGTTCTTGCCCAAACATCCGGGTGGAAGCGGGATGGGTGATAGAGCAGGTAAAACCTCATTTTTTGGGGTTTTGGTGCGCCGAAGAACCTCCTCCTTCTATCCAGAGTGACATGTAGGCCTTTTGGCATGCAAATGGAATCATGTCGCATTGTTCTGCACGTTATTATCCCAATATGTGTCCGTGGGTGCGCTCACGGAAGGGTGGAAGACGCTAGGAGAGTACACGCAAACGATTAAATCATCCGAAACCCAATTTTGCACACCGTTTTTGGCCTCCAAAATTTTGCCGAAGCCGAAAAAGTTGGTCCCCGAGGGATGTAACTTTTCGTTGCGGTCATTTTGGCAGGTCATGGAGCTCAAACGGAGTTCGTATGACCAAATTACGACCGTTTTACGGATACAACTCAACTGGATTTCAGCACCGGGGGAACACCGTGAGTCCAGCTTCCAAAGTAAGTTGATCGGGCGGGCCAGCAATCTTTCACCACTCGGAATTACCTATTATTTTGCGTGTATATGAATATAACATAGAAGAGCTGCTATGCACATTTTCGTCCAAGAACGAGGCATGTTCTTGCCCAAACATCCGGGTGGAAGCGGGATGAGTGATAGAGCATGTAAAACCTCATTTTTTGGTGTTTTGGTGCGCCGAAGAACCCCCTCCTTCTATCCAGAGTGACATGTAGGCCTTTTGGCACGCAAATGGAATCATGTCGCATTGTTCTGTACGTTATTGTCCCAATATGTGTCCGTTGGTGCGCTCACGGAAGGGTGGAAGACGCTAGGAGAGTACACGCCGACGATTAAATCATCCGAAACACAATTTTGCACGCCGTTTTTTGCCTCCAAAATTTTGCCGAAGCCGACGAAGTTGGTCCTCGTGGGATACAACTTTTCGTTGCGGTCGTTTTGGCAAGTCGTGGAGCGCAAACGGAGTTTGTATGACCAAATTACGACCGTTTTACAGATACAACTCAACTGGATTTCAGCACCGAGGAAACACAGTGAGTCCAGCTTGCAAGGTAAGTTGATCGCGCGGGACAGCCATCTTTCACCACACGGAATTACCTATTATTTTGCGTGTATATTAACATAAAACAAAAGAGCTGCTATGCACATTTTCTTCAAAGAACGAGGCATGTTCTTGCCCAAACATCCGGGTGGAAGCGGGATGGGTGATAGAGCATGTAAAACCTCATTTTTTGGGGTTTTGGTGCGCCGAAGAACCTCCTCCTTCTATCCAGAGTGACATGTAGGCCTTTTGGCACGCAAATGGAATCATGTCGCATTGTTCTGTACGTTAATGTCCCAATATGTGTCCGTGGGTGCGCTCACGGAAGGGTGGAAGACGCTAGGAGAGTACACACCGACGATTAAATCATCCGAAACACAATTTTGCACGCCGTTTTTGGCCTCCAAAATTTTGCCGAAGCCGACAAAGTTGGTCCCCGTGGGATACAACTTTTCGTTGCGGTCGTTTTGGCAAGTCGTGGAGCGCAAACGGAGTTTGTATGACCAAATTACGACCGTTTTAGAGATACAACTCAACTAGATTTCAGCACCGAGGAAACACCGTGAGTCCAGCTTGCAAGGTAAGTTGATCGCGCGGGCCAGCCATCTTTCACCACTCGGAATTACCTATTATTTTGAGTGTATATTAATATAAAACAGAAGAGCTGCTATGCACATTTTCTTCAAAGAACGAGGCATGTTCTTGCCCAAACATCCGGGTGGAAGCGGGATGGGTGATAGAGCATGTAAAACCTCATTTTTTGGGGTTTTGGTGCGCCGAAGAACCTTCTCCTTCTATCCAGAGTGACATGTTGGACTTTTGGCACGCAAATGGAATCATGTCGCATTGTTCTGTACGTTATTGTCCCAATATGTGTCCGTGGGTGCGCTCACGGAAGGGTGGAAGACGCTAGGAGAGTACACGCCGACGATTAAATCATCCGAAACACAATTTTGCACGGCGTTTTTGGCCTCCAAAATTTTGCCGAAGCCGACAAAGTGGGTCCCCGAGGGATACAACTTTTCGTTGCGGTCGTTTTGGCAAGTCGTGGAGCTCAAACGGAGTTCGTATGACCAAATTACGACCGTTTTACGGATACAGCTCAACTGGATTTCAGCACCGGGGGAATACCGTGAGTCCAGCTTCCAAGGTAAGTTGATCGCGCGGGCCAGCCATATTTCACCACTCGGAATTACCTATTATTTTGCATGTATATGAATATAACACAGAAGAGCTGCTATGCACATTTTCGTCCAAGAACGAGGCATGTTCTTGCCCAAACATCCGGGTGGAAGCGGGATGGGTGATAGAGCATGTAAAACCTCATTTTTTGGGGTTTTGGTGTGCCGAAGAACCTCCTCCTTCTATCCAGAGTTACATGTAGGCCTTTTGGCACGCAAATGGAATCATGTCGCATTGTTTTGTATGTTATTGTCCCAATATGTGTCCGTGGGTGCGCTCACGGAAGGGTGGAAGACGCTAGGAGAGTACACGCCGACGATTAAATCATCTGAAACACAATTTTGCATGCCATTTTTGGCCTCCAAAATTTTGCCGAAGCCGACGAAATTGGTCCCCGAGGGATACAACTTTTCGTTGCGGTCATTTTGGCAGGTCGTGGAGCTCAAGCGGAGTTCGTATGACCAAATTAAGATCGTTTTACGGATACAAGTCATGTGGATTTCAGCACCAGGGGAACACCGTGAGTCCAGCTTCCAAGGTAAGTTGATCGCGCGGGCCAGCCATCTTTCACCACTCGGAATTACCTATTATTTTGCGTGTATATGAATATAACACAAAAGAGCTGCTATGCACATTTTCGTCAAAGAACGAGGCATGTTCTTGCCCAAACATCCGGGTGGAAGCGGGATGGGTGATAGAGCAGGTAAAACCTCATTTTTTGTGGTTTTGGTGCGCCGAAGAACCTCCTCCTTCTATCCAGAGTAACCTGTAGACCTTTTGGAATGCAAATGGAATCATGTCGCATTGTTCTGTACGTTATTGTCCCAATATGTGTCCATGGGTGCGCTCACGGAAGGGTGGAAGACGCTAGGAGAGTACACGCCGACGATTAAATCATCCGAAACACAATTTTGCATGCCGTTTTTGGCCTCCAACATTTTGCCGAAGCCGACGAAGTTGGTCCCCGAGGGATACAACTTTTTGTTGCGGTCGTTTTGGCAAGTCGTGGAGCTCAAACGGAGTTCGTATGACCAAATTACGACCGTTTTACAGATACAACTCAACTGGATTTCAGCACCGAGGGAACACCGTGAGTCCATCTTGCAAGGTAAGTTGATCGCGCGGGCCAGCCATCTTTCCCCACTCGGAATTACCTATTATTTTGCGTGTATATTAATATAACACAGAAGAGCTGCTATGCACATTTTCTTCAAAGAACGAGGCATGTTCTTGCCCAAACATCCGAGTGGAAGCGGGATGGGTGATAGAGCATGTAAAACCTCATTTTTTGGGGTTTTGGTGCGCCGAAGAACCTCCTCCTTCTATCCAGAGTGACAAGTAGGCCTTTTGGCACGCAAATGGAATCATGTCGCATTGTTCAGTACGTTATTGTCCCAATATGTGTCCGTGGGTGCGCTCACGGAAGGGTGGAAGTCGCTAGGAGAGTACACGCCGACGATAAAATCATCCGAAACACAATTTTGCACGCCGTTTTTGGCCTCCAAAATTTTGCCGAAGCCGACGAAGTGGTTCCCCGAGGGATATAACTTTTCGTTGCGGTCGTTTTAGCAAGTCGTGGAGCTCAAACGGAGTTCGTATGACCAAATTACGACCGTTTTACGGATACAACTCAACTGGATTTCAGCACCGGGGGAACACCGTGAGTCCAGCTTCCAAGGTAAGTTGATCGCGCGGGCCAGCCATCTTTCACCACTCGGAATTACCTATTATTTTGCATGTATATGAATATAACACAGAAGAGCTGCTATGCACATTTTCGTCCAAGAACGAGGCATGTTCTTGCCCAAATATCCGGGTGGAAGCGGGATGGGTGATAGAGCATGTAAAACCTCATTTTTTGGGGTTTTGGTGTGCCGAAGAACCTCCTCCTTCTATCCAGAGTGACATGTAGGCCTTTTGGCACGCAAATGGAATCATGTGGCATTGTTCTGTACGTTATTGTCCCAATATGTGTCCGTGGGTGCGCTCACGGAAGGGTGGAAGACGCTAGGAGAGTACACGCCGACGATTAAATCATCTGAAACACAATTTTCCATGCCATTTTTGGCCTCCAAACTTTTGCCGAAGCCGACGAAATTGGTCCCCGAGGGATACAACTTTTCGTTGCGGTCGTTTTGGCAGGTCGTGGAGCTCAAGCGGAGTTCGTATGACCAAATTAAGACCGTTTTACGGATACAACTCATCTGGATTTCAGCACCAGGGGAACACCGTGAGTCCAGCTTCCAAGGTATGTTGATCGCGCGGGCCAGCCATCTTTCACCACTCGGAATTACCTATTATTTTGCATGTATATGAATATAACACAGAAGAGCTGCTATGCACATTTTCGTCAAAGAACGAGGCATGTTCTTGCCCAAACATCCGGGTGGAAGCGGGATGGGTGATAGAGCAGGTAAAACCTCGTTTTTTGGGGTTTTGGTGCGCCGAAGAACCTCCTCCTTCTATCCAGAGTGACATGTAGGCCTTTTGGAATGCAAATGGAATCATGTCGCATTGTTCTGTACGTTATTGTCCCAATATGTGTCCGTGGGTGCGCTCACGGAAGGGTGGAAGACGCTAGGAGAGTACACGCCAACGATTAAATCATCCGAAACCCAATTTTGCACGCCGTTTTTGGCCTCCAAAATTTTGCCAAAGCCCACAAAGTTGGTCCCCTAGGGATGCAACTTTTCGTTGCGGTCGTTTTGGCAGGTCATGGAGCTCAAACGGAGTTCGTATGACCAAATTACGACCGTTTTACGGATACAACTCAACTGGATTTCAGCACCGGGGGAACACCGTGAGTCCAGCTTCCAAGGTAAGTTGATCGCACGGGCCAGCCATCTTTCACCACTAGGAATTACCTATTATTTTGCGTGTATATGAATATAACACAGAAGAGCTGCTATGCACATTTTCGTCCAAGAACGAGGCATGTTCTTGCCCAAACATCCGGGTGGAAGCGGGATGGGTGATAGAGCATGTAAAACCTCATTTTTTATGGTTTTGGTGTGCCGAAGAACCTCCTCCTTCTATCCAGAGTGACATGTAGGCCTTTTGGCACGCAAATGGAATCATGTCGCATTGTTCTGTACGTTATTGTCCCAATATGTGTCCGTGGGTGCGCTCACGGAAGGGTGGAAAAGGCTAGGAGAGTACACGCCGACGATTAAATCATTCGAAACACAATTTTGCACGCCATTTTTGGCCTCCAAAATTTTGCCGAAGCCGACGAAGTTGGTCCCCGAGGGATACAACTTTTCGTTGCGGTCGTTTTGGCAAGTCGTGGAGCTCAAACGGAGTTCGTATGACAAAATTACGACCGTTTTACGGATACAACTCATCTGGATTTCAGCACCAGCGGAACACCGTGAGTCCAGCTTCCAAGGTAAGTTGATCGCGCGGGCCAGCCATCTTTCACCACTCGGAATTACCTATTATTTTGCGTGTATATGAATATAACACAGAAGAGCTGCTATGCACATTTTCGTCAAAGAACGAGGCATGTTCTTGCCCAAACATCCGGGTGGAAGCGGGATGGGTGATAGAGCAGGTAAAACCTCGTTTTTTGGGGTTTTGGTGCGCCGAAGAACCTCCTCCTTCTATCCAGAGTGACATGTAGGCCTTTTGGAAGGCAAATGGAATCATGTCGCATTGTTCTGTACGTTATTGTCCCAATATGTGTCCGTGGGTGCGCTCACGGAAGGGTGGAAGACGCTAGGAGAGTACACGCCAACGATTAAATCATCCGAAACCGAATTTTGCACGCCGTTTTTGGCCTCCAAAATTTTGCCGAAGCCGACGAAGTTGGTCCCCGAGGGATGCAACTTTTCTTTGCGGTCGTTTTGGCAGGTCATGGAGCTCAAACGGAGTTCGTATGACCAAATTACGACCGTTTTACGGATACAACTCAACTGGATTTCAGCACCGGGGGAACACCGTGAGTCCAGCTTCCAAGGTAAGTTGATCGCGCGGGCCAGCCATCTTTCACCACTCGGAATTACCTATTATTTTGCGTGTATATGAATATAACACAGAAGAGCTGCTATGCACATTTTCGTCCAAGAACGAGGCATGTTCTTGCCCAAACATCCGGGTGGAAGCGGGATGGGTGATAGAGCAGGTCAAACCTCATTTTTTGGGGTTTTGGTGCGCCGAAGAACCTCCTCCTTCTATCCAGAGTGACATGTAGGCCTTTTGGCACGCAAATGGAATCATGTCTCATTGTTCTGTACGTTATTGTCCCAATATGTGTCCGTGGGTGTGCTCACGGAAGGGTGGAAGACGCTAGCAGACTACACGCCGACGATTAAATCATCCGAAACACAATTTTGCATGCCGTTTTTGGCCTCCAAAATTTTGCCGAAGCCAACAAAGTGGGTCCCCAAGGGATACAACTTTTCGTTGCGGTCGTTTTGGCAGGTCGTGGAGCTCAAACGGAGTTCGTATGACCAAATTAAGACCGTTTTACGGATACAACTCATCTGGATTTCAGCACCGGGGGAACACCGTGAGTCCAGCTTCCAACGTAAGTTGATCGCGCGGGCCAGCCATCTTTCACCACTCGGAATTACCTATTATTTTGCGTGTATATGAATATAACACAGAAGAGCTGCTATGCACATTTTCGTCAAAGAACGAGGCATGTTCTTGCCCAAACATCCGGGTGGAAGCGGGATGGGTGATAAAGCAGGTAAAACCTCATTTTTTGGGGTTTTGGTGCGCCGAAGAACCTCCTCCTTCTATCCAGAGTGACATGTAGGACTTTTGGCACGCAAATGGAATCATGTCGCATTGTTCTGTACGTTATTGTCCCAATATGTGTCCGTGGGTGCGCTCACGGAAGGGTGGAAGACGCTAGCAGAGTACACGCCGACGATTAAATCATCCGAAACAAAATTTTGCATGCCGTTTTTGGCCTCCAAAATTTTGCCGAAGCCGATGAAGTGGGTCCCCGAGGGATACAACTTTTCGTTGCGGTCGTTTTGGCAGGTCGTGGAGCTCAAACGGAGTTCGTATGACCAAATTAAGACCGTTTTACGGACACAACTCATCTGGATTTCAGCACCGGGGGAACACCGTGAGTCCAGCATCCAAGGTAAGTTGATCGCGCGGGCCAGCCATCTTTCACCACTCGCAATTACCTATTATTTTGCGTGTATATGAATATAACACAGAAGAGCTGCTATGCACATTTTCGTCAAAGAACGAGGCATGTTCTTGCCCAAACATCCGGGTGGAAGCGGGATGGGTGATAGAGCAGGTAAAACCTCATTTTTTGGGGTTTTGGTGCGCCAAAGAACCTCCTCCTTCTATCCAGAGTGACATGTAGGCCTTTTGGCACGTAAATGGAATCATGTCTCATTGTTCTGTACGTTATTGTCCCAATATGTGTCCGTGGGTGCGCTCACGGAAGGGTGGAAGACGCTAGGAGAGTACACGCCAACGATTAAATCATCCGAAACCCAATTTTGCACGCCATTTTTGGCCTCCAAAATTTTGCCGAAGCCGACGAAGTTTGTCCCCGAGGGATACAACTTTTCGTTGCGGTCGTTTTGGCAGGTCGTGGAGCTCAAACGGAGTTCGTATGACCAAATTACGACCGTTTTACGGATACTACTCAACTGGATTTCCGCACCGGCGGAACACCGTGAGTCCAGCTTCCAAGGTAAGTTGATCGCGCGGGCCAGCCATCTTTCACCACTCGGAATTACCTATTATTTTGCGTGTATATGAATATAACACAGAAGAGCTGCTATGCACATTTTCGTCCAAGAACGAGGCATGTTCTTGCCCAAACATCCGGGTGGAAGCGGGATGGTTGATAGAGCATGTAAAACCTCATTTTTGGGGGTTTTGGTGCGCCGAAGAACCTCCTCCTTCTATCCAGAGTGACATGTAGGCCTTTTGGCACGCAAATGGAATCATGTCGCATTGTTCTGTACGTTATTATCCCAATATGTGTCCGTGGGTGCGCTCACGGAAGGGTGGAAGACGCTAGGAGAGTACACGCCGACGATTAAATCATCCGAAACACAATTTTGCACGCCGTTTTTGGCCTCCAAAATTTTGCCGAAGCCGACGAAGTTGGTCCCCGAGGGATACAACTTTTCGTTGCGGTTGTTTTGGCAGGTCGTGGAGCTCAAACGGAGTTCGTATGACCAAATTACGACCGTTTTACGGATACAACTCAACTGGATTTCAGCACCGGGGGAACACCGTGAGTCCAACTTCCAAGGTAAGTTGATCGCGCGGGCCAGCCATCTTTCACAACTCCGAATTACCTATTATTTTGCGTGTATATTAATATAACACAGAAGAGCTGCTATGCACATTTTCGTCAAAGAACGAGGCATGTTCTTGCCCAAACATCCGGGTGGAAGCGGGATGGGTGATAGAGCATGTAAAACCTCATTTTTTGGGTTTTGGTGCGCCGAAGAACCTCCTCCTTCTATCCAGAGTGACATGTAGGCCTTTTGGTACGCAAATGGAATCACGTCGCATTGTTCTGTACGTTATTGTCCCAATATGTGTCCGTGGGTGCACTCACGGAAGGGTGGAAGACGCTAGCAGAGTACACGCCGACGATTAAATCATCCGAAACACAATTTTGCATGCCGTTTTTGGCCTCCAAAATTTTGCCGAAGCCGACGAAGTGGGTCCCCGAGGGATACAACTTTTCGTTGCGGTCGTTTTGGCAGGTCGTGGAGCTCAAACGGAGTTCGTATGACCAAATTAAGACCGTTTTGCGGACACAACTCATCTGGATTTCAGCGCCGGGGGAACACCGTGAGTCCAGCTTCCAAGGTAAGTTGATCGCGCGGGCCAGCCATCTTTCACCACTTGCAATTACCTATTATTTTGCGTGTATATGAATATAACACAGAAGAGCTGCTATGCACATTTTCGTCAAAGAACGAGGCATGTTCTTGCCCAAACATCCGGGTGGAAGCGGGATGGGTGATAGAGCAGGTAAAACCTCATTTTTTGGTGTTTTGGTGCGCCAAAGAACCTCCTCCTTCTATCCAGAGTGACATGTAGGCCTTTTGGCACGTAAATGGAATCATGTCTCATTGTTCTGTACGTTATTGTCCCAATATGTGTCCGTGGGTGCGCTCACGGAAGGGTGGAAGACGCTAGGAGAGTACACGCCAACGATTAAATCATCTGAAACCCAATTTTGCATGCCGTTTTTGGCCTTCAAAATTTTGCCGAAGCCGACAAAGTTGGTCCTGGAGGGATGCAACTTTTCGTTGCGGTCGTTTTGGCAGGTCATGGAGCTCAAACGGAGTTCGTATGACCAAATTACGACTGTTTTACGGATACATCTCAACTGGATTTCAGCACCGGGGGAACACCGTGAGTCCAGCTTCCAAGGTAAGTTCATCGCGCGGGCCAGCCATCTTTCACCACTCGGAATTACCTATTATTTTGCTTGTATATGAATATAACACAGAAGAGCTGCTATGCACATTTTCGTCCAAGAACGAGGCATGTTCTTTCCCAAACATCCGGGTGGAAGCGGGATGGTTGATAGAGCATGTAAAACCTCATTTTTTGGGGTTTTGGTGCGCCGAAGAACCTCCTCCTTCTATCCAGAGTGACATGTAGGCCTTTTGGCACGCAAATGGAATCATGTCGCATTGTTCTGTACGTTATTGTCCCAATATGTGTCCGTGGGTGCGCTCACGGAAGGGTGGAAGACGCTAGGAGAGTACACGCCGACGATTAAATCATCCGAAACACAATTTTGCACGCCGTTTTTGGCCTCCAAAATTTTACCGAAGTCGACGAAGTTGGTCCTGGAGGGATGCAACTTTTTGTTGCGGTCGTTTTGGCAGGTCGTGGAGCTCAAACGGAGTTCGTATGACCAAATTACGACCGTTTGACGGATACAACTCAACTAGATTTCAGGACCGGGGGAACACCGTGAGTCCAGCTTCCAAGGTAAGTTGATCGCGCGGGCCAGCCATTTTTCACCACTCGAAATTACCTATTATTTTGCGTGTATATGAATATAACACAGAAGAGCTGCTATGCACACTTTTGTCCAAGAACGAGGCATGTTCTTCCCCAAACATCCGGGTGGAAGCGGGATGGGTGATAGAGCATGTAAAACCTCATTTTTGGGGGTTTTGGTGCGCCGAAGAACCTCCTCCTTCTATCCAGAGTGACATGTAGGCCTTTTGGCACGCAAATGGAATCATGTCGCATTGTTCTGTACGTTATTGTCCCAATATGTGTCCGTGGGTGCGCTAACGGAAGGGTGGAAGACGCTAGGAGAGTACACGCCGACGATTAAATCATCCGAAACACAATTTTGCACGCCGTTTTTGGCCTCCAAAATTTTGCCGAAGCCGACGAAGTTGGTCCCCGAGGGATACAACTTTTCGTTGCGGTCGTTTTGGCAGGTCTTGGAGCTCAAACGGAGTTCGTATGACCAAATTACGACCGTTTTACGGATACAACTCAACTGGATTTCAGCACCGGGGGAACACCGTGAGTCCAGCTTCCAAGGTAAGTTGATCGCGCGGGCCAGCCATCTTTCACAACTCCGAATTACCTATTATTTTGCGTGTATATTAATATAACACAGAAGAGCTGCTATGCACATTTTCGTCAAAGAACGAGGCATGTTCTTGACCAAACATCCGGGTGGAAGCGGGATGGGTGATAGAGCATGTAAAACCTCATTTTTTGGGGTTTTGGTGCGCCGAAGAACCTCCTCCTTCTATCCAGAGTGACATGTAGGCCTTTTGGTACGCAAATGGAATCATGTCGCATTGTTCTGTACGTTATTGTCCCAATATGTGTCCGTGGGTGCGCTCACGGAAGGGTGGAAGACGCTAGGAGAGTACACGCCGACGATTAAATCATCCGAAACACAATTTTGCACGCCGTTTTTGGCCTCCAAAATTTTGCCGAAGCCGACGAAGTTTGTCCCCAAGGGATACAACTTTTCGTTGTGGTCGTTTTGGCAGGTCGTGGAGCTCAAACGGAGTTCGTATGACCAAATTACGACCGTTTTACGGATACAACTCAACTGGATTTCAGCACCGGGGGAACACCGTGAGTCCAGCTTCCAAGGTAAGTTGATCGCGCGGGCCAGCCATCTTTCACCACTCGGAATTACCTATTATTTTGCGTGTATATGAATATAACACAGAAGAGCTGCTATGCACATTTTCGTCAAAGAACGAGGCATGTTCTTGCCCAAACATCCGGGTGGAAGCGGGATGGGTGATAGAGCAGGTAAAACCTCATTTTTTCGGGTTTTGGTGCGCCGAAGAACCTCCTCCTTCTATCCAGAGTGACATGTATGCCTTTTGGCACGCAAATGGAATCATGTCGCATTGTTCTGTACGTTATTGTCCCAATATGTGTCCTTGGGTGCGCTCACGGAAGGGTGGAAGACGCTAGGAGAGTACACGCAGACGATTAAATCATCCGAAACACAATTTTGCACGCCGTTTTTGGCATCCAAAATTTTGCCGAAGCCGACGAAGTTGGTCCCCGAGGGATGCAACTTTTCGTTGCGGTCGTTTTGGCAGGTCTTGGAGCTCAAACGGAGTTTGTATGACCAAATTACGACCGTTTTACGGATACAACTCAACTGGATTTCAGCACCGGGGGAACACCGTGAGTCCAGCTTCCAAGGTAAGTTGATCGCGCGGGCCAGCCATCTTTCACAACTCCGAATTACCTATTATTTTGCGTGTATATTAATATAACACAGAAGAGCTGCTATGCACATTTTCGTCAAAGAACGAGGCATGTTCTTGCCCAAACATCCGGGTGGAAGCGGGATGGGTGATAGAGCATGTAAAACCTCATTTTTTGGGGTTTTGGTGCGCCGAAGAACCTCCTCCTTCTATCCAGAGTGACATGTAGGCCTTTTGGTACGCGAATGGAATCATGTCGCATTGTTCTGTACGTTATTGTCCCAATATGTGTCCGTGGGTGCGCTCACGGAAGGGTGGAAGACGCTAGGAGAGTACACGCCGACGATTAAATCATCCGAAACACAATTTTGCACGCCGTTTTTGGCCTCCAAAATTTTGCCGAAGCCGACGAAGTTTGTCCCCGAGGGATACAACTTTTCGTTGTGGTCGTTTTGGCAGGTCGTGGAGCTCAAACAGAGTTCGTATGACCAAATTACGACCGTTTTACGGATACAACTCAACTGGATTTCAGCACCGGGGGAACACCGTGAGTCCAGCTTCCAAGGTAAGTTGATCGCGCGGGCCAGCCATCTTTCACCACTAGGAATTACCTATTATTTTGCGTGTATATGAATATAACACGGAAGAGCTGCTATGCACATTTTCGTCAAAGAACGAGGCATGTTCTTGCCCAAACATCCGGGTGGAAGCGGGATGGGTGATAGAGCAGGTAAAACCTCATTTTTTCGGGTTTTGGTGCGCCGAAGAACCTCCTCCTTCTATCCAGAGTGACATGTAGGCCTTTTGGCACGCAAATGGAATCATGTCGCATTGTTCTGTACGTTATTGTCCCAATATGTGTCCGTGGGTGCGCTCACGTAAGGGTGGAAGACGCTAGGAGAGTACACGCCAACGATTAAATCATCCGAAACCCAATTTTCCACGCCGTTTTTGGCATCCAAAATTTTGCCGAAGCCGACGAAGTTGGTCCTGGAGGGATGCAACTTTTCGTTGCGGTCGTTTTGGCAGGTCTTGGAGCTCAAACGGAGTTCGTATGACCAAATTACGACCGTTTTACGGATACATCTCAACTGGATTTCAGCACCGGGGGAACACCGTGAGTCCAGCTTCCAAGGTAAGTTGATCGCGCGGGCCAGCCATCTTTCACAAGTCGGAATTACCTATTATTTTGCGTGTATATGAATATAACACAGAAGAGCTGCTATGCACACTTTCGTCCAAGAACGAGGCATGTTCTTGCCCAAACATCCGGGTGGAAGCGGGATGGGTGATAGAGCATGTAAAACCTCATTTTTTGGGGTTTTGGTGCGCCGAAGAACCTCCTCCTTCTATCCAGAGTGACATGTAGGCCTTTTGGCACGCAAATGGAATCATGTCGCATTGTTCTGTACGTTATTGTCCCAATATGTGTCCTTGGGTGCGCTCACGGAAGGGTGGAAGACGCTAGGAGAGTACACGCCGATGATTAAATCATCCGAAACACAATTTTGCACGCCGTTTTTAGCCTCCAAAATTTTGCCGAAGCCGACAAAGTTGGTCCCCGAGGGATACAACTTTTCGTTGCGGTCGTTTTGGCAGGTCGTGGAGCTCAAACGGAGTTCGTATGACCAAATTACGACCGTTTTACGGATACAACTCAACTGGATTTCAGCACCGGGGGAACACCGTGAGTCCAGCTTCCAGGGTAAGTTGATCACGCGGGCCAGCCATCTTTCACAACTCTGAATTACCTATTATTTTGCGTGTATATTAATATAACACAGAAGAGCTTCTATGCACATTTTCGTCAAAGAACGAGGCATGTTCTTGCCCAAACATCCGGGTGGAAGCGGGATGGGTGATAGAGCATGTAAAACCTCGTTTTTTGGGGTTTTGGTGTGCCGAAGAACCTCCTCCTTCTATCCAGAGTGACATGTAGGCCTTTTGGTAGGCAAATGGAATCATGTCGCATTGTTCTGTACGTTATTGTCCCAATATGTGTCCGTGGGTGCGCTCACGGAAGGGTGGAAGACGCTAGGAGAGTACACGCCGACGATTAAATCATCCGAAACACAATTTTGCACGCCGTTTTTGGCCTCCAAAATTTTGCCGAAGCCGACGAAGTTTGTCCCCGAGGGATACAACTTTTCGTTGCGGTCGTTTTGGCAGGTCATGGAGCTCAAACGGAGTTCGTATGACCAAATTACGACCGTTTTACGGATACAACTCAACTGGATTTCAGCACCGGGGGAACACCGTGAGTCCAGCTTCCAAGGTAAGTTGATCGCGCGGGCCAGCCATCTTTCACCACTCGGAATTACCTATTATTTTGCGTGTATATGAATATAACACAGAAGAGCTGCTATGCACATTTTCGTCAAAGAACGAGGCATGTTCTTGCCCAAACATCCGGGTTGAAGCGGGATGGGTGATAGAGCAGGTAAAACCTCGTTTTTTGGGGTTTTGGTGCGCCGAAGAACCTCCTCCTTCTATCCAGAGTGACATTTAGGCCTTTTGGCACGCAAATGGAATCATGTCGCATTGTTCTGTACGTTATTGTCCCAATATGTGTCCGTGGGTGCGCTCACGGAAGGGTGGAAGACGCTAGCAGAGTACACGCCGACGATTAAATCATCCGAAACACAATTTTGCACGCCGTTTTTGGCTTCCAAAATTTTGCCGAAGCCAACAAAGCTGGTCTCCGAGGGATACAACTTTTCGTTGCGGTCGTTTTGGCAGGTCGTGGAGCTCAAACGGAGTTCGTATGACCAAATTACGAATGTTTTACGGATACAACTCAACTGGATTTCAGCACCGGGGGAACACCGTGAGTCCAGCTTCCAAGGTAAGTTGATGGCGCGGGCCAGCCATCTTTCACAACTCCGAATTACCTATTATTTTGCGTGTATATTAATATAACACAGAAGCGCTGCTATGCACATTTTGGTCAAAGAACGAGGCATATTCTTGCCCAAACATCCGGGTGGAAGCGGGATGGGTGATAGAGCATGTAAAACCTCATTTTTTGGGGTTTTGGTGCGCCGAAGAACCTCCTCCTTCTATCCAGAGTGACATGTAGGCATTTTGGCGCGTAAATGGAATCATGTCGCATTGTTCTGTACGCTATTGTCCCAGTATGTGTCCGTGGGTGCGCTCACGGAAGGGTGGAAGACGCTAGGAGAGTACACGCCGACGATTAAATCATCCGAAACACAATTTTGCACGCCGTTTTTGTCTCCAAAATTTTGCCGAAGCCGACGAAGTAGGTCCCCGAGGGATACAACTTTTCGTTGCGGTCGTTTTGGCAGGTCGTGGAGCTCAAACGGAGTTCGTATGACCAAATTACGAACGTTTTACGGATACAACTCAACTGGATTTCAGCACCGGGGGAACACCGTGAGTCTAGCTTCCAAGGTAAGTTGATCGCGCGGGCCAGCCATCTTTCACAACTCGGAATTACCTAATATTTTGCGTGTATATTAATATAACACAGAAGAGCTGCTATGCACACTTTCGTCAAAGAACGAGGCATGTTCTTGCCCAAACATCCGGGTGGAAGCGGGATGGGTGATAGAGCAGGTAAAACCTCATTTTTTGGGGTTTTGGTGCGCCGAAGAACCTCCTCCTTCTATCCAGAGTGACATTTAGGCCTTTTGGCACGCAAATGGAATCATGTCGCATTGTTCTGTACGTTATTGTCCCAATATGTGTCCGTGGGTGCGCTCACGGAAGGGTGGAAGACGCTAGCAGAGTACACGCCGACGATTAAATCATCCGAAACACAATTTTGCACGCCGTTTTTGGCTTCCAAAATTTTGCCGAAGCCAACAAAGGTGGTCTCCGAGGGATACAACTTTTCGTTGCGGTCGTTTTGGCAGGTCGTGGAGCTCAAACGGAGTTCGTATGACCAAATTACGAATGTTTTACGGATACAACTCAACTGGATTTCAGCACCGGGGGAACACCGTGAGTCCAGCTTCCAAGGTAAGTTGATGGCGCGGGCCAGCCATCTTTCACAACTCCGAATTACCTATTATTTTGCGTGTATATTAATATAACACAGAAGCGCTGCTATGCACATTTTCGTCAAAGAACGAGGCATGTTCTTGCCCAAACATCCGGGTGGAAGCGGGATGGGTGATAGAGCATGTAAAACCTCATTTTTTGGGGTTTTGGTGCGCCGAAGAACCTCCTCCTTCTATCCAGAGTGACATGTAGGCATTTTGGCGCGTAAATGGAATCATGTCGCATTGTTTTGTACGCTATTGTCCCAGTATGTGTCCGTGGGTGCGCTCACGGAAGGGTGGAAGACGCTAGGAGAGTACACGCCGACGATTAAATCATCCGAAACACAATTTTGCACACCGTTTTTGTCTCCAAAATTTTGCCGAAGCCGACGAAGTAGGTCCCCGAGGGATACAACTTTTCGTTGCGGTCGTTTTGGCAGGTCGTGGAGCTCAAACGGAGTTCGTATGACCAAATTACGACCGTTTTACGGATACAACTCAACTGGATTTCAGCACCGGGGGAACACCGTGAGTCTAGCTTCCAAGGTAAGTTGATCGCGCGGGCCAGCCATCTTTCACAACTCGGAATTACCTATTATTTTGCGTGTATATTAATATAACACAGAAGAGCTGCTATGCACATTTTCGTCAAAGAACGAGGCATGTTCTTGCCCAAACATCCGGGTGGAAGCCGGATGGGTGATAGAGCAGGTAAAACCTCATTTTTTGGGGTTTTGGTGCGCCGAAGAACCTCCTCCTTCTATCCAGAGTGACATTTAGGCCTATTGGCACGCAAATGGAATCATGTCGCATTGTTCTGTACGTTATTGTCCCAATATGTGTCAGTGGGTGCGCTCACGGAAGGGTGGAAGACGCTAGCAGAGTACACGCCGACGATTAAATCATCCGAAACACAATTTTGCACGCCGTTTTTGGCTTCCAAAATTTTGCCGAAGCCAACAAAGCTGGTCTCTGAGGGATACAACTTTTCGTTGCGGTCGTTTTGGCAGGTCGTGGAGCTCAAACGGAGTTCGTATGACCAAATTACGAATGTTTTACGGATACAACTCAACTGGATTTCAGCACCGGGGGAACACCGTGAGTCCAGCTTCCAAGGTAAGTTGATGGCGCGAGCCAGCCATCTTTCACAACTCCGAATTACCTATTATTTTGCATGTATATTAATATAACACAGAAGCGCTGCTATGCACATTTTCGTCAAAGAACGAGGCATGTTCTTGCCCAAACATCCGGGTGGAAGCGGGATGGGTGATAGAGCATGTAAAACCTCATTTTTTGGGGTTTTGGTGCGCCGAAGAACCTCCTCCTTCTATCCAGAGTGACATGTAGGCATTTTGGCGCGTAAATGGAATCATGTCGCATTGTTCTGTATGCTATTGTCCCAGTATGTGTCCGTGGGTGCGCTCACGGAAGGGTGGAAGACGCTAGGAGAGTACACGCCGACGATTAAATCATCCGAAACACAATTTTGCACGCCGTTTTTGTCTCCAAAATTTTGCCGAAGCCGACGAAGTAGGTCCCCGAGGGATACAACTTTTCGTTGCGGTCGTTTTGGCAGGTCGTGGAGCTCAAACGGAGTTCGTATGACCAAATTACGACCGTTTTACGGATACAACTCAACTGGATTTCAGCACCGGGGGAACACCGTGAGTCTAGCTTCCAAGGTAAGTTGATCGCGCGGGCCAGCCATCTTTCACAACTCGGAATTACCTATTATTTTGCGTGTATATTAATATAACAGAGAAGAGCTGCTATGCACATTTTCGTCAAAGAACGAGGCATGTTCTTGCCCAAACATCCGGGTGGAAGCGGGATGGGTGATAGAGCAGGTAAAACCTCATTTTTTGGGGTTTTGGTGCGCCGAAGAACCTCCTCCTTCTATCCAGAGTGACATGTAGGCCTTTTGGCACGCAAATGGAATCATGTCGCATTGTTCTGTACGTTATTGTCCCAATATGTGTCCGTGGGTGCGCTCACGGAAGGGTGGAAGACGCTAGCAGAGTACACGCCGACAATTAAATCATCCGAAACACAATTTCGCATGCCGTTTTTGGCCTCCAAAATTTTGCCGAAGCCGATGAAGTGGGTCCCCGAGGGATACAACTTTTCGTTGCGGTCGTTTTGGCAGGTCGTGGAGCTCAAACGGAGTTCGTATGACCAAATTACGATCGTTTTACGGATACAACTCAACTGGATTTCCGCACCGGGGGAACACCGTGAGTCTAGCTTCCAAGGTAAGTTGATCGCGCGGGCCAGCCATCTTTCACAACTCGGAATTACCTATTATTTTGCGTGTATATTAATATAACACAGAAGAGCTGCTATGCACATTTTCGTCAAAGAACGAGGCATGTTCTTGCCCAAACATCCGGGTGGAAGCGGGATGGGTGATAGAGCAGGTAAAACCTCATTTTTTGGGGTTTTGGTGCGCCGAAGAACCTCCTCCTTCTATCCAGAGTGACATGTAGGCCTTTTGGCACGCAAATGGAATCATGTCGCATTGTTCTGTACGTTATTGTCCCAATATGTGTCCGTGGGTGCGCTCACGGAAGGGTGGAAGACGCTAGGAGAGTACACGCCAACGATTAAATCATCCGAAACCCAATTTTGCACGCCGTTTTTGGCCTCCAAAATTTTGCCGAAGCCGATGAAGTTGGTCCTGGAGGGATGCAACTTTTCGTTGCGGTCGTTTTGGCAGGTCATGGAGCTCAAACGGAGTTCGTATGACCAAATTACGACCGTTTTACGGATACAACTCAACTGGATTTCAGCACCGGGGGAACACCGTGAGTCCAGCTTCCAAGGTAAGTTGTTCGCGCGGGCCAGCCATCTTTCACCACTCGGAATTACCTATTATTTTGCGTGTATATGAATATAACACAGAAGAGCTGCTATGCACATTTTCATCCAAGAACGAGGCATGTTCTTGCCCAAACATCCGGGTGGAAGCGGGATGGGTGATAGGGCATGTAAAACCTCATTTTTTGGGGTTTTGGTGCGCCGAAGATGTGCCATGATAGTTATGCCATGATAAATAAAATTGCTCTAATAACTAATGCATGCTTGAATGCCATGGATTGCTTTGCTTGGTGTATATTTTACCTGGTTTGCTTGCTTGCGAGTACATTCAAACGTACTCATCTGGCTTTGTCCCTGGCTATTCACGTAGCCAGATTTACAGGTTTACCTAAGGATCCGTCTTCCCCTAGAAGAAGTCGGAGTGTTCGCGAGCTAGAAGAGTAACCCAGTCAATCCCTGTGGATTGGAGCCGCTCCAAGTCCTGGCTGCCATAGATAGTATATTCCGCTGCCCCCATCTCTGTAAGGACCATAGATGGTTATAATATATTGATTCAAGCCACCCTAGCTTATGAATTCTTTTGTAGATGTGCTTGTGTTCTTGGTACATGTTGTATGCGCGCACACCAAAGTGATTCCTGGGCTTGGTGTGTGGGCGACAGTCGTCTGTGTACAATGGTATTCAGGCGGAGCGTCACATTTTACTAACCCTAACATCTAAATACTAGCTAACAAATGATAATTAACTAGTAGCTTAACTAAATAAAAAACTAGTTTTTCTTTTTATTTATCTTTCTTCTTCTTCACTTCTTCTTCTTTTCTCTTCTTCTCTTCTTCTCTTCTTCTTCTTTTCTCTCCTATTCTTCTTCTCTCCTGCCTACTCTTTGTAACAGCCCGGGAATTCCCCCCTAATTAATTTTTGCCTGTTATTTTATTTTCTATGATTGTCAGTATTGTTTGTAGTATTTATTTTCGCCAATTTATTAATTGGTGATTATATTTCCCCCTCTTTCTCGTACCGGCATGCGTGCCCGAACCTTTCCACCATGACACACGACCTGTTGCGGCACCGGGTATTCACCCGATCACCGTCGCAACCTCCGGCACAAGACCAGCCTTCGCCAACGGAACGGAAACCCCATTTATTTAATAAATGGATTATTTTATTTTGTGTCAGTTGACGTTCTCGGAATGGGTGCGAAATGTGGTAGTCCTCACCGGCTCGCTGCGCGGAGCGCGTGGCTCGAGGTTTCACCTGAATCGGAGTTCATATGGAGTCGCAGCGCTCAGAAACGTGCAACGCAGACGCGGGTATTAAAATCAGGGGGGTTTGCGTAAAACCAGTCCCACCTAGCCTATAAATAGCACCCCCATCTCCCCCTTGGAGATTAGGGTTTCCCCATGTAAAAATTGCAGCCACCCCCCTGAGCTCCACCGGATCTGCCCCACATCCCTCTCCACACCCGAAACCCTAGCCACCAAGCAAATCTGGCCGTCAGATCTGCAGATCGAGGGCCAGGAAGCTGCCACATCACCAGTTCTCCCCTGCCCGAGCCGTGGAGCTCCTCTGCTGCCGTGGACTTCCTCGCCCCGCCGCCCGAGCCACCTCGCCGGAGCCGCACCGCGATGAACGCGCCGCCTCCATACCGTGGCCGCCACGTCCCTGCCTCCGGTGAGCCCCGCGCGGCGCGCCCTCTCCTTTCTCTCCTCGCCTCACCTCTCTCTCTTTCTTCTCGCAGCGAACCAGCCGACGACCGCCATGGCCAGGGTCGAAGACCTCGCCGCCCCGCCCCTTGAACCTCGCCGTCGGACTGGATTCCGGCCAGATCTCCGCCGTGCCGTCTTCCCCACGCCCTCCTTCGGCCTTCCCCGCCTCCGACTCGCCGCCTGCGGCCCGTGGCCGGTGCCGCCATGGCCGTCCTCCCCGTGCCGAACGGGAGGAGCACGAAGGCCCCGATCCCCCCACGCTCCTGCTCGGTTCGGCCAGCTGGGCCGGCCTCGCCCCAGCGGCCCAGTGCGCCAGCACGCCTCTGGCGGCCCGCCAGCGGCCCCGCGGCCCAGCATCTCCGTTGCCCCGTCTGCAAATGGGCCAACGCCCATGGTGAGCAGCCTCCTTTCCCTCTTTTTTTCCTCTGCGAGTTGGGCTCGGCCCGTTAGCTTTTCTGTTATATTCCACCCTGTGCGCAGTATTGTTGTACCGCGCTCACCCTGTGCAGGCCCGTTTAGAGCAGATTTGGCCCGTGGAGGCATCTAATATTTTCTGGATTAATTATATGGCAGAATAAGATGCAATTTGGCGATGGCTATATCTTTTTAACCGTTAGTCGGATGGAGATGATTTCTACATGAAAGTTGCTCCGTTTTAAGCGTAGATTAAAAAAATGTGCTGCTTTGCCATGTTTCCAATTGTTTTCATGTTGTTTACTTGCTAATTACAACCCCTGCCACCGTAAATGGTTTATTTAATACCTTAATAACCGTAACTCCGATGAAAATGTTCTTTATATATTTCTTGACTAGAATTTCATGTAGATTATGTTTATGCTATTGTTTGCTGCTGTTAACAAATATAAAATATGGTTTAGGGCAGAACAGTAAAAAAAACATTATTTATCGTGGGGTACTTAGTGATATGCCATGTTTAGGTTGTTACCCCACTTAAATTGACTAGCATAGATAGTTTACTTATGCTTCACCCTTCTTGCCATGATTGTGTGATATGCCATGATTGTGAGAGATGCCATGTTAACAACCCTTTAATCATGTTGTGTAGCTAAACAACTTGAACCGATGTTAAACGTGCAGTATCGTCGTGTGTGACTGATACTTCACTTAACTTGCTAGTAACCGCTCTCGACGGTAGATGCGTATCATAGTGCTGTGCCTTGTGTTGCCTTCTTGATTCTTGCTTGCTTGTGATTGCTCCGTAGTAATAGAATGCATCTGCGTTGCTTGATTTCCAGTGTTTCCTTCTTTTGTGATCCCGCGGATACACTCGGAGACGATGCGAGTTTGCGTTCGACTACACCTTCGGTACCCGCCTTTCCAACAATCAAGGACTCGTTACTTATGATCCATTCTATTATAACTAGTTGTTCGCATGCTAGTCTAGGTTAGCTTCGTTTGTTTGATCCTGCCACATGATTACAGCTTTTCATAAACCTATACAGCAACTTCCCTTCCCAGCAAACCATGTACTGCTATGTTACATTGCTCGTTGCTCAGCCACTGCTTAGTATGCATAGGATGCTACGTTTGTTCACCTGTTACTCCTTGGGTTGGGCTATCACACTATTATATTATTGTGGATGATGTGATTATTATGATGTTGACTATATCCGACGAAGGGTGGAAGGTCAGGCTATCCTGCCTCGACGCTTTGTTCCATTCGAGTCACCTAGGATCCGAGCTCCGGGTATTGGTTCTAATACTGAGCGTGCCTAACCGCGTGTGGGTTGTTATGGGCTTCCCCTTGTCTTACCTACCTAGCTCCAAACAGTTCTAGTGGTGGCCCAAGCTGATTTTACCTTTTGAAAACCGTGTGAGTAACTGGAGGAGCTCCCAGTGGATTTAAAACAAACCGGGCCAGTGGGATGGAATATCCTGTTGGTCCAACCTGTCCGGCTGAGGACCCGGCCCCTGGGCTTGGGTGATCCGGCAATCCAAACCCGAGGCAGACGGTAGAGACCGATTCGAGAGCGCGGCCGGCTTTTGAGTTGGATGTCGACTCACCGGGGGCCACCCGGAATTGTGCGTTGTTAGTTAGAGGGACTTGACGTTTTGGAACTTCAGGCGCATCACCCGCCAAATGGAGACGGGCGTACGTGCGGAGCTTTGTAATGGGCAGTTGGCACCCCCCTGCAGGGTTAAATCTTTTCGAGAAGCCGTGTCCACGGTTATGGACGACTTGGAACCTACGTCCTGTTCATAGATAACATCAACTGAATCATAGTTAAAACTTGATCAACGTGTGTGTGCCTTGACTGCTTCTTCTTCGTCAGGGCATGAAGAGGAGGACAAGGATAGGATAGGTGTAATGATTGCGTAAGTAGGTGGATAGCAGACTTGTTGGAGGCGATTCCTCATCGAATGCTTGGCTTCTCATCTTACTCTTTAGATCGTTAGCCACTTCATGAATGCTAGTGCGGCAGCAACCTCACCACTTACCCCTTCCTTACCGTGAACTAATAGTTATCCTAGAATGACGAGTGATGAGTCTAATGCTGGTTTGGTGGCCTATCTTTACTTGATGAGTACTTTTGTACTCATGTTACTACACCAAACGCTTTCAGGGATCTTCGTCGACGACAGGTATGGTGATCGGCGTTTCACGTGGAGACTCGACGACGACTAGTTTAGCGGATCCCGGCGGGGAGCCTGGACCCGTGTGGTTATGGGGCGATGCTTTTCTCTTTGCCAATAGGCACTTGATTGTAGTCTGTACTCAGACATGTATCTTCCGCTGATGTATTGTATTAAGGCAGTTGTATGCCTGTTGTATGAGATGTTGCATCCTTGTAGCTGTAATGTTGTGATATCATGTTGAAATCCGGGGCATATGGCAGTGTCATATGTCGCGGTGGGACCGGTATGTCGCTTTGTCCCCAGATCTGGATTTTAACGTCTAGATCTGAAACAGTATCGCATATCGGGCCTTACACTCTTCTTTCTCTAATTTACTAACACTAACATCTAAATACACTAATTAATGAAAATCTACTAAACTAACTAAAATCTAACTAGCTAGTCTTCTTTCTCTAATTACCAAACTAACTAACCCTAACTTAGCTAACTAACACTAATAAACTACTAACTAACATAAACTAACTAAAATCTAATACATCTAATACAAATAAAAAAACACAAAAATAGGGGAGGCCGGGGGTGCTCACCAGGAGGAGGAGGAGGACCCTGTCGACGGCGAGGAGGAGGCCGGTGAGGAGGAGGCCGGCGAGGAGGGGCAGCCACCGCGGCCTTAGTAGATCTGCAAACCTAAAGCCGGGGTTCAGTTGGTGGGCTTGCACGAGCCGGCAAGGGGGGAGAGGGAGGGGAGGGCGGCGCCGGCGTGCTTACCGAAGCCGAGGAGGAGGGCGGTGGCGGCGTGCTTGGCGGCTGTGTCGGCGTGCTTGGGCGGGGCCGAGGGCGGTGGGGGCGGGGGCAGGTGTGGCGCCGGGGGCAGCGGGTGCGGGGGCAGGGACGGTGCCGGTCGACGGCGCCGGCGTGGCAGTCCGGAGGTGGCAGCGGTGGGGAGGACGGGCGGGAGTGGCTTGAATTGGGCGCGCGCGAGGAGAGACAAAATGGGAGAGAGAGAGAGAGAGAGAGAGAGAGAGAGAGAGAGGCAACGCCGCAGTTAACGGTGCCGGCGCTTAGCAGACGGCAAAGGGCCTTTGCCGTCTGCTGGCTGACGGCAAAGCGCCTGCCCGTTATCCCATGCCAACGTGGTGGGCCCGGCACCGTTATTGCCGGCTGCTTAAAGATTGCCGTCTGCTATTCTGTTCTTTGCCGTCAGCTAGTTGTCCGGCTGACGGCAAAGCGCCCTTTGGCCTAGAGCCTCCTCTTCGCCATCAGCTTTCCTTCTGGCAGACGGCAAAGCTCTCTTTGCCGTCCGCCCCGACGGAAAGCTGACGGCAAAGACCTTAGCAGCAGGCAAATTTTCTGTTTCCTGTAGTGCGAAAACCGATGGGTCCAACTTCACGTCCTAGTTCCGCACCCTGAGGATTCTCCTCGTTTCCCTCAAACTGTCCTACGTACTTGAGACTGCGTTACGTGACGCACCAGCAGCTACCGCTACTCAGGCTGAGAAGAATGTCTACCTCACCAAGTGGGATGATTCCTCCCTTGTCCAGAGTGGCATGCTCTATGCCATGGAGGCTGACCTGCAGAAACGGCTCGAGAACCTCAGTTCTTATGAGATAATCACTGACCTCAAGGCCGTATTTGCACCTCAAGCCAGGGCCGAGAGATATGAAGCTTTTGAAGCTTTCTTTTCGGCAAAGATGGAAGAGCACAGTAGTGTGAGTGAGCACGTAGTCAAGATGTCTAGCTACGTTCAACGCCTGAATGCTCTGGAATGTAAGATTCCAGATGAACTAGCAATTGATAGGGTGCTGTAGTCGCTGCCCCCTAGCTACAAGGGTTTTGTGTTGAACTACAACATGCAAGGAATGTCTAAGACCCTTTCTGAGTTGTTCGCCATGCTCAAAACTGGTGAGGTGGAAATCAAGAAGAAGCACAATTGCCTCAAGTACCTAGAGGATAAGAAGGCCGGCAAAGTTGCCGGAATAGACAAAGGTATATATGATATACATGTTATTGATGTTTTCCTGACAAGTGCTAGGAGTAACGCATGGGTATTTGATACCGGTTCGGTTGCTCACATCTGTAACTCCCAGGAGGAGCTACAGAATAAACGACGCTTGGCAAGGGACAAAGTAACGATGCGCATTGGCAATGGCTGCAAGGTTGATGTGGTGGCTGTTGGCACACTTCGTCTTAGTCTCCCTTCGGGATTGATTCTTGTATTGAATAAATGTTACTATGTACCCGCGTTGAGTATGAACATCATAAGTGGGTCTTTCTTGTTGCAAGACCATTATTCTTTTAAAGCTGATACAATTGGTTGTTCCATTTATAAGAATAATGTCTTCTACGTTCATGCACCGGAAAGTGATGGTTTATTCTTACTTAATCTCGATTGTGGAAACTCGCACATCCATAGCAAAGATGCCCAAAGATTTAAGCTTAGTGATGATAACCACATGTATATGTGGCATTGCCATCTCGGTCACATTGGCATAAAACGCATGAAGAAGCTCCATTCTGATGGACTTTTGGAGTCACTAGATTTTGGATCTCTTGACACATGCGAGCCATGAATTATTGGCAAGATGACCAAGACTCCATTTTCTCGGATAATGGAACGTGCGGCAGACTTGTTGGGAATCATACATACTGATGTTTGTGGACCAATGAACGTCTCCACATGCAATGGGTATCGTTACTTCGTGACCTTCACGGATGACTTGAGTAGATATGGGTATATTTACTTAATGAAACACAAGTCTGAAACCTTTGAAAAGTTCAAGGAATTTCAGAGTGAGGTCGAAAATCAACTCGATAAGAAAATCAAGCACCTTCGATCCGATCGAGGTGACGAGTATTTAAGTTACGAGTTTGGCATGCATCTAAAGAATTGTGGCATTGTACCACAACTTATGCCAGCAGGAACACCTCAGCGTAATGGTGTATCCGAACGGCGTAATCGTACTCTATTGGATAGTGTGCGGTCAATGATGTCTCACACCGACTTACCAGTATCATTTTGGGGGTACGCTTTAGAAACTGCCGCTTTTATTCTTAATAGGGCACCATCAAAATCCGTGGAGACAACACCATATGAGATATGGCATGGCAAGAAACCAAGTTGGTCTTTCCTGAAGGTTTGGGGTTGTGAGGCTTATGTTAAGAAACTGCAGCCTGACAAACTTGAACCAAAGGCGGAGAAATGCATCTTTGTAGGGTATCCAAAGGAAACTATTCGATACACCTTCTACAACCAATCTGAGGGCAAAACGTTTGTTTCGAGGAATGGACACTTTCTCAAGAAAGAGTTTCTCGCTAAAGGTATTAGTGGAAGGAAAATAGAGCTCGATGAGATTGTCGAACCTTTACTCCAAATAGAGGGAACAGCAACGGAAGATGTTCCGGAGCTGTCCTCCGCAGTGGGAGCAGAAGAAGATGATAATGATCATGACAATCACACCGAGGAACCTACTCTACGCAGGTCAACAAGGGTACATAATGCTACTGAGTTTTACGGACAACTTGTTAATGCAGTCACATTGGAAAAACATGACGAACCTTCTAACTACAAAGAAGCAATGGAAGGCCCTGAGTCCGAGAAATGGCTCCAAACCATGAGATCCGAGATAGACTCCATGTATACCAACAAAGTATGAACTTTGGTGGATATTCCAGAAGAGCGCAAGCCCGTCGAGAATAAATGGATATTCAAGAAAAAGACTGACGCTGATGGAAATGTATCTGTCTATAAAGCTCGACTTGTCGCAAAAGGCTTCCGACAAGTTCAAGGAGTTGACTACGATGAGACTTTCTCACCCGTAGCGATGCTTAAGTGTATCCGGATATTACTAGCAATTGCTGCCTATTTCAATTATGAAATATGGCAGATGGATGTGAAAACTGCGTTCCTAAATGGAAACATTGAGGAAGAGTTGTACATGGTACAACCCGAGGGTTTTGTGGACCCTAAGGATGCAGGGAAGGTATGCAAGCTTCAACGATCAATTTATGGATTGAAGCAAGCATCTCGGAGCTGGAATCTACGATTTGATGAGGTGATCAAAAGTTTTGGATTTGTCCAAAATGTCGAAGAATTTTGTGTTTACAAGAAGACAAGTGGGAGTTCGGTGGCATTCCTAGTACTATATGTGGATGACAAATTGCTAATAGGGATGTTGACACCAGTTTTTGGCACGGCAATAAACTCATATGAGATGGCCTCAAATGAAGAAGTGTTCTACATGAAAAAGTTTTATATTTCCAGCATGAACATCTTTGAAGTTTGGGTCATCACCATCCGATGTCATTTCGAAAGCCAAAACTATGGTCGATGCATTGAGGATATGGCATTCAAAGTACTATTCTGCTAATTCAGCCCTCAAGACAGCCTCAGATGGACAAAGGTTCGTCATGAATTGTCTTCCTCTCATCGAGTCGGTCGATTTTGATATTGGAAACGTCCAAATCCGAGTTCGTACAAAGAAGTTATAGCCAAACCTGTGCAGCACAGTAGTTATGTGCCTGGGTTCCCTGGTTTTCCCAGGGCGGTAGTACCGCGGCCAGCGCGGTAGTACCGTGCAAACGGTATTACCGAACATTGACTACCGCACTACTGCCGCGCTAAAAAGTGCTACTGGACTCCGAGCGGAAGTGGCGCGGCAGTTAATATTCGGTACTACCGGACGGGCGGTAGTACCGTGTCCAGCGCGGTAGTACCGCTGCTGCCTGCGCGCAGATTCGTGCAGATTTTGGAAAATCCGACTTTGACTAGAGTTTTTGACCCTATGGACGGAAGTTTGGGTCCGTGTCTTGTACGGGAAGTCCAGCCGCCTCATAAATAGATGAGAGGTGATGGCCGATTGAAAAAACACACAATCGAACAAATCAATCTACCACTTTTTACCTTTACCTTTTCCTTCTCCCTTGTTCTTCTTTCTTCCTCGCTCTTCGTTCGTTCTTCTTCTTGCAGGGCGGCGATCCACGAGGCCCTAGGGGCGATCAGGTCGACCTAGGGCAGCCCATAGCCGCCATGCTCCCTGACATGGTCCCTCCCGGGAGTGTGGGGTTTCGGGTCTACAAAAGCACCCGCCGGACTGCTTGCGTACCGCGCTTCCGGCCGGGTCTCCTTCGACGTGAGCTGCGGTGCATCACCCCCGGCGTCGAGGGTACACGGTGACGTGTTCGTGTGCGAACACACTTTTTTGGCGACTCCGCTGGGGACGAAGCTTTGAACGGTCTCCAGCCCGTTCTTGCTACGAAGAGATCGTCATCCAAGACTTGCTATCTACGAAGGTAATATGAATACTCAATCCCCTCATGTAGATGCAAATAATTCATATGTTGTTTCTAGATCACCTAATGAGCATGATGTATCGGCTAGCCCTAGTTTTATCAATCATTCATCTAATTATGTGCAACAGCCGGTTCATAATAATCCCTATGCTTCAAGTTCTAGTTTTAGCAACATGCAACATATGTATCCCAACTCTCATGCATCGGCAACCCCACAAATTTATATGCCGATGAACAACATGATGAGTTCGGTTAATCAAGTTGAAACACCCCATGTAGGAACTTTCAATAACATGCAACAAAGTGTTTCACCTTTTTATTCATCGGCACCTAACTTGCAATATGTTAATTCAAACATGCCGGTGGATAGGGGAATTGGCCATGCTATTACTAGTTATTCGGCCAATTACCATCAACCATCATATGCTACACCTCATACTAGTAATGTGTCAGCACCTGTGGATATTCATAATTCGGCTTCACACCTTCATTGTCATAGCCGAATAAGTGACAAATTTGCAGGAGCATACATGCCTTAATCAAATGTTGTAGCATACAATGCATCCCCAACACAATTGCAAAATTTTGGCAACCCATGGCCGAAAGAAATCAAGAGTGCCAGGAGGCAACCCCGACCAGAAGATGAGAACCTGAAACGGATGTTTAGAGCCGGTTACGAAAGGATTGATCAAATTCGCCGGGAACTACACGAAAGTGGGCAACCTTATAACTTCGCTACTGTAATGGCTATATTGAAACGGGAAGAGGAAACTAAAAGAGTCGGGGGCAATCTCAGCATGTAATGGCTGACACCGATGACTTTACTACGCCTACCTGGGAGGAATTATCAGACGAACAACGTCAAGGCTATGAAGTTTTCAGGAGGAAGCGCAAAGAGGAGTTTGAAGCACTCAAAAAGAAGCGTGAGGAGGAAGATGTGCAGATGTTTTACGCAACTCTTAAGAAATGTCCAATGTCTACTCCTTACCGGAAAAATCATGACGAGCCCTCTGCGCTAGAGAGACAAGAAGACGAAGCTCTGCAAGACAACCAGGACAAGATTGACTCGGCTACTACGATCGAGCCGACTAACAAAGTCGAGTCATGCAGTACAGGTGCCGAGTTCAATAACCAGAGAAAGGATAACCCGGGTATCACAACCAGCTCCGCAGAAGCCGAACTAAGAAGTTCAAGCAATTGCAACTTGGGCATACATGCCGAGTCCATTGAGCCAATAGATAACTCGGAGGAGCATGGCAAACGATGCGAGTCAGCCGTGTTCGATTTTTCTGAATTCAAGGGAATTTATGTGCTACCAGATGAGTTCCGTGCCAAAGATGATGAGCATCAAAAACGAAAGGACACGACCGAGCTAGATTCGGTCAATGATGAACATCAAGAGCTAGAAAGCAAAGTCGAACAATGTTCGGTTAACAAGGAGCATCCAAGTGATACGGCACGAGATCCAGAAAAGGAATACGAGGTGTTGGAGAGTTATCCAAAGGTGGAGCAAGCTATTGTTCATATAGCACAACCATCATGCTCTCCCAACATATTTGAAGGGGTATGTATAGCAAGTGATTTACCTATTTTCCGATTTGGTCTCAACTTTATTGTTGATACATCTTTTAGAAAAATTCACATTAGCGATCTTGAAAGACCAATGAAGAAGGGTAATTTATTTGTTAGCAATAAAATCATTGCAAAGCATATCGGTCAACATATTGTGCCATTTATAGAGACCGATAATGACTTATTGTTGCAGCCAAAGCTTTCCCCGTTCCTTTACTTAAAACTTATATCTAAGTGGGTAGCTTTGCTTGTTTCGTACTTGGCTTACACTTGGTCTCAATTGAGACATGTTTGTTCTAACTATTTTTGTTTCAGAAATTTAAAGTCAAGTTTGAATTATTTTGAGAAAACTGATGCTATTGCAATATCTTATCCAAAGTCATCGGAGATAGAGTGCGAGACACAATGCATAGCCGAATGGGGTGATGCCAAATCTGAACCATTCGTTTGCTTACCTCCAAAGCCGTTCTCACACCAAGACCGGCTAGAGAACAAGGTGTTTACCTTCAATTCAAACATGTGTGATCAAATTTTTGATTTGTTTCTGAAGAATGATTATATTAGAATTCTTGATCACCATGTCAAGCCATCAATCCAAGGACGAATGTATTGTAAATTGCATGATTCGTTCGAGCATACTTTTGAGGACTGCACCATGTTTCGACAAATAGTTAAATCGGCCATTGATAACGGACGATTGAGACTTGTTGAAACACCAAGGGATGATCATGCTATTCCTATTGGTCTTGATGGCAAAAAGTTTTTGCATCGGCTGCTTCAAGCCGATCCATTTGAAGACAATAAGGTAAAAACTGAAAGTGATGGGATCAAGCTTTCAAGTGCAAAATTTATTCATGAGTACAATGATGATATTCTTGAAGGCAATGGTTCTATCAAAGTTACGGTGAAGACGCCAAGCACTGGGGGGAAACAAGAAAATACAATGATCGCTGCAAGCATGACCAAAGAAAGCAAAGGCCGAAGTAAACGCAAAGGTAAAAAGCCGAAAGTCACTTTCGTGCAGCTATTGGAAAAATACCAGAAGATAAGTGAGGAGAAGATTGCTTATCGGCCAAATCATTCAGATAAGTCAAGATCACCCCCTCGGCGCAAATCTAAAGACCGGTATTGGCAGAGGGGAAATTTCAATGCATCATATTCATATCCTTATTTTGGGTCGCCAATACCGATGTCATGGATACCTCCCTATGGTTATATGAACCCATATCCATCATGGGACAGGTATGATACAGAGGCATATTATCCATCTTATTTTGAATCATCTCATCAAGATTATGCAGCTCCAAGAAGGTCAACATTTGATGAACAATTACATAAACAAGACCGTTTCACTCAAAAGGAATCGGTCCAGAGCTCAAGAAAGAAGAAAGAGGTGGTCAGGCAGGTATATCGAGTGAAAAAAGATGGTCGTAAGAGTGCCACTTCAGATTTTATTTCAAATGATAAAGAGCCAATTAAAGTGTTGACATTGGCTACTAAGGGCAAAGAAGTGGACCAAACAAATGTTCAAAATCAAGATGCCAAATCTGAACAGAAGGAGTTGAGAGTGCACAAGGTTAGAAAAGAATTGCCATTGCTTGAACAAGAATCACAGCTGAGGTGCCCACTCGGCTTATTGTATTGGCAAAAGAAAAAGTTGCAAAAGCTTAGTGCACAAGAACTTGAAAAGAGGAACATGGCATGGGTTCCCAAAGGAAGTACTCTAAACAACAATAATGCGCAAGCTTCCATTGCAAAAAGTGCGGCAAAGGTGAAGAAGGAAAAGAGTTAAAAGTATGAACAAACAAGCCAAAGGTTTCCAAATCTTTAGTCCAGAAATTATCCATATTCTTCAGATATGCCGTTTATGCCTATGCCAAGGGATTCATCCTCATGTATGATAGGTTACCCTCCATGGGTTTATTTTAATCCATGGATGCATTATAATTTCTCACATCATGAAAGGGGTTTACCGAATCACTACTCATTCGATTAGCTGAAATCTTGTTGCTAATCCAAATGGCCGATATATGATTATCGCCCTAAGCATATGTATGGCTGATGGAGTGTTGACATTGTCCTTAGAGCAAACATGGTACAAATTATTTTTCGGCATGCAAGCTTTGCAGAAAAACAGGGGGGCTTGTGTTGACACCAGTTTTTGGCACGGCAATAAACTCATATGAGATGGCCTCAAATGAAGAAGTGTTCTACATGAAAAAGTTTTATATTTCCAGCATGAACATCTTTGAAGTTTGGGTCATCACCATCCGATGTCATTTTGAAAGCCAAAACTATGGTCGAAGCATTGAGGATATGGCATTCAAAGTACTATTCTGCTAATTCAGCCCTCAAGACAGCCTCAGATGGACAAAGGTTCTACATGAATTGTCTTCCTCTCGTCGAGCCGGTCGATTTTGATATTGGAAACGTCCAAATCCGAGTTCGTACGAAGAAGTTAGAGCCAAAACTGTGCAGCACAGCAGTTATGTGCCTGGGTTCCCTGGTTTTCCCAGGGCGGTAGTACCGCGGCCAGCGCGGTAGTACCGTGCAAACGGTACTACCGAAAATTGACTACTGCACTACTGCCCCGCTAAAAAGTGCTACTGGACTCCGAGCGGAAGTAGCGCGGCAGTTAATATTCGGTACTACCGGACGGGCGGTAGTACCGTGTCCAGCGCGGTAGTACCGCTGCTGCCTGCACGCAGATTCGTGTAGATTTTTGAAAATCCGATTTTGGCTTGAGTTTTTGACCCTATGGACGGAAGTTTGTGTCCGTGTCTTGTACGGGAAGTCCAGCCGCCTCATAAATATATGAGAGGTGATGGCCGATTGAAAAAACACACAATCGAACAAATCAATCTACCACTTTTTACCTTTACCTTTTCCTTCTCCCTTGTTCTTCTTTCTTCCTCGTTCTTCGTTCGTTCTTCTTCTTGCAGGGCGGCAATCCACGAGGCCCTAGGGGCGATCAGGTCGACCTAGGGAAGCCCATAGCCGCCGTGCTCCCTGACGGGGTCCCTCCCGGGAGTGTGGGGTTTCGGGTCTACAAAAGCACCCGCCGGACTGCTTGCGTACCGCGCTTCCGGCCGGGTCTCCTTCGACGTGAGCTGTGGTGCATCACCCCCGGCATCGAGGGTACACGGTGACGTGTTCGTGTGCGAACAAGGGAATGATGTGAAATTTTTGGAAAGCGTAAAGGAATATTTGAATAGTCAATTTTCGATGAAGGACCTGGGTGAAGCTGCATATATATTAGGCATTAAAATCTATAGAGATAGATCGAAACGCCTGATAGCACTGAGTCAGAGAACTTACCTTGAAAAGTTTTTGAAGAGGTTCAATATGGAGCAGTCCAAGAAAGGGTTCTTACCTGTTCCATGAGGTAACCCATTGAGTGTGACTCAATGTCCATCAACAGCAAAAGATAGAGAGGAAATGTCCTCAAAACCCTATGCTTCGGCCATAGGATCTATCATGTATGCCATGCTGAGTACTCGACCAGATGTGGCCCTGGCGATTAGTCTGACTTATCGTTTCCAAAGTAATCCTGGAATGGAACATTGGAATGCAGTTAAGAATATCTTGAAATACTTGCGAAGGACTAAGGATATGTTTCTTATCTATGGAGAATGCGAAGAAGAGCTCGCTATAAAGGGTTACGTCGATGCTAGCTTTGGTTCCGATCCCGATGACTCGAAATCTCAAACGGGATACGTATTTATGTTGAACGGTGGCGCGATAAGCTGGAGGAGCGGCAAGCAGTCAGTAGTCGCTCAATCTTCAATGGAATCGGAGTATATGGCCGCTTGCGAAGCGTCGAATGAAACACTCTGGCTGAAGAAGTTTGTCATCGAACTTGGAGTGTTCCCTAGCTGTCAAGACCCTGTTAGCATTTATTGCGATAATACAGGAGCCATTGCTAATGCAAGGGAACCAAGGACACCCTCCACAGCCAAGCACATACTCCGACGTTACCATGTGATGAGAGACTACGTCAAGGATGGTCACGTTAAGATTTGCAAAATACATACGGATCTGAATGCCGCAGACCCGTTGACCAAGCCTCTCCCGCAAGCCAAGCATGATCAACACCAAGACACAATAGGTGTTAGATTCTTGCCAGGTGTAATCTAGTTTATTTGTAATCTAGTGCAAGTGGGAGACATTAATACACGTGTAGTATCTAAACAACCAGGTCCCTAGTTAACTCTAGTATACTAGTTCATTGTGCAATTGATGATCAAGGTTTCTTGGTCATGGGGACACATACGTCCATTGGCAATGAGGTCATGTCATTAGGAGAATGATATGATGGACAAACACCCAACTAAAGCGTTGCAATATGATCCAGTCACATAGTTCAGTATTGCAATAACACGATCACGTAGTGACCCAATCCTTAGACCGTGAGATCGTATACAAATCACTATCTCCAGAGGATTCCTTGATTGCAGCCACCGTCACACTGTACTAGGGTGACTATACAGGTGCAACTCGGGTATTCCAAAGGTATACGTTGAGGAGTATGGATCGAGAGCGGGATTTGTCCATTCGAGTGACGGATAGGTACTCTGGGCCCTCTCGGTGAGATTGCATCAACAAAGCTTGCACGCATGTGACTAGGTCACTAGGATGCAATATCACAGAATGAGAAAATATGTTTGTCGGTAATGAGGGTGAACTAGGTATGGGGATACCGACGATCAAAGCCTCGGACAAACAAAGTACCGTAGTGACAAAGGGATTAGGACTCAGCGTTAAAGGTTCAAACTATGAAGTTAAATTCGTGGAAGCACAGGGGCCATCATGGGTATCCAGATCCCGCTATTGGTCATTGATCGGAGAGTGTCTTGATCATGTCTGGAGTTGTCCCGAACCGTAGGGTGTCATGCTTAAGGGTATACGACGCTTAAGGATAGATTCGGGATCATCAGAGAAATAAGAGAGAACACCAGAAAATGTTCCGGGAGGTACGGAGAATTTTCATAGCTTCTGAAATGTTCATAAAAGTATTTAAATGTGTTTTAGTATTTAATTAATGAATTAAATATTAAAATCGGATTTAAATAATTAAATATAGCATTAAAACCATAATGGGCCATATGGGGCCCATTAGGGGGAAGGAGATCCCCTCCAAGGGGTGGCACCATGGGCTCCAAGCCCCTTATGGTGGCCGGCCACCCCTCTCCCCACTAGGTGGTGGGAATAGTCCCACCTTGGGGAGGGAGGGCAAGGGGAACCCCCCTTGGTTCTATAAATAAAGGAAGAGGGCTCCCCTTCTCCTCATCCCATCTCCTTTGAGACTTCTCTGCCCCTCTCTCTCTCCCTTTGTGTGGTTCCCATTGTTTGGAGCCGGCACTCGGGGTTTGGGGTTTCTCAACCATACGCATGCCGTCGCGCTGCTGGAATCGGGATCCGAATCCATCTTCTTCCGCTACTCTGCTGGATCGGAGCCCGGGGGACGTTGCATACACCGTACGTGTGTGAGACTACAAGGTGCTGCACGTGTGGCACTCCTTCATCGTTGAGAGGTCTTCTACACGGCTCGGAGGCCGTAGGGATCGTACGACTACGCCAGCCACGTTCGTGCGAACATTTCCCACTTTCGGTCTTCAAAGGTTTGAACACCGAATCCCTCCGTTACTTTACATCAGCATAGTATAGGTCCTTGGGCTTTTGGGTGTCGTACCTAGAAAATTATTGTTTTCTGCACCGGAACCCTACATCTATAGAGTACAAAGCTTGGAGGACAAGAAGCCTCTCATAGAGATAAGGTAGGAAAAGGATTACAAAATCCTAAACTACCAAATACAGAGATATATCTATATACTCTAACATCCCCCCACAACATCAACGTGGTGCTTAACAGCGTTGAGATTCAAACGAATATCAGTAAAAGGTGTAGTCAGAAGGCCCTTGGTGAAGATATCAGCAACTGAGCAGTGGTCGAAACATGAAGAACTCAAACTTGTCCCAAGGAAACCTTTTATCTCACAAAATGAATATCGATCTCAATATGCTTGGTCCGACGATGTTGTACTAGACTGCCAGACATGTAAACTGCGGAGATGATATCACAATAATCGATAGTAGCCTGCTGAATAGGTCGATGCAGATTCGATAATAGCTGACACAGCCAAACAGTTTCAGCGACAACATGTTCCACTGCATGATACTCAACATGTTCCACCGAGTGTCCGTACAACCAGCCCAATCTGCCTCAGAATATGTTGTAAAAGAAGTGGGAGGAGATGAATTTATTTGAAGACCATGATATAGAGTGCCTTTGAGATAACGAAGAATGTGTTTGACATGATTGTAGTGAGGAAGACGAGGATCATGCATAAATAGGCAAGCTTGTTGGACAACAAATGATATTTTAGGACAAGCGAGAGTGAGATATTGAAGAGCACCAGTAAGACTAGAGAGGAGCGTCAGAAAAAGGATCACCAGCGGAAGAAAGTTTGGAGCTAGTATCCATAGGTGTACGAGAGGGTTAACAGTCAAGCATGCCAGCTCGGAACAAAAGATCACGGATGTATTGGCGTTGAGAGATAAAAAGACCACGAGTGTAACGACTAACAGCGATACCAAAAAAAGGTGAAGCAAACCTAGATCAATCATGAAAAAGTCAGTACGGAGTAAGGAGATTATGTGATCAAGAAAATTTTGAGAAGAGGCGGTAAGAACAATGTCATCAACATAAAGGAGCAAGTAGGCAGTGTGAGAATCTTTGTGGTAGACAAAAAGAGAGGAGTTGGAAAGAGAAGGAAGAAAACCAATGGTTTGAATAAAAGTAGAGAAACGTTGGAACCAGGCTCGTGGTGCTTGTTTTAAACCATAGAGGGGTTTCTTGAGAAGACAAACTTGATTGGCAAAAGAGGAATCATCAAAACCAAGGGGTTGCTGGCAATAAATAGTTTCATTGAGAGAACCATGGAGAAAAGCATTTTTAACATCAAGTTGGTGTATGGGCCAAGATGAAGAGATGAAAATACTAAGAACGGTGTGAATCGTACTAGGCTTGACAACGGGAGAAAAAGTTTCATCATAATCAATGCCATGTTGTTGATAGAAGCCACGACAAACCCAACGAGCTTTCTAATGAGAGAGATTGCCATCGGAGTGAAATTTCTCATGAAAGACCCACTTCCCGGATACGACAGTGTCACCAGGAGGACGAGGAACAAGTTGCCATGTATTATTTTGTATAAATGCATGAAATTCCTCGTGCATTGCAGAGGTCCAATTGGACACTATAAGGGCAGAATTATAGGTTTTTGGAATAGGAGAAAGAGATGGAGTAGCATTAAGATTGAGGCGTTGAGTAGGTATGCGAAAACCAGATTTTGCACGACCCATCACATGATCGTTTTGAGGTTTAGTGGAAGGAACGACACGAGCTGGTGGTGGGAGAGGAGGGTAGTTTGAGTCTGGAGAGGCGGAGCTCGGCGCAGCGGATGTTGCAGGCATAGGCGAAGGAGGATCTAGTTGCGCGGCAGAAATGTCTATCGCAATAGAAGTTTGAGCGGGTTCGGTGGGAACGGTAGAGCTGGGGGCAGGATTTTGAGTAGGTTCGGCTGCCGCGGTAGGAGATGAGTGTTCGGTAGGGGCTTTGCTTGAATTAGTGGCATGGAGGGGAATAAGGGTGGCACGACGAGGATGAGATTGTGGTGGAGCTAACTCGGAAGAGCTGGGGGGGGGGGGGGGTGCGGCGAGAAAAAGGTAAGTATGCATGCTCAACAAATGTTACACGGCGGGACACGTGAATATGACACGAGAGCAAATCTAGGCAACAAAAACCATTGTGTTCATCGGAATAACTAAGAAAGACGCAAGAGGTGGATCTGGGTGCTAATTTGTGAGGGGAGGTAGCGTAGACATTAGGAAAGCAAATACAACAAAAAATACCAAGTTCAGAATAATTTGGATGACATAGAAAAAGGGAAAAATATGGAGTCGTGCTTGGATTATTTTTAGTGGGGCGAATATTGAATAGATATGTGGCGGTGTGCAAGGCGTCAGCCCAAAATTCTGGTGGCATAGATCAATGTATTAAAAGAGTTCGAACTATGTCATTATGAGCGTCAGCCCAACGTTCTTCCTTGCCGTTTTGAGGAGATTTATATGGACATGAAAAACGTAAGAGTATGCCATGTTGAAGAAAGAAATTACCATTACGAAAATTGTCAAATTCGCGTCCATTGTCACATTGGATGAATTAGATGGGAAGAAAGATGTGGACGGAGACATACCGTTGAAAGTTTAGAAAAATTGTATGAAGTCAGATTTGTTGCGCAAAGGAAAAGTCCAAACAAAGTTAGTATATTTATCCAATATTACGAGATAGTATTTGAATCCGGAGACACTAGCATCTGGGCACGTCCATAAATCATAATGTAACAATTCAAATAGAAAAGTACTAGTAGAACTAGAGGAACTAAAGGGAAGACACACATGTTTGCCTTGTTGAGAAGACTCACAAACAGAAGATTCATGAGTAGCTCGATTACAAGGAATTGAAAATTCACTAATTAAGAACGGATGATAAAGTAGCAGTTTGTGGGTGGCCTAGTCGTTGGTGCCAACACTACTAGAAAAATGGTCTTTAGTGGCGCCCCACATATGCCTATCAGTGGCGCACTGTGGGTGCGCCACTATTATCACGCCACTACTAAGTGTTAGTAATGGCGCACCTTTGGTGCGCCACTGGTAATCCAAATGCTAGTGGTGCACCGCGTGGTGCGCCACTACTAACCCTTTGGTGCGCCACTGGTAATGGAGTAAGGTGCGCCACTAGTGTCCGAACTGGTGCGCCACTGCTAGGCATATATGGTTTTTCTAGTAGTGATTTATTCCTGCGTATTTTCTCTGTATTTGTACAGGTTTTATACAATATATAGTATGTATCATAGCATACGCACAATAGTCTCATCATATTATAGACATACAAATCTCATCAAATCATACACATACAATAGTCTGATCGATCATCATATATATCATCATGATCATGATCCAACACAAATGATGTCTCTTGTCATCATCTCGAGCACATGTACAATAGTCTGATCGATCATCATATATATCCATCTAAACTATGATAACGAGCACAATAATACCTAAGTGTTCACATCCACTACTACTAGCTAGGACCTACTCCGAGCACATGACTAGTAGGACCTACTCCTCACGCAAAGGTAAAAGGAAATAAAACCAAAAAACACCTCCTGCTCCATTATGTAGAATAGAGAACAACTAGTCTCCAGCTTTTGGATTCTTCTGAACCACTATCTTTCTCCATCCTTTGATTCTTACGCAGCCATTTCTTCCACTTTCAGTTGAGTAGTCATGTTTGAAAGATTCACCCCATGGATGTGCACAAACAATTGTGAGCCCGCCTCTGTCAGGCATCCACCTAGGCACAACATCTTTTGGGAGCCTCTGTTCAAGAACATATTAGTAACATAGTTAGTAATGCAGTATACGTAATAAGAATGTATTTCTGAAAAAAATGGACTAGTGAGAGAATAGTAAAAATCTTACCAAGCTAATTTCATGAATTTGTTCCTCCAACAACTCGAGGACAAATGGCACATATGGTGTATAAGATGCGCCAGCATTATAAAAGTCCGCAACCATAGGTAAATTTTAAGAACTTCGATGAAATCATCTTGTTCGTCCAATGTTAGCTCCAAGCCACGATTAAAAAAGGTATTATCAAACATCTTCCGTACATCGATCGGAGCATAGATATAAGCTGACAATTATAAATAAGTTGTCAACCTTTGGAAGCAAGGAAATAAGGAAGGAAACAAGTTAAATTTGTTTAAGAAACTCACATGAAGATAGAACTGGCTTCATGTCGCCCACTAGCACCCAAATGTCTTCATCACGAAAAATACCGGTGCCTCGACGAGGAAGTCCAAGATCAAATGTTATTTCCATATCCTCCTCAAATTCATATGTCTTGCAAAGTGCATACCAATTTGAACAACCAAAAAATGTGACCTCTGGTTCATTAAAGATCTCAACCTTAAAAACGAAACCATGTTTCGTCTTAAGTTTAACTTCTTTCGTAACATTCTCTTCGAAAGCATGTACATGGATCGTGTCACAGACGTGAGGTCTTGCATAGCAGGGGATGCACTAGTTGAATTATAAAAGATAAATTACACGTTAAAACAAAAACTTAAGTTATGCATGCTTAAATAAGAAGAACGTGTCGTTGAAGTTGCGTTCCGTACGATTTTTGAAGCCCCACCTAAGCGTGAGGGAGAAGTATCTTTCTTCATCCAACACCGGATTGTTGCACCGACCCGAGTCGTCGTCACAATCGTCGCACTCTGGGAGCTTATGGTCGTCGTCAGACATTTTCTGTGTTCAAAATTCAAAAGATTAATTAATCGACGACCAATACTAGAAAGTCAACACACATATCATGAAAAGTACAAAAGTAATTTGATTTGTGCCTCATACTTATTACATTGGACACACAAGCAAATTCAGAGACGGCGCTAGTGAGCCATGTAGGATGCACAAGTTCCGTATTTGTGAATATCACAAGGCTCACTAGACCATCCCCGATGTCACATATAGTGCCACAATCTATTTTAATCATCAGCATTCTAAAAAAAGAACAAAAATAATAATGAAAAGTAATTTGATTTGTGCCTCATACCTAGATTGGACACACAAGCAACTATAGGGATGGAGCGAGCGAGCCAAGTAAGATGCACAAGTTCCGTACTTGTGCATATCACAAGGCTCACTCGACCAACCCTGCTGTCACATGGTGTCACAACGGTTTTAATCATCGGCATTCTAAAAAAGGAGAAAAGTAATCATGAAAAGTAATTTTAAATAGTGCCTCATACTTAAATTGGACACACACAAGCAACTTTAGGGATGGTGCTAGTCAGCCAAGTAGGATGCACAAGTTCCGGATTTGTGCATATCACAAGGCTAACTAGACCATCCCCGATGTCACATATAGTGCCACAATTTGTTTTAACCATCGACATTCTTCTTTTTTAATCATCGACATTCTAAAAAAAAGGACAAAATTTTGGCATGACCTTTGCTAAAGATAGGACATATGGAGTACCCGAATTTGCCGGAACGGAAGTTAATCAACATTCCGGCAATCTCAAGGGCCTCATGGGTACCTGCAATCTCAAGGAATCCTAGCAAGAACACCAGAAGCTGAGCAAGTATATAAATGCATGGCAATTAGCACCTACAGGAACACATATACAGGAGCAAAGAAAAATCACATACCTTCAACCAACTAGATGGTTAAACAGAGATGGAATCAACCTACAAAACATCAAAGAAATTGGTTATCTTCCCTATAAAATGAAATTGATAAGAATGCACTAAAACCTAACTAATAATTAAAACTAAAATCTAACTAAAACAGGAAACAAATTAAATATAAATCTAATTAAACCTAAATCTAACCTAACTAACAGATCCTAGACATCAAGGTTACCTTAATATGAGCCATGCAAAAAGCAAAGTTCTGTTACTGTTTTAGGACTTTGTGAAAAACAGAGGACATAAACAGACACAGCAACATGCTCTCTAAACAGCAATAGAAAGACTAGCAATCTAATTATAACATGGCAATACTATACATCTACGGGAAACTAACATGATGCACATCATTTCATATGTAGCTCATTTGGTCAAAGGACCCATGGATAATTAGATATCAAGCAGACAAAACAGCTATATGATGTTACTGACTTGGAAAGAATAGCATGCTGTTAACAGTAACATTAAGTAGGCAGATTGTGATCTCAAGATGATCATGCAACAGAATGCTAACATGGCATAACATGATATTAATGGAAACTAGACATGGCAAGGTTCATTTTATTCCATTGAATCAAATTCATAGGATGCAAGGACTAACTAATATGCATCTAGCAAAATGCTACTTTACTAAAACAGGTAAACAGATATAACAAGTTAGGCACTTTAGAGCAATAAATGAACATGCTACAGGATGATAACAAGGCATACAAGGGCATGGCATGAAAGTACACATGATTTGGTGCAAAACACATGAAGAAACCACCTGCATATGAGCTCTAGATCAAAGGCAAACATTAAGCAAAGTTTGCAAGTCATAACAGTTTCTGTAGTAAACATCATGATGCACTTGTCAAACAGAGATTGCAACAATCAAATGGATTCAAACATGGAATCAAAGACCACCATCACGTAGCACACATAAAGTACATCACTTTATATGTAGGGCTCAACTTCCTCCAATGCACAGATCACACAAAATCAATAGTGCAAAACGCTTAAACGATAACTGGCAGGGGACTTAGAAGTTTTACAGGGAGGTCGAGCTCGGCCATGTTGGCTTCTCCGGCGAGGGGCGTGACCGCAGTGAGAATGGAGGGGAGGAAGAGGGGGAAAGAGAGGAGAGGGAAGGGGGCTCACCGGGGGCGCCGGAGCCACGGCGACCGGGGCGTCGGGGTTCGCGATAGGAGGCGGTCGGGGCTGACGGCGATGGCCGGAATCGGCGGAGGCCGTGGCCGCAGGAAAGGGGATCAGGAGAAAGCTCGAGAGGGAGAGAGAGAAATGACAGAGAGAGAGGGAGAGAGGGTACCGGCCGGGCTGGGGGATTTGTCCACGGTTAGTAATGGCACACCTTCCCTGGTGCGCCACACATAGGGTTAGCAATGGCGCACCCAACCCTGGTGCGCCACACATATATTTTTCCTTTGCGCCACACATATATTTTTCCTTTTATTTTAAATATCCAAATACTCTAAAATAAATAAGCACACATAATTATAATTATGTAGTATATTTAAATAAGCACACATTACTAGTGGCGTACCGTATGTCCAATGCGACACTGCTGTTTTTGTGCTGGGTCCACCCGGCCCCTCCCCAGGCTTACCAGTGGCGCACCAGGCTGTGGTGCGCCACTGGTAAGCCTGGGGAGGGGAGTGGACCCAGAAAAAAAATCAGTGGCGCATTGTACATACGGTGCGCCACTAGTAACTTACTAGTGGTGGCGCACCTGCTCCTGGTGCACCACTGCTATATAGCAGTGGCGCACCACCATCATGGTGCACCACTAGCAGAGATATTGGGGATAGGCCTTTTTCTAGTAGTGAGCAACGGTCCACCGAAGTAACCATAGAAGATGACCGAAACTATTAAAGCGTGCGATCTCTGCCTTGGTAAGGTAATCCTTCAGAGATAGGCCAAAAGAGTGAATTGGTGAATAGAAATTAAGTTTTTTAGGAGAGCTGGTGTGACAAGAACATCACGAAGATGAAGAGGTTTAGTGTGAGATGGTAGATGAGTTTGACCAACTCAATGAATAGGGATGGAAGAACCATCACCTAGAGTAACAACAACAAAGCATGTCAGTCCCAAACAAGTTGGGGTAGGCTAGAGCTGAAACCCATAAGTTATTGAAACCAAACCATCACCAAGAGTAATTGAAGGAAAAGGAGAAAAGTGCAAGATGACACATATTACGCGAAGAAGACATGTGACTAGAAGCACCAGAATCAAAAATCCAATCCGTACTTGAGTCTCCTTGAGCAGCAAAGTTATTAATGGCCTGGAGAAAAGTAGCTTGGACCCAGCTTGGTTTGAAGCAGGTAGCTGAGGTGGCACGATCGAAGAGGCTGACAGCTGGTACGTCGGATATTGGCCACCTCCGGTGGTGGGGTAGGGCGTCAGAGCGGCGCCATAATGATAGTATGCCGGTGTAGCGTGGTATGCTTGCGTCGGGGGGCGCGTTCGAAGGAGTCCAGGAGTGCCAGTATGAACACGCATGTCCGGCAACCAGGAGCCGAAGTAGGCCCGCGGAGCACCGATCGGAGATGGGGCGACCAAGGGCATGTACCATGCCTGCACGAGCCCTGTCCATGTGTCATGGGGAGGGCGCCAGATGGGCGATGCAGGAGGTGCAGGAGCTGGTGGTCGAGCGCCGCTTGGAGGATCTGAGACCGATGGAGTTGATGACAGATGTGGCGGCCGATACACTGGATTCTTGTCGCGTTTGTTGGGGCTAGGGCGCCAGCGGGAGAGGGGTACACGACTGGTGGAGGTGGTGGCACAGGAGAGGCAGGCGCAGGTGACCGCGGGATGGCCGCAAAAACCTGGGGACGAGACTCCTTGTTGGTGATGGCGCGATCGGTCCACTGCAGCATAGGTCGTACCTCGGCGAAGGAGGGGGCATACACATCATGGGGATGAAGGAAACCTACTTCTCAAAGCATTCATCGAGCCCAACAAGTAGGACGTTGATGATTGTAGATCATCGATGGGGTCCCCGAGTTCGCGTAGTTCGTCGAAGATGGTTTTGAGCCGTTGACAGTAGACACCGACTGGAGTTTCGCCATGCAGAACGTTGCGGGGCTCGGTGTGGAGGGTGTTGACACAGGCGTCAACGTTGTCTTGAAACAGCTAGCGATGGGCCGCCCAAAGAGCGGCGACGGTGGAGGCGTCATGGAAGATGAGATTGAAAATCTCGGTAGACACCCGCGTGTAGATCCACTGGATGATGGCGAGGTCATCCTTGACCCAGCGAGGGTGCGTGGACCGGGGAAAGAAATCGGTGGTGACATGATCTAGAAGATAGCAGCGGCCGAGATGAACCTCGAAGATATGACGCCAATGGTAGTAGTTGTGTGAGGGTAGATCCAATGTGATTGGAATAAAGGGACCAACATCGGCGATGATGTCAGTGAAAGATAGTGGGGTAGGGATGGTGGTGGAGGTAGAAGGAGGAACAAGGGAGGAGGAAGAATTTTGGGCAGCAGCCATGGCGGCGGCCACCTTTTTGGCGAAGTAGTCAGGAGGGGGAAGATGCGGTGGCGTGGGAGGCGCAGCCATGCTCTAGGATCGTATAGCTGATACTATGTAGAGAGACAGAGAGGGATTGGCGTAATGCGTTGTATGTTGTATTGAGCATCTCGGGTGGTTTATATAGAGTACAAAACTTGGAGGACAAGAAGCCTCTCCTAGAGATAAGGTAGGAAACGGATTACAAAATCCTAAACAACCAAATACAGAGATATGTCTATATACTCTAACAAAAAGTATGAATATTGTAATAGAATTTTAAATAATATTTAAAATATTAGTACCGTTCTGAGCTCCATTAAAATGGTCGCAATAGATAGCAATATACCGGTTGATGTCATTGTTCGGCAACTAACCTACAACCTTTCGTACCCAATCCCAACATTTTTTGCAACCACATCTGTGATTTATCCTTCACCTAGCCAACATGCTAAGTTAATTGTTGTGCTTATCCGGTTAAGGTTGACTACCAGCTACAAGCTATGACTATGATGCGAGACAATATTAATGGTTTACTTTATTTGATAAAGAGTTAGTTTGTGTGCACTACAGACAAAATATTATATATTTTGATACTAACAAATTTGAATTTAATTTTTATTTGAATCTTACAGACTGAAAATTTCTGAAATTTCTGAGGTTTCATGGTTATGAGTTTTACCCTCCCCAACCAGTAAAAAAACAAAGTCGAGAGTGAAAAAAACCTTGCTTTATGCTGATGCTCTAATGGTTCGAGTTCAATCACCATTTCTTAGTTTTCTTTATAAATATTCTAATTTAAAGTTGACCTACCATTCTGTACAAACTACCATTATAGAGAATGTACCCAGGATTCTGTATCACGTTCTACATCCCTATATTCTGCAGAACTACTCAATGTCAAACGGATCTCTAAAGGGTTTAGATTTTCACCCAAAAAAACAAATTTCGGCTGAAATTCGTCCATTTCGGTTGAGCCCGGTTTTAATATAAGTTTTCAAAAAAAATTGGCCCTTTTTAATTTTCAGATCGGTCCATGTTCGATAATATCCCAATATTTCTTTTTGGTCATATGAAAGTTGAATGTTAATGTTTACATAAATATTTTGTTAAAGATTGTGATATGTATTTTATTTTTGCCTAATTCCAATAAAAGTATAAAATTTTGGTTATTTTTCGGTTAAATTTTGGCCATTTTTTGTTTAAGAATTCAAATTCTGTTTGTACACTTCATCTGGAATTTTCCAAAAAAAATCCGAAACACCGAAATTCACCCATTTCGCCCAGGTCCGGTAAAAAACAGAAAAAAAATTCAAAACCTTGATCTCTATGCTCACTGCAAGTACTCCCTTCGTCCGAAAATACTTGTCGAAAAAATAGATGTATCTAGATGTATTTTAATTCTAAATATATCTATTTTTATCTATTTCTCCGACAAGTATTTTTGGACAGAGTGAGTATCAGGCACGTCTTTTTCTACTGCACGCAAGTGAAGGACATGTGGCGACAACTTAGTATGGAGCACGCAGGTTCCTGAGCTCGCCACCAAGGAGCACACCGTCTAGGAGCAGCGCCGGGCGTGTATCGCTGCCGGTTTGCTGCCGAGCTCTCCGTAAGCTATCTCCAAGGAGGAGGAGGAGGGGTAAGGGCAACTCCAACGCGCCGACGCAAACGGACGTCAGATTTGTCCGATTTTTATCCATTTTGGTCGAGCGCGCGGACGCGTGTGTTCGCTTTTTGTCCCACGACCGCGCGGTCACCCAATGCGCCGACGCAACGTAAAAATGGACGCGCGGACGCCAAGTTAATTAAACCAAAAGCGTTAATTAAACAAGGTCAACACGACCTATAAGTCCACATTACACTAATTAAAACAGTTAATTAAACTTAAACATAAATAAAAACACTACGGGAAAACCAAGCTTTGCCGTGTTGGCAATATACACGGCAAAGCCGTTTCGGAACACGGCAAATCAAACGCCGTGTCTTGGAACACGGCGAAGGCGACACGGCAAAAAACGGCACGGCAAAGAATCTTTGCCGTGTGCCTTTCTGACCGGAACACGGCAAAGGCTTTGCCGTGTGCCCTCCTTCCCTTGACACGGCAAAAGTGGACTCGACGGTTTCCTGCCTACCTGACGGCCACGTCAGCATCTCCTTTGCCGTGCTCCTTCAGTTTGCCCGCACGGCATTTCGAGACTCTTTGCCGTGTTCCTTCCATTTGCAAACACGGCATTGGACGATTCTTTGCCGTGCTCCTCCCATTTGCCAACACGGCATTGCTGGATCCTTCGCCGTGTGCGTGGAGGCCGGCAGCACGGCAGAGCAGGAGGGGCTTTGCCGTGTGCCTCGAGCAAACGGGACGGCAAAGTACCTTCCAGGAACCAGGTGCTCGCCATCTTTGCCGTGTGCCAAGCAGATGCGCACGGCAAAGGTGACATTTGGTCACCCATACACTTCCCAGGAGCACAGGTGCGCGCCACGTGGCGGCTTTGCCGTGTGCATGCACACGGCAAAGCCGCCGACCTGGCCCATTTTTTTGCTGTTTTTCATTACAGCCCTGCAATTCAAATTACAGCAATATATGCAACAGTTCAAAATCACATATATAGCACAAATATACCAACATATAGAGCAATATAGCAAATAGAGCACCAAATGGTCATCATCATACACACATAGCACATAGAACATCAAAACAAGTCCAAACAACATCCAACAAGTGACAAATCCTACAAGTTCACCAAATGGTCATCATCCAACAAGTTGACAACACATAGTCCAACATGTCGGCCACGCCGTTGATGATCAAGGGGCCTCATGATGCCCATCCTACAAGTTCCAAAGCAAAAAAAAATGAGATTGACAAGTCATATGGTTTTGACAAGTTGCAATTTTGACAAGTTCAAAGACTAAAGTGAGTGAGGCTAAACTTAGAAGCACGTGAGTCACAAATTTTGGAGAACTAACCTGGAACAACGCGCGGGCGTTCGGATTGTTCATGCTTTGCTGACCCGACATAGGAGGCGTCAGCGGGCTTTCCAATTGACCTTGGGACGCATGGTTGGAGCCGCCCACCGAACTCTGTGACTACAACAATCAAAATGGTGAGCATTATTTGACAATAGGCGCAAGACAGTAAGATGGCATATGTATTGACACTTAGACGCATGACTACTTACCCACGGGAAGGTGAAAGGAGGAGGAGGAGGAACAGTCCCGCCATTCGGCATCAAGGAAACCATCTGGGCTCTCATCCACTCCATCATCTGCTGCTGGGCCAGCTGCTGCTGCTGCTGGCTCACCAGAGCCTCCACCTCCTCGCGCCGTCTCCTTTCTTGGGCCACCTCATTCTACGTTGTGCCATTCGTTCTATCATGATTGTTGCAACAGAAAATATGAAATGGAGTGTAGATTGGGGAGAAAAAAGAACATACCCGGATCTCGTCCATAGCTATGACCCCAAGCCGTGGGCGGGTCTCTATAGCAGGCTGGGAGCTCGTCCTGCCCTTTCGGAGTTGGGAGAGACTAGGAATGGTCATAGGGTCGATGGAGCCGTCACCAATCCATAAGCGCCCATTCCTCGCGCCTTCTCCCGCCAGCACGGCAACCTCGGGGTCAAAGGGGGCAGTGCGAGGGTCGGCGTCAGCCCCGTGTACCTCCTTGAACTTGTCCACGAACTTGGTACTCCGCATCTGTGCTCCTTTATTCCCCACATCGACCCCGTCTTAGGATGAGGCTTCTTCATGGTACGCTTCAGTTCCGAATAATCGAAGAAGTTGGGATCCACGCCTGTCTTTTTGGCCTGCAAAAGAGAGAGCATGAAGATAAGTGAAGGGGGCCTGCGGAGTAAAGAATAACGTCGAAAGCAAGAATAAAGAATTGCCGTGCTCACCTCTCTTCTCCTGGAGACCTCGAGAGGGAGGCTGCCCTGGCAGTGTGATCCACCGTCCATCACCGCTCGATGGATCTGTCCATCCTCGTGCTTCTTCTTGTACTCGTCGCTTGTCCAGTAGTCCACCATCGCCGCGTAGCATTTCTTGTCGGAACTCACATACTGAGGAACCACCTGCAGAAAGCACACATATTAATGAAACTAGATGCGGTCAACAAGTCAAAAATACACATATGAATGAAAATACACATATTATTACCTGCATGTACTGCCAAGGCTTCATAAGCTTCTCTCGGGCTTGCGCCTTGCTAATGCGAACGTTTTGCTTCTCGGTGTACCAATTACGAACGCAGCTCACACGCGCCTCGTAGTGCATGTCCGTGACCATCTTGGTACAAATCTTCTGCAACATGGCCATGCATTGCAACTCCTTATCCATCTCCATGGCAAAGTAGTTCTGCAAGCATGCACAAAGGTAAAAAAGGGTGAAAGCCATTAGTGCTACTATTGTCAAAGGCATTACTGAATGATGAGAAGTGAATGGAACTTACCCAGAAAAGTAGTTGCACCTTCTCCTGCATGTCTCTAAACTCGTTGCTCGGTTTCTTTGCATACCTGTAGTGCTCCCAGCTCCAAGCTACACTTCTGCCACCACTAGGGAGCTTCACAATCCCAGGAAAATTCCTTCTGAGGAGGCAGCCAAGAATGCTCGCATAGGAGCGAGGCGGCTTGATATTATCCTTATATGCAAACGCCCTGCACAATGAAAAGCAAAAATCAGATTAGAATATCTGAATGCAACAATGAGTAAAGCAAAATAATATTAGAATGCAACCACAACTGATAAGTTGTGAAAACATGTACCTCTTTCCAACGGGTTGGAGCTCAATATCACTGTGCTCGTAAGGTAGCTTGGGGAGCCCGCTGGTCCCACGCTGACGACGAGTGATAGCCGGGGCATCCAACAACTCAGCGTCAGACTCAACGTACTCCTCCGGCTCTACCCACTGTCTACTGTCAGCCTCATCATCAGAGGCCCTAGACTCCTCCTCAAAGTCACTGTCAGAGCTGCTGTCCTCCACCTCCTCAGAGGCCCTAGTCTCCTCCTCCACTTCCTCCTCCGCATCCTCCACGTCCTCCTCCACCTCCTCGTGGGCTGGGGGAGGACTAACAGGACGCCTCCTCCTACGCTGCCTCCTGGGCTCAGGAGGTGGAGGACAGGCTGGGGGAGGACTGTCTGGCTGTCTCGAAGTGGATCCCGAAGCGGCCCCAACAACCTTCGTCACAATACTCGCCAATTTCTTGACTTTGTGCTTGACGGTCTTTGCCGCCCCCTTTCCTTTTCCGCCTCCTCCTCGTGGCATCTTTCAATCACCTGCATTGACAAAAAGATTACTTTCATTAGTACACATGATACAAAAATGATGTAAATAGATGAATATTAATACAGACAACAACGAGTAAATCAAGAAGATTATAATGCAACAAATTACATACAAAATCATCCACGAGTCGATAATACAAAATAGGGCCTTACAATCACTATTACATAGATTTCTCACAAATAGGCTAGTTTTACAATCACTATTACATAGAGTTGCTACAAACTTCAGTAGCCAGTGTCCGGCTCATCGCGAACAATTGTTGTGTCATCATCGCTATCATCGTTGCCCCACCAATCATCCACGTAACCTGGAGGTGGTCCCACTGGATCGTCGGCGTCAAGGCCTGCACGGAACCGCTCAAGCAATGTCAAGTCTTGTTGGTTCTCGACATCCTCAAATTCATCTTGCGCCGTGTCTTGCTCCATGCCCGCAGCTTCGTCTTCTTCCTCCATGTCCTCATTGAAAGGCAAGTCGATAGTAAATTTCCCTGGTAGCCCTTCTTCCTGATAGAAGTCGCCGTCATATGTAGAGGGGTCTAGGCGACGGTAATCTTCACTGTTTGGCAAAGGCGGCCTATTGTGCGTCGGTACAGTGATCACAACATCCCAATTCAGTAGACCTTTTTTCGGGTTCTTGCACGCGTATGGAAGATAGAATACTTGAAAGGCCTGGGTAGCCAAAATATATACATCATCTCCAGCATATACGGAGCGTCGGTCAACTTCAACCCACCCAATCTCAGGTTTCCGTTTCACCCGACGTGGGTCAAACCAATGACATTTGAATACAACGGGATTTAGCCCTTTGCCAAAACCGTAATCCAGCTCGTATATACCCTCGACTCTTCCATAGTAATGGAGTCCATCCGAGCCTTCACATAAGACCCCGCTATTTATTGTCTTTCCGTTGGGCCGGCTCTGTGTGTACTCGTGGGTATGGAAGCGATACCCATTCACGTCATAAGCATTGTATGCGGCCGCAGAATACTCAAAGCCATTGGCAATTTTTCGCAGCTCGGGATTCATCTTTCTGTCCCTTTTTGCCTACAAGTTACCACGAGAAGTTTAGTACGAAAAGTGGTCGACGTATGTCGGCACTAGAATCAAAGTTAGATAGAATAGTACCAAAGACGAGAACCAGCTAATGAAACCGTAACCACCACCCTTTTTAAAGAGCTCATCCTTTTCTTTGGAGTTAGGACCCCTGTTTCGTAGCTTCCAGTATTTTTCATTGAATTGTCTATGGCAATGAAAAGCGGAAGAGTTAGCCACGAACTAATAACGAGTAAATGTTTGCAACAACTAAGTATTTAACACTTACTCGATGTACGGCTTCACTTCCTCCATGCTTTTCAAGACATACGTGTGGATCTCGTCCCACTCGGGATTTTTTATACTCTTTTTCTTCGTGCCACTTGATTTGCCACCTAGCCCGATGAAGATGCTAAGTTTTGCAACATCTTTAGGGTCGGCAGCATTGTAACGAAGGACTGGATTGTGTCGAGTGGCAATATTTTCATCATAGTACTTTGTCGTGAAGTTTGACACCTCCACCTTAAGAACTGCCTCGGCAATGGATGCCTCGATCTTGCATTTGTTGCCACACATTTCACGAAGCTTCTTCGTTTCTCTCTCAGGCCCATACTGCCAACGGGTCTGCACAGGCCCCCCCTGCAACGCCTCCCATGGGAGATGCAAGATCATATGCTGCATCGGATTAAAGAACCCTGGCGGAAGGAGCATCTCTAGCTTGCAAAGCAACTTCGGTGCCTGATCATGCAGCTTCTCAACCACTTTACGGTCTAGCTCCTTAGCACAAAGCTGGCGGAAGAAAAAGCTCAACTCTGCCAGCACTAGCCAAGTCTCTTCGTCGACATAGCCTCGAATCATCACCGGCATTATCCGCTCCAGCCATACGTGATAGTCGTGACTCTTGAGCCCTCCTACTCGCAATGTGTTAATGTTTGCACCCCTCACCCAGTTAGCTGCGTACCCATCAGGAAAACACAAGCACTCCACGATCCACTGGAATATGTCCCTCCGATCGGACCGTGAAGGGCAGAACCGGGCCTTTGGCTTAGACCATCTGGGGCCTTTGACTCCAGGAGGCTTCATGTCATAATCTGGCCTATCGCACCACTGTTGTTGATCGATTCGTGCCTTAATGTTATCTTTTGTCTTCTCAGTGTCCATGATGGTGCTCCAAAGGGCCTCGGCGATATTCTTTTCAGTGTGCATTACATCAATGTTATGCGGGAGCTCGAGCTGATGAAAGTAAGGGAGCTTCCATAAGGATGGAATGTGAGTCCACTGGTGTGTCTCCCCATATCCCTCGAAACCATTCCCATTGGCCTTAGGGCGGAGAGCTTCTAACTCAGCCTTGATTTCGGCGCCGGTCCTCAGGCGTGGTCGTGGATCAGCGATAGCAACGCCTTTCTTGAACCTCTTTTTGTCACTCCGGAATCTATGATTCGGGGCAAGGAACTTTCGATGTTCATCAAAGCAGGAATACTTGCCTCCCTTTGTCAGCCAAAAGAAAGTCACTGCCTGCCTGCACACGGGGCAAGGCCACTTCCCATGTGTACACCAGCCGCAGAACAAAGCACGTGCTGGTAGGTCATGTAGAGATGTGTGGTACCAGACAAACATATCAAAGTGCTTTTTTGTTACGGCGTCGTATGTGCGCACCCCGCGCCCCTCCCAGCCAACAAGCAAGTCATCCACCAGCGGTTCCAGGTACACACTCATGTTCTTACCCGGGTATTTCGGCCCTGGGATTATCAGTGACACAAACATGTTCTGCGATCTCATGACAACGCCAGGGGGCAGGTTCAGGGGAATAACAAACACGGGCCAACAGCTATATGTTGCAGCTGACATGCCATATGGATTGAACCCATCGGTGGATATCGCAACTGCCACACTCATCGGGTCGCCTGCTTTCTTCGGATGCAAAGCTACGAACTTCTGCCATGCTGCAGCATCCGATGGATGTATCATCTTCTCCTTGCGATATCTATGCCCCAATGAGGGCCAGCGCATCTGTTGGGCAGATTCCTCGGTCATGAAAAGCCGTTGGATCCTCGGCAGAAATGGAAGGTACCGGAGGATCTTTTGGGCAACCCCTGTCTGCCTCTTCTGACCATTACCGAGGTGGACCTCGAAGTACCTAGAGGATTTGCATTGGATGCAATATTTTCCTTCGGCATGTTCTTTTCTAAATAGCATGCATCCCTTTGGACAACAATGTATTTGCTCATATGGCATCTAAAGTGCACTGAGGATTTTGTTAGGCTCGTACATGTTCTTCGTCAAGAGGTGCCCTTGCGGCAGAATGCTGCCAATAATAGCCAGAAGATCATCGAACCCATCTCTGCTCAAGTTCCTGTCGCTCTTGAAGGCCAGTAGCCGAGCGATGGTATCCAGCTGGGTAACCTCTGTAAGTGAATGAAGGGGTTTCTGCGCAGCAAACAAATTCTCGTAGAACTTCTTTGTGCTTTGCTCCGGCTCCTCATTTGTGTCCGCCTCCTCAGGTGTCTCTGCCTCCTCATGAGGGTTTTCAGGCGCATTTGCATCAAGGAAGTCGTCCAGGCAGTTATCAAACCCAGCACGAAATTGTCCCGCTGGCTGACTCTGCTGCGACTCCGTTCTCGCACGTTTTGGCGGCTTCTCACCATGGAATTTCCAAACATGGTAGAACGGTGTGAACCCGTCCTTGATCAGGTGTTTACTCACTTCATCCTGACTCTGTCGTTTCTCGTTATGGCATTTCTTGCAGGGGCAGAATATTTTTGCGGGCCTGCTTGGGTCTGCAAACGCACTTTCCACAAACTGCTTGGTCTTGTCTCTCCATTCATCTGTAGAGTCCCACTTACTAGTTCTGCCCGTGTACATCCACTCGCGATTCTCCATCCTTTAATCAGTGCCAAAACATACATACAATGCTTTCAATCCATATTTTACAATAATTGCATCCGGTATTAGTTCGAGGGCTTACCCTCGAAGCGTGATCGATCGCCGAAGAAGATGAGTGGCGCTCCTCCAAAATGCACTCCGACGATAGCCCCGCTCTCAATCTGCGACAAGTAATACGGTTATAAATATTTCTGCCTATTTCCATCCCCCACATTATTTCTAATTCTCTATTTCTAACTATTTAAGAAATATGACAATTTTTGCCCACCCCCAAAAAATTTCTATCTATTTCCCCAAATTGATACATGCCCAAATTATTCCTATCTATATCCCCACCCCCAAAATATTTCTAACTAGCCTTATCAAACATTTTAATAAATTTGAGACAAGTAATATGGGACAGGAGAGGACTGAGGACATACCTGCAGTGCCCGGTCGTGGCGGCGGGCCGCCCGGGACGGTAGGTGGCGGTGGGCCGCCCGCGCCTACCGTGCGACGAGCCGGCGGCGGTGCTCGGCCATGCCGTCGCGGGCTGGTCGTGGGGGCGAGCGGCAGCGAGTGGAGGAGAACGGGGCGGCGGCGGCGTGGGGCCTGGGGGCGGCGGCTCGAGGCGAGCAAATGGGCGGCGGTGGTGGAGGCAAGGGGCGGCCGGGTGGGCGGCAGTGGAGGCTAGGGGCGGCGACGGCAGTGGAGACTAGGGGCGGCGGCGGCCGGGTCGGGCGCGGGCGTGGGGGATTTTTTATTTTTTTTGTCTGAGTCGGACTGGCCGGTCGGAACCCTAAGTGGGTCTAAAGCGGTCCACTTTGCCGTGTGCCTTACCTGTTAAACACGGCCAAGCCACCTTCATCGTGGGTATCCCGGCTGAACACGGGCAAAGCGACCATTGCCGTGTGCTTTGGATAAAAACACACGGCAAACCGACCATTGCCGTGTGCTTTGGGTAAAAGCACACGGCAAAGGGCTGTTTTTCATTTTTTTAAGGTTTTCCTTGTTTCTTTATTAAAATTTTATTAAGGTTTATATTTTATAAATGTTTATTTTTGTATTATTTTCACTTTTCTTTATTTCTTTATTTTCCCAGAAAGCTAACGCGCGCATATGGCATGTGATAGGACCCAATGCAAGTTTTGGTGGCATTGCTACCCTCCGAAGACCCCGGAGCGGCATAACCCTGGCCCGGTTGACCGGGAAAGCTACCCCCTTTGACTTTCACCGGACGGCGCTAGACCAATGGACATTTCTACCTGGTGGTGCTAGGTTAGCCCATAGGAACATTTTAAAACAAATTTTGAGCCCAGACTATCACAAGATTCCCTCCGAGCTACAATCTGTGGCAGTTTCCCCCTGTAAGTGCTGGCGGTAGTGTCGTCCATGAAGGGGGTCACACTCCGGAGCTGCGTGCTGGGTGTTTCAACCTCCCACCGCACTGTCAGACATGTATGAGGACCCAATGCAAGTTTTGGTGGGTTTGCTACCCCCCGAAGGCCCCCGAGCGGCCTAACCCTGGCCCGGTTGACCCGGAGATCTACCCCCTCTGACTTTCGACGGACGGCGTTGGACCAATGGACTTTTCTACCTGGTTGTGCTAGGTTAGCCCATAGGAACATTTTAAATCAAATTTTGAGCCCAGCCTATCAAAAGAATCCCTCCGGATTGAACCTCCGTCGCAGTTTCCCCCTCTAAGTGCTGGTGGTAGTGCCGTCCGTGAAGGGGGTCACACACCGGAGCTGCGTGCTGGGTGTTTGAACCTCCCACCACACTCTCAGACATGTATGTGGACCCAATGCAATTTTTGGTGGCATTGCTACCCTCCGAAGACCCCGGAGCGGCATAACCCTGGCCTGGTTGACCGGGAAAGCTACCCCCTTTGAATTTCACCGGACGGCGCTAGACCAATGGACTTTTCTACCTGGTGGTGCTAGGTTAGCCCATAGGAACATTTTAAAACAAATTTTGAGCCTAGACTATCACAAGATTCCCTCCGAGCTACAATATGTGGCAGTTTCCCCCTCTAAGTGCTAGCGGTAGTGCCGTCCATGAAGGGGGTCACACTCCGGAGCTGCGTGCTGGGTGTTTCAACCTCCCACCGCACTGTCAGACATGTATGAGGACCCAATGCAAGTTTTGGTGGGTTTGCTACCCCCGAGCGGCCTAACCCTGGCCCGGTTGACCCGGAGATCTACCCCCTCTGACTTTGGACGGATGGCGTTGGACCAGTGGACTTTTCTATCTGGTTGTGCTAGGTTAGCCCATAGGAACATTTTAAATCAAATTTTGAGCCCAGCCTATCACTAAAATTTCATGAATTGATCACGCTCTGAGTGTTCAGGAAAATTCACGGAACACCAGAACCGCAGAACGTTACTTCGGTGGTATCGCCGCCCGTGAGGGGGGCCACACTCCGGAGCCACGTATTGCCTGTTCAAACATCCCACCACACTTTAAGACATGTATGAGGACCCGGAGCGATGCTTTGGTGGCATTGCTACCCCCCGAAGGGCCCCGGCCGGCCTAACCCTAGCCCCGTTGACCCGTGAAGGGGGTCACACTCCGGAGCCGCGTGCCTGGTCTTTACACCTGCCACCACAATCCTAGAAATAATCTGACGGATGTAGATATAAAATTTGTTTCGTTTGGCCAAGAAATGAAAAATATACAAAAAAGTCAAAACAAAAGGGTTTTTTCTGTAAATCTGAAGCAAACGTTATTTTAGTTTGTTCAAATTTGAAAACATAGTATAGCAACAGAATCCTTTCAAGATTATGAGAAAAAAACCATATAAAATTTGTCAAAATCGATGCAAGTATCAATTACTTGTGATTTCAACAAAGTATAAGGACCTATATACAAAAGTACATGAGGTCACATTTCTAACATACTCAAAAACAAAAACAAAACTGGATATTCATAATCTATGGAAAATTCTACCCCAAATTGATATATAGTTTGTGTATGTTTAAGTTTAGATAAGTCAGATTTAAATTAATCAAATTTTAACTTTAAAAAAATAAAAATGATTTAAAATTAAAAAAAAGATTAAATCTATGCCGACGGCCGCCGTCAAGGCCGTCGGCATATATTTGACGGCGTTAGCCCACCGTTAAGCGCCGGGTCGCAGGGTCACTCTATGTCGGCGGCCTTACTATGCCTACGGGTCGCAGGCGGTCTTCTATCACTACGCAGAGGTTTCGCCCAATTGCTAAATGCGCCCCTTGTAGCCGCTTCACAAAAAAATCACCGTTTCGACTCTCGAAAAATGGAAAACGGGACTTTCGTTACCAGGAAAGGGAAATGCTTTATACGACATTCCTTCCCGTCCCAGGGCACACGTGTGTGCCCAATATGGGCTCGTTCCGACAAAAAAAAGACATAAAATGACACGATGCGCGCAAAAAGAATTGATTTAGGGTTTAGGGCTTAGGGTTTATGGTTTATGGTTTAGGGCTTAGCTAGGGTTTAGGGTTTCGGGTTTCGGGTTTAGGGTTCGGGTTTCGGGTTTAGCACGTGGAGCTCTGGTTGGCGCAGGGACGAAGAGGTATCTCGACGGAAGAAGGGAATCGGAGGGGCTTCGGCGGTGATGGCGGGGGAGAATTGCTGGGTTGGGTGAGTTTTGTGTTCGAGCCGAGACACACACGGCTATATATAGGGACGCGAGGGCTGAAATGGCGGGAAGAGAAAGGTGGGAAGGGAAAAAGATGGGAAAGCAATCTTTGCCGTGTCTGCGGACAAAGGAACACGGCAAAGACCGACGTTTGCCGTGTTTCTTTGCGATGCACACGGCAAAGGTGCACATCGCCGTGTTCTTTTCCTGTGCACACGGCAAAGGTATGGGCGGGAAATTTTTGGCGGGAAATTCATCACGGGTGGGAACTGACCGGCCGACGTGGCCCTATTGATTTGCCGTGTTTCCGTTAAAGACACACGGCAAAGATCAGCCGTTATAACGGCCCCGTCAAAAGAGGACACGACTGCCACGTGTCACGCATTTTGCCGTGCCGGTGAGCTTTGCCGTGTGCCACCTCCGAATTTGCCGTTCTTTTCTGCTTTGCCATGTGCCCTGTCTGTGTTTTGCCGTGTCTATGTCTTTGCCGTGTTCTTTATTTCGTCTTTGCCGTGTTCTCTACATGCGCCGTGCTCCTTTTTGTACCTGCACGGCATAGACGGGATTTGCCGTGTTCCGAGATTCTGGGCACACGGCAAAGAGCGGCCCACACGGCATCTCGTCGTTTTCCCGTAGTGAAAAGACGCGCCGCAATCTAGGCGTCGGCGCCGCCGTCCATGTCGTCGTCGTCGTCGTCGCTCCCAAGGTGGATGTAGGGCGGCGGCGGCTCCGCCCACGGAAAGGAGGCCTGGAAGGCCGCGCGCGGCCACCAGTTGTCTGGTGTACGCCTCGTCAATGATGCGCGCCTCCTCCTCCTCGGTCGCGTCCATTGGCACGGGCGGCATGCTCACGGTGATCGGCCGCGTGTCGACATACTCCCACTGGTAGCCAGTGGGAGAGTCGGGCGATGGCAGTCGATGGCGTGGCGGCGAGTCCACCCCGGGCCCGTACGACGGCGGTGGCGTCGGCGGGTACGGCGGCTGGAAATGTGGCGCCCACGGTTGAGGAGGTGGCGCGTACTGTGGTGGTGGTGGCGGGGGCGCATACGGTGGTGGTGGTGGCGGGGGCGCACACGGTGGTGGTGGTGGTAGCGACGGGCGCGTACTGTACGTCTGTAACCCGTTTCTCTTCTCTCTTTTTCAACTAGGCAATAATATGATGTTGCATCGCTTATAGCCTGCCCATATCATCCTATTGTATTTGCTCTAAGAAAAAAATTGATCATTGGTGGTGGCGTATTGGTAGCCGATGCATTCTTAGTTAACTAACTTTTTGTGCCAGTGTGATCACATGTCATGGAATCAAATGGATGGTGGCGTTCTGCAGTATTGTTGAAATAATCAAATGCATGTACAGCAGTGGGCGTAAACTGTAGACTTCGAGGTCAAGTCTTCGAAGTGCCACAACTTTAATGTAACAAGCCATGAGAGATACACAATGCTAGATTACATGCATAGTTCATAAATGGGGACACTTTGCTCGTTGGTTTATGCAAACTGTTAGTCAAATGGTGACTTTCTGAGAACTCGCTCGCCGTTGGGCGGTGGTTTTTGGCAATTTACTCTCCTTCATGATGATGTATGCACACATGATCATGATCAGTCCAGAATGGGGAAATAGAGGGAGTAGCATATTAATTCCTAAGTCAGATGGGATACATACTAGTCACTTTGCTAATTTTTGTACTCAGATTTGTAGTAATACTAAACTTTGAATGAGTTATCCCCTTGGCTTACATTATGCAGATAAGTTGTAGTTTAACAAATGTAGTTGTTGATAACTGTGATGACAGCTACGAAGCTAGGCACTAGTACTATAATCGATGTTAGCTCCCCATGACAATGACTTGATGGAAGACGCAGGGCAGCTCCACATACTTACTTAATAGACAAGTGGCATTACGAAACTATTTAATCGCTAGCTGTTAGTGGCATCAATCAGTTCACAGGACTTGATCGCCGGCGGCTTAATCGATGCATTATTAGGTACTTAAATACGAGTCTACAAAGTTATCATCATGTCTGTGGTTGCTATGAGATTCGTGCTAATTTTTTTAGTTGTTGTCAAAATTTGTCATGTCTCAAAGTGTATCATAATTTTTCTCCTCGGTTGCCTACCCTCCAATTAAACCGCACGACACCACGCTGGTCGCTGGTCCTCGCCAGTACGCCACCACGCTGGTCGCCGGAACTCGCCACCCCGCCGCTCGACGGAGATCGCCAGACGCTGGAGTTCACAACCTCGCCGGTCCCCGTCACCTCGCCGGTCGCCGGTCGCTGGAAGTCGCCTACCAGGGAGCGGAGGATCTCAGCTACCGACCTGCCGTCCAGGCCCAGCCGTATCCACGACCAGAAGCCCAGCGGCCTAATTTGTTCTCCGATCTTCTAATCTTTTCTTAATTTTTAGTTTAGAGCTGATTAGAACATGCCATTTTATTCAGACGTTATCTAGAATAGTTCTGGTTATCAATTTATAATGCATCTATGAATTGATTTTTATCCTTGTGAAAATTTGAGCTTATTTGGACAAGAGGATACTTGTTTTTAGCAGAAATCTTTGAACTCAAATGATTTTTATCCTTGTCAAAAAATACAGTAAAATGACACGCTCGTCCCCCTCCTGGTTCCTCTCACATATAATATTTCAAGGAAAAAACAGTATCTACACAAAACTCGCAAACCTGGCGGCTTCAGCCTCACCAGCTGAAGCATTTGCCATTCAGCTCTCTGTAAAAAAAAGGTGAACACAGTTGTAATATTTAACATCTTTCGGCTGTCTAGAACACCGGACAGTTCATACCTATGAAGACATACATTGCTGAATCCTTTATGGGTTAATTTATCTCCTAAATTTAAGATGCATTGTGAACATTCTCACCACATAAAGTGGAACCACTCACCTTTTACTCTAAACTCAATAAAGTTGATCTCTGCATAGACAATCTGTCCACTGTCAATAGCAACTTATGTGCACAAAATAGCTGCCCCTGAACCTGCCAAAGCAACAATTAACGATAGCAATGCAGGGAAACTCACTCAAATAGCTGAAGCAGAAGAATATTTATATCTTGTTAGTCCTATAAAACAGAGCTAATTACTTGAGCTTATAAGGCTATTCGGGAAACAAGAAGGCAACAAAATAAATTGATTCCATCAATACCCTCTTCTCCTTACATGTGAATCCTGATTGTAGCAGAAGTAGAAGAATATTTATATCTTGTTAGTTGTATAAAACAGAGGTAATTACTCTAGCTTCTAAATTAAAGGATCAAAGGCCAATGCACGTCTTGATTAATATGAAATGTGCATATCAAAAACCAAACGTCTGAGCATTATTCTAAGAAACACCAAGTTATGCGATTATTCTAAGATCACCTCGAATCGGATCTGATCGCCAACTGTATGTACCAAAACCAAAGGATCAATCAAGAAGAACTACATGTACTCCCTCTGTACCAAAATAAAAGACGTTTTTGTAGGCTAGTTTAGCCTACAAATACGTCTTATATTTTGGTACAGAGGTAGTAGTTCGCATGTAGAATCCTAGGTTCTGCTTCTAAATCCTAATAAGTAGAGAAAGATAAGATGAAATGATCATGTACCTTAGTCCTCATCACTATAGTTCACAAGGATGCATCATACCTTCTCCTGATGTGCCTGTAGCTGCAAAGAGAAAAAATAAATAAAGGAAGACAGTGCCACATACATCTATCTTCCTTTCTTTGTAAAAGATTCAAGGTGTGGCAAACTTCAGTTCAGAATTCCAAAGAAAAAGAGTTATGTACATCAAAATCCTCCTAGTTCAAAACAGGCAATCCCACATACTTCGAACAATTTAGGATGTTCCTTCGCATAATCCATGGTTCCACGTCCATGATTTAAAACTCAATGATTGAAATGAGCATTTTTTTTACATCCATGACTGATGTAGTCATCTTTGTAGCATCTGGCAAACTCTTTTTGTATTCCTTTGCCTGCATATCATCACCATAAAGCGTAGCCCATTCACTTTGTCAAGCTCTAAGAATGAACTGTGAAAACAAACTAAGAATTCAGGTCAAATATCTTAATTACCTCACTCAAGTCTTTCCGTGGATGGCAGCAATCACTCTTATATTTTAGTTGCCCATCCACTTACAATGCTGCATGCCTGCATCTGCAGAAAAAGTATAAAAAATGCTCCTAACAGGACGGGGAATCAGTTTGCTGGTTTGTGCTTTCTTACCCGGAGTCCGGAGTGCTGTTGAGCTCATTCTCCCTCATCAAATTCTACTATCCTCTTGGAATTGCCTTTGTCCCTCACAACTGAATCATGCTCTTGCCTCAACTTTTTTTTGATAGAAGAGAAGCCACAATCGCCCTACAACAAATACACCGGCTCCTTGGAGGCCATCCCGCGGTACAAAGCGGGGATGCAGGACGACATCTGGAGGGGCACCGCAGTCGGCAAAGGATGCGCTGCTCGACATCTTCTTGGCTGCCTCGCTGGCGGCGACACGGGTAGACGGCGGGGCCGGAAGATGGAGACGCGCCGGTGCGGGGGCGTGCGTGCCGGTCGCCGCCGCAAGGCGAGGAGTTGCGGTCGGGAGGGCGTGGCAAGGTGTTGCAGCGGACGGCGTTGCGCACAGGCAGCAGCGCGGGGCGGCGAGGTGACGGCACATGGTGGACCGGAGGGCGGCGATCCGCTCGTAGGAGAGGGTGATTCTAGATGGGAGAGGCAGCGAGCGGAGGAGCGGCGTGGGACGGCGGCTAGATGGGAGAAGCGGGGCGGAGGGGAAAAAGCTACGTGTGTGGGCTTCTCGGGGAGTAGTTACGGTGAGGACGGGAAGGTACGAGATTAGGGGGTGCGGGATTGGTAGTTCGAATATTCCTCCGCAGGTGGAGTACGATCAGTCATTGGAAATTGCTAAGTCCACACCATAGAGCTATTAGATTAATGATGGTTGTTAGATTAAGATTTGTGGGCCTAATCGTGCGGTGCTGATTGGTTCGTGCGTTGTTATGGGTTTAATTGTGGGGTGCACGTAATAAAGTTCTTGTTTGATTGTTTAATAGTAGTGGAGATAATCTATGGCCTGTTGAACCTTCTGACCGTCCTGTAGCCGTAGCTATAAAAAATAAATAATAGGAACTCCCAAGGTTTGTTTCATTCCACATGCCAATTAGTACCAGCCCATGTCTTTCCAGGCCGGCATGCTTCATTCCTTTCTTTTTGGGGGGGTAAGCATGCTTCATTTTTTACTTGCAGTCATCGTCACGGATGACCAAGCATGCATTTTGTGGTGGAGATGAACACACCTCTCTACTTCATTTTGTGGTGCCAAGCAGATGGAGCAAAGTCTAGAGGCGAGTATCAACCCATGACTTCTTTTCTGAGCAGCGTGCTTCATTCCTAACAGGTGTGTTCATCTCCTCAAGTAATTTTGCTCTGCTCTCTGCTAAGCTCTTGTTCCATTTCGGCTAGCAATTTCTGTTTGAAGTTGTCTCCGAGTCCAGCTCTACATGGGAGTTTAATCATCAAGCAGTAGGATAATCTTTGCATATTGTCGTCGCAATTTGTATCGCATGCACATATAGCCACATTTTTCCGATATGCTACTTATCGTTTTCCTGTATATTAAGAACAATCTTTAATTTCACCTTGTTTTATGTTCTAAAGTCGCTTTGAGGCAGTTGCAGATTGTGTTTCGTAGACTACATCCAGGTGTAAATCTCCAGCAGATACGCATTTTCTGCTACCCTGCCTGTCTATCTCAAGCAAACTAACCTTTCCATGCTCTAGTTCTGAGTAATCGCCTTGTACATAGAATGGAGGACAAAGGTGTGCTGGAGCGTATACTTAACCGAGAAGAGGAACCCAAGGATCTGCCATTACCACTGTTAGAGAAAATCACGAATCATTTCTCCGAAGAGGGAAAAATTGGTCAGGGTGGATTTGGAGAGGTTTACAAGGTACTACAATTTACCATTTAGAAATGATCACAATTCCTGTATAATATCACTAGTGTTGTTGACTAAAAAGTAGCACCGGTAGAACTTGGCCAGTCTGTTTTAGTGTTGTTGACTGAGCATCATTTGAACATTCACCAACAGGGTGAGCTCGGAAACAATATTGTTGCTGTGAAGAGGATGTATGTGAACGAACACACAGTTGACGACAAGGCATTTCGTCGAGAGATTAAGAGCCTGATGAACACTAATCATCAAAACGTAGTCCGGTTTCTTGGCTTGTGTTCCCATACACATCATAAATTTATAAAAGATACTGGCTCAGCCGAACATAACTTTGTCAACGTAAATGACAGATTGCTCTGCTCAGAGTACATCTGCAATGGAAGTCTTGATAAGTTTATTACTGGTACGATCTTTCTTATGCAGCTTTTTTCTTTACTTCTGTACCTTTTTGCCCAATTGTAATATCAGAATCAACAGTTAGTGACAGGCTTGAATTAAAAATGTTCTATACTTGCTCGGTATGTAATTTAACACAACTGCTCACTTCTGTATGTATTTGTTCTTCTACAGATGAATTAAGGGGACTTCAATGGGAAACACGTTATGACATAATCACCGGAATTTGCAAGGGTCTAAACCATCTCAAGGAAAGAAATATTATTCATATGGACCTTAAACCGCCAAATATATTACTAGATGATCATATGGTCCCAAAGATTACAGATTTTGGTTTATCAAGACCAAATAAAAACACTCATACTGTGGGTCTATGCATTGGAACACTGTAAGCTATGCATCAGAAGTACATTCTTGCATTTCATACGATTTGGTTAATTGACATTTCTTCATATCATACAGTTTCTTCGTGTCATAATGCATCCTCTATTGTACATTCTTGCAGAGGATATTTCGCTCCAGAATACTTGAACGATGGGAAAACTTCATTCCAGTGTGATATATACAGTTTAGGTGTCATAATCACAGAAATATTAACAGGGCGTAGGGGAGTCCCTCACAACTATGATAATGTAAGAGAAATATCTCTTGCTTTTTAGAACAAGCATGCATCTTTTGTTCGCCCTTTAATATGGATATTATCCTACTAAATGGTATAGCTAATTAAACATGTTTCTGGACATATATTGCACATGGGTGGATTGTTTATTACGCATTGATGTCAAGTGATGCACTTCTGTTGGTACACACTACGAGGATACTCCCTGTATACTTAATATAAGATTTTTTTCAGTGTCAAAAACGTCTTAATATAAGATATATTTCTTTTTTTTTGAATGGTCACCGGTGGGGAGAGCTTCCCCACCTGAATATATTAAGACGGCGGCGGCGATGTCGGGGCTCGAGACGGCCGCGGAGGGGCTCGGACGAAGTGTGGGGCGGCGGCGTCGGGGCGGCGGAGCGGCGGGTCGCCGTCGGGCTCGTTGATGAGGAGGGGAGTCCGGGGAGGCGGCGGCTGGGAAGAGGAGGGGAATGGGCAGCGCTGACGGAGGGGAGTGGAATGGGCTGGCCTATACCCGGATTTATTTGCTGGCGTGGGTCAACGCGGCCACACCAGCAATTATATTCACACGTACACATATTCACATAATTATATTCACACCTACACATTTTCACATAAGTAAATATACATTTATTTTTCATATACATATTAATTTATATTGTATTTATGTTGTCTATATATTATTTTGTATTTATTTTACTTCATTTTGTGTACTATACATAATAAAATTGTTAATCAGTCAATAATTTGTACAAAAACACATGTATATTTTTTATACTATACATAATAAAATTTTGTGGCGTGTCACAATAAAGCCACTCCCCCAATATTATTTTCCTGGCCAGCTCACCTAACCCCACATAATTGTGGCGTTGTAAAAAATTGGCACGCCGACAGTAAACATATAAAGCTGGCGTACCAAAAAAATAGTGGTGGTATTTTTAAATTTTGGCGCGCCGGCAATTAAAGTTGGGAATAAGCATTTCTTTACTAGTGACAGAGCGTGTTGTGGACCCAGGAGCAGAAGGGTTACGGTAGTCCTCTGCAGGCTATAATTTTTAGGACCAAGTCCCAGGAGATGGAATTGAAGGCTTTTCTGAAATAGAGTTTGAAAATCATTGACAGTTTTAGTCTGTTTGTAAGAAGTTTGGCAATGGCTTTGGGGGGTTGTGTTTTGTAGCGAGATAGGTCGGAAAGTGTCTGGGGAGGTGCAAGTTTGTCCTTTTGGTTTGAGTACCATGAACACTCTTTCAAAACTTTCTAGATTATTAGAATATTTGTGGTAGGCTTTGGAAAAGGCAGAATGAGGTTTTGGTTAGATGGCAGTAGTGTTGAAAGAAGATTGGTCTGAATACGTCGGGTCCCGGGCTGGCTAAGGGGTTCATCTGCATGTAAGCTTGTTTGATTTCATCTTCCGAGAAGAAAAGGTTCCACCCTTGTAGTTAGACAACCGATATGCGACATCATACTTAGTATGGGAGTTGCCGCTGATCTGCGACATCAATAGATAAGCATGGTATGCGAATATGTGTTGTTGATCTCCGCATCGCGATGCTACTTTCGTAGGGGAGAGCAGTCAGTCCCCACCAAGGTGAGTATAAGGGCTTTTTTTGGGGGGTAATTTGGAGCCTTCTCGCTTAGTAAGCCGCCTTCAGCCCTTCCTCCTTCTTACTCTGTTTGGTATTCGCTCGCGGGTTTGTTTCCAGGTTCTTTCGTTCTTGGTTGGCTCTCTCTATTGTTGTTTGTAGATCGTGCGTCCTGCGCATTGATCCGGCAGCGAGACCAATGTGGTCGGGGAGAAGATTTTGCTGTTAATAGCCGCAATCAAACCCCCTGCCGATCCAGTGGCCTGGGGAAGGAAATGTTTATCAAGGTGTCTTGGTAGAAAAGACATGATCTTTAAGCTGTCTGGCTTATCTAAATTAGTTTCCTGAAGAAGCAAGATCTTTGGTTTTAAGTTTAGGAATGACATTGGCTTCTATAAGATATTTGTCAGTATCAGTAACATTTATTTTTGAATAACATTGGCAGCTGGGTACACATAGCATGACATGGACATAGTTTGCACCGTAAGATTATGGGACTATCACACATAACTTACATTTTTTAACGTAGATACTTCGAAGGTGGAGACACAGGTGGAAGAAGCCACCGACATTACTACAATACCAGCAGGTTACCAGATGCATCAACATAGTAGTACGCTGCAGGGAACAAATACCAGAAGCTAGACCTTCTATAGGTGATATAGTCAGCATTCTGGGTGAATCTGAAAGTACGGGTCAGCACACCGGCCAGGTAAGCTAGCTAGTTAAGATACCTTGTAATGAAAACTGTGGAAAGTGATGGATCATTTGAAATCAAAGGAGATATATAACTGTGTTATTGCGATTAGAGAGCTAATGAAGTGTGGAACAGACAATATTCAACTCTAAGGTTGTGTTAATTTCTCCGCAAAAAGAAAAAGGTTGTGTTAATTTGGTTCCAGATTCAAATACATATGGTATTTGTATCTAATCTTAACCCTAGTAGGTTAGCATAATCCCAACTTTGCGTTCGATAACTATACTACTAGTAGCCTAAATTATATATATACATCCTTGAAAATAGTGCTCTTTTCTTGCAGGAAAGCACTTACCTGGATGACGACATGCTTGTGTTGGAAATATGCCCTAGAGGCAATAATAAATTAGTTATTATTATATTTCCTTGTTCATGATAATCGTTTATTATGCATGCTATAATTGTATTGATTGGAAACTCAAATACATGTGTGGGTACATAGACAGCATTGTGTCCCTAGTAAGCCTCTAGTTGACTAGCTCGTTGATCAAAAGATGATGAAAGTTTCCTAGCCATGGACATGAGATATCATTTGATAACGGGATCACATCATTAGGAGAATGATGTGATGGATAAGACCCAAACTACGAACGTAGCATATGATCGTGTCAGTCTATTGCTATTGTTTTCTGCATGTCAAGTATATGTTCCTATGACCATGAGATCATGCAACTCCCTGACATCGGAGGACTACCTTGTGTGTATCAAACGTCGCAACGTAACTGGGTGACTATAAAGGTGCTCTACAGGTATCTCCGAGGGTGTCTGTTGGGTTGGCATGGATCAAGACTGGGATTTGTTACTCCGTGTGATAGAGAGGTATCTCAGGGCCCACTCGGTAATACAACATCACAATGAGCATTGCAAGCAATGTGACTAAAGTGTTAGCCACGAGATCTTGTATTACGGAACGAGTAAAGAGACTTGCCAGTAACGAGATTGAACTAGGTATAGAGATGCCGACGATCAAATCTCGGGCAAGTAACATACCGAAGAACAAAGGGAACAGCATACGGGATTAACTGAATCCTTGACATAGAGGTTCGACCGATAAAGATCTTCGTAGAATATGTAGGAGCCAATATGGGCATCCAGGTCCCGCTATTGGTTATTGATCGTAGAGGTGTCTCGGTCATGTCTACATAGTTCTCGAACCCGCAGGGTCTACACACTTAACGTTTGGTGACGATTAGTATAGTTGAGTTATTGTGTTGGTGACCGAAGGTTGTTCGGAGTCCCGGATAAAATCCCGGACATGACGAGGATCTCCGGAAGAGTCCGGAGGTAAAGATTGATATATGTGATAATAGTGTTTTGATCTCCGGAAGGGTTCCAAAAATACACGGAAGGGGTTCCGGGTGTTTACCGAAGTGTTCGGGTGCAGCAACACTTTATATGGGCCGAAGGGATAAAGCCCACGAGGTATTGGAAAGTGCAAAAGGAAGTTTTGCTGCTGCCTTAAGCGGTACTACCGCTGGTAAGGCAGTACTACCGCGTAAGCGGTACTACCGCTTGTGTGAAGCGGTACTACCGCTCATGAGCGGTACTACCGCTTGTGCGCGATACTGCTGGAATCCGAGTTGGACTCTTTCCCTGCGGGCCAAACCGACCTTGTGCGGGCAAAACCGACCTGGAGGAGGCTTTTACTCCAAGTTTAGACCCCAAGGCTGAACATATAAATAGAGGGGAAGGGCTAGCACACGAGAAACATTAAGATTTCCCAAGCCGTGTGTCGGCAACCCTAACCCTCTAGTTCTCCCATCATAATCCCCGTAGTGCTTGGCGAAGCCCTGCAGAGATTGTTCCTCACCACCATCACCACGCCGTCGTGCTGCCGGAACTCATCTACTACTTCATCATCGCTCGCTGGATCGAGGAGGTGAAGGCGTCATCAAGCCGTACGTGTGTTGAACGCGGAGGTGCCGTCCGTTCGGTACTAGTTCGTGATCGGATCAAGGGACGACTTGCGATTTGGATCGCGGAGACGTTCGACTACATCAACCGCATTTCTTAACGCTTCCGCTTAGCGATCTACAAGGGTATGTAGATTCACTCTCCCTCTCGTAGATGCTCATCACCATGGATAGATCTTGTGTGTGCGTAGGAAAATTTTTGTTTCCCATGCAACGTTCCCCAACAGTGGTATCAGAGCTAGGTCTATGCGTAGATGAGATCTCGAGTAGAACACAAACGAGTTGTGGGCGTGGGTGTATACATATTGCTTGCCGTTACTAGTTGATACTTGATTCGGCGGTATTGCGAGATGAAGCGGCCTGGACCGACATTACGCGTACGCTTACGCGAGACAGGTTTCACCGCTACGTGCACTCGTTGCATAAAGGTGACTGGCGGGTGTCTGTCTCTCTCACTTTAGTTGAATCGATTTCAATGAAGAGGGTTCTTTTAGAAGATCAAAAAGCAAGCACTACACCACGTTGTGGTTTTGCGTAGGTAAGAATCGTTCTTGCTAGATACCCGTAGCAGCCACGTAAAACTTGCAACAACAATTAGAGGACGTCTAACTTGTTTTTGCAGGGTATGTTGTGATGTGATATGGCCAATTACATGATGAGATATATGTGATGTATGAGATGATCATGTGTTGTATAGAATATCACGACTTGCATGTCGATGAGTACGGCAACTGACAGGAGCCATAGAGTTGTCTTTAATTATTTTCGCCGTTTTGCTTTACTTTATCGCTATGAGTTAGCAATAGTCGTGGAAGCAACAGTCGGCGCGACAACCTCATGGCGACACGTTGATGGAGATCAAGATGATGGAGATCATGGTGTCATGCCGGTGACGATGGAGATCATGCCGGTGCTTTGGAGATGGAGATCAAAAGCACAAGTTCATGGCCATATCATGTCACTTATGATTTGCATGTGATGTTAATCCTTTTATGCATCTTATTTTGCTTAGGACGACGGTAGCATTATAAGGTGATCCCTCACTTAAATTTCAAGATAAATTGTGTTCTCCCCGAGTTTGCACCATTGCAAAAGTTCGTCGTTTCGAGACACCACGTGATGATCGGGTGTGATAGACTCTACGTTCACATACAACGGGTGCAAGCCAGTGTTGCACATGCGGAACTCTCGGGTTAAACTTGACGAGCCTAGCATGTACAGACATGGCCTCGGAACACAAGAGATCGAAAGGTCGAACATGAGTCATATAGTAGATATGATCAACATGAAGATGTTCACCATTGAAACCACCTCAACTCACGTGATGATCGGACTTGAGTTGGTGGATTTGGATCATGTTACACTCGAATGACCGGAGGGATGTCAATTTCAGTGGGAGTTTTTAAGTAATATGATTAACTAAACTCATTATCTTGAACAATAGTCTAAGTTGTCTTTGCTATATTTATGTTGTAGATCATGGCTCGCGCAGTAGCACCCCTGAATTTTAATGCGTTCTTAGAGAAAGCTAAGTTAAAAGATGATGGAAGTAACTTTGTGGACTGGGCCCGTAATCTAAGGATTATCCTTACGGCTTCCCAGAAGGCTTATGTCCTTGATGCACCGCTTGGTGATCCACCCGCTCCAGTTGAGTCTCTAGACGTTGTGAACGCCTGGCAGGCTCGTTCTGAAGATTACTCAATAGTTCAATGTGCAATATTGTATGACTTAGAACCGGGACTTCAAAGACGTTTTGAACGTCATGGAGCATATGAGATGTTCCAGGAGTTGAAGTTTATCTTTCAGAAGAATGCCCGGATCGAGAGATATGAGATCTCCGATAAGTTCTATGCTTGCAAGATGGAGGAGAACGGGTCTATCAGTGATCACGTACTCAGAATGTCTGGGTACTCCACCCGTCTGGCTGAATTGGGGATGCCCCTTCCGCCAGAGGCTATCACTGACAGAGTTCTTCAATCATTGCCACCTAGCTACAAGAGCTTCGTGTTGAACTATAACATGCACGGGATGAACAAGTCAGTCGCCGAGCTGTTTGCGATGCTGAAAGCCGCTGAGTCTGAAATTCAGAAGGAGCATCAAGTGTTGATGGTCAATAAAACCACTAGTTTCAAGAAAAATGGCAAGGGTAAGAAGGGTAACTCCAAGAAGAGTGGCAAAGCAGTTGCTCCTCTCGTGAAGAAACCCAAGGCTGGACCCAAACCAGAAACTGTGTGCTTTTATTGCAAGGGAACTGGACACTAGAAGCGGAAATGCCCCAAGTATTTGGCTGACAAGAAGGCGGTCAACAACAAACAAGGTATATACGATATACATGTTATTGATGTGTACCTTACCAACTCTCGTTGTAGTGCCTGGGTATTTGATACCGGTGCGGTTGCTCACATTTGCAACTCTAAACAGGAACTGCGGAATAGACGGAGGCTGGCAAAGGATGAAGTGACGATGCGCGTGGGAAATGGTTCCAAGGTTGATGTGATCGCCGTTGGCACGCTCGCTCTTCGATTACCATCGGGATTAGTGATGAACCTGAATAATTGTTATTTAGTGCCTGCGTTAAGCATGAACATTATATCTGGATCTTGTTTATTGCGAGACGGTTACTCATTTAAATCAGAGAATAATGGTTGTTCTATTTATATGAGTAATATCTTTTATGGTCATGCACCCAATGTGAGGGGTTTATTCTTATTGAATCTCGATAGTAATGATACACATGTTCATAACATTGATGCCAAAAGATGTAGAATTGATAATGATAATACCACTTTCTTGTGGCACTGCCGTTTAGGTCATATTGGCATAAGACGCATGAAGAAGCTCCATACTGATGGACTTTTGGAGTCACTTGATTTTGAATCACTTGACACATGTGAGCCATGCCTCATGGGCAAGATGACTAAAATGCCGTTCTCTGGAACAATGGAACGGGCAAGTGACTTATTGGAAATCATACATACTGATGTGTGCGGTCCGATGAGTATTGAGGCGCGCGGTGGTTATCGTTACTTTCTCACCTTCACTGATGACTTAAGTAGATATGGGTATATTTACTTAATGAAACACAGGTCTGAAACATTTGAAAAGTTCAAACAATTTCAGAGTGAAGTTGAGAATCATCGTAACAGGAAGATTAAATTCCTACGATCTGATCGAGGAGGAGAATATCTGAGTTATGAGTTTGGCAGTCACTTAAGACAGTGTGGAATTGTTACACAATTGACACCGCCTGGAACACCACAGCGTAATGGTGTGTCCGAACGTCGTAATCGAATCTTATTGGATATGGTGCGATCTATGATGTCTCTTGCCGATTTGCCACTATCGTTTTGGGGTTATGCATTAGAGACAGCTGCATTCACTTTAAATAGGGCACCATCGAAATCCGTTGAGACGACGCCATATGAACTTTGGTTTGGCAAGAAGCCAAAGCTGTCGTTTCTTAAAGTTTGGGGATGTGATGCTTATGTCAAAAAGCTTCAGCCTGAAAAGCTGGAACCCAAAGCGGAGAAATGCGTCTTCATAGGATACCCAAAAGAGACAGTTGGATATACCTTCTACCTCAGATCCGAAGGCAAAGTGTTTGTCGCTAAAAACGGAACATTTCTTGAGAAAGAGTTTCTCTCGAAAGAATTGAGTGGGAGGAAGATAGAACTTGATGAGGTTGTTGAACCTCTACGTCAACCTGAGAGTAGCGCAGCGCAGAAAGATGTTTCTGTAGAGCCTGCATCAGTTGAAGAGGAAGTTAATGATGATGATCATGAACCTTCGGATCAAGTTGCTATCGAACCTCGTAGGTCGACAAGGAAGCGTACTGCTCCTGAGTGGTACGGCAACCCTGTCTTAGAGGTCATGTTGTTGGACAACGATGAACCTACGAGCTATGGAGAAGTGATGATGGGCCCGGATTACGAGAAGTGGTTAGAGGCCATGAAATCCGAGATGGGATCCATGTATGAAAACAAAGTATGGACTTTGGAATTATTACCTGAAGGGCGTAAGGCCATTCAGAACAAATGGATCTTTAGGAGGAAGACGGACGCGGACGGTAATGTCACCGTCTATAAAGCTCGACTTGTGGCAAAGGGTTTTTCACAAGTTCAAGGAGTTGACTACGATGAGGCCTTCTCACCCGTAGCGATGCTTAAGTCCGTCAGAATCATGTTAGCAATAGCTGCCTTTTTCGATTATGAAATTTGGCAGATGGATGTCAAAACAGCGTTCCTTAACGGTTTCCTTAAGGAAGAGTTGTATATAATGCAACCAGAAGGTTTTGTCGATCCAGAGAATGCTGACAAAGTTTGCAAACTCCAGCGATCCATTTATGGACTGGTGCAAGCATCTCGGAGTTGGAATCTTCGCTTTGATGAGGTGATCAAAGCGTTCGAGTTTATACAAGTTTACGGAGAAGCTTGTATTTACAAGAAAGTGAGTGGGAGCTCTATAGCGTTTCTAATATTATATGTGGATGACATATTACTGATTGGAAACAATATAGAAATGTTGGAAAGCGTGAAGGAATATTTGAACAAGAGTTTTTCAATGAAGGACCTAGGAGAAGCTGCTTTCATATTAGGCATCAAGATCTATAGAGATAGATCAAGACGTTTACTAGGACTTTCACAAAGCACATACCTTGATAAGATTTTGAAGAAGTTCAAAATGGATCAGTCCAAGAAGGGGTTCTTGCCTGTTTTGCAAGGTGTGAAGTTGAGTAAGACTCAATGCCCAGTGACTGCAGAAGATAGAGAAAAGATGAGTGTCATCCCCTATGCTTCAGCCATAGGCTCTATCATGTATGCAATGCTGTGCACAAGACCCGATGTCAGCCTTGCCATAAGTATGGTCGGAAGGTTTCAAAGTGATCCAGGAATGGAACACTGGACGGCGGTCAAGAATATCCTGAAGTACCTGAAAAGGACTAAGGACATGTTTCTCGTTTATGGAGGTGATCAAGAGCTCGTCGTAAAAGGTTACGTCGATGCAAGCTTTGACACTGATCCGGATGACTCTAAGTCACAAACCGGATATGTATTTATTCTTAATGGGGGTGTGGTTAGCTGGTGCAGTTCCAAGCAAAGCGTGGTAGCTGATTCTACATGCGAAGCGGAGTACATCGCTGCCTCGGAGCCGGCGAAGGAAGGTGTCTGGATGAAGGAGTTCATGACAGATCTTGGAATAGTGCCTAGTGCGCTTAACCCAATGACTCTGTTTTGTGATAATACTGGTGCCATTGCTCTAGCCAAGGAACCAAGCTTTCACAAGAGGACCAGACACATAAAGCGACGTTTCAATTCCATCCGCGATTACATCAAGGAGGACGACATAAATATTTGCAAAGTTCACACGGATCTAAATGTTGCAGATCCGATGACTAAACCTCTTCCAAGGGCTAAACATGAACAAAACTAGAACTGCATGGGTGTTCGATTCATTACAATGTAAATCACATAGTGATGTGAACTAGATTATTGACTCTAGTGCAAGTGGGAGACTGTTGGAAGTATGCCCTAGAGGCAATAATAAATTAGTTATTATTATATTTCCTTGTTCATGATAATCGTTTATTATCCATGCTATAATTGTATTGATTGGAAACTCAAATACATGTGTGGGTACATAGACAACACTGTGTCCCTAGTAAGCCTCTAGTTGACTAGCTCGTTGATCAAAAGATGGTGAAAGTTTCCTAGCCATGGACATGAGATATCATTTGATAACGGGATCACATCATTAGGAGAATGATGTGATGGATAAGACCCAAACTACGAACGTAGCATATGATCGTGTCAGTTTATTGCTATTGTTTTTTGCATGTCAAGTATCTGTTCCTAGGACCATGAGATCATGCAACTCCCTGACATCGGAGGAGCACCTTGTGTGTATCAAACGTCGCAACGTAACTGGGTGACTATAAAGGTGCTCTACAGGTATCTCCGAGGGTGTCTGTTGGGTTGGCATGGATCAAGACTGGGATTTGTTACTCCGTGTGACGGAGAGGTATCTCAGGGCCCACTCGGTAATACAACATCACAATGAGCCTTGCAAGCAATGTGACTAAAGTGTTAGCCACGAGATCTTGTATTACGGAACGAGCAAAGAGACTTGCCAGTAACGAGATTGAACTAGGTATAGAGATGCCGACGATCAAATCTCGGGCAAGTAACATACCGAAGAACAAAGGGAACAACATACGGGATTAACTGAATCCTTGACATAGAGGTTCGACCGATAAAGATCTTGGTAGAATATGTAGGAGCCAATATGGGCATCCAGGTCCCGCTATTGGTTATTGATCGTAGAGGTGTCTCGGTCATGTCTACATAGTTCTCGAACCCGCAGGGTCTACACACTTAACGTTTGGTGACGATTAGTATAGTTGAGTTATTGTGTTGGTGACCAAAGGTTGTTCGGAGTCCCGGATAAAATCCCGGACATGACGAGGATCTCCGGAAGAGTCCGGAGGTAAAGATTGATATATGTGATAATAGTGTTTTGATCTCCGGAAGGGTTTCAGAAATCACCGGAAGGGGTTCCGGGTGTTTACCGAAGTGTTCGGGTGCAGCAACACATTATATGGGCCAAAGGGGTAAAGCCCACGAGGTATTGGAAAGTGCAAAAGGAAGTTTTGCTACTGCCTTAAGCGGTACTACCGCTGGTAAGGCAGTACTACCACTTATGTGAAGCGGTACTACCGCTCCAGTGGTACTACCGCTTGTGCGCGATACTGCTGGAATCCGAGTTGGACTCTTTCCCTGCGGGCCAAACCGACCTTGTGCGGGCAAAACCGACCTGGAGGAGGCTTTTACTCCAAGTTTAGACCCCAAGGCTCAACATATAAATAGAGGGGAAGGGCTAGCACACGAGAAACATTAAGATTTCCCAAGCCGTGTGTCGGCAACCCTAACCCTCTAGTTCTCCCGTCATAATCTCCGTAGTGCTTGGCGAAGCCCTGCAGAGATTGTTCCTCACCACCATCACCACGCCGTCGTGCTGCCGGAACTCATCTACTACTTCATCATCGCTCGCTGGATCGAGGAGGTGAAGGCGTCATCTAGCCGTACGTGTGTTGAACGCGGAGGTGCCGTCCATTCGGCACTAGTTCGTGATCGGATCGAGGGACGACTTGCGATTTGGATCGCGGAGACGTTCGACTACATCAACCGCGTTTCTTAACGCTTCCGCTTAGCGATCTACAAGGGTATGTAGATTCACTCTCCCTCTCGTAGATGCTCATCACCATGGATAGATCTTGTGTGTGCGTAGGAAAAATTTTGTTTCCCATGCAACGTTCCCCAACAGCTTGGTATTCAGCCATACGAGCTACATTTTAATTTTCAGCTTAACTCGAAGATGTCATGTTCAGTTACGCTAACCAACAAGACAAAGGCAAGTTTTGCCTTCAACATTGAAAGTCCAAGCAAGCAGTACACCATACGGCCAGAGAAAGGCATCGTGCACCCAGGATGCAATGAGTATTTTGTTCAGATAACAATGCAACTAGACGTTTGTGTACCGCAAGCTACACAGAATGCTGATAAGTTCATCGTACGGAGCAGAAAAGTGGATGAGGGTCTTAGAGTCGAGGATATCACAGAACACATGTTCCGTCTAGAGGCTGGTAAACTGGTTGATGAGGTGGATTTGGTGGTTGTATATGAGTGTACGAAGCCCCAAGAAAACCGCAAGATTAGAGAAGACACCAACATGCCAGTTGAGGAAGATCCGAAGGTGATCAATCGAGAGCTGGTTTAATGTGTTTGTATGTATATTATGTCTCTTTCTCCTGGAATGTTTCTTGATGAATTAATTTCTATGCTCACAGGAGAAAAAGAGAAGGATTGTCGGGTCTTCTTACAAGGACATTGATTCAAGCACTCTAGGACACTTTATCGAGCAAACAAAAAAAATTAAATTCTACCCACCACGGAGCTTTTCACACCATTATCCTACCAACATAACATACCTAGGGAAAGGGAGCCGTGCCGTAGATGTCACAAGGGGGGCAATGGGTAGCCTGCTTGACAAGTTGGGTAAACTCATGAAGGATGACTGCAATTTGGAGAGCAGCATGAAGAGACATATCGAGTCTTTCTCAGAAGACCTGGCAAACATTCACAAAGACCTCCCCAATCTTGGAAAGCTTGATGGGGTAGAGATTTGGATTGATGAAGTCCGGGAGCTTTCATATAACATTGAGGATATGGTTGACAGCTTTGTGGTGCGCGTCGAGCTTGATTCCAGTGGGAGTGGATTAAGGGAGCTCCCACATGAGGGGCTTAAGTTCTTTGAGAATGACATGACGACTGACCATCGGGTTGGTGATGTGATCACAAACATCAAGAACCAAGTTCAGGCCATGGTCGACACGCAAAAGAAGTACAATTTCGATGTCCACAATATCAGAGCTAATGCAACCGCAAAAGCTCCCATTGACCCTCGGATGGGTATATACATAAATAAAGAACAACTCATTGGCATTGAGGCGCGAACAGATGAGCTAATAAGGTTATTTGAGGGGGATGGTAATGTATTAAAGAAAGAGCTCAAAATAGTCTCCATTGTTGGATTGGGAGGACTAGGCAAGACCACACTTGCAAAGGCATTGTATGACAAGCTTAAGGCACAATACCATTGTAGTAGTTTTGTTCCGCTGGGTCAGAATCCAGATATGAAGAAAGTTTTGATGCACATTCTCTCTGCATTTGGAATTAAATTCAGTACTTCAAACTTGGAAGTGTGGCAGCTAAAAGACAATCTCGAAGAATTTCTCAAGGAAAAAAGGTGCACATACCCCCCCCCCCCCCCTCCACACACACACACAAACATTGATTATTCAAATTCAATATTTTCTATATAACTTGGCATGCCCTTTTACTTTTTACTAATTTTCAGGCTATTGGTTGTGGCATCCACTAATCCACATGTAGTGGATTGCTTTACATAGATATATGAAATTATAGATAATCCACACAGCTAAATTCCACTACTACTTTGTTTCTTACATGTGTCGTATTTTTTGCAGACACTTCATAGTAGTTGATGATATATGGGATTCTGAAGCATGGGGTCTTATTTCATCTGCTTTTCCAAGAAATAACCATGGCAGTAGAGTGATAACGACAACAAGGAATGAACTTGTTGGTCATGCCTGTTGTGAGCATGAAAGCAAATATGTTTATAGGATGAAACCACTCAGTGAAGAAGACTCAAGAAGCCTATTTCTAAGAAGAATATTTGGTAAAGGAAAAGATTGCCCTGATGCACAGAAAGGCATTTCAACTGATATTCTGAAAAGATGTAGTGGTATGCCACTTGCTATCAATAGTATAGCAAGCCTTCTAGCTGGTGATGAGTCAGGATCAAACTGGGAGTATGTATGGAAATCTTTGGGTGGTTTGACCAAAGGAGATGATGTTAAAAATATGAAGAAAATATTGGATCTTAGCTACATATATCTTCCTGATCATCTTAAGACATGTCTGCCTCATGTTTGTATGTATCCAGAGGATCACGAGATAGATAAAAATGATTTGAAGAGGCAATGGGTAGCCGAGGGTTTCGTGGTGAGTACAAATGGTCGGTTGGATGCCGAGGAGGTCGCTGAAACCTACTTCAAAGAGCTCATCAACATGTGTATGATCCAACCTGGGAGGATAGACGAGTACAGTAATGAAGTGATGTCTTGCACGGTACATGACATAATTCTTGATCTTATGAGATCCAAGTCATCTGAAGAGAATTTTATTCATGTAATTGATGGTTCCAAAGATAAGACAAGTGCACACAGAGAGATCCGTCGAATCTCAGTCCATGGCAATAATGAAGAGGAAAATTCAATTTTTGAAACAATCAACGGGTCATTATTACATGCTCGCTCAGCCTTCTTTGCTGGTGTTCAAGTCTCACATGTACCTTCTTTGCTGGTGTTCAAGTACATCCGAGTTCTACACATTGAATATACCTGTGACGTGGATGACGTAGACCTCACTGGTATCACTGGGTTGTTTCTGCTAAGGTACTTAAAGATTAAGAACATTTTTGCGTTGTTGAAGCTACCTGGTCAAATAAAGGAGTTGCAGCAATTGGAGACAATAGATTTTGGTGAAGCTAGCTTAGAAACTCATCCATCAGATATTGGGAGTTTGCCATGGTTATCGCATCTCAAGTATGATACATACAATGGACCTGGCATGGCGTTGCCTGAAGGAGTCAAGCGGCTGAAATTGCTGCGCACCCTAGAAGGCGTACATCTGTATGAAAGCTCGCCAGAGATATCAAGGGCATCGGAAAACTGACAAGCTTGAGAAAACTTCAGATCTTTTTGGAGGAGTTTAAGCATTCAGAGGAAGAAACCACCACTACTATGCGTATGAGTGCCTTGCACTCTTCGATCTCTATGCTTTCCGCCAGCCTCAGGACCCTTACTTTGGGAGTAGCCTCCCGAGAAGAAACCCGATTTGGGTTTCCACAGATTCATTTGAATGCCCCCCGAGGCTGGAGCAGCAAGGCCCTATTATATTCCCTGAAGGTTCTGCTATTGTGGAGCTCGATCTGGGATGCTGCAGGTTTGAAAGGTGCCCCGGGTGGATTAGTCAGCTCCGCAACCTCCAAAAGTTTTCAGTTGTCGTGAGGGAGGTGGCTGATGGTCTCAGTATGGTTGCATGGTTGCCTTCACTTTCCTATTTATGGTTCGAGATTCATTGTGATATACGTGAAGAAGAAAAGGAAGAAAATGTAGTCATCCCTGGTACTGGCAGCGGGGCATTCAAAGCACTCAAAAGGCTGATTTACCGTAGTCCAAAGGCGGCACTGACCTTTGAACCGGGGGCTATGCCAAAGCTAGAGAAGCTTGACTTGCATCTCCGTTACGAGATGACTCCCCAATTGCTACCGGTTGGCATCCAGCACTTGCCAGCTCCCACCCTACGAGTAATTAATTACAAATCTGTTTATTGTGGGAACAAAATGACCCGGGAGAATACTGGGGTTCAGACGAATGTAGAGACAAACAAATAAAATACAACGGAATGTTGCGGGCCATGTTGGAGAAAGCATTTAATCAGTGTCATCCTGGAGCTGTAATCAAGGTTTCCTTTGGTGTGTTCCGGCATTGGGCCCTGCACGGGGCCGTCACCGATGAGATCGAGAAGCTGGCAGCCGATCTCCGCATCCTGCACGACCTCCTGGTGAAGCTCTCGAACGCGCAGGACCCTCCCGTGGCCGCGAGGTACTGGATGAAGGAGGTGCGCGAGCTGTCCTACGACATGGCTGACTGCGCCGACCAGTTCGTCCGCGCCGATGACCGTGCCAAGATTCATAGAGCTGCTCGCCGGAAGATTATCACCCGGTTGAAGGTCAGCCGCCTTCCGGAGAGGCGGAAGTGGCGCCCGTGGATCGCCGACAAGGTCTTTGAGTTCAGGAGTCGGGCGCAGGAGGCAACTCAGCGGTACTGGAGGTATAATTTTGAAGATTGGGCCTCCAATCCTGGAAACTCAGGTGTCGGCGGCAGCCCTGAGCTTCCGGTTGTTTCGCTGGATCCAGGTGATCTAGTTGGCATAGAAGGCCCAATGGATGAGCTTCACCTACGGTTGACCAGTGGAGGAGAGCAGCTCAAGGTAGTGTCAGTTGTCGGTGTGGGGGGAATTGGCAAGACCACTCTTGTACAAAAATTGTGGGGTAAGCTCCAGGGACAGTTCGAGTGCCGGGCATTTGTGCGGACAGCCCAAAAGCCCGATATGAGGGGAATCATCAGGAGCATACTCTCGCAAGTCCGTCGGCACCAACCGCCGGGCCATGGTGAGATGCACCACCTGATCCGCGGTCTCAGGGAATATCTACGTGATAAGAGGTACTAATACTAACAAGAATGACATTTCATGAAACATGTGCTATGGCATCATATAAAAATCACAGAGTCAGAGGTGATCTTTCTAGCCAATCATGGTGTGTGCTGTATACCTGAACTTTCTGAATCCTCATGTCCCACAGAAACTAATGCTGTACAAAAGCTTATTTTCATTTTTTCCGTTTGATATTATCAGTTGGTGTTTGGCTAATAGGCATATTTGTTTAAAACATTTGTCAGGTACTTTATTATAATTGATGACTTATGGGCTACATCAGTATGTGATGTTTTAAGTCGTGCTTTTCCAGACGGTAAATGTCGCAGCAGAATAATAACCACAACAGAAATTATGGAAGTAGCTTTGGCATCCTGTGATTTTTGCCCTGAGAATATTTATAAGATGGAATCTCTTAGTGATGATGACTCACAGAAATTATTACTCCAAAGAATTCTTGTCTCAGGAAACCAACAGTTGGATAATGTTTTGCCTCAGATTAAAAGAAATTGTGTTGGCTTGCCACTAGCAATCATCATTGCAGCCAGTATTTTAACAAGCCAACCTGAGAAATTAGAGCAATTGGGATGTATGCAAAATTCTTTTGGGACAAATCGTACCATGGAAGGGTTTATGGGACAAATATTGAACATTCGTTTTAATAGTCTTCCACATTATTTGAAGACGTGTCTGCTTTATTTTAGTACCTATCCAGAGGGCTTCCTATTCTTGAAAGGTGATTTGGTGAAGCAATGGGTGGCTGAGGGTTTTATATGTGCAAAAGAAGGGGAAGACATGGAGGAAGTTGCAGGGAACTATTTTGACGAGCTTGTCAGTACAGGCCTGATCCAAGCTATGTATATGAACTATAATTATGAGGTTTTGTCTTATTCAGTGCATCACATGGTACTTGATCTCATTACATACAAGTCCATCGAAGAGAACTTCATCACTGTAGTGGATTATTCTCAAACGGCAATACCAGTTACTGATAAAGTTCGTCGATTGTCGCTCCACTTTGGCAGTGCAACTCACGCATCTATGTCAGCAAGTATTGGATTATCACAAGTTCGATCACTGTTCTTTTCTGGCTTGTGTCACTGTGTGCCTTCTTTCATGGTGTTTAAGCTTCTTCGAGTTCTAGTTCTTCATTTATGGGGTGATATTGGAAACACGAGTTTCAGCCTTGAAGGAATTCGTGAACTGTTTTGGCTGAGATATTTGCAGGTCATATGTAATGTCACTGTACAGCTTCCAGATCAGATTGAACCGATGAAACACTTGGAAACACTGGAAATAAATGCAGGAGTATGTGCTGTTCCACCGGACATTGTTCGACTTTCGAACTTGTTGCATCTCCGTCTTGGAAGTGGGACAAATCTACCAGACGGGGTTGGGTGCATGAGATCTCTACGTACACTCATGTATTTTGACCTTGACAGCACCTCTGAAGACAATCTATCGGACCTTGGCAAGCTGACAAACCTGCGGGATCTTCATCTCACCTATTCTTCAACACTATCTAGTGAACATTTGAAGAAAAAATTGATAGCTCTGGCCACTTCACTTGAGAAACTGGGTAACCTCAAATCTTTCACGTTGGCTTCTGGTGCTGCGGGCATGGCTGTTCTTTTTGATGGCTCGAGCAGCATGTACTCTACTCCTGTCTTTCTCGAGAGACTTGAGTTGTTACCACCGATTTGCATCTTTTCCAGATTTCCCAAGTGGTTTGGACAACTCCACAAACTTCGCGTTTTGAAAATTGCTGTTAGAGAATTGCTGATGAATGATATTGATAGCCTCACTGGATTACATTCCCTTACAGTTCTCGCATTGTGTGTTCAGACAGCTCCTGAGAAAAGGATTGTCTTCAACGATGGGGCTTTCCCAGTTCTCAAGTATTTCAAGTTCAGATGTGGTGTACTTTATATGTCTTTCATGTCAGGAGCCATGCACAATCTTCGGAGACTTAAGCTGCATTTCAATGCTCATATTGGGGAGAAGTATGACAATATGCTTGCTGGAGTTGAGCACCTTTTAAATCTCCAGGACATTGCTGCACAAATTGGGGCCGCCACCGAAGCTGACATGAGGGCTTCTGAGTTGGCATTCAAGGACGCCATTAGCAAGCATCCAAGGTGTCCTAATTTTAATGTAAAATGGGTGGATCCAGTCGAGGAAGAATATCATTCTACAGAAAAACAGTATCAGAGGCAAGAAAGAGGGTTATCAGGTGAAAAACATGGGGTTCTAGAGAAAGCTGAAGCTACAAACAAATATGCTGATGACTGGTACGGATCTTTCTTATTCTAGCAGTAATTCTTCGCATGATCACAGTTTTTTCATTCATTTCTTTTCCTCCAGTCTTAACATTATTCCCTGGGCAAAAAAAATATTACCTGAAAGACCCAAGTGCTATAACAAATCTTTATTGGAAATTTCTCTGCACCGTAAAACATTGTACAATGAAGTTGTGCTGTATTATCAGTTTTATCTTGTCATCTGGTAATGTCTTAACCAAAATTAAATGTGTTGTCCTCAGGTTGTCTCAAGATTCTGACCTGCCATCTAGTGTCACTTCATGTCGCCAAAAGTCAGGTATTTCTGTTTCTTTCATGCCCCATGTACATGCAGATGATTGCTCGTTCTAAAGCAATATTCGAACTGGTAGTTGCAGAATCAAAAGCATCACAGGCAACCGAAGTTGCTGAATCAAAAGCGTCACAGGCAGTCGAAGTCGCGGAATCAGAAGCGTCACATGCTACCGAAATTGAAGAATCAGAAGTGTCACCAGCAACCAAAGTTGCAGAATCAAAAGCGCTGTCGGCGTATCCGCATAAAGTGAGTTCCCTCTTAAACAAGCTGAAAAGGCATCATCGTTTACCATGTAATACTTGTACCTGAAAAGTCCATAGCTTGAATTTTTTTTTTGAAAACACAATGAGGTCAGAGCTCGACTATAAGTAGTTTTAACGAAGTCTGATTGGCAAAAAATGTGAATCAAACATTGTGAGGTTCCACATAGTTGCTTGAAGACTTCCGTAGTCAGGTCCTTCATGATGACATGCACAATTCTTATAAATGCACTTCTATTTTCATAAAAAGGACAACCCAGTGCTAGAAGCTCTCACTTATGTTCAACCCAATCCTTTGGAGCCTGGTGGCTGTATATGGTGCCGCTCAAGAGGAGTTTAAATCTGCGTTTCTAAAAGAACTTGTTAATACCTGTCGAAACAATCCCCATCCCATGTTAATCGGGGGGGATTTTAATATCCTTCGATATCAGCAGGAAAAAAACAATGACCGGTTTGACACTAGGTGGCCTTTCCTCTTTAATGCTGTTATTGACAGTCTGGATCTGAGGGAGATCACGATGTCTGGTCGTCAGTATACCTGGGCCAATAACCGATCAGTGCCAACCTTTGAAAAACTTGACCGGGTGCTAGTTACCACCGACTGGGAATATAAATATCCTCTAGCCTCGGTTCGGGCACTAGAAAGACTTGAGGCCTTATCGGATCACGCTCCTTTGCTAACTGATTTTGGACAACCAATCCCAAGTTCTAACCGTCACCAGTTTAAATTTGAACTGGGATGGCTCACTAGAGAGGGATTTCATGACCTGGTTAAGAAAGTGTGGGCGCATCAACCTCGCGGTAACACACCCATTCAACGATGGAATAATCGAATTCGCGCCTTGCGTCGATTCCTTCGTGGATGGGCCAAGCATACTGCTGGCATCTACAAAAAAGAAAAACTGCGACTATCTACCTTAATCGATTCCCTTGATAAAATAGCGGAGGTGAGGCCTCTGTCTGCTGTTGAGATTGAGCAAAAAAAGCAATCTAAATGAGCAGATTGCTCGCCTACTACGCGAGGAAGAGATTAAATGGTACCAACGTTGCAAGGCGGATTCGCTTGTGCAAGGTGATGATAATACGAAATACTTTCAAATGCTCGCCAATGGCAGACATAGAAAGAAACGCATATTCGCCCTTGACCAGGAGGAAGGCCGAATTGAGGGGGACGCACCACTTAGAACTTTTATTACTAAGTATTACAAAGAGCTTTTTGGACCTTCAGCTGAAACAAATTTTCAGTTGGATGAATCTGTTACTCATGACATTCCTCAAGTTACGGAAGCGGAAAATGAATTCCTAATCTCCCCGTTCTCTGAGGAGGAAATTCGAACCGCGGTGTTTCAAATGGAACACAACAAGGCTCCGGGTCCGGATGGATTTCCCGCAGAGTTCTATCAATGTTTTTGGGACGTGATTAAGGCAGACTTGGTTCAGTTGTTTAACCAACTGCATACTGAAGACCTTGATATTTCTGGTTTAAACTTTGGGGAAATTATCCTATTGCCTAAGATTAAGGAGGCTAGTCGTATTCAACAATATCGACCGATTTGCCTTCTAAATGTAAGTTTTAAAATCTTTACGAAGGTCGCAACTAATCGGTTGAACGGGGTGGCTGACCATGTCGTAAAACCCACTCAAACAACATTTATGCAGGGCCGCAACATATTAGATGGAGTGGTCGTCCTGCACGAAACTGTACATGAGCTTCACCGAAAAAAGTTGAATGGTGTCATTCTTAAAATAGATTTTGAAAAAGCCTACGATAATGTTAAGTGGCCCTTTCTGTTGCAAACTTTGCGCATGAAGGGGTTTTCACCAAAATGGTGTCGTTGGGTAGAGAGCTTTGTTTCTGGAGGCAGTGTGGCCATAAAAGTTAATGATGACGTTGGCAACTATTTTCAGACAAGGAAGGGGCTTCGCCAAGGGGACCCCGCTTCTCCTATTTTGTTTAACATTGTGGCCGACATGCTAGCTACCCTTGTTGAGCGGGCTAAGCTGGACGGTCAAATTAGTGGTGTCATTCCACACTTGGTAGAAGATGGGCTATCTATTCTACAATATGCGGATGACACTATACTATTCATGGATCATGATCTAGATAAGGCAAGAAATCTCAAGTTGCTCTTATGTGCTTTTGAGGAACTTTCTGGTCTCAAAATTAATTTTCATAAGAGCGAACTTTTTTGCTTTGGCGATGCTGCAGAATCAGCACCTGAGTATGCTGAGATTTTTGGATGCCAGCTCGGGCAGTTTCTGATTCGATATCTGGGTATTCCCATACACTATCGGCGTTTAACTATCGCTGAGTGAAAGCATGTGGAAGAGAGACTTGAGAAACGATTAGCCAGTTGGAAGGCCAAACTCTTGTCTTACGGGGGACGATTGATCTTGATCAATTCTGTCCTAAGCAACATGGTTTTATATATGTTGTCATTCTTCCACCTACCGAAAGGGGTTCTCCAGCGACTAGACTACTTTAGATCCAGATTTTTTTGGCAGTGCGATAACGAATCCAAGAAATATCGACTGGCTAAGTGGAGCGTATTATGCAGACCTAAAAGTCAAGGGGGGCTGGGAATTCAAGACCTTGAGATTAAAAACATTGCTCTTCTCAGCAAATGGGTTTACAAACTACTCACTGAGAATGGAGTATGGCAGGAAATCATTCGCAACAAGTATGTGGGATCCAATGCCATTTCTCAAGTTCATTGGAAACCTGGGGATTCACATTTTTGGAGTGGCGTGATGAAGGCCAAGGAATTCTTTTTCCAATTTGGGACCTTCTCGGTTAGGGACGGTTCTCAGGTTCGATTCTGGGAAGACATCTGGCTAGGGAACAACCCACTAATGATGCAATATCCGAGCTTGTACAGGATTGTCAGACATAAATTTGTCACGATCAAACAAGTGTTAGGACAACAAAACCCTGATATTTCTTTCCGTAGGGACCTTATAGGCCCTCGCCTGGCAGCATGGAATGAATTACTCACTCGCCTGGAGGACATTCAACTGTCAGGTGAGCCGGACATTTTTCGATGGAACTTGCATCAGAATGGCAAATTTTCAGTCAAATCCATGTATGATGCAATGGTTCATTGTGATGTTCCAGTTGATAACAGGAAATTGTGGAAGCTCAAAATTCCTCTAAGAGTGAAGATTTTCCTCTGGTTTCTAAATAGAGGAGTCATCCTAACTAGAGATAATCTGGCACGACGAAACTGGCATGGGTCCAAGACATGTGTCTTTTGCCAACATGACGAGTCTATTAAACACTTATTTTTTGAGTGCAAGTTCGTTCGGGCAGTTTGGGCCATAGTTCAAGTAGCTTCAAATTTATACCCACCACGTAGTGCACGGAATATGTTCGGCAACTGGTTGCGGGGTATTGATAAACAATTTTCTGCACATATTCTTGTGGGAGCGGCGGCCTTATGCTGGGCACTGTGGCTTACCAGGAATGATGTGATTTTTAATAATAAATGTGTCTCATCTCCTATGCAGGTTATTCATGCTTGTACACGATGGCTCCGTACTTGGTCTATCCTGCAGAGGCCGGAGGACAGGGACCTTTTTATGATGGCGTCTACACGGCTGGAGCGTACGGCCAGGGAGGTTTTCTACCCCCATGGATGGCGGTGTGATCTACGGATAGGATCTGCCACTCCTTAGGCTGGACATGATTTATTTGCTTGGCATTGTTTCGAATTATGTTTATTTTTAGGGTACTCTGGACTTTTTGGCTGTGTGCATCTAGTTATGCAGAGGCCGGGCTTTCTGTCGATGCGATTGTATCACCTCGATATATCTATTCAATGAAATGTCCTTTATCGAAAAAAACATCATGTTTTTTTTACATAATGTCAACATGCATCATAATGCATAGTTTCGTATGACCATCTATCAGTCGGCATCATTGCTGAAATTTTCCAGCATTTACTTTTTGAGGATTTCAGTTCTGGTTACTCTAGAACTAATAATCTCCTGACTATACTTATTAAGTCCTCAACATAGGTTTGTTAGCAGAAATTCTCAGCATAGTTTGGAATGTTCTGAAAGTTTTTATTTGTATTTGTTCTCCTCAAAATGGTAAATCCTGATATCCTATGGATTGTGTATTTCCTTCATTCCTTGTGAATTACAAATCATATTGCTCTTGATAAAAAAATGTCAATTTCTATACTAATTTATCTCATTTAAACAGCAACCACGCATTCCTAGATTTGGGGACTGGGAAAACAGTGTGGGCGTCGATTACGCACAGATGAACGTGGGTGCACGGAAGAACAAGAAAACAGGCATTTATTTCGGTCCAAATGAGCCAGGACATCACCCTGAAGCTCCTCCCAGGTCACCTTTGAATCCATCAGTATTTACACCTGATCCTCGAGAACAGGGTGCAAGCACTCCACTACATGGACCTGTGCCACGACGACACACAAATCCTCAGCCGGAGCAAGGGGGCTACGGTAGCACACCCAGAAGCCTTTCCAGAAATGCTGCAGGATCTGCTGCACCAATGCGCATGGCAGCTGGAATGCAGGCTTCAGAAAGGAGGGCAGTATTGCATGGAAGTTGCAGCGGAATGCATCATGTAAACAAGGCTACAACACAGTATATTATAATCCTTGATTTATTATTCCTCTCGAAATATATGTGCACCCATGTCTGGATAATGAACTGTTGTTTTTGCATTTTTGGAATCCAGCCTGAACATGGCGCGGCTTTTCCACGATTCGGTGACTGGGATGAGGCTAACGCAGCAGCTGGCGAAAAATTTACGGAAATCTTCGAGAGGCTGAGGGATGATAAATTATCGCGTGACACTTCTGCCAGGCAACAGTCATCTGGTAATCGCAAAGAGGAAAAAAAGGTGACACAGGTATATAAATGCAGCCCCTAAGTAAAAGTCTTCAGTATCTGCTAGCATTGATTTGCTTATCTTTGTTTGATTTAAGAATTTCGACTGCATACCACTTCTGCAAATTGGTAATCATATCATGCATTTTTGTAAGGGAATTGATAGATTTATTATCATGTATTATATCCATGACAAAATCAACTTGAAATAAGAAATTTGGTAATAGAGTTCTGTTGCTGGCAGCAAGTAATTATTTTTGTGCTTCATCTAATACTTCTTAGACTACTTATTTATTGTACTTGTATCACAATTTCTTAAAGCACATTTAGTGGAATAAAATGTCTACAAAATGTGCAAATATAACTTGAATTAATTGATCTAGTATCACAAAACTATCCAGCCACTTGATGTTAAACTTTACCTTGACGTTAATAATGAGTACTTTATACAAAAGCTGTTCTAGATTACCTTAATTTCGTACGATCCTACCATTAATGAAAATAAGTATTATATTGATGATTCGTAGTGACCTTCTAATCCACTATATGCTAGGTCTCTAGCAGACGAGAGTGGCAGGCTTCGGTCAAAAAATTAATCTGTAATGAATAAATAGTGTGCTTAGCAAATTTAATGTGTAAGGTATAAGGTACAACTAAATTCTTACACAATTAATCACATTTGACATGCATATTTGTTACACCAGTAGAGAAACAACAATATCTGCTTTATTTGTACTGGTTACTGGTAGATCTCAATAGTTTGGAGTATGGACATAATGATGTTAGTGATGTCATTGCTGGATCACCACTTTTTGCTGAAAGGCAATGTTTTGTGTCTATCTTTCTGTTCGAAGTATGCAAGCAGCATTATCTGTTTCGATTTCGTTCTCCACATGATATTTGACAGACATTTTATTCATCAATTGACCATTTTTCTCTTTTCTCCAGGCATGTCATTGCTGTATACTTTGACAAAATGGGGATACAATCACAGAGATTTCTGGTAAACTTCCTGGATCCTGGAGGGAGTGTGCACAGCAGAAACATCACGTGAGGTTCCCCGGCCACCACCGCACGCCTCCCCGGCAGCTCCGAGTGATTCTTCCGCCGCCGCTGCGCGCCTCCACGGCCACCAAAAATTCCTACCTATATCTCGCGTCCTGCCTCCGGTTTCGAGCTCCCCTTCTTCGCTTCTTCTCCACCAGCAGCTCCACAGCCTCCCACGCTGGCTCTGCTGGTCAGGCATTCCCTCGTTGTGCCGAAAGGACTGACGAGCTCCTCCCCCCACCTCATAGCTTCCATTTTCTTCCAGTCACAAAACATGTGTTGGCCTCCTCCGTTGGTGAGCATTACTTTGTGCCATCTATATGGTGGAATTGCTCCACGATGAAGAGGGCTACAAATCTCATGTTCAAGTTGACGCAACTCGCCACCTTAAGCCATGTTTGTTTTAGCTCTAGGCAGCAGATTTTCATAGAAAAAAGAACCAGAAGTTGAAACAAACAACTATTTGGAATCAGCTTTACCAGTGAAGCTGAAGAAATCCCCGGTCAGGCCATTTTCAATGTAATTGTCTAAAACACGTTCAAGTATATTTCAGTGACAAAGCTGAACATTGCCAGGGAAACGAATCCATAGATGTTTCGAAGCCAATTGAAGTTGAAATAAATAGGGCCTAGTCGCCGGGCGAGTAGTAATTGTCTGCTAGTTCGTGCTAGTCACAGAGGTGGTTGAAGATGACATGTGCAGCAAGCTGGTCCACGTGGGACAGGATATTGGGAGTTGGGCAGGGCCATGTTTCTTGGCACAGGACGTATGTTTGTGTTTAACAAAAAAAGTTATTATTTAGTGGGCTTCCGCATCATTTTTACCCTGAAAGTATGCCAAGTGGTGCACCCAGCCGCCACCATGTGTCGCACGTTGGGATTCCCTTTTTTTATGCGTTTCCGTTTCTTTTTGCTCACTTCTTCCATGCTATCACTTCCCTCCGGTAGATCTCTGTCAGAGTGTCGACCATGCAAGCTAGTGGTAGAGAAGTGCAATGGTTCCGTCGTCGTCTTTACACAAGAAATAAAGCAATATTCCTTCTTGTTCTTGTTCACTCTGCATCGCTGAAGTAAGTGAGGCGGTGAGGAGCAAGCAAACAAACTGAGTCCGTTGTTAGCGTTGTGCTTGGAAACGTGAGCAATCTTCCGATCCATGAGACCACATTCTTGTGCGCAGTCACCCTTGAAGTAGGGTTGTTGAAAGATGAGCTTATGAGGTTCCAGGCCTACCTCAAAGATGTTGACAACAAATGGAGGTCCGGAAATGCGAGGGTTGTCGTCTTGGTGAGCCAGATCAGAGATGCAGCGTATCAGGGTCAGAATGCCATCGAAGCTGCAGATTACATGGAGAAGAGAAACAGGCTCAAGAAGGGATTCCTTGGTGCCATCTCAAGGTATGCTCGCTTTCCGATGACTTGGTCACCCTTCATAGTGTCGGTGCGGAAATTCAGCGAGTAAGAAAGAAGCTCAATGGTATTTTTGCAAGTGTGGAGAATTTGAAAATAGATTTGGGTGATATTGTTGTAGTTGAGGATGAGTTTCCATTGGTCTTTGATCTTAGGCACCAAAACTCAGAAGATGATATTATCATGGTTGGTTTTTAGGATGAGCATAAAGAAATAGTGGACAAGTTAGTTGATAATGAGAAAATGCTTAGCACCGTGTCTATAGTTGCCATGGGTGGCGCGGGGAAAACAACACTGTAGGGAAAGTATACACTTCTTTCAAAATAAGACTGCACTTTGACTTAGTTGCTTGGGTGACTGTCTCTCAAACATTCAAGGGCATTGAGTTACTAAAGGATATTATGAAACAAATCATAGAGGGCAAGGATTACACTAGAAAAATGGATGAGTACGAGTTGGGAAAGAAGATCCATGATTTTCTGTTGCAAAAAAGATACTTAGTAGTTCTTGATGATGTTTGGGTAACAGACACATGGGAGCAAGTAAACAAAAGGGTTACAACATTTCCAGATGCAACTAACGGTAGTAGAGTAATGTTAACTACCCGAAGAGAAGATGTTGCAAATCATGTTCATATGCCAACCTATGTTCACCATTTGAAGAAGTTGGATGGAACGATGAGTTGGGAACTTTTTAGTAGCAAAGCTTTGCCATCATATAAAAGGTCTATTTTAGAGAATGTGCATGAGTTTGAAGAACTTGGAAAAAAGCTTGTAGAGAAATGTGGTGGATTGCCACTAGCACTTGCGGTATTGGGTGGTTATCTTTCAAAGAATCTAACTACACAAGCATGGTCTTATGTACTATTGGGTTGGCCATCAACTAGTGATATTCAGATGATGCGAGATATACTAGCTCGTAGTTGCAAAGACCTATCAAGTCATTATTTAAGATCTTGTAATATTCGTGTTAGATCTTATTGAATTATGGATAGCAGAAAACTTTATTCCACATATACCAAACCATAAACCGGAAGAAATAGCACACATGTATGTGACTGAGTTGGCTGAAAGAAGTCTTGTCCAAGTTGTTTGCCGAAGCAAGGCAGATGGACAGATTGAGAAAATACGGATTCATGATATCTTACGTGACTGGTGTATAGAAGAAGCCAGAAAAGATGGTTTTCTTGATGTCAACAAGGAAAATACAGGTCAAGCTTCCCTTCTTCTCTCTATATATAGTTCTACTTTGTGCTTCAATATCTATTTTGTCACATTAGGGCTGATATACTGATGCACTCCAAAAATATGTGCAGTTCAAGCTAGTGCATCATCTTCTGATACCCTAAAATTCTATCGTTCTTCCCTTCAGAACTCTAGTGATCTTTTTTCACAAACAACACTTGATCTACGAACTCTCATTGGCTTTTAACTTTCATCAATACCCAAGATGACTTTTCTAAGAGTTCTTCACATTGAAAAATCAAGCTTAAGGGGCATGTCTAGAGTAATCTATGGGTGTATTAACCTTAGATATCTTAGGTTGAGATCGTGTTCCGGTTTCAAGCTCACTTCTTCAATTAGAAAACATCTGTATCTGCAAACTATTGATCTGATAGCACAACAGTACTGAGGCGATACGCCGACGGCCGGCGCCGGCCGTAGGCCCGATAACCGTCGGCGTCAACCTAGCCCGACGGCCACCGTCGGCGTATCGCCGTCGGCGTTTAGCCTCCTCGGCGTAGCGTGCGCGGCCGTCGGCGTATCCGTTGCCGTCGGCGTAGTGTAGAGACCGACGGCGCCACTGAGCCGTCGGCGTAAAAGCCGTCGGCGACAGGTGGTGGGACCCAATTGCAAACTAACGGCCGTTTGGCCTGGTGGCCTGCTACGCCGACGGCCTTGCCGTCGGCCTATCCTAGCGCCAGGGCCGCCACGCGTCCCAGAGCGCGTCTGTGGGAGGGGCTACGCCGACGGCCTTGCCGTCGGCCTATCCTAGCGCCAGGGCCGCCACGCGTCCCAGAGCGCGTCTGGGGGAGGGGCATTGCCGTCGGCGTAGCTTCTGCACAGTTTGTTTTTTCCTCTGTTTCCTGTTTCCTGTTTTATTCCCTGCATATTCAATAATCCCGCACCCCAACCCAATATAACCCCAGATTCCAGGCAATTTATATAGCACGTCCACATCGAAAAAAGCATACTATCATCATCATCCAAAATAACATACATAGTATCGATACATAGTTATATCATCATACATAGTAGCGATACAAAATGAACAAGTCCTACACCTCCGGAGAGCCGTCCTGCTGGCGAGAGGGAGTAGAGCCCCGGAGGCCCATATGAGTAGCCGACCTCGAATCAGCACCGGAAGAAGGAGAACGACCGCCAGTATGAGCCGGTGTGGTCTCGCACGAGTCACGACCACCTCCACCAGAAGCACCAGGGCCGGGGTGCACCGGTGTGATCGTGCGCGACAAAGTCGGCGAGGGAGGAGCACGACCAAAGGGTCCAGTCCCGGAGCCTCCCGTTCCCTACACGTTTGAACAATAGTTAGCAAGGGAGCGACTACAATACAATCTGGGTCTACGGTGAAAGAATAAAAAAACGAACCAGTGCCATTAGATGGAAGATGAGTGGTACAGATTGAGGCGGAGGGTTCTCAATGTGCATTTCTTGAAAACCCCCTACTAGTAGTAACATATAGAATATAACTTTTGCAGTAACCACATCAAATTTCTCATATATCAATATTTTCTCCCTTAATAAATAAGACCATTATTCAGATCTGTACTGGTGCCCTGCTCCTCTTAGGTTTATGCAAAAAATGCACATATGTACTGTACGGAAATTCATGTATGATTGGTTTCATTAGTAGCTTCTGCTACATGAATCATGCAAGAAATCTGAACATGTTGATCACTAAAATGTTTCGGAACATCATTACAAATATTTGAGTACATGAGAAAATTAATCCATCCACTTCAAGTCATAACTAAACGTACATTTAAAACTTCACGATCCATACCATCACATGCAAGACCAAGCTTGAAGGACTAAAATAATCACCGCTCAACAATCATTGTCATTAGAAACTGGTCAACTTTTGATATTTTGATGGTAGTACACAACAGAAAAGCTATAGCCTTTGCCTCGAGTACTAGTGCTTGCTCATCAATTGTTCACATTGTGAAGCAGGAACAAAATATGTATGTTGGATAGTCATTTGTACAGTCCACATAACATCTTCTGCTATAGTACTTTTACTGAAAAGAGCTCCATATTTGGATCTCCTCTGCTGCGTTCGTATGAAGGAGAAGATGATTCTAGAAGCAACACAACTAGAAGCATGGGAGTTTTGTGCAAAAAAGCCAGCACATGTGCGCTGAGATCCACCCATTAGAATCTGGACCATTCATCCCTAATTTGATGGCCAAGATAGAATTTTTCTATTCTTTCATTCGAGGCAGCGTTTCTATCGTAGTCGCTCCCTAGTTAGCAACCACCAAGGCATAGGAAAGCGGTAACAAGTGATTTGGCAAGTAACTTACCGGGGTCCCTGTGTGGAAGTTCGTAGCGAACTCTTCCTTCGATACGAATTTTGGCCGCACCCCCGGCCTAGGTGGTCGTGTCAGGGGTATCTCTTGCCGCTCTCCCGTGGCATAAAACCTCTCATCAGCCTGCAAGATAGTTTAGATGTCAGGCGTTGCAGATATAAAGGTTCAAAGTAGGAAAAGTGAGACTTGTCATCTTTTGCAAAAATAAAGGTTGAAACTTACAGCTTCTTTTGCCTCTAGCCACTCCTCGTGTGCCTGTGCTCTCTGCAGCCACTCCGCGTCCTCCACCACATAGGCATCGTTGAAGGTCTTGTAGGCCGCCTCGAAAGCAGCCTACAATTTCAAAAATTGAACCATCTCGTCAACTTAGCAACTCAGCAAGTATTGTCGGAAAGAGGATGGAAATGAGGAAAACTTACATCGTAGCTAGGCTGGGAAGGCCGTCGAGGAGGCGGGATAGCGGGGTCGTCGACGGTGAGGGTAGCCTTGACCCGCGTGAGGCTCAAAGTAGGAGTACGCGGGGTCACCCTATCAAGAACATGCAGACGGCCGTGCTGCAAGCCTCGCCCCGACACGACCAACGCTCTCTCGTCGGGATCTGCACCTCTAGGGTCATCCACCTCCGGATTAAACCCGACCAACGCCTTGAGGTACTCAGCACTGTCCTCCTGGGCAGTGCCGTAGTACTCGGGAAGCTGAGGCTGAGGCTGGGACAGATCGGGCTTCTTCATCCTCATCGAATCCCGTGTCTCAAATTTGGAACAAGGCCTCCCTAGCTTTGCCTCCTGCATCGCCAAAGAATGTTATGCGTATCAAGTAGGAACATGAGGGGAAATAAATGCAGGTTGTTCCATGTATATGTATACCAGCTTGGCCTGGTAGCGATCAGTGCTGAGGTATCCCGCACGATGTGTCCCCCCGCTGCCGCGGCTCGCCTTGTTTCGCTCGCTCACGGCGTTGAACTCGAGGTATTGGAAAGTGCAAAAGGAAGTTTTGTTGCTGCCTTAAGCGGTACTACCGCTGGTAAGGCAGTACTGCCGCGTAAGCGGTACTACCGCTTGTGTGAAGCGGTACTACCGCTCAAGCGGTACTACCGCTCGTGAGCGGTACTACCGCTTGTACGCGGTACTGCTGGAATCCGAGTGGGACTCTTTCCGTGCGGGCCAAACCGACCTTGTGCGGGAAAAACCGACCTTGTGGAGGCTTTCTCTCCAAGTTTAGACCCCAGGGCTCAACATATAAATAGAGGGGCAGGGCTAGCACACGGGACACATCAAGATTTCCCAAGCCGTGTGCCGGCAACCCAAACCCTCTAGTTCCTCCCATCACAATCCCCGTAGTGCTTGGCGAAGCCCTGCAGAGATTGTTCCTCACCACCATCACCACGCCGTCGTGCTGCCGGAACTCATCTACTACTTCATCATCGCTCGCTGGATCGAGGAGGTGAAGGCGTCATCAAGCCGTACGTGTGTTGAACGCGGAGGTGCCGTCCGTTCGGCACTAGTTCGTGATCGGATCAAGGGACGACTTGCGATTTGGATCGCGGAGACGTTCGACTACATCAACCGCATTTCTTAACGCTTCCGCTTAGCGATCTACAAGGGTATGTAGATTCACTCTCCCTCTCGTAGATGCTCATCACCATGGATAGATCTTGTGTGTGCGTAGGAAAATTTTTGTTTCCCATGCAACGTTCCCCAACAGTGGTACCAGAGCTAGGTCTATGCGTAGATGAGATCTCGAGTAGAACACAAACGAGTTGTGGGCGTGGGTGTATACATATTGCTTGCCGTTACTAGTTGATACTTGATTCGGCGGTATTGCGAGATGAAGCGGCCTGGACCGACATTACGCGTACGCTTACGCGAGACAGGTTTCACCGCTACGTGCACTCGTTGCATAAAGGTGACTGGCGGGTGTCTGTCTCTCTCACTTTAGTTGAATCGATTTCAATGAAGAGGGTTCTTTTAGAAGATCAAAAAGCAATCACTACACCACGTTGTGGTTTTGCGTAGGTAAGAATCGTTCTTGCTAGATACCCGTAGCAGCCACGTAAAACTTGCAACAACAATTAGAGGACGTCTAACTTGTTTTTGCAGGGTATGTTGTGATGTGATATGGCCAATTACATGATGAGATATATGTGATGTATGAGATGATCATGTGTTGTATAGAATATCACGACTTGCATGTCGATGAGTACGGCAACTGACAGGAGCCATAGAGTTGTCTTTAATTATTTTCGCCGTTTTGCTTTACTTTATCGCTATGAGTTAGCAATAGTCGTGGAAGCAACAGTCGGCGCGACAACCTCATGGCGACACGTTGATGGAGATCAAGATGATGGAGATCATGGTGTCATGCCGGTGACGATGGAGATCATGCCGGTGCTTTGGAGATGGAGATCAAAAGCACAAGTTCATGGCCATATCATGTCACTTATGATTTGCATGTGATGTTAATCCTTTTATGCATCTTATTTTGCTTAGGACGACGGTAGCATTATAAGGTGATCCCTCACTTAAATTTCAAGATAAATTGTGTTCTCCCCGAGTTTGCACCATTGCAAAAGTTCGTCGTTTCGAGACACCACGTGATGATCGGGTGTGATAGACTCTACGTTCACATACAACGGGTGCAAGCCAGTGTTGCACATGCGGAACTCTCGGGTTAAACTTGACGAGCCTAGCATGTACAGACATGGCCTCGGAACACAAGAGATCGAAAGGTCGAACATGAGTCATATAGTAGATATGATCAACATGAAGATGTTCACCATTGAAACCACCTCAACTCACGTGATGATCGGACTTGAGTTGGTGGATTTGGATCATGTTACACTCGAATGACCGGAGGGATGTCAATTTCAGTGGGAGTTTTTAAGTAATATGATTAACTAAACTCATTATCTTGAACAATAGTCTAAGTTGTCTTTGCTATATTTATGTTGTAGATCATGGCTCGCGCAGTAGCACCCCTGAATTTTAATGCGTTCTTAGAGAAAGCTAAGTTAAAAGATGATGGAAGTAACTTTGTGGACTAGGCCCGTAATCTAAGGATTATCCTTACGGCTTCCCAGAAGGCTTATGTCCTTGATGCACCGCTTGGTGATCCACCTGCTCCAGTTGAGTCTCTAGACGTTGTGAACGCCTGGCAGGCTCGTTCTGAAGATTACTCAATAGTTCAATGTGCAATATTGTATGACTTAGAACCGGGACTTCAAAGACGTTTTGAACGTCATGGAGCATATGAGATGTTCCAGGAGTTGAAGTTTATCTTTCAGAAGAATGCCCGGATCGAGAGATATGAGATCTCCGATAAGTTCTATGCTTGCAAGATGGAGGAGAACGGGTCTATCAGTGATCACGTACTCAGAATGTCTGGGTACTCCACCCGTCTGGCTGAATTGGGGATGCCCCTTCCGCCAGAGGCTATCACTGACAGAGTTCTTCAATCATTGCCACCTAGCTACAAGAGCTTCGTGTTGAACTATAACATGCACGGGATGAACAAGTCAGTCGCCGAGCTGTTTGCGATGCTGAAAGCCGCTGAGTCTGAAATTCAGAAGGAGCATCAAGTGTTGATGGTCAATAAAACCACTAGTTTCAAGAAAAATGGCAAGGGTAAGAAGGGTAACTCCAAGAAGAGTGGCAAAGCAGTTGCTCCTCTCGTGAAGAAACCCAAGGCTGGACCCAAACCAGAAACTGTGTGCTTTTATTGCAAGGGAACTGGACACTGGAAGCGGAAATGCCCCAAGTATTTGGCTGACAAGAAGGCGGTCAACAACAAACAAGGTATATACGATATACATGTTATTGATGTGTACCTTACCAACTCTCGTTGTAGTGCCTGGGTATTTGATACCGGTGCGGTTGCTCACATTTGCAACTCTAAACAGGAACTGCGGAATAGACGGAGGCTGGCAAAGGATGAAGTGACGATGCGCGTGGGAAATGGTTCCAAGGTTGATGTGATCGCCGTTGGCACGCTCGCTCTTCGATTACCATCGGGATTAGTGATGAACCTGAATAATTGTTATTTAGTGCCTGCGTTAAGCATGAACATTATATCTGGATCTTGTTTATTGCGAGACGGTTACTCATTTAAATCAGAGAATAATGGTTGTTCTATTTATATGAGTAATATCTTTTATGGTCATGCACCCAATGTGAGGGGTTTATTCTTATTGAATCTCGATAGTAATGATACACATGTTCATAACATTGATGCCAAAAGATGTAGAATTGATAATGATAATACCACTTTCTTGTGGCACTGCCGTTTAGGTCATATTGGCATAAGACGCATGAAGAAGCTCCATACTGATGGACTTTTGGAGTCACTTGATTTTGAATCACTTGACACATGTGAGCCATGCCTCATGGGCAAGATGACTAAAATGCCGTTCTCTGGAACAATGGAACGGGCAAGTGACTTATTGGAAATCATACATACTGATGTGTGCGGTCCGATGAGTATTGAGGCGCGCGGTGGTTATCGTTACTTTCTCACCTTCACTGATGACTTAAGTAGATATGGGTATATTTACTTAATGAAACACAGGTCTGAAACATTTGAAAAGTTCAAACAATTTCAGAGTGAAGTTGAGAATCATCGTAACAGGAAGATTAAATTCCTACGATCTGATCGAGGAGGAGAATATCTGAGTTATGAGTTTGGCAGTCACTTAAGACAGTGTGGAATTGTTACACAATTGACACCGCCTGGAACACCACAGCGTAATGGTGTGTCCGAACGTCGTAATCGAATCTTATTGGATATGGTGCGATCTATGATGTCTCTTGCCGATTTGCCACTATCGTTTTGGGGTTATGCATTAGAGACAGCTGCATTCACTTTAAATAGGGCACCATCGAAATCCGTTGAGACGACGCCATATGAACTTTGGTTTGGCAAGAAGCCAAAGCTGTCGTTTCTTAAAGTTTGGGGATGTGATGCTTATGTCAAAAAGCTTCAGCCTGAAAAGCTGGAACCCAAAGCGGAGAAATGCGTCTTCATAGGATACCCAAAAGAGACAGTTGGATATACCTTCTACCTCAGATCCGAAGGCAAAGTGTTTGTCGCTAAAAACGGAACATTTCTTGAGAAAGAGTTTCTCTCGAAAGAATTGAGTGGGAGGAAGATAGAACTTGATGAGGTTGTTGAACCTCTACGTCAACCTGAGAGTAGCGCAGCGCAGAAAGATGTTTCTGTAGAGCCTGCATCAGTTGAAGAGGAAGTTAATGATGATGATCATGAACCTTCGGATCAAGTTGCTATCGAACCTCGTAGGTCGACAAGGAAGCGTACTGCTCCTGAGTGGTACGGCAACCCTGTCTTAGAGGTCATGTTGTTGGACAACGATGAACCTACGAGCTATGGAGAAGTGATGATGGGCCCGGATTACGAGAAGTGGTTAGAGGCCATGAAATCCGAGATGGGATCCATGTATGAAAACAAAGTATGGACTTTGGAAGTATTACCTGAAGGGCGTAAGGCCATTCAGAACAAATGGATCTTTAGGAGGAAGACGGACGCGGACGGTAATGTCACCGTCTATAAAGCTCGACTTGTGGCAAAGGGTTTTTCACAAGTTCAAGGAGTTGACTACGATGAGGCCTTCTCACCCGTAGCGATGCTTAAGTCCGTCAGAATCATGTTAGCAATAGCTGCCTTTTTCGATTATGAAATTTGGCAGATGGATGTCAAAACAGCGTTCCTTAACGGTTTCCTTAAGGAAGAGTTGTATATAATGCAACCAGAAGGTTTTGTCGATCCAGAGAATGCTGACAAAGTTTGCAAACTCCAGCGATCCATTTATGGACTGGTGCAAGCATCTCGGAGTTGGAATCTTCGCTTTGATGAGGTGATCAAAGCGTTCGAGTTTATACAAGTTTACGGAGAAGCTTGTATTTACAAGAAAGTGAGTGGGAGCTCTATAGCGTTTCTAATATTATATGTGGATGACATATTACTGATTGGAAACAATATAGAAATGTTGGAAAGCGTGAAGGAATATTTGAACAAGAGTTTTTCAATGAAGGACCTAGGAGAAGCTGCTTTCATATTAGGCATCAAGATCTATAGAGATAGATCAAGACGTTTACTAGGACTTTCACAAAGCACATACCTTGATAAGATTTTGAAGAAGTTCAAAATGGATCAGTCCAAGAAGGGGTTCTTGCCTGTTTTGCAAGGTGTGAAGTTGAGTAAGACTCAATGCCCAGTGACTGCAGAAGATAGAGAAAAGATGAGTGTCATCCCCTATGCTTCAGCCATAGGCTCTATCATGTATGCAATGCTGTGCACAAGACCCGATGTCAGCCTTGCCATAAGTATGGTCGGAAGGTTTCAAAGTGATCCAGGAATGGAACACTGGACGGCGGTCAAGAATATCCTGAAGTACCTGAAAAGGACTAAGGACATGTTTCTCGTTTATGGAGGTGATCAAGAGCTCGTCGTAAAAGGTTACGTCGATGCAAGCTTTGACACTGATCCGGATGACTCTAAGTCACAAACCGGATATGTATTTATTCTTAATGGGGGTGTGGTTAGCTGGTGCAGTTCCAAGCAAAGCGTGGTAGCTGATTCTACATGCGAAGCGGAGTACATCGCTGCCTCGGAGCCGGCGAAGGAAGGTGTCTGGATGAAGGAGTTCATGACAGATCTTGGAATAGTGCCTAGTGCGCTTAACCCAATGACTCTGTTTTGTGATAATACTGGTGCCATTGCTCTAGCCAAGGAACCAAGCTTTCACAAGAGGACCAGACACATAAAGCGACGTTTCAATTCCATCCGCGATTACATCAAGGAGGACGACATAAATATTTGCAAAGTTCACACGGATCTAAATGTTGCAGATCCGATGACTAAACCTCTTCCAAGGGCTAAACATGAACAAAACTAGAACTGCATGGGTGTTCGATTCATTACAATGTAAATCACATAGTGATGTGAACTAGATTATTGACTCTAGTGCAAGTGGGAGACTGTTGGAAGTATGCCCTAGAGGCAATAATAAATTAGTTATTATTATATTTCCTTGTTCATGATAATCGTTTATTATACATGCTATAATTGTATTGATTGGAAACTCAAATACATGTGTGGGTACATAGACAACACTGTGTCCCTAGTAAGCCTCTAGTTGACTAGCTCGTTGATCAAAAGATGGTGAAAGTTTCCTAGCCATGGACATGAGATATCATTTGATAACGGGATCACATCATTAGGAGAATGATGTGATGGATAAGACCCAAACTACGAACGTAGCATATGATCGTGTCAGTTTATTGCTATTGTTTTTTGCATGTCAAGTATCTGTTCCTAGGACCATGAGATCATGCAACTCCCTGACATCGGAGGAGTACCTTGTGTGTATCAAACGTCGCAACGTAACTGGGTGACTATAAAGGTGCTCTACAGGTATCTCCGAGGGTGTCTGTTGGGTTGGCATGGATCAAGACTGGGATTTGTTACTCCGTGTGACGGAGAGGTATCTCAGGGCCCACTCGGTAATACAACATCACAATGAGCCTTGCAAGCAATGTGACTAAAGTGTTAGCCACGAGATCTTGTATTACGGAACGAGTAAAGAGACTTGCCAGTAACGAGATTGAACTAGGTATAGAGATGCCGACGATCAAATCTCGGGCAAGTAACATACCGAAAAACAAAGGGAACAACATACGGGATTAACTGAATCCTTGACATAGAGGTTCGACCGATAAAGATCTTCGTAGAATATGTAGGAGCCAATATGGGCATCCAGGTCCCGCTATTGGTTATTGATCGTAGAGGTGTCTCGGTCATGTCTACATAGTTCTCGAACCCGCAGGGTCTACACACTTAACGTTTGGTGACGATTAGTATAGTTGAGTTATTGTGTTGGTGACCGAAGGTTGTTCGGAGTCCCGGATAAAATCCCGGACATGACGAGGATCTCCGGAAGAGTCCGGAGGTAAAGATTGATATATGTGATAATAGTGTTTTGATCTCCGGAAGGGTTTCAGAAATCACCGGAAGGGGTTCCGGGTGTTTACCGAAGTGTTCGGGTGCAGCAACACATTATATGGGCCAAAGGGGTAAAGCCCACGAGGTATTGGAAAGTGCAAAAGGAAGTTTTGCTACTGCCTTAAGCGGTACTACCGCTGGTAAGGCAGTACTACCACTTATGTGAAGCGGTACTACCGCTCCAGCGGTACTACCGCTTGTGCGCGATACTGCTGGAATCCGAGTTGGACTCTTTCCCTGCGGGCGAAACCGACCTTGTGCAGGCAAAACCGACCTGGAGGAGGCTTTTACTCCAAGTTTAGACCCCAAGGCTCAACATATAAATAGAGGGGAAGGGCTAGCACACGAGAAACATTAAGATTTCCCAAGCCGTGTGTCGGCAACCCTAACCCTCTAGTTCTCCCGTCATAATCTCCGTAGTGCTTGGCGAAGCCCTGCAGAGATTGTTCCTCACCACCATCACCACGCCGTCGTGCTGCCGGAACTCATCTACTACTTCATCATCGCTCGCTGGATCGAGGAGGTGAAGGCGTCATCTAGCCGTACGTGTGTTGAACGCGGAGGTGCCGTCCATTCGGCACTAGTTCGTGATCGGATCGAGGGACGACTTGCGATTTGGATCGCGGAGACGTTCGACTACATCAACCGCGTTTCTTAACGCTTCCGCTTAGCGATCTACAAGGGTATGTAGATTCACTCTCCCTCTCGTAGATGCTCATCACCATGGATAGATCTTGTGTGTGCGTAGGAAAAATTTTGTTTCCCATGCAACGTTCCCCAACAGCTTGGTATTCAGCCATACGAGCTACATTTTAATTTTCAGCTTAACTCGAAGATGTCATGTTCAGTTACGCTAACCAACAAGACAAAGGCAAGTTTTGCCTTCAACATTGAAAGTCCAAGCAAGCAGTACACCATACGGCCAGAGAAAGGCATCGTGCACCCAGGATGCAATGAGTATTTTGTTCAGATAACAATGCAACTAGACGTTTGTGTACCGCAAGCTACACAGAATGCTGATAAGTTCATCGTACGGAGCAGAAAAGTGGATGAGGGTCTTAGAGTCGAGGATATCACAAAACACATGTTCCGTCTAGAGGCTGGTAAACTGGTTGATGAGGTGGATTTGGTGGTTGTATATGAGTGTACGAAGCCCCAAGAAAACCGCAAGATTAGAGAAGACACCAACATGCCAGTTGAGGAAGATCCGAAGGTGATCAATCGAGAGCTGGTTTAATGTGTTTGTATGTATATTATGTCTCTTTCTCCTGGAATGTTTCTTGATGAATTAATTTCTATGCTCACAGGAGAAAAAGAGAAGGATTGTCGGGTCTTCTTACAAGGACATTGATTCAAGCACTCTAGGACACTTTATCGAGCAAACAAAAAAAATTAAATTCTACCCACCACGGAGCTTTTCACACCATTATCCTACCAACATAACATACCTAGGGAAAGGGAGCCGTGCCGTAGATGTCACAAGGGGGGCAATGGGTAGCTGTAACAGCCCGGAACCGACGCTCCAGAAGATGCCCCTTTCTTTTCCGTTGTCGTCGTGTGGTTCGAGTGGTTGTCGCATTTATCATCGCATCATTCGCATCATCTGCATAGCTTCGTCACTCGTTTTCGAAAACTTGCATCCGTTCGTAGTTGCCGGTTCGCTCCGTTCGTGTCGTCGACCGTTTTGAGACCAACCACACACGCACGCGCCCGCGGCATCGTTAAAATATTGTTTTTAAAAGTGTGTATAAAACTTTCTCGGATTGGGTCGGAACTTGGCGTGCGGTCGTAATATGTTGTAGGTGGACCGCCTGCCAAATTTCGTCGCGATCAGAGCTCGTTTGATACCCGGACCGTTAGTCCTAGAGCGGCTCCACCGCCGGTTTAATTGTCGGATGTTTTGCTGTTTTAAAAACCCTGCCGTCGGGCCACCACTTCCCTCTCTTCTCAGCCCAACCCTCTCTACACAGCCCACCTAGCCCACCTAACCCAACCTCGCGACCGGAGCCGTCCGATTACGATCGCACGGCTCGAAAACGGTGCAAAACCCCCTCTCCTAGCCTCCCTGCCTATAAATAGGTGCCCTAGGCGTCCAGATCGGGAAACCCTAGCCCCATGCCTCGAATTCCGTGCCCACCAACCTCCAGCCGCCACTCCACCGCGCCTGCCTCCCACCTACCACCCGGACATGTCCGGGCGACCGCAGAGCCCGCAGTCCCGCAGCCGCTCTCCTCCCGAGCTCGCGCCGCCGCCTCCCTGCGCAAGGAGCCGAGCTCCCGTAGCCTCGCTAAGTCGCCGGCCCCGCCGCCGCGCCCCTCCGGCGACCTTGCCGCCTCCCGCCGTGGCCGGAGCAGCCTAGCTCCGCCGCCGTCAAGCCCCGAGCCGCCGTCGGAGCCCTTGCCTCCATCGCCCGCGGCCAGCCCCGTCGTCCTCCGGCCCGGATCCGGCGAGATCCCGGCCGGATCCGTTCGATCCGCCGCCGCCTTGCGCCTTCGCCTCGAGACCCTCCGCCGGGGTCGCGTCGTCCTGTGCCAGCGCCGTCGCCGGCCACGTCCCCCTCTGCTTCGACCAGGAGGGTCGCGCCGCCAGCCCGCTTCGCCCCGTCCGCGTTGACCGTGGCGCTCGGTCGCGTGGGCCTGCTGCGCCGACCGCCCATCAGGCCTCCTCTGCTCAATGGGCCGAGCCCATTGGTGAGCCCCAGTCGCCCTATCCAGCGCCCGTGCGCAGTAAAACTATATTGCGTCCTGAGCTTTTAGTAATTTCAGGAGGCCTAAAATTCGCATCGCTCATATATAATTAACCGTGCACCGGATCGAGATAATTTATACATGTAAAGTGCTCAGAAAAATGTGTAGGATAATCATATGCCATTTTCATCGATGATAAAAATACTTACACCCGTTGTTTGCATCATTTTGCATAAATGCATTATTTCGTGTCGAGCATATTTAATTAATCGTGCATCCAAATTAATCCAACAATATATTAAAAAAATGTTCATATTATCGGCATCGCATTTTCATGCATGACAAACTTGTCCATTGTAATATTTGCATTTAACTTGCATTTATAATTGCTAAAAGGGGATTAGGCCATAAACTTGCATAAGTAATTGTGACATATTTTCTTACATGAACCTATGCATATTATATGTGTTTTCGGGGTAGGAAAATCCATAGAAATTAACTGTGCATTTAGTTTTGTCATTGGAAGAAGTTTGAGTGCATGTCATTTTTGCCATGATGCCCTTTTGTCTATTTCGTGTGATTTAATCCATGCATGATATGAAATAATTTTGAACACGAGATATGCCCTCGGACATGTATGCTAGGCCCTGGTATTTTTGGTTGTCATAGAAATGCATGTTTAGGTGTTGTTTCCTTGTTGCCATCATGCTATAAAAATCTGATGTTTTGAGGGTCCAAAATATTTCTAAGTCTGGAAATCTGTTATTTTGTTGCTGTGTTGCGATGTGATTTGCTAGTGTTCTAGGAGTCTTTTGGTGATGCCACCAAGTAGTCTTTTGTTAAGCATGTTATGCTCTTTCATGTTGTGCCATTAGTTTGCATAAATAGGTTTTGCATCATAATTATTTCTGTTGCTCAATATGTCAATCTGTTAAAAACTGCTGCACATGACTATCCTAATTTTCACTAAGTCTGAGAATCTGTTTTCTTCAATATGCCATGTTGTGTTGATGGTTGCCATGGATCTGAGCATAATTTGATGTTGCTATAAAGTAATGAATTGTAATGCATCATGTCCTCTACCATGCTGTTAATTTTCATGCCATTATATGCCCTGTAGCATATAGTTTTACTGCTGTCAATATGCCTCCATAAAAATCTGCCATGCTAAAAACTGTTATTTTCACTAAGTCCTAATCTGCCATATTTTGTTGCCATGTTGAGAGCTTCCTACCATGCGATCCATGATTCTTTTGAGTATGATATGTGAAGTTGGAATGAAGTGTATGTTGTATGCTACTGCCCCATGCTTAGTTTGTGCATTTTAGAATCTTGTAGCTTGTTGTTTTCATGTGTGCAAAATGCTATCTTGCTGTTTTGGGCAGATTTCATCTAAAACTTGTGTTGCTTGTTATTGTTGAACCGTAGCTCCGTTTTGAACATGTTGCATATGTAACTTGCTTAGGATTTCATGTAGCATCATAATAACTTGCTGCATTCATGATTCGAAGTGTTGTGGTTGTCATTTTCATGCATTTTGCATTCATGTCACGTGCATCTTGTGAATGTCATATCTTTTAGACCGTAGCTCCGTTTGAGATGTTCTATATATGTAAATCGACTAGAATGACGCGTAGAATTGCATGGTATACTTTATTTCCCTGTTTAATAAATATAAAATATGGTTAGTTCAGATCTGGACCAATTTCGAAATTAACATATGGGGTCGTTTCGGAAATGCTATATGTTGTTTCCGGCCTCATTTAAACTTGCCTAGATGTGTAGTTTACTTATGCTTCACCTCTTGCCATGTTTAATAACATTTAATATTGTTGTGTACCTAAACGAGAGTGAACTAAATATTCAAATGTGGAGTTTCGTCAATATGCAACTCGTTGCATATTGAGCTTCACTTAATGTGTAGTTTTTGATTGTTGTGATTGCCATGCCTTGCATATTTAAACCGGACATGCATCATATTTGTTTGCGCATCATGTCATGCATATGTTGTGGTGTTGTTCATGTGTTGATTGTTGTTTCCGATTGCTTCTTCTCGATAGAGTTCCGAAACCGCTTCGGAGTGTGAGGATTCGTTCGTCTACGTCGGCTCGTCTTCTTCATGGATTCGTTCTTCTTCCAAGCGGGATCTCAGGCAAGATGATCATTTCCCTGGATACCATTACTATCATTGCCATGCTAGATGTCTCGTTTCTATCGTTGTCTCGCTACCTACCATTTGTATGTCAAGCCTCCCAAATTGCCATGAAAAGCCTCTAACCCTCCACTACCTAGCAAAACATTGTTTGGCTATGTTACTGCTTGCTCAGCCCTTCTTATAGCGTTGCTAGTTGCAGGTGCAAGCTCTTTCCATGTGCAACATGGATATCCTTTTGTTATATCACAATATTATTGCTATTTAATTTAATGCACATATATACTTGGTAAAGGGTGGAAGGCTTGGCCTTTTGCTCGGTGTTTTGTTCCACTCTTGCCGCCCTAGTTACTTGTGTACCGGTGTTATGTTCCATAAATGAGCGCTCCTAACATGCTCGGGGTTGTTATGGGGACCCCCTTGACTTTCGTTTTAGGATAAAGCTTGTCTGGCAAGGCCCAACATTGGTACTACATTTGCCTAATAATTAATAAACCTGCATAGGGAGTAATTAACCCGAGGATCTTTAATCAACCACCCGGGCCAGTGCTCCTCATGAGTGTTGGTCCAAACTAGAGTCGTGTGCGGGGCCAACCCGGGGCAACTCGGGTGATGTCTATCAGGCCACTGTACGCTGCGCTCATCTGGTCGTGTCCTGAGAACGAGATACGCGGCTCCTATCGGGTTATGTCGACACGCCGGGCGGTCTTGCTGGACTTGTTTTACCTTTCTTGAACGTCTTGTGCGAGGAATTCCGAAAATACTTCGGGCTATCTCGAGGTTGCGGTTTTCCAGTGGAATTGCCTAGGAAGATCACGAGGTTCGTGGTCGAGGTTATTCTCGCTGCGTGTGGTTAGTTTGTGATGGATGAGTAGGAGCACCCCTGCAGGGTTAAATCTTTCGGAAAGCCGTGCCCGCGGTTATGTGGCAAACTTGGAAACTTTGTTTAACACCCGGTCATAGCAAACTTGAAGTAAACTCAAATAAAATACACCAACCGTGTGCGTAACCGTGACTGTCTCTTCTCGTGAGTCCTTATCCGAGAGAGAACACGGTGGGGTTATGTTTGACGTAAGTAGGTGCTCAGGATCTTTTAGAGATCATTACTAGTTTACGTCCGTTTATTCGACAATCATCCCCCTTTATTCTTGTACTCGTAAGTTAGCCACCCAAATAAATGCTTAGCGCTTGCTGCAGCCTCACCACTTAACCTTACCTCACCCATTAAGCTTTAATAGTCTTGATACCCTTGGAAATGAGATTGCTGAGTCCCCGCGGCTCACAGATTACTACAACAACAGTTGCAGGTACAGGTAATGCGATGATATGACGTGAGCGCGATGCTTGTTTTGATTTGGAGTTCTTCTTCTTCTTCTTCATCGATCTAGGATGGGTTCCAGGCGGCAGCCTGGGATAGCAAGGATGGATGTCATTTTATCGTTTGTTTTCGTCCGTAGTCGGACCCTGCTCTTCTGTATGATGTTTGTATTTGTTGTTGTATTGATGTGATATTGATGTAGCTTGTGGCGAGTGTAAGCCAATTCCATATACTCACCTCTTCTGTACATGTACTTGTAATGATATCCATTCTTGCAACACGACGAGATGCGCTTCTATCCCTATCGAGGCCCTCGTGCCAAAATAAGGATAGGATCGCATCTTGGGCGTGACAAGTTGGTATCAGAGCCTGTACCGACCTAGGAGCCCCCTTGATTGATCGAACTTGGCCGAGTCGAGTCTAGTAAAAAAACTATTTTGAGTCTAGTTATATCGGAGAGTAGGATTCTTTTTACTCCTCTTCTATACTCTGGTGAGGTGTTCGACTTAGGAATTTTCATTCTACTCCTCTTCTCGCTCAAAAAAAAATTTTTTAGGATCACGCGGGTATTTTGGAATCTATATGATACCGATGTGACGGAGTTCTGTCTTGGTGCCTCCTGTCTGACTTGATTTCTTCCGGGGAGTTGAGCTCCAGGGGATTCTTGACACATCGTTATCATTCAGTTTCCTTAGTATCTCAGGACGGAGGATATTCGAAATTGCTTCAATACTGGTAGTGGCGAGAGGAGTCCGGCATCCCCAGTACTGGTGGAGAGAGTTCGGATGTACTGCCATACTTAGTATCGTTGTGATTACGAGTGTCTGAGGTAGATGAGTTTGCGGAGTTTCTTGGATTATGGTGTGGAAGGTTGCGGGTGCAGTTGTAGCTGATTACCTTGGGTACGTTCCTGGGTCCGCAACCCGAATCGCATAAACAAGAAAGACTTCGGGAATTCTTAGGTGGGAATTCAAGTAGTTACCTTGGTGTATCCTTCCAACAAATGCAAATGGGTTTGTATTTGTTTCCGGCTTAATTTGCAAGCCTCATCCTTTGTTTTGTTGGAGTATGGTTATTCGAGTTGCTTCGATGTCAAGTGGTGAATTCATATCTTTTTAAATGGTGTTCTCACATTTTTTATGGGAATGCTAATCCTTTTGTTCAACCGGAGTTGTCATGTCAATTCTTTCCAACCGGTGTGCTTCTCTTCTAGATGATTCGATCCCTTCCAAGTTTTGCAAGATCAATCCTCATATTCCTTTCTGGAGTTCGTCCCATCTGTCTCAAGTTGTATTTGTTTTTCCCACCCTCCCGCCCCTTTTCTTCAATAATTAAATTCTCATGCAAGTGCTTTTCTTTTCATGTCATGCTTCCGTTATCTTTTCTTCCATTTGATATCCGGTGATTCATTATGGAGATGCTCAAGTGATTCAAAGTTCATCATTCCTTGTATTGTTTTCTTTCCCGGTGGATTCAATTCAAGCTTTCGGTGCTCATCATTTCCTTTTCATTCTCTAAATGCTTTCCCATGTTGGAAGTTCTTATCCAAGCCTCTCTGTTTGTTCGTTTCTATTCTATCCGGTGTGGCAAGATATCTCAGAAGACTTTCATTTCCATTCAGATCCTCTTAAATTATTTTGAGGTTCTCACCTCATCAAGTTCTCAATTTGTACCAGTGCAATCTCTCTTTCTAAGCAATCATTTCAACGGTGTTTCCTTCAGTGGGCTCATAACCCACAGGTGTTCCCCAGGATCTTACCTGACTCTTCTAATCTTTTCCGGAGATCTCCTCAAGTTCTTTTCAATATGACGTAAGAATGAATTCCATCAGTCATATTCCTTCCCGAAGATCGCTTCTAAATCATTCTCATCATTGGCTCAACCTTTTCTTATTCATTATTCCGGAGTATCTCAGTAATTCTTGGTGGTGTTTCTCGCCATCATTCTCAGCATGAAGACCAAAGGAGTGTTTCTCTTAAATCTTATTCCGTTATCCTAGAGATTCATGGTTTCAGCTTCGTGCTATCCTCTTAATTGTTTTTGATAATGAGGAATTCCTTACATATCTATCCGGTGTATTTCTGAGTTATTGTCATTTCTCGATCCTCCGAAGGCCATCATTTCAGAAGATTTCTTCGTTCTCAGCTTTCAGCTTTCGTTCTCCAAGTCTTCTCAATTGTTGTCCCTTCGTTCGTATCTCAATTATTCCGGTGCTTCAATCAAGTTTTCCATTAGGCGGATCATGATCTCTTCATTCCGATGTATCTTATTCATTCATTATCATTCATTGCAATTCTTACCGGTGCTCTCGTTCAAGTCTTCTTTAAGCTGTTTATCTCTCTCTTCAGTTCTTTTCAAGAAGAATAAGTCGTATGCTAAATCCGTGCTTGTCAACAATTTAACTTGATGAAGGGTAGGCATAACATAATTCTTATTCTTGTCTGATCAATCGAGTCAATCCTTCTTCCAGAGGTTGTTCATGATATCAAATTCCCGATTCTAAGTTGTTCAACTTTTCTTTTCCGGAGTTCCAAGTTTCTCAAGTATCTCTTCGCGAAGCTTCATCTAAATCTCTGCAAGACCTCAATCTTGTTGATTTTGCATCCTTCAATTCTTTCTATCATCCTTTCGTTTCAGAGTTCTTTCCGGAGGTTCTTCATGGTGGTTCTTCAAGATTTTGTTGGAGGTCCTCAAGTATTCTTATATTACATTTCAAGTGCAATTCTTCTCCCTTATCTTTGAGATGGTGTATTAGCATTCTTGAGTCATGAGGAGTCTCGAAGAGAAGTTATCAAGAATGAGATATTAAATCCATCATTCCTTTCTTAGAGTTATCTTGGATTGGATTTCACCTAAAGCTCTTCCTAAAGATTGTTGCTATCATGGTGTTTATCAATGATCCAAGTTCTCCATGTATCCTCTTGTTGAAAGAAGCTTGCATATCTTGTTGCTCCCAAGCAATCAATTGTTTCCGTTAGTGGCAGGTTGTCACCTCATTATTTTGAGATGTTTTCCATAAGCCCACAACAAGTCTTTTCTTTCATTGATTGATTTCCAACAACTCCGTTCAATCTCTTCTTGGTAGGGATGCTTTTCTAATTCAATTGTGGTAGAAGTTGTCATTTTCTTCTCCGCTCTTTTCCTTCCATCGATCTAGCTTCTATTCTTATTCCGGAGGCCTTGTGATGTTGCTCTCTTCAATCTATCATCTTGTTTTGTCAAGATCATGTTCCTTCTTTGCTTATTCATTAACCGGAGTGTTGTGTCATCTTTTCAAGTTCTACCATCTTATAATTTTTTTCTCTCCTTCCTACCGAAGTGCTGCCGAAATTTCTTTTGAATTCTTGCTGTTCCTCATATCATTCTTCATCTCTTCCAACCTTCATGTTTCTATGGTTTCACTCGTTTGTCAAAGAAGCAACTAAGTTTTACCTCTTCCTCTTGCTCTTTCTCTTCCCCTTCTCATTCTAAGATCTCGGGTCGAGATCTCTTGTAAGTGGAGGAGAGTTGTAACAGCCCGGAACCGACGCTCCAGAAGATGCCCCTTTCTTTTCCATTGTCGTCGTGTGGTTCGAGTGGTTGTCGCATTTATCATCGCATCATTCGCATCATCTGCATAGCTTCGTCACTCGTTTTCGAAAACTTGCATCCGTTCGTAGTTGCCGGTTCGCTCCGTTCGTGTCGTCGACCGTTTTGAGACCAACCACACACGCACGCGCCCGCGGCATCGTTAAAATATTGTTTTTAAAAGTGTGTATAAAACTTTCTCGGATTGGGTCGGAACTTGGCGTGCGGTCGTAATATGTTGTAGGTGGACCGCCTGCCAAATTTCGTCGCGATCAGAGCTCGTTTGATACCCGGACCGTTAGTCCTAGAGCGGCTCCACCGCCGGTTTAATTGTCGGATGTTTTGCTGTTTTAAAAACCCTGCCGTCGGGCCACCACTTCCCTCTCTTCTCAGCCCAACCCTCTCTACACAGCCCACCTAGCCCACCTAACCCAACCTCGCGACCGGAGCCGTCCGATTACGATCGCACGGCTCGAAAACGGTGCAAAACCCCCTCTCCTAGCCTCCCTGCCTATAAATAGGTGCCCTAGGCGTCCAGATCGGGAAACCCTAGCCCCATGCCTCGAATTCCGTGCCCACCAACCTCCAGCCGCCACTCCACCGCGCCTGCCTCCCACCTACCACCCGGACATGTCCGGGCGACCGCAGAGCCCGCAGTCCCGCAGCCGCTCTCCTCCCGAGCTCGCGCCGCCGCCTCCCTGCGCAAGGAGCCGAGCTCCCGTAGCCTCGCTAAGTCGCCGGCCCCGCCGCCGCGCCCCTCCGGCGACCTTGCCGCCTCCCGCCGTGGCCGGAGCAGCCTAGCTCCGCCGCCGTCAAGCCCCGAGCCGCCGTCGGAGCCCTTGCCTCCATCGCCCGCGGCCAGCCCCGTCGTCCTCCGGCCCGGATCCGGCGAGATCCCGGCCGGATCCGTTCGATCCGCCGCCGCCTTGCGCCTTCGCCTCGAGACCCTCCGCCGGGGTCGCGTCGTCCTGTGCCAGCGCCGTCGCCGGCCACGTCCCCCTCTGCTTCGACCAGGAGGGTCGCGCCGCCAGCCCGCTTCGCCCCGTCCGCGTTGACCGTGGCGCTCGGTCGCGTGGGCCTGCTGCGCCGACCGCCCATCAGGCCTCCTCTGCTCAATGGGCCGAGCCCATTGGTGAGCCCCAGTCGCCCTATCCAGCGCCCGTGCGCAGTAAAACTATATTGCGTCCTGAGCTTTTAGTAATTTCAGGAGGCCTAAAATTCGCATCGCTCATATATAATTAACCGTGCACCGGATCGAGATAATTTATACATGTAAAGTGCTCAGAAAAATGTGTAGGATAATCATATGCCATTTTCATCGATGATAAAAATACTTACACCCGTTGTTTGCATCATTTTGCATAAATGCATTATTTCGTGTCGAGCATATTTAATTAATCGTGCATCCAAATTAATCCAACAATATATTAAAAAAATGTTCATATTATCGGCATCGCATTTTCATGCATGACAAACTTGTCCATTGTAATATTTGCATTTAACTTGCATTTATAATTGCTAAAAGGGGATTAGGCCATAAACTTGCATAAGTAATTGTGACATATTTTCTTACATGAACCTATGCATATTATATGTGTTTTCGGGGTAGGAAAATCCATAGAAATTAACTGTGCATTTAGTTTTGTCATTGGAAGAAGTTTGAGTGCATGTCATTTTTGCCATGATGCCCTTTTGTCTATTTCGTGTGATTTAATCCATGCATGATATGAAATAATTTTGAACACGAGATATGCCCTCGGACATGTATGCTAGGCCCTGGTATTTTTGGTTGTCATAGAAATGCATGTTTAGGTGTTGTTTCCTTGTTGCCATCATGCTATAAAAATCTGATGTTTTGAGGGTCCAAAATATTTCTAAGTCTGGAAATCTGTTATTTTGTTGCTGTGTTGCGATGTGATTTGCTAGTGTTCTAGGAGTCTTTTGGTGATGCCACCAAGTAGTCTTTTGTTAAGCATGTTATGCTCTTTCATGTTGTGCCATTAGTTTGCATAAATAGGTTTTGCATCATAATTATTTCTGTTGCTCAATATGTCAATCTGTTAAAAACTGCTGCACATGACTATCCTAATTTTCACTAAGTCTGAGAATCTGTTTTCTTCAATATGCCATGTTGTGTTGATGGTTGCCATGGATCTGAGCATAATTTGATGTTGCTATAAAGTAATGAATTGTAATGCATCATGTCCTCTACCATGCTGTTAATTTTCATGCCATTATATGCCCTGTAGCATATAGTTTTACTGCTGTCAATATGCCTCCATAAAAATCTGCCATGCTAAAAACTGTTATTTTCACTAAGTCCTAATCTGCCATATTTTGTTGCCATGTTGAGAGCTTCCTACCATGCGATCCATGATTCTTTTGAGTATGATATGTGAAGTTGGAATGAAGTGTATGTTGTATGCTACTGCCCCATGCTTAGTTTGTGCATTTTAGAATCTTGTAGCTTGTTGTTTTCATGTGTGCAAAATGCTATCTTGCTGTTTTGGGCAGATTTCATCTAAAACTTGTGTTGCTTGTTATTGTTGAACCGTAGCTCCGTTTTGAACATGTTGCATATGTAACTTGCTTAGGATTTCATGTAGCATCATAATAACTTGCTGCATTCATGATTCGAAGTGTTGTGGTTGTCATTTTCATGCATTTTGCATTCATGTCACGTGCATCTTGTGAATGTCATATCTTTTAGACCGTAGCTCCGTTTGAGATGTTCTATATATGTAAATCGACTAGAATGACGCGTAGAATTGCATGGTATACTTTATTTCCCTGTTTAATAAATATAAAATATGGTTAGTTCAGATCTGGACCAATTTCGAAATTAACATATGGGGTCGTTTCGGAAATGCTATATGTTGTTTCCGGCCTCATTTAAACTTGCCTAGATGTGTAGTTTACTTATGCTTCACCTCTTGCCATGTTTAACAACATTTAATATTGTTGTGTACCTAAACGAGAGTGAACTAAATATTCAAATGTGGAGTTTCGTCAATATGCAACTCGTTGCATATTGAGCTTCACTTAATGTGTAGTTTTTGATTGTTGTGATTGCCATGCCTTGCATATTTAAACCGGACATGCATCATATTTGTTTGCGCATCATGTCATGCATATGTTGTGGTGTTGTTCATGTGTTGATTGTTGTTTCCGATTGCTTCTTCTCGATAGAGTTCCGAAACCGCTTCGGAGTGTGAGGATTCGTTCGTCTACGTCGGCTCGTCTTCTTCATGGATTCGTTCTTCTTCCAAGCGGGATCTCAGGCAAGATGATCATTTCCCTGGATACCATTACTATCATTGCCATGCTAGATGTCTCGTTTCTATCGTTGTCTCGCTACCTACCATTTGTATGTCAAGCCTCCCAAATTGCCATGAAAAGCCTCTAACCCTCCACTACCTAGCAAAACATTGTTTGGCTATGTTACTGCTTGCTCAGCCCTTCTTATAGCGTTGCTAGTTGCAGGTGCAAGCTCTTTCCATGTGCAACATGGATATCCTTTTGTTATATCACAATATTATTGCTATTTAATTTAATGCACATATATACTTGGTAAAGGGTGGAAGGCTTGGCCTTTTGCTCGGTGTTTTGTTCCACTCTTGCCGCCCTAGTTACTTGTGTACCGGTGTTATGTTCCATAAATGAGCGCTCCTAACATGCTCGGGGTTGTTATGGGGACCCCCTTGACTTTCGTTTTAGGATAAAGCTTGTCTGGCAAGGCCCAACATTGGTACTACATTTGCCTAATAATTAATAAACCTGCATAGGGAGTAATTAACCCGAGGATCTTTAATCAACCACCCGGGCCAGTGCTCCTCATGAGTGTTGGTCCAAACTAGAGTCGTGTGCGGGGCCAACCCGGGGCAACTCGGGTGATGTCTATCAGGCCACTGTACGCTGCGCTCATCTGGTCGTGTCCTGAGAACGAGATACGCGGCTCCTATCGGGTTATGTCGACACGCCGGGCGGTCTTGCTGGACTTGTTTTACCTTTCTTGAACGTCTTGTGCGAGGAATTCCGAAAATACTTCGGGCTATCTCGAGGTTGCGGTTTTCCAGTGGAATTGCCTAGGAAGATCACGAGGTTCGTGGTCGAGGTTATTCTCGCTGCGTGTGGTTAGTTTGTGATGGATGAGTAGGAGCACCCCTGCAGGGTTAAATCTTTCGGAAAGCCATGCCCGCGGTTATGTGGCAAACTTGGAAACTTTGTTTAACACCCGGTCATAGCAAACTTGAAGTAAACTCAAATAAAATACACCAACCGTGTGCGTAACCGTGACTGTCTCTTCTCGTGAGTCCTTATCCGAGAGAGAACACGGTGGGGTTATGTTTGACGTAAGTAGGTGCTCAGGATCTTTTAGAGATCATTACTAGTTTACGTCCGTTTATTCGACAATCATCCCCCTTTATTCTTGTACTCGTAAGTTAGCCACCCAAATAAATGCTTAGCGCTTGCTGCAGCCTCACCACTTAACCTTACCTCACCCATTAAGCTTTAATAGTCTTGATACCCTTGGAAATGAGATTGCTGAGTCCCCGCGGCTCACAGATTACTACAACAACAGTTGCAGGTACAGGTAATGCGATGATATGACGTGAGCGCGATGCTTGTTTTGATTTGGAGTTCTTCTTCTTCTTCTTCATCGATCTAGGATGGGTTCCAGGCGGCAGCCTGGGATAGCAAGGATGGATGTCATTTTATCGTTTGTTTTCGTCCGTAGTCGGACCCTGCTCTTCTGTATGATGTTTGTATTTGTTGTTGTATTGATGTGATATTGATGTAGCTTGTGGCGAGTGTAAGCCAATTCCATATACTCACCTCTTCTGTACATGTACTTGTAATGATATCCATTCTTGCAACACGACGAGATGCGCTTCTATCCCTGTCGAGGCCCTCGTGCCAAAATAAGGATAGGATCGCATCTTGGGCGTGACAGTAGCCTGCTTGACAAGTTGGGTAAACTCATGAAGGATGACTGCAATTTGGAGAGCAGCATGAAGAGACATATCGAGTCTTTCTCAGAAGACCTGGCAAACATTCACAAAGACCTCCCCAATCTTGGAAAGCTTGATGGGGTAGAGATTTGGATTGATGAAGTCCGGGAGCTTTCATATAACATTGAGGATATGGTTGACAGCTTTGTGGTGCGCGTCGAGCTTGATTCCAGTGGGAGTGGATTAAGGGAGCTCCCACATGAGGGGCTTAAGTTCTTTGAGAATGACATGACGACTGACCATCGGGTTGGTGATGTGATCACAAACATCAAGAACCAAGTTCAGGCCATGGTCGACACGCAAAAGAAGTACAATTTCGATGTCCACAATATCAGAGCTAATGCAACCGCAAAAGCTCCCATTGACCCTCGGATGGGTATATACATAAATAAAGAACAACTCATTGGCATTGAGGCGCGAACAGATGAGCTAATAAGGTTATTTGAGGGGGATGGTAATGTATTAAAGAAAGAGCTCAAAATAGTCTCCATTGTTGGATTGGGAGGACTAGGCAAGACCACACTTGCAAAGGCATTGTATGACAAGCTTAAGGCACAATACCATTGTAGTAGTTTTGTTCCGCTGGGTCAGAATCCAGATATGAAGAAAGTTTTGATGCACATTCTCTCTGCATTTGGAATTAAATTCAGTACTTCAAACTTGGAAGTGTGGCAGCTAAAAGACAATCTCGAAGAATTTCTCAAGGAAAAAAGGTGCACATACCCCCCCCCCCCCCCCCCCTCCACACACACACACAAACATTGATTATTCAAATTCAATATTTTCTATATAACTTGGCATGCCCTTTTACTTTTTACTAATTTTCAGGCTATTGGTTGTGGCATCCACTAATCCACATGTAGTGGATTGCTTTACATAGATATATGAAATTATAGATAATCCACACAGCTAAATTCCACTACTACTTTGTTTCTTACATGTGTCGTATTTTTTGCAGACACTTCATAGTAGTTGATGATATATGGGATTCTGAAGCATGGGGTCTTATTTCATCTGCTTTTCCAAGAAATAACCATGGCAGTAGAGTGATAACGACAACAAGGAATGAACTTGTTGGTCATGCCTGTTGTGAGCATGAAAGCAAATATGTTTATAGGATGAAACCACTCAGTGAAGAAGACTCAAGAAGCCTATTTCTAAGAAGAATATTTGGTAAAGGAAAAGATTGCCCTGATGCACAGAAAGGCATTTCAACTGATATTCTGAAAAGATGTAGTGGTATGCCACTTGCTATCAATAGTATAGCAAGCCTTCTAGCTGGTGATGAGTCAGGATCAAACTGGGAGTATGTATGGAAATCTTTGGGTGGTTTGACCAAAGGAGATGATGTTAAAAATATGAAGAAAATATTGGATCTTAGCTACATATATCTTCCTGATCATCTTAAGACATGTCTGCCTCATGTTTGTATGTATCCAGAGGATCACGAGATAGATAAAAATGATTTGAAGAGGCAATGGGTAGCCGAGGGTTTCGTGGTGAGTACAAATGGTCGGTTGGATGCCGAGGAGGTCGCTGAAACCTACTTCAAAGAGCTCATCAACATGTGTATGATCCAACCTGGGAGGATAGACGAGTACAGTAATGAAGTGATGTCTTGCACGGTACATGACATAATTCTTGATCTTATGAGATCCAAGTCATCTGAAGAGAATTTTATTCATGTAATTGATGGTTCCAAAGATAAGACAAGTGCACACAGAGAGATCCGTCGAATCTCAGTCCATGGCAATAATGAAGAGGAAAATTCAATTTTTGAAACAATCAACGGGTCATTATTACATGCTCGCTCAGCCTTCTTTGCTGGTGTTCAAGTCTCACATGTACCTTCTTTGCTGGTGTTCAAGTACATCCGAGTTCTACACATTGAATATACCTGTGACGTGGATGACGTAGACCTCACTGGTATCACTGGGTTGTTTCTGCTAAGGTACTTAAAGATTAAGAACATTTTTGCGTTGTTGAAGCTACCTGGTCAAATAAAGGAGTTGCAGCAATTGGAGACAATAGATTTTGGTGAAGCTAGCTTAGAAACTCATCCATCAGATATTGGGAGTTTGCCATGGTTATCGCATCTCAAGTATGATACATACAATGGACCTGGCATGGCGTTGCCTGAAGGAGTCAAGCGGCTGAAATTGCTGCGCACCCTAGAAGGCGTACATCTGTATGAAAGCTCGCCAGAGATATCAAGGGCATCGGAAAACTGACAAGCTTGAGAAAACTTCAGATCTTTTTGGAGGAGTTTAAGCATTCAGAGGAAGAAACCACCACTACTATGCGTATGAGTGCCTTGCACTCTTCGATCTCTATGCTTTCCGCCAGCCTCAGGACCCTTACTTTGGGAGTAGCCTCCCGAGAAGAAACCCGATTTGGGTTTCCACAGATTCATTTGAATGCCCCCCGAGGCTGGAGCAGCAAGGCCCTATTATATTCCCTGAAGGTTCTGCTATTGTGGAGCTCGATCTGGGATGCTGCAGGTTTGAAAGGTGCCCCGGGTGGATTAGTCAGCTCCGCAACCTCCAAAAGTTTTCAGTTGTCGTGAGGGAGGTGGCTGATGGTCTCAGTATGGTTGCATGGTTGCCTTCACTTTCCTATTTATGGTTCGAGATTCATTGTGATATACGTGAAGAAGAAAAGGAAGAAAATGTAGTCATCCCTGGTACTGGCAGCGGGGCATTCAAAGCACTCAAAAGGCTGATTTACCGTAGTCCAAAGGCGGCACTGACCTTTGAACCGGGGGCTATGCCAAAGCTAGAGAAGCTTGACTTGCATCTCCGTTACGAGATGACTCCCCAATTGCTACCGGTTGGCATCCAGCACTTGCCAGCTCCCACCCTACGAGTAATTAATTACAAATCTGTTTATTGTGGGAACAAAATGACCCGGGAGAATACTGGGGTTCAGACGAATGTAGAGACAAACAAATAAAATACAACGGAATGTTGCGGGCCATGTTGGAGAAAGCATTTAATCAGTGTCATCCTGGAGCTGTAATCAAGGTTTCCTTTGGTGTGTTCCGGCATTGGGCCCTGCACGGGGCCGTCACCGATGAGATCGAGAAGCTGGCAGCCGATCTCCGCATCCTGCACGACCTCCTGGTGAAGCTCTCGAACGCGCAGGACCCTCCCGTGGCCGCGAGGTACTGGATGAAGGAGGTGCGCGAGCTGTCCTACGACATGGCTGACTGCGCCGACCAGTTCGTCCGCGCCGATGACCGTGCCAAGATTCATAGAGCTGCTCGCCGGAAGATTATCACCCGGTTGAAGGTCAGCCGCCTTCCGGAGAGGCGGAAGTGGCGCCCGTGGATCGCCGACAAGGTCTTTGAGTTCAGGAGTCGGGCGCAGGAGGCAACTCAGCGGTACTGGAGGTATAATTTTGAAGATTGGGCCTCCAATCCTGGAAACTCAGGTGTCGGCGGCAGCCCTGAGCTTCCGGTTGTTTCGCTGGATCCAGGTGATCTAGTTGGCATAGAAGGCCCAATGGATGAGCTTCACCTACGGTTGACCAGTGGAGGAGAGCAGCTCAAGGTAGTGTCAGTTGTCGGTGTGGGGGGAATTGGCAAGACCACTCTTGTACAAAAATTGTGGGGTAAGCTCCAGGGACAGTTCGAGTGCCGGGCATTTGTGCGGACAGCCCAAAAGCCCGATATGAGGGGAATCATCAGGAGCATACTCTCGCAAGTCCGTCGGCACCAACCGCCGGGCCATGGTGAGATGCACCACCTGATCCGCGGTCTCAGGGAATATCTACGTGATAAGAGGTACTAATACTAACAAGAATGACATTTCATGAAACATGTGCTATGGCATCATATAAAAATCACAGAGTCAGAGGTGATCTTTCTAGCCAATCATGGTGTGTGCTGTATACCTGAACTTTCTGAATCCTCATGTCCCACAGAAACTAATGCTGTACAAAAGCTTATTTTCATTTTTTCCGTTTGATATTATCAGTTGGTGTTTGGCTAATAGGCATATTTGTTTAAAACATTTGTCAGGTACTTTATTATAATTGATGACTTATGGGCTACATCAGTATGTGATGTTTTAAGTCGTGCTTTTCCAGACGGTAAATGTCGCAGCAGAATAATAACCACAACAGAAATTATGGAAGTAGCTTTGGCATCCTGTGATTTTTGCCCTGAGAATATTTATAAGATGGAATCTCTTAGTGATGATGACTCACAGAAATTATTACTCCAAAGAATTCTTGTCTCAGGAAACCAACAGTTGGATAATGTTTTGCCTCAGATTAAAAGAAATTGTGTTGGCTTGCCACTAGCAATCATCATTGCAGCCAGTATTTTAACAAGCCAACCTGAGAAATTAGAGCAATTGGGATGTATGCAAAATTCTTTTGGGACAAATCGTACCATGGAAGGGTTTATGGGACAAATATTGAACATTCGTTTTAATAGTCTTCCACATTATTTGAAGACGTGTCTGCTTTATTTTAGTACCTATCCAGAGGGCTTCCTATTCTTGAAAGGTGATTTGGTGAAGCAATGGGTGGCTGAGGGTTTTATATGTGCAAAAGAAGGGGAAGACATGGAGGAAGTTGCAGGGAACTATTTTGACGAGCTTGTCAGTACAGGCCTGATCCAAGCTATGTATATGAACTATAATTATGAGGTTTTGTCTTATTCAGTGCATCACATGGTACTTGATCTCATTACATACAAGTCCATCGAAGAGAACTTCATCACTGTAGTGGATTATTCTCAAACGGCAATACCAGTTACTGATAAAGTTCGTCGATTGTCGCTCCACTTTGGCAGTGCAACTCACGCATCTATGTCAGCAAGTATTGGATTATCACAAGTTCGATCACTGTTCTTTTCTGGCTTGTGTCACTGTGTGCCTTCTTTCATGGTGTTTAAGCTTCTTCGAGTTCTAGTTCTTCATTTATGGGGTGATATTGGAAACACGAGTTTCAGCCTTGAAGGAATTCGTGAACTGTTTTGGCTGAGATATTTGCAGGTCATATGTAATGTCACTGTACAGCTTCCAGATCAGATTGAACCGATGAAACACTTGGAAACACTGGAAATAAATGCAGGAGTATGTGCTGTTCCACCGGACATTGTTCGACTTTCGAACTTGTTGCATCTCCGTCTTGGAAGTGGGACAAATCTACCAGACGGGGTTGGGTGCATGAGATCTCTACGTACACTCATGTATTTTGACCTTGACAGCACCTCTGAAGACAATCTATCGGACCTTGGCAAGCTGACAAACCTGCGGGATCTTCATCTCACCTATTCTTCAACACTATCTAGTGAACATTTGAAGAAAAAATTGATAGCTCTGGCCACTTCACTTGAGAAACTGGGTAACCTCAAATCTTTCACGTTGGCTTCTGGTGCTGCGGGCATGGCTGTTCTTTTTGATGGCTCGAGCAGCATGTACTCTACTCCTGTCTTTCTCGAGAGACTTGAGTTGTTACCACCGATTTGCATCTTTTCCAGATTTCCCAAGTGGTTTGGACAACTCCACAAACTTCGCGTTTTGAAAATTGCTGTTAGAGAATTGCTGATGAATGATATTGATAGCCTCACTGGATTACATTCCCTTACAGTTCTCGCGTTGTGTGTTCAGACAGCTCCTGAGAAAAGGATTGTCTTCAACGATGGGGCTTTCCCAGTTCTCAAGTATTTCAAGTTCAGATGTGGTGTACTTTATATGTCTTTCATGTCAGGAGCCATGCACAATCTTCGGAGACTTAAGCTGCATTTCAATGCTCATATTGGGGAGAAGTATGACAATATGCTTGCTGGAGTTGAGCACCTTTTAAATCTCCAGGACATTGCTGCACAAATTGGGGCCGCCACCGAAGCTGACATGAGGGCTTCTGAGTTGGCATTCAAGGACGCCATTAGCAAGCATCCAAGGTGTCCTAATTTTAATGTAAAATGGGTGGATCCAGTCGAGGAAGAATATCATTCTACAGAAAAACAGTATCAGAGGCAAGAAAGAGGGTTATCAGGTGAAAAACATGGGGTTCTAGAGAAAGCTGAAGCTACAAACAAATATGCTGATGACTGGTACGGATCTTTCTTATTCTAGCAGTAATTCTTCGCATGATCACAGTTTTTTCATTCATTTCTTTTCCTCCAGTCTTAACATTATTCCCTGGGCAAAAAAAATATTACCTGAAAGACCCAAGTGCTATAACAAATCTTTATTGGAAATTTCTCTGCACCGTAAAACATTGTACAATGAAGTTGTGCTGTATTATCAGTTTTATCTTGTCATCTGGTAATGTCTTAACCAAAATTAAATGTGTTGTCCTCAGGTTGTCTCAAGATTCTGACCTGCCATCTAGTGTCACTTCATGTCGCCAAAAGTCAGGTATTTCTGTTTCTTTCATGCCCCATGTACATGCAGATGATTGCTCGTTCTAAAGCAATATTCGAACTGGTAGTTGCAGAATCAAAAGCATCACAGGCAACCGAAGTTGCTGAATCAAAAGCGTCACAGGCAGTCGAAGTCGCGGAATCAGAAGCGTCACATGCTACCGAAATTGAAGAATCAGAAGTGTCACCAGCAACCAAAGTTGCAGAATCAAAAGCGCTGTCGGCGTATCCGCATAAAGTGAGTTCCCTCTTAAACAAGCTGAAAAGGCATCATCGTTTACCATGTAATACTTGTACCTGAAAAGTCCATAGCTTGAATTTTTTTTTTGAAAACACAATGAGGTCAGAGCTCGACTATAAGTAGTTTTAACGAAGTCTGATTGGCAAAAAATGTGAATCAAACATTGTGAGGTTCCACATAGTTGCTTGAAGACTTCCGTAGTCAGGTCCTTCATGATGACATGCACAATTCTTATAAATGCACTTCTATTTTCATAAAAAGGACAACCCAGTGCTAGAAGCTCTCACTTATGTTCAACCCAATCCTTTGGAGCCTGGTGGCTGTATATGGTGCCGCTCAAGAGGAGTTTAAATCTGCGTTTCTAAAAGAACTTGTTAATACCTGTCGAAACAATCCCCATCCCATGTTAATCGGGGGGGATTTTAATATCCTTCGATATCAGCAGGAAAAAAACAATGACCGGTTTGACACTAGGTGGCCTTTCCTCTTTAATGCTGTTATTGACAGTCTGGATCTGAGGGAGATCACGATGTCTGGTCGTCAGTATACCTGGGCCAATAACCGATCAGTGCCAACCTTTGAAAAACTTGACCGGGTGCTAGTTACCACCGACTGGGAATATAAATATCCTCTAGCCTCGGTTCGGGCACTAGAAAGACTTGAGGCCTTATCGGATCACGCTCCTTTGCTAACCGATTTTGGACAACCAATCCCAAGTTCTAACCGTCACCAGTTTAAATTTGAACTGGGATGGCTCACTAGAGAGGGATTTCATGACCTGGTTAAGAAAGTGTGGGCGCATCAACCTCGCGGTAACACACCCATTCAACGATGGAATAATCGAATTCGCGCCTTGCGTCGATTCCTTCGTGGATGGGCCAAGCATACTGCTGGCATCTACAAAAAAGAAAAACTGCGACTATCTACCTTAATCGATTCCCTTGATAAAATAGCGGAGGTGAGGCCTCTGTCTGCTGTTGAGATTGAGCAAAAAAAGCAATCTAAATGAGCAGATTGCCCGCCTACTACGCGAGGAAGAGATTAAATGGTACCAACGTTGCAAGGCGGATTCGCTTGTGCAAGGTGATGATAATACGAAATACTTTCAAATGCTCGCCAATGGCAGACATAGAAAGAAACGCATATTCGCCCTTGACCAGGAGGAAGGCCGAATTGAGGGGGACGCACCACTTAGAACTTTTATTACTAAGTATTACAAAGAGCTTTTTGGACCTTCAGCTGAAACAAATTTTCAGTTGGATGAATCTGTTACTCATGACATTCCTCAAGTTACGGAAGCGGAAAATGAATTCCTAATCTCCCCGTTCTCTGAGGAGGAAATTCGAACCGCGGTGTTTCAAATGGAACACAACAAGGCTCCGGGTCCGGATGGATTTCCCGCAGAGTTCTATCAATGTTTTTGGGACGTGATTAAGGCAGACTTGGTTCAGTTGTTTAACCAACTGCATACTGAAGACCTTGATATTTCTGGTTTAAACTTTGGGGAAATTATCCTATTGCCTAAGATTAAGGAGGCTAGTCGTATTCAACAATATCGACCGATTTGCCTTCTAAATGTAAGTTTTAAAATCTTTACGAAGGTCGCAACTAATCGGTTGAACGGGGTGGCTGACCATGTCGTAAAACCCACTCAAACAACATTTATGCAGGGCCGCAACATATTAGATGGAGTGGTCGTCCTGCACGAAACTGTACATGAGCTTCACCGAAAAAAGTTGAATGGTGTCATTCTTAAAATAGATTTTGAAAAAGCCTACGATAAAGTTAAGTGGCCCTTTCTGTTGCAAACTTTGCGCATGAAGGGGTTTTCACCAAAATGGTGTCGATGGGTAGAGAGCTTTGTTTCTGGAGGCAGTGTGGCCATAAAAGTTAATGATGACGTTGGCAACTATTTTCAGACAAGGAAGGGGCTTCGCCAAGGGGACCCCGCTTCTCCTATTTTGTTTAACATTGTGGCCGACATGCTAGCTACCCTTGTTGAGCGGGCTAAGCTGGACGGTCAAATTAGTGGTGTCATTCCACACTTGGTAGAAGATGGGCTATCTATTCTACAATATGCGGATGACACTATACTATTCATGGATCATGATCTAGATAAGGCAAGAAATCTCAAGTTGCTCTTATGTGCTTTTGAGGAACTTTCTGGTCTCAAAATTAATTTTCATAAGAGCGAACTTTTTTGCTTTGGCGATGCTGCAGAATCAGCACCTGAGTATGCTGAGATTTTTGGATGCCAGCTCGGGCAGTTTCTGATTCGATATCTGGGTATTCCCATACACTATCGGCGTTTAACTATCGCTGAGTGGAAGCATGTGGAAGAGAGACTTGAGAAACGATTAGCCAGTTGGAAGGCCAAACTCTTGTCTTACGGGGGACGATTGATCTTGATCAATTCTGTCCTAAGCAACATGGTTTTATATATGTTGTCATTCTTCCACCTACCGAAAGGGGTTCTCCAGCGACTAGACTACTTTAGATCCAGATTTTTTTGGCAGTGCGATAACGAATCCAAGAAATATCGACTGGCTAAGTGGAGCGTATTATGCAGACCTAAAAGTCAAGGGGGGCTGGGAATTCAAGACCTTGAGATTAAAAACATTGCTCTTCTCAGCAAATGGGTTTACAAACTACTCACTGAGAATGGAGTATGGCAGGAAATCATTCGCAACAAGTATGTGGGATCCAATGCCATTTCTCAAGTTCATTGGAAACCTGGGGATTCACATTTTTGGAGTGGCGTGATGAAGGCCAAGGAATTCTTTTTCCAATTTGGGACCTTCTCGGTTAGGGACGGTTCTCAGGTTCGATTCTGGGAAGACATCTGGCTAGGGAACAACCCACTAATGATGCAATATCCGAGCTTGTACAGGATTGTCAGACATAAATTTGTCACGATCAAACAAGTGTTAGGACAACAAAACCCTGATATTTCTTTCCGTAGGGACCTTATAGGCCCTCGCCTGGCAGCATGGAATGAATTACTCACTCGCCTGGAGGACATTCAACTGTCAGGTGAGCCGGACATTTTTCGATGGAACTTGCATCAGAATGGCAAATTTTCAGTCAAATCCATGTATGATGCAATGGTTCATTGTGATGTTCCAGTTGATAACAGGAAATTGTGGAAGCTCAAAATTCCTCTAAGAGTGAAGATTTTCCTCTGGTTTCTAAATAGAGGAGTCATCCTAACTAGAGATAATCTGGCACGACGAAACTGGCATGGGTCCAAGACATGTGTCTTTTGCCAACATGACGAGTCTATTAAACACTTATTTTTTGAGTGCAAGTTCGCTCGGGCAGTTTGGGCCATAGTTCAAGTAGCTTCAAATTTATACCCACCACGTAGTGCACGGAATATGTTCGGCAACTGGTTGCGGGGTATTGATAAACAATTTTCTGCACATATTCTTGTGGGAGCGGCGGCCTTATGCTGGGCACTGTGGCTTACCAGGAATGATGTGATTTTTAATAATAAATGTGTCTCATCTCCTATGCAGGTTATTCATGCTTGTACACGATGGCTCCGTACTTGGTCTATCCTGCAGAGGCCGGAGGACAGGGACCTTTTTATGATGGCGTCTACACGGCTGGAGCGTACGGCCAGGGAGGTTTTCTACCCCCATGGATGGCGGTGTGATCTACGGATAGGATCTGCCACTCCTTAGGCTGGACATGATTTATTTGCTTGGCATTGTTTCGAATTATGTTTATTTTTAGGGTACTCTGGACTTTTTGGCTGTGTGCATCTAGTTATGCAGAGGCCGGGCTTTCTGTCGATGCGATTGTATCACCTCGATATATCTATTCAATGAAATGTCCTTTATCGAAAAAAACATCATGTTTTTTTTACATAATGTCAACATGCATCATAATGCATAGTTTCGTATGACCATCTATCAGTCGGCATCATTGCTGAAATTTTCCAGCATTTACTTTTTGAGGATTTCAGTTCTGGTTACTCTAGAACTAATAATCTCCTGACTATACTTATTAAGTCCTCAACATAGGTTTGTTAGCAGAAATTCTCAGCATAGTTTGGAATGTTCTGAAAGTTTTTATTTGTATTTGTTCTCCTCAAAATGGTAAATCCTGATATCCTATGGATTGTGTATTTCCTTCATTCCTTGTGAATTACAAATCATATTGCTCTTGATAAAAAAATGTCAATTTCTATACTAATTTATCTCATTTAAACAGCAACCACGCATTCCTAGATTTGGGGACTGGGAAAACAGTGTGGGCGTCGATTACGCACAGATGAACGTGGGTGCACGGAAGAACAAGAAAACAGGCATTTATTTCGGTCCAAATGAGCCAGGACATCACCCTGAAGCTCCTCCCAGGTCACCTTTGAATCCATCAGTATTTACACCTGATCCTCGAGAACAGGGTGCAAGCACTCCACTACATGGACCTGTGCCACGACGACACACAAATCCTCAGCCGGAGCAAGGGGGCTACGGTAGCACACCCAGAAGCCTTTCCAGAAATGCTGCAGGATCTGCTGCACCAATGCGCATGGCAGCTGGAATGCAGGCTTCAGAAAGGAGGGCAGTATTGCATGGAAGTTGCAGCGGAATGCATCATGTAAACAAGGCTACAACACAGTATATTATAATCCTTGATTTATTATTCCTCTCGAAATATATGTGCACCCATGTCTGGATAATGAACTGTTGTTTTTGCATTTTTGGAATCCAGCCTGAACATGGCGCGGCTTTTCCACGATTCGGTGACTGGGATGAGGCTAACGCAGCAGCTGGCGAAAAATTTACGGAAATCTTCGAGAGGCTGAGGGATGATAAATTATCGCGTGACACTTCTGCCAGGCAACAGTCATCTGGTAATCGCAAAGAGGAAAAAAAGGTGACACAGGTATATAAATGCAGCCCCTAAGTAAAAGTCTTCAGTATCTGCTAGCATTGATTTGCTTATCTTTGTTTGATTTAAGAATTTCGACTGCATACCACTTCTGCAAATTGGTAATCATATCATGCATTTTTGTAAGGGAATTGATAGATTTATTATCATGTATTATATCCATGACAAAATCAACTTGAAATAAGCAATTTGGTAATAGAGTTCTGTTGCTGGCAGCAAGTAATTATTTTTGTGCTTCATCTAATACTTCTTAGACTACTTATTTATTGTACTTGTATCACAATTTCTTAAAGCACATTTAGTGGAATAAAATGTCTACAAAATGTGCAAATATAACTTGAATTAATTGATCTAGTATCACAAAACTATCCAGCCACTTGATGTTAAACTTTACCTTGACCGTTAATAATGAGTACTTTATACAAAAGCTGTTCTAGATTACCTTAATTTCGTACGATCCTACCATTAATGAAAATAAGTATTATATTGATGATTCGTAGTGACCTTCTAATCCACTATATGCTAGGTCTCTAGCAGACGAGAGTGGCAGGCTTCGGTCAAAAAATTAATCTGTAATGAATAAATAGTGTGCTTAGCAAATTTAATGTGTAAGGTATAAGGTACAACTAAATTCTTACACAATTAATCACATTTGACATGCATATTTGTTACACCAGTAGAGAAACAACAATATCTGCTTTATTTGTACTGGTTACTGGTAGATCTCAATAGTTTGGAGTATGGACATAATGATGTTAGTGATGTCATTGCTGGATCACCACTTTTTGCTGAAAGGCAATGTTTTGTGTCTATCTTTCTGTTCGAAGTATGCAAGCAGCATTATCTGTTTCGATTTCGTTCTCCACATGATATTTGACAGACATTTTATTCATCAATTGACCATTTTTCTCTTTTCTCCAGGCATGTCATTGCTGTATACTTTGACAAAATGGGGATACAATCACAGAGATTTCTGGTAAACTTCCTGGATCCTGGAGGGAGTGTGCACAGCAGAAACATCACGTGAGGTTCCCCGGCCACCACCGCACGCCTCCCCGGCAGCTCCGAGTGATTCTTCCGCCGCCGCTGCGCGCCTCCACGGCCACCAAAAATTCCTACCTATATCTCGCGTCCTGCCTCCGGTTTCGAGCTCCCCTTCTTCGCTTCTTCTCCACCAGCAGCTCCACAGCCTCCCACGCTGGCTCTGCTGGTCAGGCATTCCCTCGTTGTGCCGAAAGGACTGACGAGCTCCTCCCCCCACCTCATAGCTTCCATTTTCTTCCAGTCACAAAACATGTGTTGGCCTCCTCCGTTGGTGAGCATTACTTTGTGCCATCTATATGGTGGAATTGCTCCACGATGAAGAGGGCTACAAATCTCATGTTCAAGTTGACGCAACTCGCCACCTTAAGCCATGTTTGTTTTAGCTCTAGGCAGCAGATTTTCATAGAAAAAAGAACCAGAAGTTGAAACAAACAACTATTTGGAATCAGCTTTACCAGTGAAGCTGAAGAAATCCCCGGTCAGGCCATTTTCAATGTAATTGTCTAAAACACGTTCAAGTATATTTCAGTGACAAAGCTGAACATTGCCAGGGAAACGAATCCATAGATGTTTCGAAGCCAATTGAAGTTGAAATAAATAGGGCCTAGTCGCCGGGCGAGTAGTAATTGTCTGCTAGTTCGTGCTAGTCACAGAGGTGGTTGAAGATGACATGTGCAGCAAGCTGGTCCACGTGGGACAGGATATTGGGAGTTGGGCAGGGCCATGTTTCTTGGCACAGGACGTATGTTTGTGTTTAACAAAAAAAGTTATTATTTAGTGGGCTTCCGCATCATTTTTACCCTGAAAGTATGCCAAGTGGTGCACCCAGCCGCCACCATGTGTCGCACGTTGGGATTCCCTTTTTTTATGCGTTTCCGTTTCTTTTTGCTCACTTCTTCCATGCTATCACTTCCCTCTGGTAGATCTCTGTCAGAGTGTCGACCATGCAAGCTAGTGGTAGAGAAGTGCAATGGTTCCGTCGTCGTCTTTACACAAGAAATAAAGCAATATTCCTTCTTGTTCTTGTTCACTCTGCATCGCTGAAGTAAGTGAGGCGGTGAGGAGCAAGCAAACAAACTGAGTCCGTTGTTAGCGTTGTGCTTGGAAACGTGAGCAATCTTCCGATCCATGAGACCACATTCTTGTGCGCAGTCACCCTTGAAGTAGGGTTGTTGAAAGATGAGCTTATGAGGTTCCAGGCCTACCTCAAAGATGTTGACAACAAATGGAGGTCCGGAAATGCGAGGGTTGTCGTCTTGGTGAGCCAGATCAGAGATGCAGCGTATCAGGGTCAGAATGCCATCGAAGCTGCAGATTACATGGAGAAGAGAAACAGGCTCAAGAAGGGATTCCTTGGTGCCATCTCAAGGTATGCTCGCTTTCCGATGACTTGGTCACCCTTCATAGTGTCGGTGCGGAAATTCAGCGAGTAAGAAAGAAGCTCAATGGTATTTTTGCAAGTGTGGAGAATTTGAAAATAGATTTGGGTGATATTGTTGTAGTTGAGGATGAGTTTCCATTGGTCTTTGATCTTAGGCACCAAAACTCAGAAGATGATATTATCATGGTTGGTTTTTAGGATGAGCATAAAGAAATAGTGGACAAGTTAGTTGATAATGAGAAAATGCTTAGCACCGTGTCTATAGTTGCCATGGGTGGCGCGGGGAAAACAACACTGTAGGGAAAGTATACACTTCTTTCAAAATAAGACTGCACTTTGACTTAGTTGCTTGGGTGACTGTCTCTCAAACATTCAAGGGCATTGAGTTACTAAAGGATATTATGAAACAAATCATAGAGGGCAAGGATTACACTAGAAAAATGGATGAGTACGAGTTGGGAAAGAAGATCCATGATTTTCTGTTGCAAAAAAGATACTTAGTAGTTCTTGATGATGTTTGGGTAACAGACACATGGGAGCAAGTAAACAAAAGGGTTACAACATTTCCAGATGCAACTAACGGTAGTAGAGTAATGTTAACTACCCGAAGAGAAGATGTTGCAAATCATGTTCATATGCCAACCTATGTTCACCATTTGAAGAAGTTGGATGGAACGATGAGTTGGGAACTTTTTAGTAGCAAAGCTTTGCCATCATATAAAAGGTCTATTTTAGAGAATGTGCATGAGTTTGAAGAACTTGGAAAAAAGCTTGTAGAGAAATGTGGTGGATTGCCACTAGCACTTGCGGTATTGGGTGGTTATCTTTCAAAGAATCTAACTACACAAGCATGGTCTTATGTACTATTGGGTTGGCCATCAACTAGTGATATTCAGATGATGCGAGATATACTAGCTCGTAGTTGCAAAGACCTATCAAGTCATTATTTAAGATCTTGTAATATTCGTGTTAGATCTTATTGAATTATGGATAGCAGAAAACTTTATTCCACATATACCAAACCATAAACCGGAAGAAATAGCACACATGTATGTGACTGAGTTGGCTGAAAGAAGTCTTGTCCAAGTTGTTTGCCGAAGCAAGGCAGATGGACAGATTGAGAAAATACGGATTCATGATATCTTACGTGACTGGTGTATAGAAGAAGCCAGAAAAGATGGTTTTCTTGATGTCAACAAGGAAAATACAGGTCAAGCTTCCCTTCTTCTCTCTATATATAGTTCTACTTTGTGCTTCAATATCTATTTTGTCACATTAGGGCTGATATACTGATGCACTCCAAAAATATGTGCAGTTCAAGCTAGTGCATCATCTTCTGATACCCTAAAATTCTATCGTTCTTCCCTTCAGAACTCTAGTGATCTTTTTTCACAAACAACACTTGATCTACGAACTCTCATTGGCTTTTAACTTTCATCAATACCCAAGATGACTTTTCTAAGAGTTCTTCACATTGAAAAATCAAGCTTAAGGGGCATGTCTAGAGTAATCTATGGGTGTATTAACCTTAGATATCTTAGGTTGAGATCGTGTTCCGGTTTCAAGCTCACTTCTTCAATTAGAAAACATCTGTATCTGCAAACTATTGATCTGATAGCACAACAGTACTGAGGCGATACGCCGACGGCCGGCGCCGGCCGTAGGCCCGATAACCGTCGGCGTCAACCTAGCCCGACGGCCACCGTCGGCGTATCGCCGTCGGCGTTTAGCCTCCTCGGCGTAGCGTCCGCGGCCGTCGGCGTATCCGTTGCCGTCGGCGTAGTGTAGAGACCGACGGCGCCACTGAGCCGTCGGCGTAAAAGCCGTCGGCGACAGGTGGTGGGACCCAATTGCAAACTAACGGCCGTTTGGCCTGGTGGCCTGCTACGCCGACGGCCTTGCCGTCGGCCTATCCTAGCGCCAGGGCCGCCACGCGTCCCAGAGCGCGTCTGTGGGAGGGGCTACGCCGACGGCCTTGCCGTCGGCCTATCCTAGCGCCAGGGCCGCCACGCGTCCCAGAGCGCGTCTGGGGGAGGGGCATTGCCGTCGGCGTAGCTTCTGCACAGTTTGTTTTTTCCTCTGTTTCCTGTTTCCTGTTTTATTCCCTGCATATTCAATAATCCCGCACCCCAACCCAATATAACCCCAGATTCCAGGCAATTTATATAGCACGTCCACATCGAAAAAAGCATACTATCATCATCATCCAAAATAACATACATAGTATCGATACATAGTTATATCATCATACATAGTAGCGATACAAAATGAACAAGTCCTACACCTCCGGAGAGCCGTCCTGCTGGCGAGAGGGAGTAGAGCCCGGGAGGCCCATATGAGTAGCCGACCTCAAATCAGCACCGGAAGAAGGAGAACGACCGCCAGTATGAGCCGGTGTGGTCTCGCACGAGTCACGACCACCTCCACCAGAAGCACCAGGGCCGGGGTGCACCGGTGTGATCGTGCGCGACAAAGTCGGCGAGGGAGGAGCACGACCAAAGGGTCCAGTCCCGGAGCCTCCCGTTCCCTACACGTTTGAACAATAGTTAGCAAGGGAGTGACTACAATACAATCTGGGTCTACGGTGAAAGAATAAAAAAACGAACCAGTGCCATTAGATGGAAGATGAGTGGTACAGATTGAGGCGGAGGGTTCTCAATGTGCATTTCTTGAAAACCCCCTACTAGTAGTAACATATAGAATATAACTTTTGCAGTAACCACATCAAATTTCTCATATATCAATATTTTCTCCCTTAATAAATAAGACCATTATTCAGATCTGTACTGGTGCCCTGCTCCTCTTAGGTTTATGCAAAAAATGCACATATGTACTGTACGGAAATTCATGTATGATTGGTTTCATTAGTAGCTTCTGCTACATGAATCATGCAAGAAATCTGAACATGTTGATCACTAAAATGTTTCGGAACATCATTACAAATATTTGAGTACATGAGAAAATTAATCCATCCACTTCAAGTCATAACTAAACGTACATTTAAAACTTCACGATCCATACCATCACATGCAAGACCAAGCTTGAAGGACTAAAATAATCACCGCTCAACAATCATTGTCATTAGAAACTGGTCAACTTTTGATATTTTGATGGTAGTACACAACAGAAAAGCTATAGCCTTTGCCTCGAGTACTAGTGCTTGCTCATCAATTGTTCACATTGTGAAGCAGGAACAAAATATGTATGTTGGATAGTCATTTGTACAGTCCACATAACATCTTCTGCTATAGTACTTTTACTGAAAAGAGCTCCATATTTGGATCTCCTCTGCTGCGTTCGTATGAAGGAGAAGATGATTCTAGAAGCAACACAACTAGAAGCATGGGAGTTTTGTGCAAAAAAGCCAGCACATGTGCGCTGAGATCCACCCATTAGAATCTGGACCATTCATCCCTAATTTGATGGCCAAGATAGAATTTTTCTATTCTTTCATTCGAGGCAGCGTTTCTATCGTAGTCGCTCCCTAGTTAGCAACCACCAAGGCATAGGAAAGCGGTAACAAGTGATTTGGCAAGTAACTTACCGGGGTCCCTGTGTGGAAGTTCGTAGCGAACTCTTCCTTCGATACGAATTTTGGCCGCACCCCCGGCCTAGGTGGTCGTGTCAGGGGTATCTCTTGCCGCTCTCCCGTGGCATAAAACCTCTCATCAGCCTGCAAGATAGTTTAGATGTCAGGCGTTGCAGATATAAAGGTTCAAAGTAGGAAAAGTGAGACTTGTCATCTTTTGCAAAAATAAAGGTTGAAACTTACAGCTTCTTTTGCCTCTAGCCACTCCTCGTGTGCCTGTGCTCTCTGCAGCCACTCCGCGTCCTCCACCACATAGGCATCGTTGAAGGTCTTGTAGGCCGCCTCGAAAGCAGCCTACAATTTCAAAAATTGAACCATCTCGTCAACTTAGCAACTCAGCAAGTATTGTCGGAAAGAGGATGGAAATGAGGAAAACTTACATCGTAGCTAGGCTGGGAAGGCCGTCGAGGAGGCGGGATAGCGGGGTCGTCGACGGTGAGGGTAGCCTTGACCCGCGTGAGGCTCAAAGTAGGAGTACGCGGGGTCACCCTATCAAGAACATGCAGACGGCCGTGCTGCAAGCCTCGCCCCGACACGACCAACGCTCTCTCGTCGGGATCTGCACCTCTAGGGTCATCCACCTCCGGATTAAACCCGACCAACGCCTTGAGGTACTCAGCACTGTCCTCCTGGGCAGTGCCGTAGTACTCGGGAAGCTGAGGCTGAGGCTGGGACAGATCGGGCTTCTTCATCCTCATCGAATCCCGTGTCTCAAATTTGGAACAAGGCCTCCCTAGCTTTGCCTCCTGCATCGCCAAAGAATGTTATGCGTATCAAGTAGGAACATGAGGGGAAATAAATGCAGGTTGTTCCATGTATATGTATACCAGCTTGGCCTGGTAGCGATCAGTGCTGAGGTATCCCGCACGATGTGTCCCCCCGCTGCCGCGGCTCGCCTTGTTTCGCTCGCTCACGGCGTTGAACTCGAGGTATTGGAAAGTGCAAAAGGAAGTTTTGTTGCTGCCTTAAGCGGTACTACCGCTGGTAAGGCAGTACTGCCGCGTAAGCGGTACTACCGCTTGTGTGAAGCGGTACTACCGCTCAAGCGGTACTACCGCTCGTGAGCGGTACTACCGCTTGTACGCGGTACTGCTGGAATCCGAGTGGGACTCTTTCCGTGCGGGCCAAACCGACCTTGTGCGGGAAAAACCGACCTTGTGGAGGCTTTCTCTCCAAGTTTAGACCCCAGGGCTCAACATATAAATAGAGGGGCAGGGCTAGCACACGGGACACATCAAGATTTCCCAAGCCGTGTGCCGGCAACCCAAACCCTCTAGTTCCTCCCATCACAATCCCCGTAGTGCTTGGCGAAGCCCTGCAGAGATTGTTCCTCACCACCATCACCACGCCGTCGTGCTGCCGGAACTCATCTACTACTTCATCATCGCTCGCTGGATCGAGGAGGTGAAGGCGTCATCAAGCCGTACGTGTGTTGAACGCGGAGGTGCCGTCCGTTCGGCACTAGTTCGTGATCGGATCAAGGGACGACTTGCGATTTGGATCGCGGAGACGTTCGACTACATCAACCGCATTTCTTAACGCTTCCGCTTAGCGATCTACAAGGGTATGTAGATTCACTCTCCCTCTCGTAGATGCTCATCACCATGGATAGATCTTGTGTGTGCGTAGGAAAATTTTTGTTTCCCATGCAACGTTCCCCAACAGTGGTACCAGAGCTAGGTCTATGCGTAGATGAGATCTCGAGTAGAACACAAACGAGTTGTGGGCGTGGGTGTATACATATTGCTTGCCGTTACTAGTTGATACTTGATTCGGCGGTATTGCGAGATGAAGCGGCCTGGACCGACATTACGCGTACGCTTACGCGAGACAGGTTTCACCGCTACGTGCACTCGTTGCATAAAGGTGACTGGCGGGTGTCTGTCTCTCTCACTTTAGTTGAATCGATTTCAATGAAGAGGGTTCTTTTAGAAGATCAAAAAGCAATCACTACACCACGTTGTGGTTTTGCGTAGGTAAGAATCGTTCTTGCTAGATACCCGTAGCAGCCACGTAAAACTTGCAACAACAATTAGAGGACGTCTAACTTGTTTTTGCAGGGTATGTTGTGATGTGATATGGCCAATTACATGATGAGATATATGTGATGTATGAGATGATCATGTGTTGTATAGAATATCACGACTTGCATGTCGATGAGTACGGCAACTGACAGGAGCCATAGAGTTGTCTTTAATTATTTTCGCCGTTTTGCTTTACTTTATCGCTATGAGTTAGCAATAGTCGTGGAAGCAACAGTCGGCGCGACAACCTCATGGCGACACGTTGATGGAGATCAAGATGATGGAGATCATGGTGTCATGCCGGTGACGATGGAGATCATGCCGGTGCTTTGGAGATGGAGATCAAAAGCACAAGTTCATGGCCATATCATGTCACTTATGATTTGCATGTGATGTTAATCCTTTTATGCATCTTATTTTGCTTAGGACGACGGTAGCATTATAAGGTGATCCCTCACTTAAATTTCAAGATAAATTGTGTTCTCCCCGAGTTTGCACCATTGCAAAAGTTCGTCGTTTCGAGACACCACGTGATGATCGGGTGTGATAGACTCTACGTTCACATACAACGGGTGCAAGCCAGTGTTGCACATGCGGAACTCTCGGGTTAAACTTGACGAGCCTAGCATGTACAGACATGGCCTCGGAACACAAGAGATCGAAAGGTCGAACATGAGTCATATAGTAGATATGATCAACATGAAGATGTTCACCATTGAAACCACCTCAACTCACGTGATGATCGGACTTGAGTTGGTGGATTTGGATCATGTTACACTCGAATGACCGGAGGGATGTCAATTTCAGTGGGAGTTTTTAAGTAATATGATTAACTAAACTCATTATCTTGAACAATAGTCTAAGTTGTCTTTGCTATATTTATGTTGTAGATCATGGCTCGCGCAGTAGCACCCCTGAATTTTAATGCGTTCTTAGAGAAAGCTAAGTTAAAAGATGATGGAAGTAACTTTGTGGACTAGGCCCGTAATCTAAGGATTATCCTTACGGCTTCCCAGAAGGCTTATGTCCTTGATGCACCGCTTGGTGATCCACCTGCTCCAGTTGAGTCTCTAGACGTTGTGAACGCCTGGCAGGCTCGTTCTGAAGATTACTCAATAGTTCAATGTGCAATATTGTATGACTTAGAACCGGGACTTCAAAGACGTTTTGAACGTCATGGAGCATATGAGATGTTCCAGGAGTTGAAGTTTATCTTTCAGAAGAATGCCCGGATCGAGAGATATGAGATCTCCGATAAGTTCTATGCTTGCAAGATGGAGGAGAACGGGTCTATCAGTGATCACGTACTCAGAATGTCTGGGTACTCCACCCGTCTGGCTGAATTGGGGATGCCCCTTCCGCCAGAGGCTATCACTGACAGAGTTCTTCAATCATTGCCACCTAGCTACAAGAGCTTCGTGTTGAACTATAACATGCACGGGATGAACAAGTCAGTCGCCGAGCTGTTTGCGATGCTGAAAGCCGCTGAGTCTGAAATTCAGAAGGAGCATCAAGTGTTGATGGTCAATAAAACCACTAGTTTCAAGAAAAATGGCAAGGGTAAGAAGGGTAACTCCAAGAAGAGTGGCAAAGCAGTTGCTCCTCTCGTGAAGAAACCCAAGGCTGGACCCAAACCAGAAACTGTGTGCTTTTATTGCAAGGGAACTGGACACTGGAAGCGGAAATGCCCCAAGTATTTGGCTGACAAGAAGGCGGTCAACAACAAACAAGGTATATACGATATACATGTTATTGATGTGTACCTTACCAACTCTCGTTGTAGTGCCTGGGTATTTGATACCGGTGCGGTTGCTCACATTTGCAACTCTAAACAGGAACTGCGGAATAGACGGAGGCTGGCAAAGGATGAAGTGACGATGCGCGTGGGAAATGGTTCCAAGGTTGATGTGATCGCCGTTGGCACGCTCGCTCTTCGATTACCATCGGGATTAGTGATGAACCTGAATAATTGTTATTTAGTGCCTGCGTTAAGCATGAACATTATATCTGGATCTTGTTTATTGCGAGACGGTTACTCATTTAAATCAGAGAATAATGGTTGTTCTATTTATATGAGTAATATCTTTTATGGTCATGCACCCAATGTGAGGGGTTTATTCTTATTGAATCTCGATAGTAATGATACACATGTTCATAACATTGATGCCAAAAGATGTAGAATTGATAATGATAATACCACTTTCTTGTGGCACTGCCGTTTAGGTCATATTGGCATAAGACGCATGAAGAAGCTCCATACTGATGGACTTTTGGAGTCACTTGATTTTGAATCACTTGACACATGTGAGCCATGCCTCATGGGCAAGATGACTAAAATGCCGTTCTCTGGAACAATGGAACGGGCAAGTGACTTATTGGAAATCATACATACTGATGTGTGCGGTCCGATGAGTATTGAGGCGCGCGGTGGTTATCGTTACTTTCTCACCTTCACTGATGACTTAAGTAGATATGGGTATATTTACTTAATGAAACACAGGTCTGAAACATTTGAAAAGTTCAAACAATTTCAGAGTGAAGTTGAGAATCATCGTAACAGGAAGATTAAATTCCTACGATCTGATCGAGGAGGAGAATATCTGAGTTATGAGTTTGGCAGTCACTTAAGACAGTGTGGAATTGTTACACAATTGACACCGCCTGGAACACCACAGCGTAATGGTGTGTCCGAACGTCGTAATCGAATCTTATTGGATATGGTGCGATCTATGATGTCTCTTGCCGATTTGCCACTATCGTTTTGGGGTTATGCATTAGAGACAGCTGCATTCACTTTAAATAGGGCACCATCGAAATCCGTTGAGACGACGCCATATGAACTTTGGTTTGGCAAGAAGCCAAAGCTGTCGTTTCTTAAAGTTTGGGGATGTGATGCTTATGTCAAAAAGCTTCAGCCTGAAAAGCTGGAACCCAAAGCGGAGAAATGCGTCTTCATAGGATACCCAAAAGAGACAGTTGGATATACCTTCTACCTCAGATCCGAAGGCAAAGTGTTTGTCGCTAAAAACGGAACATTTCTTGAGAAAGAGTTTCTCTCGAAAGAATTGAGTGGGAGGAAGATAGAACTTGATGAGGTTGTTGAACCTCTACGTCAACCTGAGAGTAGCGCAGCGCAGAAAGATGTTTCTGTAGAGCCTGCATCAGTTGAAGAGGAAGTTAATGATGATGATCATGAACCTTCGGATCAAGTTGCTATCGAACCTCGTAGGTCGACAAGGAAGCGTACTGCTCCTGAGTGGTACGGCAACCCTGTCTTAGAGGTCATGTTGTTGGACAACGATGAACCTACGAGCTATGGAGAAGTGATGATGGGCCCGGATTACGAGAAGTGGTTAGAGGCCATGAAATCCGAGATGGGATCCATGTATGAAAACAAAGTATGGACTTTGGAAGTATTACCTGAAGGGCGTAAGGCCATTCAGAACAAATGGATCTTTAGGAGGAAGACGGACGCGGACGGTAATGTCACCGTCTATAAAGCTCGACTTGTGGCAAAGGGTTTTTCACAAGTTCAAGGAGTTGACTACGATGAGGCCTTCTCACCCGTAGCGATGCTTAAGTCCGTCAGAATCATGTTAGCAATAGCTGCCTTTTTCGATTATGAAATTTGGCAGATGGATGTCAAAACAGCGTTCCTTAACGGTTTCCTTAAGGAAGAGTTGTATATAATGCAACCAGAAGGTTTTGTCGATCCAGAGAATGCTGACAAAGTTTGCAAACTCCAGCGATCCATTTATGGACTGGTGCAAGCATCTCGGAGTTGGAATCTTCGCTTTGATGAGGTGATCAAAGCGTTCGAGTTTATACAAGTTTACGGAGAAGCTTGTATTTACAAGAAAGTGAGTGGGAGCTCTATAGCGTTTCTAATATTATATGTGGATGACATATTACTGATTGGAAACAATATAGAAATGTTGGAAAGCGTGAAGGAATATTTGAACAAGAGTTTTTCAATGAAGGACCTAGGAGAAGCTGCTTTCATATTAGGCATCAAGATCTATAGAGATAGATCAAGACGTTTACTAGGACTTTCACAAAGCACATACCTTGATAAGATTTTGAAGAAGTTCAAAATGGATCAGTCCAAGAAGGGGTTCTTGCCTGTTTTGCAAGGTGTGAAGTTGAGTAAGACTCAATGCCCAGTGACTGCAGAAGATAGAGAAAAGATGAGTGTCATCCCCTATGCTTCAGCCATAGGCTCTATCATGTATGCAATGCTGTGCACAAGACCCGATGTCAGCCTTGCCATAAGTATGGTCGGAAGGTTTCAAAGTGATCCAGGAATGGAACACTGGACGGCGGTCAAGAATATCCTGAAGTACCTGAAAAGGACTAAGGACATGTTTCTCGTTTATGGAGGTGATCAAGAGCTCGTCGTAAAAGGTTACGTCGATGCAAGCTTTGACACTGATCCGGATGACTCTAAGTCACAAACCGGATATGTATTTATTCTTAATGGGGGTGTGGTTAGCTGGTGCAGTTCCAAGCAAAGCGTGGTAGCTGATTCTACATGCGAAGCGGAGTACATCGCTGCCTCGGAGCCGGCGAAGGAAGGTGTCTGGATGAAGGAGTTCATGACAGATCTTGGAATAGTGCCTAGTGCGCTTAACCCAATGACTCTGTTTTGTGATAATACTGGTGCCATTGCTCTAGCCAAGGAACCAAGCTTTCACAAGAGGACCAGACACATAAAGCGACGTTTCAATTCCATCCGCGATTACATCAAGGAGGACGACATAAATATTTGCAAAGTTCACACGGATCTAAATGTTGCAGATCCGATGACTAAACCTCTTCCAAGGGCTAAACATGAACAAAACTAGAACTGCATGGGTGTTCGATTCATTACAATGTAAATCACATAGTGATGTGAACTAGATTATTGACTCTAGTGCAAGTGGGAGACTGTTGGAAGTATGCCCTAGAGGCAATAATAAATTAGTTATTATTATATTTCCTTGTTCATGATAATCGTTTATTATACATGCTATAATTGTATTGATTGGAAACTCAAATACATGTGTGGGTACATAGACAACACTGTGTCCCTAGTAAGCCTCTAGTTGACTAGCTCGTTGATCAAAAGATGGTGAAAGTTTCCTAGCCATGGACATGAGATATCATTTGATAACGGGATCACATCATTAGGAGAATGATGTGATGGATAAGACCCAAACTACGAACGTAGCATATGATCGTGTCAGTTTATTGCTATTGTTTTTTGCATGTCAAGTATCTGTTCCTAGGACCATGAGATCATGCAACTCCCTGACATCGGAGGAGTACCTTGTGTGTATCAAACGTCGCAACGTAACTGGGTGACTATAAAGGTGCTCTACAGGTATCTCCGAGGGTGTCTGTTGGGTTGGCATGGATCAAGACTGGGATTTGTTACTCCGTGTGACGGAGAGGTATCTCAGGGCCCACTCGGTAATACAACATCACAATGAGCCTTGCAAGCAATGTGACTAAAGTGTTAGCCACGAGATCTTGTATTACGGAACGAGTAAAGAGACTTGCCAGTAACGAGATTGAACTAGGTATAGAGATGCCGACGATCAAATCTCGGGCAAGTAACATACCGAAAAACAAAGGGAACAACATACGGGATTAACTGAATCCTTGACATAGAGGTTCGACCGATAAAGATCTTCGTAGAATATGTAGGAGCCAATATGGGCATCCAGGTCCCGCTATTGGTTATTGATCGTAGAGGTGTCTCGGTCATGTCTACATAGTTCTCGAACCCGCAGGGTCTACACACTTAACGTTTGGTGACGATTAGTATAGTTGAGTTATTGTGTTGGTGACCGAAGGTTGTTCGGAGTCCCGGATAAAATCCCGGACATGACGAGGATCTCCGGAAGAGTCCGGAGGTAAAGATTGATATATGTGATAATAGTGTTTTGATCTCCGGAAGGGTTTCAGAAATCACCGGAAGGGGTTCCGGGTGTTTACCGAAGTGTTCGGGTGCAGCAACACATTATATGGGCCAAAGGGGTAAAGCCCACGAGGTATTGGAAAGTGCAAAAGGAAGTTTTGCTACTGCCTTAAGCGGTACTACCGCTGGTAAGGCAGTACTACCACTTATGTGAAGCGGTACTACCGCTCCAGCGGTACTACCGCTTGTGCGCGATACTGCTGGAATCCGAGTTGGACTCTTTCCCTGCGGGCGAAACCGACCTTGTGCAGGCAAAACCGACCTGGAGGAGGCTTTTACTCCAAGTTTAGACCCCAAGGCTCAACATATAAATAGAGGGGAAGGGCTAGCACACGAGAAACATTAAGATTTCCCAAGCCGTGTGTCGGCAACCCTAACCCTCTAGTTCTCCCGTCATAATCTCCGTAGTGCTTGGCGAAGCCCTGCAGAGATTGTTCCTCACCACCATCACCACGCCGTCGTGCTGCCGGAACTCATCTACTACTTCATCATCGCTCGCTGGATCGAGGAGGTGAAGGCGTCATCTAGCCGTACGTGTGTTGAACGCGGAGGTGCCGTCCATTCGGCACTAGTTCGTGATCGGATCGAGGGACGACTTGCGATTTGGATCGCGGAGACGTTCGACTACATCAACCGCGTTTCTTAACGCTTCCGCTTAGCGATCTACAAGGGTATGTAGATTCACTCTCCCTCTCGTAGATGCTCATCACCATGGATAGATCTTGTGTGTGCGTAGGAAAAATTTTGTTTCCCATGCAACGTTCCCCAACAGCTTGGTATTCAGCCATACGAGCTACATTTTAATTTTCAGCTTAACTCGAAGATGTCATGTTCAGTTACGCTAACCAACAAGACAAAGGCAAGTTTTGCCTTCAACATTGAAAGTCCAAGCAAGCAGTACACCATACGGCCAGAGAAAGGCATCGTGCACCCAGGATGCAATGAGTATTTTGTTCAGATAACAATGCAACTAGACGTTTGTGTACCGCAAGCTACACAGAATGCTGATAAGTTCATCGTACGGAGCAGAAAAGTGGATGAGGGTCTTAGAGTCGAGGATATCACAAAACACATGTTCCGTCTAGAGGCTGGTAAACTGGTTGATGAGGTGGATTTGGTGGTTGTATATGAGTGTACGAAGCCCCAAGAAAACCGCAAGATTAGAGAAGACACCAACATGCCAGTTGAGGAAGATCCGAAGGTGATCAATCGAGAGCTGGTTTAATGTGTTTGTATGTATATTATGTCTCTTTCTCCTGGAATGTTTCTTGATGAATTAATTTCTATGCTCACAGGAGAAAAAGAGAAGGATTGTCGGGTCTTCTTACAAGGACATTGATTCAAGCACTCTAGGACACTTTATCGAGCAAACAAAAAAAATTAAATTCTACCCACCACGGAGCTTTTCACACCATTATCCTACCAACATAACATACCTAGGGAAAGGGAGCCGTGCCGTAGATGTCACAAGGGGGGCAATGGGTAGCTGTAACAGCCCGGAACCGACGCTCCAGAAGATGCCCCTTTCTTTTCCGTTGTCGTCGTGTGGTTCGAGTGGTTGTCGCATTTATCATCGCATCATTCGCATCATCTGCATAGCTTCGTCACTCGTTTTCGAAAACTTGCATCCGTTCGTAGTTGCCGGTTCGCTCCGTTCGTGTCGTCGACCGTTTTGAGACCAACCACACACGCACGCGCCCGCGGCATCGTTAAAATATTGTTTTTAAAAGTGTGTATAAAACTTTCTCGGATTGGGTCGGAACTTGGCGTGCGGTCGTAATATGTTGTAGGTGGACCGCCTGCCAAATTTCGTCGCGATCAGAGCTCGTTTGATACCCGGACCGTTAGTCCTAGAGCGGCTCCACCGCCGGTTTAATTGTCGGATGTTTTGCTGTTTTAAAAACCCTGCCGTCGGGCCACCACTTCCCTCTCTTCTCAGCCCAACCCTCTCTACACAGCCCACCTAGCCCACCTAACCCAACCTCGCGACCGGAGCCGTCCGATTACGATCGCACGGCTCGAAAACGGTGCAAAACCCCCTCTCCTAGCCTCCCTGCCTATAAATAGGTGCCCTAGGCGTCCAGATCGGGAAACCCTAGCCCCATGCCTCGAATTCCGTGCCCACCAACCTCCAGCCGCCACTCCACCGCGCCTGCCTCCCACCTACCACCCGGACATGTCCGGGCGACCGCAGAGCCCGCAGTCCCGCAGCCGCTCTCCTCCCGAGCTCGCGCCGCCGCCTCCCTGCGCAAGGAGCCGAGCTCCCGTAGCCTCGCTAAGTCGCCGGCCCCGCCGCCGCGCCCCTCCGGCGACCTTGCCGCCTCCCGCCGTGGCCGGAGCAGCCTAGCTCCGCCGCCGTCAAGCCCCGAGCCGCCGTCGGAGCCCTTGCCTCCATCGCCCGCGGCCAGCCCCGTCGTCCTCCGGCCCGGATCCGGCGAGATCCCGGCCGGATCCGTTCGATCCGCCGCCGCCTTGCGCCTTCGCCTCGAGACCCTCCGCCGGGGTCGCGTCGTCCTGTGCCAGCGCCGTCGCCGGCCACGTCCCCCTCTGCTTCGACCAGGAGGGTCGCGCCGCCAGCCCGCTTCGCCCCGTCCGCGTTGACCGTGGCGCTCGGTCGCGTGGGCCTGCTGCGCCGACCGCCCATCAGGCCTCCTCTGCTCAATGGGCCGAGCCCATTGGTGAGCCCCAGTCGCCCTATCCAGCGCCCGTGCGCAGTAAAACTATATTGCGTCCTGAGCTTTTAGTAATTTCAGGAGGCCTAAAATTCGCATCGCTCATATATAATTAACCGTGCACCGGATCGAGATAATTTATACATGTAAAGTGCTCAGAAAAATGTGTAGGATAATCATATGCCATTTTCATCGATGATAAAAATACTTACACCCGTTGTTTGCATCATTTTGCATAAATGCATTATTTCGTGTCGAGCATATTTAATTAATCGTGCATCCAAATTAATCCAACAATATATTAAAAAAATGTTCATATTATCGGCATCGCATTTTCATGCATGACAAACTTGTCCATTGTAATATTTGCATTTAACTTGCATTTATAATTGCTAAAAGGGGATTAGGCCATAAACTTGCATAAGTAATTGTGACATATTTTCTTACATGAACCTATGCATATTATATGTGTTTTCGGGGTAGGAAAATCCATAGAAATTAACTGTGCATTTAGTTTTGTCATTGGAAGAAGTTTGAGTGCATGTCATTTTTGCCATGATGCCCTTTTGTCTATTTCGTGTGATTTAATCCATGCATGATATGAAATAATTTTGAACACGAGATATGCCCTCGGACATGTATGCTAGGCCCTGGTATTTTTGGTTGTCATAGAAATGCATGTTTAGGTGTTGTTTCCTTGTTGCCATCATGCTATAAAAATCTGATGTTTTGAGGGTCCAAAATATTTCTAAGTCTGGAAATCTGTTATTTTGTTGCTGTGTTGCGATGTGATTTGCTAGTGTTCTAGGAGTCTTTTGGTGATGCCACCAAGTAGTCTTTTGTTAAGCATGTTATGCTCTTTCATGTTGTGCCATTAGTTTGCATAAATAGGTTTTGCATCATAATTATTTCTGTTGCTCAATATGTCAATCTGTTAAAAACTGCTGCACATGACTATCCTAATTTTCACTAAGTCTGAGAATCTGTTTTCTTCAATATGCCATGTTGTGTTGATGGTTGCCATGGATCTGAGCATAATTTGATGTTGCTATAAAGTAATGAATTGTAATGCATCATGTCCTCTACCATGCTGTTAATTTTCATGCCATTATATGCCCTGTAGCATATAGTTTTACTGCTGTCAATATGCCTCCATAAAAATCTGCCATGCTAAAAACTGTTATTTTCACTAAGTCCTAATCTGCCATATTTTGTTGCCATGTTGAGAGCTTCCTACCATGCGATCCATGATTCTTTTGAGTATGATATGTGAAGTTGGAATGAAGTGTATGTTGTATGCTACTGCCCCATGCTTAGTTTGTGCATTTTAGAATCTTGTAGCTTGTTGTTTTCATGTGTGCAAAATGCTATCTTGCTGTTTTGGGCAGATTTCATCTAAAACTTGTGTTGCTTGTTATTGTTGAACCGTAGCTCCGTTTTGAACATGTTGCATATGTAACTTGCTTAGGATTTCATGTAGCATCATAATAACTTGCTGCATTCATGATTCGAAGTGTTGTGGTTGTCATTTTCATGCATTTTGCATTCATGTCACGTGCATCTTGTGAATGTCATATCTTTTAGACCGTAGCTCCGTTTGAGATGTTCTATATATGTAAATCGACTAGAATGACGCGTAGAATTGCATGGTATACTTTATTTCCCTGTTTAATAAATATAAAATATGGTTAGTTCAGATCTGGACCAATTTCGAAATTAACATATGGGGTCGTTTCGGAAATGCTATATGTTGTTTCCGGCCTCATTTAAACTTGCCTAGATGTGTAGTTTACTTATGCTTCACCTCTTGCCATGTTTAATAACATTTAATATTGTTGTGTACCTAAACGAGAGTGAACTAAATATTCAAATGTGGAGTTTCGTCAATATGCAACTCGTTGCATATTGAGCTTCACTTAATGTGTAGTTTTTGATTGTTGTGATTGCCATGCCTTGCATATTTAAACCGGACATGCATCATATTTGTTTGCGCATCATGTCATGCATATGTTGTGGTGTTGTTCATGTGTTGATTGTTGTTTCCGATTGCTTCTTCTCGATAGAGTTCCGAAACCGCTTCGGAGTGTGAGGATTCGTTCGTCTACGTCGGCTCGTCTTCTTCATGGATTCGTTCTTCTTCCAAGCGGGATCTCAGGCAAGATGATCATTTCCCTGGATACCATTACTATCATTGCCATGCTAGATGTCTCGTTTCTATCGTTGTCTCGCTACCTACCATTTGTATGTCAAGCCTCCCAAATTGCCATGAAAAGCCTCTAACCCTCCACTACCTAGCAAAACATTGTTTGGCTATGTTACTGCTTGCTCAGCCCTTCTTATAGCGTTGCTAGTTGCAGGTGCAAGCTCTTTCCATGTGCAACATGGATATCCTTTTGTTATATCACAATATTATTGCTATTTAATTTAATGCACATATATACTTGGTAAAGGGTGGAAGGCTTGGCCTTTTGCTCGGTGTTTTGTTCCACTCTTGCCGCCCTAGTTACTTGTGTACCGGTGTTATGTTCCATAAATGAGCGCTCCTAACATGCTCGGGGTTGTTATGGGGACCCCCTTGACTTTCGTTTTAGGATAAAGCTTGTCTGGCAAGGCCCAACATTGGTACTACATTTGCCTAATAATTAATAAACCTGCATAGGGAGTAATTAACCCGAGGATCTTTAATCAACCACCCGGGCCAGTGCTCCTCATGAGTGTTGGTCCAAACTAGAGTCGTGTGCGGGGCCAACCCGGGGCAACTCGGGTGATGTCTATCAGGCCACTGTACGCTGCGCTCATCTGGTCGTGTCCTGAGAACGAGATACGCGGCTCCTATCGGGTTATGTCGACACGCCGGGCGGTCTTGCTGGACTTGTTTTACCTTTCTTGAACGTCTTGTGCGAGGAATTCCGAAAATACTTCGGGCTATCTCGAGGTTGCGGTTTTCCAGTGGAATTGCCTAGGAAGATCACGAGGTTCGTGGTCGAGGTTATTCTCGCTGCGTGTGGTTAGTTTGTGATGGATGAGTAGGAGCACCCCTGCAGGGTTAAATCTTTCGGAAAGCCGTGCCCGCGGTTATGTGGCAAACTTGGAAACTTTGTTTAACACCCGGTCATAGCAAACTTGAAGTAAACTCAAATAAAATACACCAACCGTGTGCGTAACCGTGACTGTCTCTTCTCGTGAGTCCTTATCCGAGAGAGAACACGGTGGGGTTATGTTTGACGTAAGTAGGTGCTCAGGATCTTTTAGAGATCATTACTAGTTTACGTCCGTTTATTCGACAATCATCCCCCTTTATTCTTGTACTCGTAAGTTAGCCACCCAAATAAATGCTTAGCGCTTGCTGCAGCCTCACCACTTAACCTTACCTCACCCATTAAGCTTTAATAGTCTTGATACCCTTGGAAATGAGATTGCTGAGTCCCCGCGGCTCACAGATTACTACAACAACAGTTGCAGGTACAGGTAATGCGATGATATGACGTGAGCGCGATGCTTGTTTTGATTTGGAGTTCTTCTTCTTCTTCTTCATCGATCTAGGATGGGTTCCAGGCGGCAGCCTGGGATAGCAAGGATGGATGTCATTTTATCGTTTGTTTTCGTCCGTAGTCGGACCCTGCTCTTCTGTATGATGTTTGTATTTGTTGTTGTATTGATGTGATATTGATGTAGCTTGTGGCGAGTGTAAGCCAATTCCATATACTCACCTCTTCTGTACATGTACTTGTAATGATATCCATTCTTGCAACACGACGAGATGCGCTTCTATCCCTATCGAGGCCCTCGTGCCAAAATAAGGATAGGATCGCATCTTGGGCGTGACAAGTTGGTATCAGAGCCTGTACCGACCTAGGAGCCCCCTTGATTGATCGAACTTGGCCGAGTCGAGTCTAGTAAAAAAACTATTTTGAGTCTAGTTATATCGGAGAGTAGGATTCTTTTTACTCCTCTTCTATACTCTGGTGAGGTGTTCGACTTAGGAATTTTCATTCTACTCCTCTTCTCGCTCAAAAAAAAATTTTTTAGGATCACGCGGGTATTTTGGAATCTATATGATACCGATGTGACGGAGTTCTGTCTTGGTGCCTCCTGTCTGACTTGATTTCTTCCGGGGAGTTGAGCTCCAGGGGATTCTTGACACATCGTTATCATTCAGTTTCCTTAGTATCTCAGGACGGAGGATATTCGAAATTGCTTCAATACTGGTAGTGGCGAGAGGAGTCCGGCATCCCCAGTACTGGTGGAGAGAGTTCGGATGTACTGCCATACTTAGTATCGTTGTGATTACGAGTGTCTGAGGTAGATGAGTTTGCGGAGTTTCTTGGATTATGGTGTGGAAGGTTGCGGGTGCAGTTGTAGCTGATTACCTTGGGTACGTTCCTGGGTCCGCAACCCGAATCGCATAAACAAGAAAGACTTCGGGAATTCTTAGGTGGGAATTCAAGTAGTTACCTTGGTGTATCCTTCCAACAAATGCAAATGGGTTTGTATTTGTTTCCGGCTTAATTTGCAAGCCTCATCCTTTGTTTTGTTGGAGTATGGTTATTCGAGTTGCTTCGATGTCAAGTGGTGAATTCATATCTTTTTAAATGGTGTTCTCACATTTTTTATGGGAATGCTAATCCTTTTGTTCAACCGGAGTTGTCATGTCAATTCTTTCCAACCGGTGTGCTTCTCTTCTAGATGATTCGATCCCTTCCAAGTTTTGCAAGATCAATCCTCATATTCCTTTCTGGAGTTCGTCCCATCTGTCTCAAGTTGTATTTGTTTTTCCCACCCTCCCGCCCCTTTTCTTCAATAATTAAATTCTCATGCAAGTGCTTTTCTTTTCATGTCATGCTTCCGTTATCTTTTCTTCCATTTGATATCCGGTGATTCATTATGGAGATGCTCAAGTGATTCAAAGTTCATCATTCCTTGTATTGTTTTCTTTCCCGGTGGATTCAATTCAAGCTTTCGGTGCTCATCATTTCCTTTTCATTCTCTAAATGCTTTCCCATGTTGGAAGTTCTTATCCAAGCCTCTCTGTTTGTTCGTTTCTATTCTATCCGGTGTGGCAAGATATCTCAGAAGACTTTCATTTCCATTCAGATCCTCTTAAATTATTTTGAGGTTCTCACCTCATCAAGTTCTCAATTTGTACCAGTGCAATCTCTCTTTCTAAGCAATCATTTCAACGGTGTTTCCTTCAGTGGGCTCATAACCCACAGGTGTTCCCCAGGATCTTACCTGACTCTTCTAATCTTTTCCGGAGATCTCCTCAAGTTCTTTTCAATATGACGTAAGAATGAATTCCATCAGTCATATTCCTTCCCGAAGATCGCTTCTAAATCATTCTCATCATTGGCTCAACCTTTTCTTATTCATTATTCCGGAGTATCTCAGTAATTCTTGGTGGTGTTTCTCGCCATCATTCTCAGCATGAAGACCAAAGGAGTGTTTCTCTTAAATCTTATTCCGTTATCCTAGAGATTCATGGTTTCAGCTTCGTGCTATCCTCTTAATTGTTTTTGATAATGAGGAATTCCTTACATATCTATCCGGTGTATTTCTGAGTTATTGTCATTTCTCGATCCTCCGAAGGCCATCATTTCAGAAGATTTCTTCGTTCTCAGCTTTCAGCTTTCGTTCTCCAAGTCTTCTCAATTGTTGTCCCTTCGTTCGTATCTCAATTATTCCGGTGCTTCAATCAAGTTTTCCATTAGGCGGATCATGATCTCTTCATTCCGATGTATCTTATTCATTCATTATCATTCATTGCAATTCTTACCGGTGCTCTCGTTCAAGTCTTCTTTAAGCTGTTTATCTCTCTCTTCAGTTCTTTTCAAGAAGAATAAGTCGTATGCTAAATCCGTGCTTGTCAACAATTTAACTTGATGAAGGGTAGGCATAACATAATTCTTATTCTTGTCTGATCAATCGAGTCAATCCTTCTTCCAGAGGTTGTTCATGATATCAAATTCCCGATTCTAAGTTGTTCAACTTTTCTTTTCCGGAGTTCCAAGTTTCTCAAGTATCTCTTCGCGAAGCTTCATCTAAATCTCTGCAAGACCTCAATCTTGTTGATTTTGCATCCTTCAATTCTTTCTATCATCCTTTCGTTTCAGAGTTCTTTCCGGAGGTTCTTCATGGTGGTTCTTCAAGATTTTGTTGGAGGTCCTCAAGTATTCTTATATTACATTTCAAGTGCAATTCTTCTCCCTTATCTTTGAGATGGTGTATTAGCATTCTTGAGTCATGAGGAGTCTCGAAGAGAAGTTATCAAGAATGAGATATTAAATCCATCATTCCTTTCTTAGAGTTATCTTGGATTGGATTTCACCTAAAGCTCTTCCTAAAGATTGTTGCTATCATGGTGTTTATCAATGATCCAAGTTCTCCATGTATCCTCTTGTTGAAAGAAGCTTGCATATCTTGTTGCTCCCAAGCAATCAATTGTTTCCGTTAGTGGCAGGTTGTCACCTCATTATTTTGAGATGTTTTCCATAAGCCCACAACAAGTCTTTTCTTTCATTGATTGATTTCCAACAACTCCGTTCAATCTCTTCTTGGTAGGGATGCTTTTCTAATTCAATTGTGGTAGAAGTTGTCATTTTCTTCTCCGCTCTTTTCCTTCCATCGATCTAGCTTCTATTCTTATTCCGGAGGCCTTGTGATGTTGCTCTCTTCAATCTATCATCTTGTTTTGTCAAGATCATGTTCCTTCTTTGCTTATTCATTAACCGGAGTGTTGTGTCATCTTTTCAAGTTCTACCATCTTATAATTTTTTTCTCTCCTTCCTACCGAAGTGCTGCCGAAATTTCTTTTGAATTCTTGCTGTTCCTCATATCATTCTTCATCTCTTCCAACCTTCATGTTTCTATGGTTTCACTCGTTTGTCAAAGAAGCAACTAAGTTTTACCTCTTCCTCTTGCTCTTTCTCTTCCCCTTCTCATTCTAAGATCTCGGGTCGAGATCTCTTGTAAGTGGAGGAGAGTTGTAACAGCCCGGAACCGACGCTCCAGAAGATGCCCCTTTCTTTTCCATTGTCGTCGTGTGGTTCGAGTGGTTGTCGCATTTATCATCGCATCATTCGCATCATCTGCATAGCTTCGTCACTCGTTTTCGAAAACTTGCATCCGTTCGTAGTTGCCGGTTCGCTCCGTTCGTGTCGTCGACCGTTTTGAGACCAACCACACACGCACGCGCCCGCGGCATCGTTAAAATATTGTTTTTAAAAGTGTGTATAAAACTTTCTCGGATTGGGTCGGAACTTGGCGTGCGGTCGTAATATGTTGTAGGTGGACCGCCTGCCAAATTTCGTCGCGATCAGAGCTCGTTTGATACCCGGACCGTTAGTCCTAGAGCGGCTCCACCGCCGGTTTAATTGTCGGATGTTTTGCTGTTTTAAAAACCCTGCCGTCGGGCCACCACTTCCCTCTCTTCTCAGCCCAACCCTCTCTACACAGCCCACCTAGCCCACCTAACCCAACCTCGCGACCGGAGCCGTCCGATTACGATCGCACGGCTCGAAAACGGTGCAAAACCCCCTCTCCTAGCCTCCCTGCCTATAAATAGGTGCCCTAGGCGTCCAGATCGGGAAACCCTAGCCCCATGCCTCGAATTCCGTGCCCACCAACCTCCAGCCGCCACTCCACCGCGCCTGCCTCCCACCTACCACCCGGACATGTCCGGGCGACCGCAGAGCCCGCAGTCCCGCAGCCGCTCTCCTCCCGAGCTCGCGCCGCCGCCTCCCTGCGCAAGGAGCCGAGCTCCCGTAGCCTCGCTAAGTCGCCGGCCCCGCCGCCGCGCCCCTCCGGCGACCTTGCCGCCTCCCGCCGTGGCCGGAGCAGCCTAGCTCCGCCGCCGTCAAGCCCCGAGCCGCCGTCGGAGCCCTTGCCTCCATCGCCCGCGGCCAGCCCCGTCGTCCTCCGGCCCGGATCCGGCGAGATCCCGGCCGGATCCGTTCGATCCGCCGCCGCCTTGCGCCTTCGCCTCGAGACCCTCCGCCGGGGTCGCGTCGTCCTGTGCCAGCGCCGTCGCCGGCCACGTCCCCCTCTGCTTCGACCAGGAGGGTCGCGCCGCCAGCCCGCTTCGCCCCGTCCGCGTTGACCGTGGCGCTCGGTCGCGTGGGCCTGCTGCGCCGACCGCCCATCAGGCCTCCTCTGCTCAATGGGCCGAGCCCATTGGTGAGCCCCAGTCGCCCTATCCAGCGCCCGTGCGCAGTAAAACTATATTGCGTCCTGAGCTTTTAGTAATTTCAGGAGGCCTAAAATTCGCATCGCTCATATATAATTAACCGTGCACCGGATCGAGATAATTTATACATGTAAAGTGCTCAGAAAAATGTGTAGGATAATCATATGCCATTTTCATCGATGATAAAAATACTTACACCCGTTGTTTGCATCATTTTGCATAAATGCATTATTTCGTGTCGAGCATATTTAATTAATCGTGCATCCAAATTAATCCAACAATATATTAAAAAAATGTTCATATTATCGGCATCGCATTTTCATGCATGACAAACTTGTCCATTGTAATATTTGCATTTAACTTGCATTTATAATTGCTAAAAGGGGATTAGGCCATAAACTTGCATAAGTAATTGTGACATATTTTCTTACATGAACCTATGCATATTATATGTGTTTTCGGGGTAGGAAAATCCATAGAAATTAACTGTGCATTTAGTTTTGTCATTGGAAGAAGTTTGAGTGCATGTCATTTTTGCCATGATGCCCTTTTGTCTATTTCGTGTGATTTAATCCATGCATGATATGAAATAATTTTGAACACGAGATATGCCCTCGGACATGTATGCTAGGCCCTGGTATTTTTGGTTGTCATAGAAATGCATGTTTAGGTGTTGTTTCCTTGTTGCCATCATGCTATAAAAATCTGATGTTTTGAGGGTCCAAAATATTTCTAAGTCTGGAAATCTGTTATTTTGTTGCTGTGTTGCGATGTGATTTGCTAGTGTTCTAGGAGTCTTTTGGTGATGCCACCAAGTAGTCTTTTGTTAAGCATGTTATGCTCTTTCATGTTGTGCCATTAGTTTGCATAAATAGGTTTTGCATCATAATTATTTCTGTTGCTCAATATGTCAATCTGTTAAAAACTGCTGCACATGACTATCCTAATTTTCACTAAGTCTGAGAATCTGTTTTCTTCAATATGCCATGTTGTGTTGATGGTTGCCATGGATCTGAGCATAATTTGATGTTGCTATAAAGTAATGAATTGTAATGCATCATGTCCTCTACCATGCTGTTAATTTTCATGCCATTATATGCCCTGTAGCATATAGTTTTACTGCTGTCAATATGCCTCCATAAAAATCTGCCATGCTAAAAACTGTTATTTTCACTAAGTCCTAATCTGCCATATTTTGTTGCCATGTTGAGAGCTTCCTACCATGCGATCCATGATTCTTTTGAGTATGATATGTGAAGTTGGAATGAAGTGTATGTTGTATGCTACTGCCCCATGCTTAGTTTGTGCATTTTAGAATCTTGTAGCTTGTTGTTTTCATGTGTGCAAAATGCTATCTTGCTGTTTTGGGCAGATTTCATCTAAAACTTGTGTTGCTTGTTATTGTTGAACCGTAGCTCCGTTTTGAACATGTTGCATATGTAACTTGCTTAGGATTTCATGTAGCATCATAATAACTTGCTGCATTCATGATTCGAAGTGTTGTGGTTGTCATTTTCATGCATTTTGCATTCATGTCACGTGCATCTTGTGAATGTCATATCTTTTAGACCGTAGCTCCGTTTGAGATGTTCTATATATGTAAATCGACTAGAATGACGCGTAGAATTGCATGGTATACTTTATTTCCCTGTTTAATAAATATAAAATATGGTTAGTTCAGATCTGGACCAATTTCGAAATTAACATATGGGGTCGTTTCGGAAATGCTATATGTTGTTTCCGGCCTCATTTAAACTTGCCTAGATGTGTAGTTTACTTATGCTTCACCTCTTGCCATGTTTAACAACATTTAATATTGTTGTGTACCTAAACGAGAGTGAACTAAATATTCAAATGTGGAGTTTCGTCAATATGCAACTCGTTGCATATTGAGCTTCACTTAATGTGTAGTTTTTGATTGTTGTGATTGCCATGCCTTGCATATTTAAACCGGACATGCATCATATTTGTTTGCGCATCATGTCATGCATATGTTGTGGTGTTGTTCATGTGTTGATTGTTGTTTCCGATTGCTTCTTCTCGATAGAGTTCCGAAACCGCTTCGGAGTGTGAGGATTCGTTCGTCTACGTCGGCTCGTCTTCTTCATGGATTCGTTCTTCTTCCAAGCGGGATCTCAGGCAAGATGATCATTTCCCTGGATACCATTACTATCATTGCCATGCTAGATGTCTCGTTTCTATCGTTGTCTCGCTACCTACCATTTGTATGTCAAGCCTCCCAAATTGCCATGAAAAGCCTCTAACCCTCCACTACCTAGCAAAACATTGTTTGGCTATGTTACTGCTTGCTCAGCCCTTCTTATAGCGTTGCTAGTTGCAGGTGCAAGCTCTTTCCATGTGCAACATGGATATCCTTTTGTTATATCACAATATTATTGCTATTTAATTTAATGCACATATATACTTGGTAAAGGGTGGAAGGCTTGGCCTTTTGCTCGGTGTTTTGTTCCACTCTTGCCGCCCTAGTTACTTGTGTACCGGTGTTATGTTCCATAAATGAGCGCTCCTAACATGCTCGGGGTTGTTATGGGGACCCCCTTGACTTTCGTTTTAGGATAAAGCTTGTCTGGCAAGGCCCAACATTGGTACTACATTTGCCTAATAATTAATAAACCTGCATAGGGAGTAATTAACCCGAGGATCTTTAATCAACCACCCGGGCCAGTGCTCCTCATGAGTGTTGGTCCAAACTAGAGTCGTGTGCGGGGCCAACCCGGGGCAACTCGGGTGATGTCTATCAGGCCACTGTACGCTGCGCTCATCTGGTCGTGTCCTGAGAACGAGATACGCGGCTCCTATCGGGTTATGTCGACACGCCGGGCGGTCTTGCTGGACTTGTTTTACCTTTCTTGAACGTCTTGTGCGAGGAATTCCGAAAATACTTCGGGCTATCTCGAGGTTGCGGTTTTCCAGTGGAATTGCCTAGGAAGATCACGAGGTTCGTGGTCGAGGTTATTCTCGCTGCGTGTGGTTAGTTTGTGATGGATGAGTAGGAGCACCCCTGCAGGGTTAAATCTTTCGGAAAGCCATGCCCGCGGTTATGTGGCAAACTTGGAAACTTTGTTTAACACCCGGTCATAGCAAACTTGAAGTAAACTCAAATAAAATACACCAACCGTGTGCGTAACCGTGACTGTCTCTTCTCGTGAGTCCTTATCCGAGAGAGAACACGGTGGGGTTATGTTTGACGTAAGTAGGTGCTCAGGATCTTTTAGAGATCATTACTAGTTTACGTCCGTTTATTCGACAATCATCCCCCTTTATTCTTGTACTCGTAAGTTAGCCACCCAAATAAATGCTTAGCGCTTGCTGCAGCCTCACCACTTAACCTTACCTCACCCATTAAGCTTTAATAGTCTTGATACCCTTGGAAATGAGATTGCTGAGTCCCCGCGGCTCACAGATTACTACAACAACAGTTGCAGGTACAGGTAATGCGATGATATGACGTGAGCGCGATGCTTGTTTTGATTTGGAGTTCTTCTTCTTCTTCTTCATCGATCTAGGATGGGTTCCAGGCGGCAGCCTGGGATAGCAAGGATGGATGTCATTTTATCGTTTGTTTTCGTCCGTAGTCGGACCCTGCTCTTCTGTATGATGTTTGTATTTGTTGTTGTATTGATGTGATATTGATGTAGCTTGTGGCGAGTGTAAGCCAATTCCATATACTCACCTCTTCTGTACATGTACTTGTAATGATATCCATTCTTGCAACACGACGAGATGCGCTTCTATCCCTGTCGAGGCCCTCGTGCCAAAATAAGGATAGGATCGCATCTTGGGCGTGACAGTAGCCTGCTTGACAAGTTGGGTAAACTCATGAAGGATGACTGCAATTTGGAGAGCAGCATGAAGAGACATATCGAGTCTTTCTCAGAAGACCTGGCAAACATTCACAAAGACCTCCCCAATCTTGGAAAGCTTGATGGGGTAGAGATTTGGATTGATGAAGTCCGGGAGCTTTCATATAACATTGAGGATATGGTTGACAGCTTTGTGGTGCGCGTCGAGCTTGATTCCAGTGGGAGTGGATTAAGGGAGCTCCCACATGAGGGGCTTAAGTTCTTTGAGAATGACATGACGACTGACCATCGGGTTGGTGATGTGATCACAAACATCAAGAACCAAGTTCAGGCCATGGTCGACACGCAAAAGAAGTACAATTTCGATGTCCACAATATCAGAGCTAATGCAACCGCAAAAGCTCCCATTGACCCTCGGATGGGTATATACATAAATAAAGAACAACTCATTGGCATTGAGGCGCGAACAGATGAGCTAATAAGGTTATTTGAGGGGGATGGTAATGTATTAAAGAAAGAGCTCAAAATAGTCTCCATTGTTGGATTGGGAGGACTAGGCAAGACCACACTTGCAAAGGCATTGTATGACAAGCTTAAGGCACAATACCATTGTAGTAGTTTTGTTCCGCTGGGTCAGAATCCAGATATGAAGAAAGTTTTGATGCACATTCTCTCTGCATTTGGAATTAAATTCAGTACTTCAAACTTGGAAGTGTGGCAGCTAAAAGACAATCTCGAAGAATTTCTCAAGGAAAAAAGGTGCACATACCCCCCCCCCCCCCCCCCCTCCACACACACACACAAACATTGATTATTCAAATTCAATATTTTCTATATAACTTGGCATGCCCTTTTACTTTTTACTAATTTTCAGGCTATTGGTTGTGGCATCCACTAATCCACATGTAGTGGATTGCTTTACATAGATATATGAAATTATAGATAATCCACACAGCTAAATTCCACTACTACTTTGTTTCTTACATGTGTCGTATTTTTTGCAGACACTTCATAGTAGTTGATGATATATGGGATTCTGAAGCATGGGGTCTTATTTCATCTGCTTTTCCAAGAAATAACCATGGCAGTAGAGTGATAACGACAACAAGGAATGAACTTGTTGGTCATGCCTGTTGTGAGCATGAAAGCAAATATGTTTATAGGATGAAACCACTCAGTGAAGAAGACTCAAGAAGCCTATTTCTAAGAAGAATATTTGGTAAAGGAAAAGATTGCCCTGATGCACAGAAAGGCATTTCAACTGATATTCTGAAAAGATGTAGTGGTATGCCACTTGCTATCAATAGTATAGCAAGCCTTCTAGCTGGTGATGAGTCAGGATCAAACTGGGAGTATGTATGGAAATCTTTGGGTGGTTTGACCAAAGGAGATGATGTTAAAAATATGAAGAAAATATTGGATCTTAGCTACATATATCTTCCTGATCATCTTAAGACATGTCTGCCTCATGTTTGTATGTATCCAGAGGATCACGAGATAGATAAAAATGATTTGAAGAGGCAATGGGTAGCCGAGGGTTTCGTGGTGAGTACAAATGGTCGGTTGGATGCCGAGGAGGTCGCTGAAACCTACTTCAAAGAGCTCATCAACATGTGTATGATCCAACCTGGGAGGATAGACGAGTACAGTAATGAAGTGATGTCTTGCACGGTACATGACATAATTCTTGATCTTATGAGATCCAAGTCATCTGAAGAGAATTTTATTCATGTAATTGATGGTTCCAAAGATAAGACAAGTGCACACAGAGAGATCCGTCGAATCTCAGTCCATGGCAATAATGAAGAGGAAAATTCAATTTTTGAAACAATCAACGGGTCATTATTACATGCTCGCTCAGCCTTCTTTGCTGGTGTTCAAGTCTCACATGTACCTTCTTTGCTGGTGTTCAAGTACATCCGAGTTCTACACATTGAATATACCTGTGACGTGGATGACGTAGACCTCACTGGTATCACTGGGTTGTTTCTGCTAAGGTACTTAAAGATTAAGAACATTTTTGCGTTGTTGAAGCTACCTGGTCAAATAAAGGAGTTGCAGCAATTGGAGACAATAGATTTTGGTGAAGCTAGCTTAGAAACTCATCCATCAGATATTGGGAGTTTGCCATGGTTATCGCATCTCAAGTATGATACATACAATGGACCTGGCATGGCGTTGCCTGAAGGAGTCAAGCGGCTGAAATTGCTGCGCACCCTAGAAGGCGTACATCTGTATGAAAGCTCGCCAGAGATATCAAGGGCATCGGAAAACTGACAAGCTTGAGAAAACTTCAGATCTTTTTGGAGGAGTTTAAGCATTCAGAGGAAGAAACCACCACTACTATGCGTATGAGTGCCTTGCACTCTTCGATCTCTATGCTTTCCGCCAGCCTCAGGACCCTTACTTTGGGAGTAGCCTCCCGAGAAGAAACCCGATTTGGGTTTCCACAGATTCATTTGAATGCCCCCCGAGGCTGGAGCAGCAAGGCCCTATTATATTCCCTGAAGGTTCTGCTATTGTGGAGCTCGATCTGGGATGCTGCAGGTTTGAAAGGTGCCCCGGGTGGATTAGTCAGCTCCGCAACCTCCAAAAGTTTTCAGTTGTCGTGAGGGAGGTGGCTGATGGTCTCAGTATGGTTGCATGGTTGCCTTCACTTTCCTATTTATGGTTCGAGATTCATTGTGATATACGTGAAGAAGAAAAGGAAGAAAATGTAGTCATCCCTGGTACTGGCAGCGGGGCATTCAAAGCACTCAAAAGGCTGATTTACCGTAGTCCAAAGGCGGCACTGACCTTTGAACCGGGGGCTATGCCAAAGCTAGAGAAGCTTGACTTGCATCTCCGTTACGAGATGACTCCCCAATTGCTACCGGTTGGCATCCAGCACTTGCCAGCTCCCACCCTACGAGTAATTAATTACAAATCTGTTTATTGTGGGAACAAAATGACCCGGGAGAATACTGGGGTTCAGACGAATGTAGAGACAAACAAATAAAATACAACGGAATGTTGCGGGCCATGTTGGAGAAAGCATTTAATCAGTGTCATCCTGGAGCTGTAATCAAGGTTTCCTTTGGTGTGTTCCGGCATTGGGCCCTGCACGGGGCCGTCACCGATGAGATCGAGAAGCTGGCAGCCGATCTCCGCATCCTGCACGACCTCCTGGTGAAGCTCTCGAACGCGCAGGACCCTCCCGTGGCCGCGAGGTACTGGATGAAGGAGGTGCGCGAGCTGTCCTACGACATGGCTGACTGCGCCGACCAGTTCGTCCGCGCCGATGACCGTGCCAAGATTCATAGAGCTGCTCGCCGGAAGATTATCACCCGGTTGAAGGTCAGCCGCCTTCCGGAGAGGCGGAAGTGGCGCCCGTGGATCGCCGACAAGGTCTTTGAGTTCAGGAGTCGGGCGCAGGAGGCAACTCAGCGGTACTGGAGGTATAATTTTGAAGATTGGGCCTCCAATCCTGGAAACTCAGGTGTCGGCGGCAGCCCTGAGCTTCCGGTTGTTTCGCTGGATCCAGGTGATCTAGTTGGCATAGAAGGCCCAATGGATGAGCTTCACCTACGGTTGACCAGTGGAGGAGAGCAGCTCAAGGTAGTGTCAGTTGTCGGTGTGGGGGGAATTGGCAAGACCACTCTTGTACAAAAATTGTGGGGTAAGCTCCAGGGACAGTTCGAGTGCCGGGCATTTGTGCGGACAGCCCAAAAGCCCGATATGAGGGGAATCATCAGGAGCATACTCTCGCAAGTCCGTCGGCACCAACCGCCGGGCCATGGTGAGATGCACCACCTGATCCGCGGTCTCAGGGAATATCTACGTGATAAGAGGTACTAATACTAACAAGAATGACATTTCATGAAACATGTGCTATGGCATCATATAAAAATCACAGAGTCAGAGGTGATCTTTCTAGCCAATCATGGTGTGTGCTGTATACCTGAACTTTCTGAATCCTCATGTCCCACAGAAACTAATGCTGTACAAAAGCTTATTTTCATTTTTTCCGTTTGATATTATCAGTTGGTGTTTGGCTAATAGGCATATTTGTTTAAAACATTTGTCAGGTACTTTATTATAATTGATGACTTATGGGCTACATCAGTATGTGATGTTTTAAGTCGTGCTTTTCCAGACGGTAAATGTCGCAGCAGAATAATAACCACAACAGAAATTATGGAAGTAGCTTTGGCATCCTGTGATTTTTGCCCTGAGAATATTTATAAGATGGAATCTCTTAGTGATGATGACTCACAGAAATTATTACTCCAAAGAATTCTTGTCTCAGGAAACCAACAGTTGGATAATGTTTTGCCTCAGATTAAAAGAAATTGTGTTGGCTTGCCACTAGCAATCATCATTGCAGCCAGTATTTTAACAAGCCAACCTGAGAAATTAGAGCAATTGGGATGTATGCAAAATTCTTTTGGGACAAATCGTACCATGGAAGGGTTTATGGGACAAATATTGAACATTCGTTTTAATAGTCTTCCACATTATTTGAAGACGTGTCTGCTTTATTTTAGTACCTATCCAGAGGGCTTCCTATTCTTGAAAGGTGATTTGGTGAAGCAATGGGTGGCTGAGGGTTTTATATGTGCAAAAGAAGGGGAAGACATGGAGGAAGTTGCAGGGAACTATTTTGACGAGCTTGTCAGTACAGGCCTGATCCAAGCTATGTATATGAACTATAATTATGAGGTTTTGTCTTATTCAGTGCATCACATGGTACTTGATCTCATTACATACAAGTCCATCGAAGAGAACTTCATCACTGTAGTGGATTATTCTCAAACGGCAATACCAGTTACTGATAAAGTTCGTCGATTGTCGCTCCACTTTGGCAGTGCAACTCACGCATCTATGTCAGCAAGTATTGGATTATCACAAGTTCGATCACTGTTCTTTTCTGGCTTGTGTCACTGTGTGCCTTCTTTCATGGTGTTTAAGCTTCTTCGAGTTCTAGTTCTTCATTTATGGGGTGATATTGGAAACACGAGTTTCAGCCTTGAAGGAATTCGTGAACTGTTTTGGCTGAGATATTTGCAGGTCATATGTAATGTCACTGTACAGCTTCCAGATCAGATTGAACCGATGAAACACTTGGAAACACTGGAAATAAATGCAGGAGTATGTGCTGTTCCACCGGACATTGTTCGACTTTCGAACTTGTTGCATCTCCGTCTTGGAAGTGGGACAAATCTACCAGACGGGGTTGGGTGCATGAGATCTCTACGTACACTCATGTATTTTGACCTTGACAGCACCTCTGAAGACAATCTATCGGACCTTGGCAAGCTGACAAACCTGCGGGATCTTCATCTCACCTATTCTTCAACACTATCTAGTGAACATTTGAAGAAAAAATTGATAGCTCTGGCCACTTCACTTGAGAAACTGGGTAACCTCAAATCTTTCACGTTGGCTTCTGGTGCTGCGGGCATGGCTGTTCTTTTTGATGGCTCGAGCAGCATGTACTCTACTCCTGTCTTTCTCGAGAGACTTGAGTTGTTACCACCGATTTGCATCTTTTCCAGATTTCCCAAGTGGTTTGGACAACTCCACAAACTTCGCGTTTTGAAAATTGCTGTTAGAGAATTGCTGATGAATGATATTGATAGCCTCACTGGATTACATTCCCTTACAGTTCTCGCGTTGTGTGTTCAGACAGCTCCTGAGAAAAGGATTGTCTTCAACGATGGGGCTTTCCCAGTTCTCAAGTATTTCAAGTTCAGATGTGGTGTACTTTATATGTCTTTCATGTCAGGAGCCATGCACAATCTTCGGAGACTTAAGCTGCATTTCAATGCTCATATTGGGGAGAAGTATGACAATATGCTTGCTGGAGTTGAGCACCTTTTAAATCTCCAGGACATTGCTGCACAAATTGGGGCCGCCACCGAAGCTGACATGAGGGCTTCTGAGTTGGCATTCAAGGACGCCATTAGCAAGCATCCAAGGTGTCCTAATTTTAATGTAAAATGGGTGGATCCAGTCGAGGAAGAATATCATTCTACAGAAAAACAGTATCAGAGGCAAGAAAGAGGGTTATCAGGTGAAAAACATGGGGTTCTAGAGAAAGCTGAAGCTACAAACAAATATGCTGATGACTGGTACGGATCTTTCTTATTCTAGCAGTAATTCTTCGCATGATCACAGTTTTTTCATTCATTTCTTTTCCTCCAGTCTTAACATTATTCCCTGGGCAAAAAAAATATTACCTGAAAGACCCAAGTGCTATAACAAATCTTTATTGGAAATTTCTCTGCACCGTAAAACATTGTACAATGAAGTTGTGCTGTATTATCAGTTTTATCTTGTCATCTGGTAATGTCTTAACCAAAATTAAATGTGTTGTCCTCAGGTTGTCTCAAGATTCTGACCTGCCATCTAGTGTCACTTCATGTCGCCAAAAGTCAGGTATTTCTGTTTCTTTCATGCCCCATGTACATGCAGATGATTGCTCGTTCTAAAGCAATATTCGAACTGGTAGTTGCAGAATCAAAAGCATCACAGGCAACCGAAGTTGCTGAATCAAAAGCGTCACAGGCAGTCGAAGTCGCGGAATCAGAAGCGTCACATGCTACCGAAATTGAAGAATCAGAAGTGTCACCAGCAACCAAAGTTGCAGAATCAAAAGCGCTGTCGGCGTATCCGCATAAAGTGAGTTCCCTCTTAAACAAGCTGAAAAGGCATCATCGTTTACCATGTAATACTTGTACCTGAAAAGTCCATAGCTTGAATTTTTTTTTTGAAAACACAATGAGGTCAGAGCTCGACTATAAGTAGTTTTAACGAAGTCTGATTGGCAAAAAATGTGAATCAAACATTGTGAGGTTCCACATAGTTGCTTGAAGACTTCCGTAGTCAGGTCCTTCATGATGACATGCACAATTCTTATAAATGCACTTCTATTTTCATAAAAAGGACAACCCAGTGCTAGAAGCTCTCACTTATGTTCAACCCAATCCTTTGGAGCCTGGTGGCTGTATATGGTGCCGCTCAAGAGGAGTTTAAATCTGCGTTTCTAAAAGAACTTGTTAATACCTGTCGAAACAATCCCCATCCCATGTTAATCGGGGGGGATTTTAATATCCTTCGATATCAGCAGGAAAAAAACAATGACCGGTTTGACACTAGGTGGCCTTTCCTCTTTAATGCTGTTATTGACAGTCTGGATCTGAGGGAGATCACGATGTCTGGTCGTCAGTATACCTGGGCCAATAACCGATCAGTGCCAACCTTTGAAAAACTTGACCGGGTGCTAGTTACCACCGACTGGGAATATAAATATCCTCTAGCCTCGGTTCGGGCACTAGAAAGACTTGAGGCCTTATCGGATCACGCTCCTTTGCTAACCGATTTTGGACAACCAATCCCAAGTTCTAACCGTCACCAGTTTAAATTTGAACTGGGATGGCTCACTAGAGAGGGATTTCATGACCTGGTTAAGAAAGTGTGGGCGCATCAACCTCGCGGTAACACACCCATTCAACGATGGAATAATCGAATTCGCGCCTTGCGTCGATTCCTTCGTGGATGGGCCAAGCATACTGCTGGCATCTACAAAAAAGAAAAACTGCGACTATCTACCTTAATCGATTCCCTTGATAAAATAGCGGAGGTGAGGCCTCTGTCTGCTGTTGAGATTGAGCAAAAAAAGCAATCTAAATGAGCAGATTGCCCGCCTACTACGCGAGGAAGAGATTAAATGGTACCAACGTTGCAAGGCGGATTCGCTTGTGCAAGGTGATGATAATACGAAATACTTTCAAATGCTCGCCAATGGCAGACATAGAAAGAAACGCATATTCGCCCTTGACCAGGAGGAAGGCCGAATTGAGGGGGACGCACCACTTAGAACTTTTATTACTAAGTATTACAAAGAGCTTTTTGGACCTTCAGCTGAAACAAATTTTCAGTTGGATGAATCTGTTACTCATGACATTCCTCAAGTTACGGAAGCGGAAAATGAATTCCTAATCTCCCCGTTCTCTGAGGAGGAAATTCGAACCGCGGTGTTTCAAATGGAACACAACAAGGCTCCGGGTCCGGATGGATTTCCCGCAGAGTTCTATCAATGTTTTTGGGACGTGATTAAGGCAGACTTGGTTCAGTTGTTTAACCAACTGCATACTGAAGACCTTGATATTTCTGGTTTAAACTTTGGGGAAATTATCCTATTGCCTAAGATTAAGGAGGCTAGTCGTATTCAACAATATCGACCGATTTGCCTTCTAAATGTAAGTTTTAAAATCTTTACGAAGGTCGCAACTAATCGGTTGAACGGGGTGGCTGACCATGTCGTAAAACCCACTCAAACAACATTTATGCAGGGCCGCAACATATTAGATGGAGTGGTCGTCCTGCACGAAACTGTACATGAGCTTCACCGAAAAAAGTTGAATGGTGTCATTCTTAAAATAGATTTTGAAAAAGCCTACGATAAAGTTAAGTGGCCCTTTCTGTTGCAAACTTTGCGCATGAAGGGGTTTTCACCAAAATGGTGTCGATGGGTAGAGAGCTTTGTTTCTGGAGGCAGTGTGGCCATAAAAGTTAATGATGACGTTGGCAACTATTTTCAGACAAGGAAGGGGCTTCGCCAAGGGGACCCCGCTTCTCCTATTTTGTTTAACATTGTGGCCGACATGCTAGCTACCCTTGTTGAGCGGGCTAAGCTGGACGGTCAAATTAGTGGTGTCATTCCACACTTGGTAGAAGATGGGCTATCTATTCTACAATATGCGGATGACACTATACTATTCATGGATCATGATCTAGATAAGGCAAGAAATCTCAAGTTGCTCTTATGTGCTTTTGAGGAACTTTCTGGTCTCAAAATTAATTTTCATAAGAGCGAACTTTTTTGCTTTGGCGATGCTGCAGAATCAGCACCTGAGTATGCTGAGATTTTTGGATGCCAGCTCGGGCAGTTTCTGATTCGATATCTGGGTATTCCCATACACTATCGGCGTTTAACTATCGCTGAGTGGAAGCATGTGGAAGAGAGACTTGAGAAACGATTAGCCAGTTGGAAGGCCAAACTCTTGTCTTACGGGGGACGATTGATCTTGATCAATTCTGTCCTAAGCAACATGGTTTTATATATGTTGTCATTCTTCCACCTACCGAAAGGGGTTCTCCAGCGACTAGACTACTTTAGATCCAGATTTTTTTGGCAGTGCGATAACGAATCCAAGAAATATCGACTGGCTAAGTGGAGCGTATTATGCAGACCTAAAAGTCAAGGGGGGCTGGGAATTCAAGACCTTGAGATTAAAAACATTGCTCTTCTCAGCAAATGGGTTTACAAACTACTCACTGAGAATGGAGTATGGCAGGAAATCATTCGCAACAAGTATGTGGGATCCAATGCCATTTCTCAAGTTCATTGGAAACCTGGGGATTCACATTTTTGGAGTGGCGTGATGAAGGCCAAGGAATTCTTTTTCCAATTTGGGACCTTCTCGGTTAGGGACGGTTCTCAGGTTCGATTCTGGGAAGACATCTGGCTAGGGAACAACCCACTAATGATGCAATATCCGAGCTTGTACAGGATTGTCAGACATAAATTTGTCACGATCAAACAAGTGTTAGGACAACAAAACCCTGATATTTCTTTCCGTAGGGACCTTATAGGCCCTCGCCTGGCAGCATGGAATGAATTACTCACTCGCCTGGAGGACATTCAACTGTCAGGTGAGCCGGACATTTTTCGATGGAACTTGCATCAGAATGGCAAATTTTCAGTCAAATCCATGTATGATGCAATGGTTCATTGTGATGTTCCAGTTGATAACAGGAAATTGTGGAAGCTCAAAATTCCTCTAAGAGTGAAGATTTTCCTCTGGTTTCTAAATAGAGGAGTCATCCTAACTAGAGATAATCTGGCACGACGAAACTGGCATGGGTCCAAGACATGTGTCTTTTGCCAACATGACGAGTCTATTAAACACTTATTTTTTGAGTGCAAGTTCGCTCGGGCAGTTTGGGCCATAGTTCAAGTAGCTTCAAATTTATACCCACCACGTAGTGCACGGAATATGTTCGGCAACTGGTTGCGGGGTATTGATAAACAATTTTCTGCACATATTCTTGTGGGAGCGGCGGCCTTATGCTGGGCACTGTGGCTTACCAGGAATGATGTGATTTTTAATAATAAATGTGTCTCATCTCCTATGCAGGTTATTCATGCTTGTACACGATGGCTCCGTACTTGGTCTATCCTGCAGAGGCCGGAGGACAGGGACCTTTTTATGATGGCGTCTACACGGCTGGAGCGTACGGCCAGGGAGGTTTTCTACCCCCATGGATGGCGGTGTGATCTACGGATAGGATCTGCCACTCCTTAGGCTGGACATGATTTATTTGCTTGGCATTGTTTCGAATTATGTTTATTTTTAGGGTACTCTGGACTTTTTGGCTGTGTGCATCTAGTTATGCAGAGGCCGGGCTTTCTGTCGATGCGATTGTATCACCTCGATATATCTATTCAATGAAATGTCCTTTATCGAAAAAAACATCATGTTTTTTTTACATAATGTCAACATGCATCATAATGCATAGTTTCGTATGACCATCTATCAGTCGGCATCATTGCTGAAATTTTCCAGCATTTACTTTTTGAGGATTTCAGTTCTGGTTACTCTAGAACTAATAATCTCCTGACTATACTTATTAAGTCCTCAACATAGGTTTGTTAGCAGAAATTCTCAGCATAGTTTGGAATGTTCTGAAAGTTTTTATTTGTATTTGTTCTCCTCAAAATGGTAAATCCTGATATCCTATGGATTGTGTATTTCCTTCATTCCTTGTGAATTACAAATCATATTGCTCTTGATAAAAAAATGTCAATTTCTATACTAATTTATCTCATTTAAACAGCAACCACGCATTCCTAGATTTGGGGACTGGGAAAACAGTGTGGGCGTCGATTACGCACAGATGAACGTGGGTGCACGGAAGAACAAGAAAACAGGCATTTATTTCGGTCCAAATGAGCCAGGACATCACCCTGAAGCTCCTCCCAGGTCACCTTTGAATCCATCAGTATTTACACCTGATCCTCGAGAACAGGGTGCAAGCACTCCACTACATGGACCTGTGCCACGACGACACACAAATCCTCAGCCGGAGCAAGGGGGCTACGGTAGCACACCCAGAAGCCTTTCCAGAAATGCTGCAGGATCTGCTGCACCAATGCGCATGGCAGCTGGAATGCAGGCTTCAGAAAGGAGGGCAGTATTGCATGGAAGTTGCAGCGGAATGCATCATGTAAACAAGGCTACAACACAGTATATTATAATCCTTGATTTATTATTCCTCTCGAAATATATGTGCACCCATGTCTGGATAATGAACTGTTGTTTTTGCATTTTTGGAATCCAGCCTGAACATGGCGCGGCTTTTCCACGATTCGGTGACTGGGATGAGGCTAACGCAGCAGCTGGCGAAAAATTTACGGAAATCTTCGAGAGGCTGAGGGATGATAAATTATCGCGTGACACTTCTGCCAGGCAACAGTCATCTGGTAATCGCAAAGAGGAAAAAAAGGTGACACAGGTATATAAATGCAGCCCCTAAGTAAAAGTCTTCAGTATCTGCTAGCATTGATTTGCTTATCTTTGTTTGATTTAAGAATTTCGACTGCATACCACTTCTGCAAATTGGTAATCATATCATGCATTTTTGTAAGGGAATTGATAGATTTATTATCATGTATTATATCCATGACAAAATCAACTTGAAATAAGCAATTTGGTAATAGAGTTCTGTTGCTGGCAGCAAGTAATTATTTTTGTGCTTCATCTAATACTTCTTAGACTACTTATTTATTGTACTTGTATCACAATTTCTTAAAGCACATTTAGTGGAATAAAATGTCTACAAAATGTGCAAATATAACTTGAATTAATTGATCTAGTATCACAAAACTATCCAGCCACTTGATGTTAAACTTTACCTTGACCGTTAATAATGAGTACTTTATACAAAAGCTGTTCTAGATTACCTTAATTTCGTACGATCCTACCATTAATGAAAATAAGTATTATATTGATGATTCGTAGTGACCTTCTAATCCACTATATGCTAGGTCTCTAGCAGACGAGAGTGGCAGGCTTCGGTCAAAAAATTAATCTGTAATGAATAAATAGTGTGCTTAGCAAATTTAATGTGTAAGGTATAAGGTACAACTAAATTCTTACACAATTAATCACATTTGACATGCATATTTGTTACACCAGTAGAGAAACAACAATATCTGCTTTATTTGTACTGGTTACTGGTAGATCTCAATAGTTTGGAGTATGGACATAATGATGTTAGTGATGTCATTGCTGGATCACCACTTTTTGCTGAAAGGCAATGTTTTGTGTCTATCTTTCTGTTCGAAGTATGCAAGCAGCATTATCTGTTTCGATTTCGTTCTCCACATGATATTTGACAGACATTTTATTCATCAATTGACCATTTTTCTCTTTTCTCCAGGCATGTCATTGCTGTATACTTTGACAAAATGGGGATACAATCACAGAGATTTCTGGTAAACTTCCTGGATCCTGGAGGGAGTGTGCACAGCAGAAACATCACGTGAGGTTCCCCGGCCACCACCGCACGCCTCCCCGGCAGCTCCGAGTGATTCTTCCGCCGCCGCTGCGCGCCTCCACGGCCACCAAAAATTCCTACCTATATCTCGCGTCCTGCCTCCGGTTTCGAGCTCCCCTTCTTCGCTTCTTCTCCACCAGCAGCTCCACAGCCTCCCACGCTGGCTCTGCTGGTCAGGCATTCCCTCGTTGTGCCGAAAGGACTGACGAGCTCCTCCCCCCACCTCATAGCTTCCATTTTCTTCCAGTCACAAAACATGTGTTGGCCTCCTCCGTTGGTGAGCATTACTTTGTGCCATCTATATGGTGGAATTGCTCCACGATGAAGAGGGCTACAAATCTCATGTTCAAGTTGACGCAACTCGCCACCTTAAGCCATGTTTGTTTTAGCTCTAGGCAGCAGATTTTCATAGAAAAAAGAACCAGAAGTTGAAACAAACAACTATTTGGAATCAGCTTTACCAGTGAAGCTGAAGAAATCCCCGGTCAGGCCATTTTCAATGTAATTGTCTAAAACACGTTCAAGTATATTTCAGTGACAAAGCTGAACATTGCCAGGGAAACGAATCCATAGATGTTTCGAAGCCAATTGAAGTTGAAATAAATAGGGCCTAGTCGCCGGGCGAGTAGTAATTGTCTGCTAGTTCGTGCTAGTCACAGAGGTGGTTGAAGATGACATGTGCAGCAAGCTGGTCCACGTGGGACAGGATATTGGGAGTTGGGCAGGGCCATGTTTCTTGGCACAGGACGTATGTTTGTGTTTAACAAAAAAAGTTATTATTTAGTGGGCTTCCGCATCATTTTTACCCTGAAAGTATGCCAAGTGGTGCACCCAGCCGCCACCATGTGTCGCACGTTGGGATTCCCTTTTTTTATGCGTTTCCGTTTCTTTTTGCTCACTTCTTCCATGCTATCACTTCCCTCTGGTAGATCTCTGTCAGAGTGTCGACCATGCAAGCTAGTGGTAGAGAAGTGCAATGGTTCCGTCGTCGTCTTTACACAAGAAATAAAGCAATATTCCTTCTTGTTCTTGTTCACTCTGCATCGCTGAAGTAAGTGAGGCGGTGAGGAGCAAGCAAACAAACTGAGTCCGTTGTTAGCGTTGTGCTTGGAAACGTGAGCAATCTTCCGATCCATGAGACCACATTCTTGTGCGCAGTCACCCTTGAAGTAGGGTTGTTGAAAGATGAGCTTATGAGGTTCCAGGCCTACCTCAAAGATGTTGACAACAAATGGAGGTCCGGAAATGCGAGGGTTGTCGTCTTGGTGAGCCAGATCAGAGATGCAGCGTATCAGGGTCAGAATGCCATCGAAGCTGCAGATTACATGGAGAAGAGAAACAGGCTCAAGAAGGGATTCCTTGGTGCCATCTCAAGGTATGCTCGCTTTCCGATGACTTGGTCACCCTTCATAGTGTCGGTGCGGAAATTCAGCGAGTAAGAAAGAAGCTCAATGGTATTTTTGCAAGTGTGGAGAATTTGAAAATAGATTTGGGTGATATTGTTGTAGTTGAGGATGAGTTTCCATTGGTCTTTGATCTTAGGCACCAAAACTCAGAAGATGATATTATCATGGTTGGTTTTTAGGATGAGCATAAAGAAATAGTGGACAAGTTAGTTGATAATGAGAAAATGCTTAGCACCGTGTCTATAGTTGCCATGGGTGGCGCGGGGAAAACAACACTGTAGGGAAAGTATACACTTCTTTCAAAATAAGACTGCACTTTGACTTAGTTGCTTGGGTGACTGTCTCTCAAACATTCAAGGGCATTGAGTTACTAAAGGATATTATGAAACAAATCATAGAGGGCAAGGATTACACTAGAAAAATGGATGAGTACGAGTTGGGAAAGAAGATCCATGATTTTCTGTTGCAAAAAAGATACTTAGTAGTTCTTGATGATGTTTGGGTAACAGACACATGGGAGCAAGTAAACAAAAGGGTTACAACATTTCCAGATGCAACTAACGGTAGTAGAGTAATGTTAACTACCCGAAGAGAAGATGTTGCAAATCATGTTCATATGCCAACCTATGTTCACCATTTGAAGAAGTTGGATGGAACGATGAGTTGGGAACTTTTTAGTAGCAAAGCTTTGCCATCATATAAAAGGTCTATTTTAGAGAATGTGCATGAGTTTGAAGAACTTGGAAAAAAGCTTGTAGAGAAATGTGGTGGATTGCCACTAGCACTTGCGGTATTGGGTGGTTATCTTTCAAAGAATCTAACTACACAAGCATGGTCTTATGTACTATTGGGTTGGCCATCAACTAGTGATATTCAGATGATGCGAGATATACTAGCTCGTAGTTGCAAAGACCTATCAAGTCATTATTTAAGATCTTGTAATATTCGTGTTAGATCTTATTGAATTATGGATAGCAGAAAACTTTATTCCACATATACCAAACCATAAACCGGAAGAAATAGCACACATGTATGTGACTGAGTTGGCTGAAAGAAGTCTTGTCCAAGTTGTTTGCCGAAGCAAGGCAGATGGACAGATTGAGAAAATACGGATTCATGATATCTTACGTGACTGGTGTATAGAAGAAGCCAGAAAAGATGGTTTTCTTGATGTCAACAAGGAAAATACAGGTCAAGCTTCCCTTCTTCTCTCTATATATAGTTCTACTTTGTGCTTCAATATCTATTTTGTCACATTAGGGCTGATATACTGATGCACTCCAAAAATATGTGCAGTTCAAGCTAGTGCATCATCTTCTGATACCCTAAAATTCTATCGTTCTTCCCTTCAGAACTCTAGTGATCTTTTTTCACAAACAACACTTGATCTACGAACTCTCATTGGCTTTTAACTTTCATCAATACCCAAGATGACTTTTCTAAGAGTTCTTCACATTGAAAAATCAAGCTTAAGGGGCATGTCTAGAGTAATCTATGGGTGTATTAACCTTAGATATCTTAGGTTGAGATCGTGTTCCGGTTTCAAGCTCACTTCTTCAATTAGAAAACATCTGTATCTGCAAACTATTGATCTGATAGCACAACAGTACTGAGGCGATACGCCGACGGCCGGCGCCGGCCGTAGGCCCGATAACCGTCGGCGTCAACCTAGCCCGACGGCCACCGTCGGCGTATCGCCGTCGGCGTTTAGCCTCCTCGGCGTAGCGTCCGCGGCCGTCGGCGTATCCGTTGCCGTCGGCGTAGTGTAGAGACCGACGGCGCCACTGAGCCGTCGGCGTAAAAGCCGTCGGCGACAGGTGGTGGGACCCAATTGCAAACTAACGGCCGTTTGGCCTGGTGGCCTGCTACGCCGACGGCCTTGCCGTCGGCCTATCCTAGCGCCAGGGCCGCCACGCGTCCCAGAGCGCGTCTGTGGGAGGGGCTACGCCGACGGCCTTGCCGTCGGCCTATCCTAGCGCCAGGGCCGCCACGCGTCCCAGAGCGCGTCTGGGGGAGGGGCATTGCCGTCGGCGTAGCTTCTGCACAGTTTGTTTTTTCCTCTGTTTCCTGTTTCCTGTTTTATTCCCTGCATATTCAATAATCCCGCACCCCAACCCAATATAACCCCAGATTCCAGGCAATTTATATAGCACGTCCACATCGAAAAAAGCATACTATCATCATCATCCAAAATAACATACATAGTATCGATACATAGTTATATCATCATACATAGTAGCGATACAAAATGAACAAGTCCTACACCTCCGGAGAGCCGTCCTGCTGGCGAGAGGGAGTAGAGCCCGGGAGGCCCATATGAGTAGCCGACCTCAAATCAGCACCGGAAGAAGGAGAACGACCGCCAGTATGAGCCGGTGTGGTCTCGCACGAGTCACGACCACCTCCACCAGAAGCACCAGGGCCGGGGTGCACCGGTGTGATCGTGCGCGACAAAGTCGGCGAGGGAGGAGCACGACCAAAGGGTCCAGTCCCGGAGCCTCCCGTTCCCTACACGTTTGAACAATAGTTAGCAAGGGAGTGACTACAATACAATCTGGGTCTACGGTGAAAGAATAAAAAAACGAACCAGTGCCATTAGATGGAAGATGAGTGGTACAGATTGAGGCGGAGGGTTCTCAATGTGCATTTCTTGAAAACCCCCTACTAGTAGTAACATATAGAATATAACTTTTGCAGTAACCACATCAAATTTCTCATATATCAATATTTTCTCCCTTAATAAATAAGACCATTATTCAGATCTGTACTGGTGCCCTGCTCCTCTTAGGTTTATGCAAAAAATGCACATATGTACTGTACGGAAATTCATGTATGATTGGTTTCATTAGTAGCTTCTGCTACATGAATCATGCAAGAAATCTGAACATGTTGATCACTAAAATGTTTCGGAACATCATTACAAATATTTGAGTACATGAGAAAATTAATCCATCCACTTCAAGTCATAACTAAACGTACATTTAAAACTTCACGATCCATACCATCACATGCAAGACCAAGCTTGAAGGACTAAAATAATCACCGCTCAACAATCATTGTCATTAGAAACTGGTCAACTTTTGATATTTTGATGGTAGTACACAACAGAAAAGCTATAGCCTTTGCCTCGAGTACTAGTGCTTGCTCATCAATTGTTCACATTGTGAAGCAGGAACAAAATATGTATGTTGGATAGTCATTTGTACAGTCCACATAACATCTTCTGCTATAGTACTTTTACTGAAAAGAGCTCCATATTTGGATCTCCTCTGCTGCGTTCGTATGAAGGAGAAGATGATTCTAGAAGCAACACAACTAGAAGCATGGGAGTTTTGTGCAAAAAAGCCAGCACATGTGCGCTGAGATCCACCCATTAGAATCTGGACCATTCATCCCTAATTTGATGGCCAAGATAGAATTTTTCTATTCTTTCATTCGAGGCAGCGTTTCTATCGTAGTCGCTCCCTAGTTAGCAACCACCAAGGCATAGGAAAGCGGTAACAAGTGATTTGGCAAGTAACTTACCGGGGTCCCTGTGTGGAAGTTCGTAGCGAACTCTTCCTTCGATACGAATTTTGGCCGCACCCCCGGCCTAGGTGGTCGTGTCAGGGGTATCTCTTGCCGCTCTCCCGTGGCATAAAACCTCTCATCAGCCTGCAAGATAGTTTAGATGTCAGGCGTTGCAGATATAAAGGTTCAAAGTAGGAAAAGTGAGACTTGTCATCTTTTGCAAAAATAAAGGTTGAAACTTACAGCTTCTTTTGCCTCTAGCCACTCCTCGTGTGCCTGTGCTCTCTGCAGCCACTCCGCGTCCTCCACCACATAGGCATCGTTGAAGGTCTTGTAGGCCGCCTCGAAAGCAGCCTACAATTTCAAAAATTGAACCATCTCGTCAACTTAGCAACTCAGCAAGTATTGTCGGAAAGAGGATGGAAATGAGGAAAACTTACATCGTAGCTAGGCTGGGAAGGCCGTCGAGGAGGCGGGATAGCGGGGTCGTCGACGGTGAGGGTAGCCTTGACCCGCGTGAGGCTCAAAGTAGGAGTACGCGGGGTCACCCTATCAAGAACATGCAGACGGCCGTGCTGCAAGCCTCGCCCCGACACGACCAACGCTCTCTCGTCGGGATCTGCACCTCTAGGGTCATCCACCTCCGGATTAAACCCGACCAACGCCTTGAGGTACTCAGCACTGTCCTCCTGGGCAGTGCCGTAGTACTCGGGAAGCTGAGGCTGAGGCTGGGACAGATCGGGCTTCTTCATCCTCATCGAATCCCGTGTCTCAAATTTGGAACAAGGCCTCCCTAGCTTTGCCTCCTGCATCGCCAAAGAAATGTTATGCGTATCAAGTAGGAACATGAGGGGAAATAAATGCAGGTTGTTCCATGTATATGTATACCAGCTTGGCCTGGTAGCGATCAGTGCTGAGGTATCCCGCACGATGTGTCCCCCCGCTGCCGCGGTTCGCCTTGTTTCGCTCGCTCACGGCGTTGAACTCGGGGTCTTCCCCGCGCCACCTCGCAGTCAACGCCTTCCATGCCTCTTCCTTGCCATAGGCCCACGTGGGCCTAACCTGAAAAATCAATACTCATGTGAAGAACAGATGATGCAATTGCAACTTAGCAGCAACATAGAATCTCATTGACAATTTACTTACCTCGTCGTACTGTTCCTCGGTCATCTCTGAGCGTGACTTGACATTCTCATGCTTCGGCGACGGCTTGCCCAAGTGCTCGGAAATGAATTGACTCCTGGCGGTATGAGACTGATTGTAGAACTGCTGCCGTGTCAACTTCAGACAAGCCTTCCGCAAAGTCCTGTCCGCCGTCTCCTGCAACTCCGGAAGCACCCTATAGAATCTCTTCAATCATGCATAAAAAAAAGTGTGAGAGTCATGAGTTAGCATGGCGGGGTCATCAACTATGAACAAAACTCGAAAAGTTTGCCTTACCCAAAACTTGGCGATCACGGCGTCAGAAGCTTTCCCGTAGGGGGGACAATCGGCGAGCTCATAGTGTGGCCAATGGGTGGCTAGCTTCCTCTCGCCATTTGGGAGGGGAGTGTAGAAGCCGGGCCAAAACTTCCTGATAATAGCTCCAAGCAGGCAGTTAGGGACTCGGCACCCCGCAGGATGATCCCAATTGCTGCACAAGAATCAAACATTAGTACATGAGAAATTGTTATGAACAAAATGAAATTACATGTTCAAAATTAGTATAGACACTTACTCAATGCCGTTAGGCGTAATGATGGATGGATCCGCCTCGGCAGGTTCCACATTAGGGACATCCGTTTCCCCACGAAGCCTTGGCTTCTTCGCCGAGGCCCCCGATGGCCCCGACTCCTGCTCTCCAATCACCGTCTCCTCATCTCGAGACTCCACGTCCAAGTCTCGAGACAGCCCCTCCTCGTCTCGAGACAGCCCCTCCTCCTCTCGAGACTCCACCTCCACCTCAGCCTCAAAGGACTCTGAGTAAGCGCTCTGGGAAGCCACGTCGCTCAGAAGGGCACTCAGAAGGGCTGTACCTCGCCCTAGTCCTGCACCTCGTGCTCGTCCTGCAATGGGAAAAGGTAAACAATTAAGAAGCATGTTGAAAAATAAATACTAAGCATAATGAAGACATAATGAAGACGCAATGCACCTCGTCCTCGTCCTGACCTCGGGGGAAGTCCCCCGACTCCCTCACCTCGTCCTCCTCCTCGTCCTGCACCTCCTCCTCCTCCCTCACTCTCAGCGTAACGCGGGTTGGGAACGGGTGCTCTTCCACTCTTGGTCTTCTTAAGCAAAGAGGCCAATGATGCCTTGCCTTGGCTCATATTGGTCAATCACCTGCATTGAGAAAAAGTAAACAATAATCCCTCTGCACAGTTTTTTTTCCTCTGTTTCCTGTTTCCTGTTTTATTCCCTGCATATTCAATAATCCCGCACCCCAGCCCAATATAACCCCAGATTCCAGGCAATTTATATAGCACGTCCACATCGAAAAAAGCATACTATCATCATCATCCAAAATAACATACATAGTATCGATACATAGTTATATCATCATACATAGTAGCGATACAAAATGAACAAGTCCTACACCTCCGGAGAGCCGTCCTGCTGGCGAGAGGGAGTAGAGCCCGAGAGGCCCATATCTCTGCGCGTGAAATCAGTACTAGTTAGCAACCACCAAGGCATAGGAAAGCGGTAACAAGTGATTTGGAAAGTAACTTACCGGGGTCCCTAATACTCATCATCACTCTGATCGTCAAGTCCTGGGTTCTCATCACCATCATCACTATCACTATCACGTGAGTATAAAGCCTCGGGCTCCTCGCACGGTGGAGGCTCATCATTCTCATGTAACTTGGTGAGCATATCTATGTCCTTTAGATCCGTGACTAGCTCACCACAGGTTTGTGCATCGTTCTCGAGGTCCTCAAGACCTTCTAAGCCAAAGTCCCCAAAGTTCTCTTTCTCTTGATAGAAAATTCCCTCGTATGTTTGAGGGTTAATGTTGTTGTAATCCTCCTCGGAGGGCATGGGTAGCTTACCATGTGGCGATACCTGGAACACGACTTCCCAGCCCTTGAGGTACTCTTTCTGGCATGGGTAGGGCAAGTAATAAACTTGCTTGGCTTGGTGGGCCAGAACAAAGACATCGGATCCGCTATAGGTGGTTGAAGGCCTAACTTCAACTAACCCAATGGAAGGGGTACTTCTCTGTCCACCGTGTGGGTCGAACCAGTGGCATTTGAACACAACGAGCTTGAGTTCTAGGGGCATATTGTTGAACGTCAGCTCGTATACCTTCTGCAACCTTCCGTAGTAATCAGAGTCATCTTGTCCTTTGGTGAAGACCCCGGAATTTATAGTTTTTGCATTAGGCCGACAATTCTGGTGAGACTCTGTATGGAAGCGATACCCATTCACATCATACTTCTCATACATCTCGACTCTACTGTTACAACCCTGGGAGACACGTCTCAACTCATCCGACATCTGAACGTCGGGATCAGCTCCCTACAAGTTTAGTACGAATCGTGCATTAGTTACATGTAATAAGAGGGACAAGTCGCGGATTGCCAGGTAATTAAGAGGGATAGGTTACGAATTACCTTTTCCCTAAACCAAGATGTGAAACTCTTCTTTCCCGGGACACCCCCTTTCAGAAGAGTGTCCAACTCCGCAGCATCGGGATCCGTCATTCCCGACCACATCTCATCCGTGAATTGGCTAGAAGGAGAAAATACGTATTAGAACAAAACCGAGTTACTAGTTGCAAAGTAATTAAGTCACCATTTTACCTAAGGAAACTGGGCACTTCCTCCCCGCCCTCTTTCTTCTGGTCATCCACCACTTCCGTCATGTTCATAAGCACATAGAGCATTATGCACTCCTTCTCTTGGTTGGACAAGGTATATTTTTTTGCGCCACCGGCCTTGCCACCGGGAAACTGGAAGAGGAGGAGCTTGGGGTCACGCTTGGGCTCGTCGACATTGTACCGAGGGACCTGGTTATGCATAGTGGGAACATCATCGGCATAGTACGCTGTCATGGCGTTTGTTATCTCCTGGAGGATAGTTGCCTCAGCTATGCATGCTTCAATCTTATTTTTGTTTCCACATTTGGTTCGAATATACTTGAACTCTCTCTCAATACAAAACTGCCAACGAAACTGCACCGGTCCACCCAAGAGTGCCTCGTTCGCGAGATGCACAATGAGATGTAGCATCGGAGTAAAGAAGCCTGGCGGAAATATCGTCTCTAACTTGCATAGCAACTCCGGCACTAGATCATGCAGCTTCTCAATCATCAGGGGACATATCTGCTTAGCACAGACCGTGCGGAAGAAATGGCTCAACTCTGCAAGCACTCGCCAGATATGCTCAGGGAGATACCCTCGAACCATCACCGGCATCAACCGCTCAATCCATATATGATAGTCGTGACTCTTGAGCCCAGTGACTTTTCCCGTTGCAATATTGACTCCCTTGCATATATTCGAACAATAACCATCAGGAAACATCACGAGGTATTTGAGCCAACTGAATGCCTCCTTCTTTTGTTCCTTATCAAGCACAAACTTGGAATGTGGCTTCAGCTAGCCTTTTCGATTGCGTTCAGGAGGCTGCATGTGTTGTCTTGGCCTATCACATAGCTCTTTAACATCGACTCTAGCCTTGACATTATCCTTTGTCTTCTCAGGAATGTTCAGGATTGTGTGAAAGAGGGACTCTGCGACATTCTTTTCGGTGTGCATCACATCGATGTTATGGGGAAGTTCACATTCCTTGTAATACTCGAGGTTCGTTATGCCTGCCTCGTGAGTCCAGTTGTGCTCAACACCATATCCGTGAAATTGTGGGACACCGGAAGCAGTACGCACGAGAGCACGTAGCTCGGCCTCAACAGCTGCACCATCGAACGTTGGTATCTGTCTTTCTTCAAGCACAACTTTGCCCTTCTTGAAGTTCTTTTTGTCCTCTCTGAACGGATGATCTCTTTTGAGGAACGGTCGATGCGTGTCAAAGGCGGAATACTTTTTACCCGCTTTTAGCCAAAGGAACTCAAGTAGGTGCCTGCACACTGGGCATGGCCACTTACCAGCTGTACACCATCCGCAGAATAGGGCGTACCCAGGCATGTCGTGCATGGAATAGTGGAACCAAACTTTCATGAAGAAGTTTGTCTTCGATACACGGTCGTATGTCAACGTTGGGTGGTGCCAAGACTAGTTCAGATCATCCACAAGCGGCTGCATGTAGACACTAAAATTCTTCCCCGAGTAGTCAGGCCCTGGAATGATCAGCGACAGGAATATGATATTCCTTTGCATTAGGGCTCCGGGAGGGAGATTGAGCGGAATAACAAACACGGGCCAACAGCTGTACGAGGAACTCGACATACCATATGGATTGAATCCATCGGTTGCTACGGCAACTCTGACGTTCCGGGCGCCTCTGCCGCCTCTTCGGGCTGGTCTCTATCGAAGTTCTTCCATGCCCTACCATCAGATGGATGTCCCATCATTACCCGTCCGTGCTCGTCAGGGTATCTCTTCCCGTTCTTGTGCCACGTCATCTGTCTGGCAGACTCCTCGGTCATGTAAAGCCGTTGGATTCTTTTTATGAATGGGAGATAACGAAGAATCTTAACGGCGGTCTGTGACTGCTTGGTCTCACCATCGGCTGCCTTTACCTCATGATACCTAGAGGCCCCACACAAGCTACAGTACTTGTCATCCACAAACTGTTTCCAAAACAGAAGGCAACCTTTTGGACAACAATCTATCTTCGTGAACCCCATGCTGAGCGCTCGCGTGATTTTCTTGCATTCGTACATGGTTTTAGGCAGACAATGCCCTTCGGGCAACGTGTTACCATGTTTTACTAGATTGGCTTCAAAGCATGAACGGGTCATGCCGAACTGGAGCTTTGTGGCTAGTGCTTGCAAGATGGCATCGAGCTGAGAAATCTCTGCACCCTCGTACAGAGGCCTCTTAGCCGAGGCCATCATATCATAGAAGGCCTTCGCGGATGGCTCGGGATCCTCTGGTTCAGGCGGTTGCTCCGGTTCCGGTGGTTCCTCTTGTTCAGGTGAAGGTGGCGACTCCGGCATGGCATCACGGAAATCCTCTATCAAGTTTCTAATCCCATCGTACTCATTGCCATCGATCCGTTGCCGCATCACGTCGCCTCTGTCCCGGTCGTACTGAGTAAAGTCGACCGTCGTGACGAAGCCCGTCATATACCCAGATAACCAAAGGTGTTGTCTCACTTCCTCTTTTGTAGCGCGCTGACGGTTCCTGCAACGAGAGCAAGGGTAACGGGGACGAACTGCCTTTGAACCACGCCCTAACTCCTTCACTAACATATCGGTCTTCCATACCCACTCCTCTGTTCTGTCAACAGCACTATTACGGCCACTGTACATCCACCCATTATCAGCCATCCTCTGCTTTATTTGAAGCCAAACATATTAGAAATCTGAACTAAAGTGCTGCATCTATAATTTTTAATAGCTGAACTAATTAAATGGCTGCACATATAAATCTGTACAACTAAAAGGCTGCATCTATAATTTTTAGTTGCTGAACTAAATGGCTGCACTAATAGCTGAACTAATCTGAACATCCAAACATCTAAATGTACTACTGCCAAGGGGGAAATTAGCATCTATATAAACAACAGTATAAGCAAAAATCCTACTGCCAAGGGGGAAATTAGCATCTATATATAAACAACAGTATAAGCAAAAATCAACTACTTCTAGTAATTAGGTAAGCAAAATCGAATCAACTCAAAAATTGGGACTGTTCTCTGTAGTCTGTAGCCTGTACCTGCCGTAGGGGGGGGAGAAACTGCTACCGGTCCGGTCTGCCGCTGGTCCCTGGGCTGGGCGCTGGGCGGCTGGACCCTGATGAAGAGGGGGCCTCGGGGCTCGGGGTAGCTGGGGTGGGGCGGCCGGGTGAGGGCGCTACTCCCTGGGCTGGGCGGCTGGACCGCCGGACCGGTCGACCTTGATGAAGAGGGAGCCTGGGGGGCTGGGGCTTGGCGCGGCAGGCGAGCGCCGGGGCGGGGCGGGGCGGCGGCCGGTGGACGAGCACCGGCGCTGGGCGGCTAGGGTTGGGGAATGGGGAATCCTGTGAGGAGAGTGGGGATCCTGTGAGGAGAGTGGGGATCATTAGTGCTACGGTTCGACCTACGCCGCCGGCAATGCCGTCGGCCTAGGTCCTTTTTCATTTTTTTAAAATTAATATACACTTAAAATATTTACTCTTTAATTATTTCATAGTTTATTTATATCATTGTTTTAATATATTCTAAAATAATTATGATATTAGTATATATATTAAAAAGGACCTACGCCGACGGCAATGCCATCGGCCTAGGTCCTTTTTCATTTTTTTTAAATTAATATACACTTAAAATATTTACTCTTTAATTATTTCATAGTTTATTTATATCATTGTTTTAATATATTCTAAAATAATTATGATATTAGTATATATATTAAAAAAGATCGGTATCGTATTATTGGGTCCCGTACCTTCCGCCGCGGGTCTACCCCAGGGAATCTTCATCAATACTGGGTCCAACCTTGTTTTGGCATGTTGCTATGACCTAACCAAACACAAACCAATAGAAGGCTCCACTTTGCTACCCCCTTTCGATGCCCGTCTAGGGGGGTAGACGGCGCGGGACACACGGTCTAGGGTTTCGACGGAAGAAGGGCGTCGATGCCTCGGGGTCCCTAGGAAACTTGCATGTGGCCCTAGCACATGTAGGTAGGTGTTGTGGGAGGATGGGAGGGACAGTACCCACCTCACTTGCATGCATAGCCTTCACAGGCCTGCATGCAATAAAACACTTGTGCAAATTTCTGCACCGAAAGCCCTGAAACTCACGCCGGGGGTCTAGCCCAAGGAATCTTATTGAATCTTTGGTCCAACCTTGTTTTGGCATGTTGCTATGACCTAACCAAATACAAACCAAGATAAGGCTCCACTTTGCTACCCCCTTTCGATTCCCGTAGACGGCGCGGGACGCACGGTCTAGGGTTTCGACGGAAGGAGGGCGTCAGTGCCTCGGGGTCCCTAGAAAGCTTGCATGTGGCCCTAGCACATGTTGGTGGATGTGGTGGGAGGCTAGGTGACACACTACCCACCTCACTTGCATGCATAGCCTTCACACGCCTGCATGCGATAACACACTTCGGCAGATTTCTGCACCGAAAGCTCCGAAACTCCCGCCACGGGTCTAGCCCAGGGAATCTTCTTGAATCTTGGGTCCAACCTTGTTTTGGCATGTTGCTATGACCTAACCAAACACAAACCAAGAGAAGGCTCCACTTTGCTACCCCCTTTCGATGCCCGTCTAGGGGGGTAGACGGCGCGGGACACACGGTCTAGGGTTTCGACGCAAGGAGGGCGGCGGTGCCTCGGGGTCCCTAGGAAACTTGCATGTGGCCCTAGCACATGTAGGTAGGTGTTGTGGGAGGATGGGAGGGACAGTACGTACCCACCTCACTTGCATGCGATAAAACACTTGTGCAAATTTCTGCACCGAAAGCCCTGAAACTCACGCCGGGGGTCTAGCCCAGGGAATCTTATTGAATCTTTGGTCCAACCTTGTTTTGGCATGTTGCTATGACCTAACCAAACACAAACCAAGAGAAGGCTCCACTTTGCTACCCCCTTTCGATGCCCGTTTAGGGGGGTAGATGGCGCGGGACACACGGTCTAGGGTTTCTGCAGAAGGAGGGCGTCGGCGCCTCGGGGTCCCTAGAAAGCTTGCATGTGGCCCTAGCACATGTTGGTGGGTGTGGTGGGAGGCTGGGTGACACACTACCCACCTCACTGGCATGAAACAAAAAAAATCAAGATTCCACCCCTAGCTATCACTGGTCATGCCCCCCGTTTTGATCGCATTTTGAAACCGGCATAAACAATTCAAAAAAAATCAAAAAAATGTAAAACCTTCGCGTTGCATCATCATTTATGTCCTAGTAACCATATAAAATAACAAACTTGGAATAAGGCAAATATCTTAAAAAAGTCTTCTCAAAATGACCTATCGAGTATGAAGATTCATGGCTTTCAAGCCAAATGACCGATGTTATGGCTAGTTTTGCCAAATGATCTCATATTTTTCAAAACTGTGCATACTGGAATGGCCAACTAGTTTGCCGAATGAAGTTTTCATTTTCGTTGCACGAAAAATCCATTTTTCATTTTTTGAATGTCAAAATAGGGGTTTTTTGTGAAGAAGCTACCAACTATTTGGTGTAAATTTGAACCACTCCATTTTGAAAAAATACTAGACCATATTTTATTAACATTTGCCCAAATGTTTGTATGTAAAATGATTTTTATACACCTGTCCTAAAAAAGACAAATTTCCACCGATTCAGTTGGAACGGGGTCAAATTTGAACTACATGTGCTTCATAGTTTGCTCTTTATTTTTTCAAAAAATCATTTCTCGGTACACAAGTAGTCATTTCATCATAGATCCACCAACAGGTGTGCAAGATTCCACCCCTAGCTATCACCGGTCATGCCCCCCGTTTTGACCGCATTTTGAAACCGGCATAAACAATTCAAAAAAAAATCAAAAAAATGTAAAACCTTCGCGTTGCATCATCATTTATATCCTAGAAAACATATAAAATAACAAACTTGGAATAAGGCAAATATCTTTAAAAAGTCTTCTCAAAATGAGCTATCGAGTATGAAGATTCATGGCTTTTAAGCCAAATGGCCGATGTTATGGCTACTTTCAAAGGATAGTTTTGCCAAATGATCTCATATTTTGCAAAAGTGTGCATATTGGAATGTCCAACAAGTTTGCCGAAGGAAGTTTTCATTTTCGTTGCACGAAAAATCCATTTTTCATTTTTTGAATGTCAAAATAGGGGTTTTTTGTGAAGAAGCTACCAACTATTTGGTGTAAATTTGAACCACTCCATTTTGAAAAAATACTAGACCATATTTTATTAACAATTGCCCAAATGTTTGTATGTAAAATGATTTTTATACACCTGTCCTAAAAAAGACAAATTTCCACCGATTCAGCTGGAACGGGGTCAAATTTGAACTACATGTGCTTCATAGTTTGCTCTTTATTTTTTCAAAAAATCATTTCTAGGTACACAAGTAGTCATTTCATCATAGATCCACCAAGAGGTTTGCAAGATTCCACCCCTAGCTATCACCGGTCATGCCCCCCGTTTTGACCGCATTTTGAAACCGGCATAAACAATTCAAAAAAAAATCAAAAAAATGTAAAACCTTCGCGTTGTATCATCATTTAGATCCTAGAAAACATATAAAATAACAAACTTGGAATAAGGCAAATATCTTAAAAAAGTCTTCTCAAAATGAGCTATCGAGTATGAAGATTCATGGCTTTTAAGCCAAATGGCCGATGTTATGGCTACTTTCAAAGGATAGTTTTGCCAAATGATCTCATATTTTGCAAAAGTGTGCATATTGGAATGGCCAACAAGTTTGCCGAAGGAAGTTTTCATTTTCGTTGCACGAAAAATCCATTTTTCATTTTTTGAATGTCAAAAATAGGGGTTTTTTGTGAAGAAGCTACCAACTATTTGGTGTAAATTTGAACCACTCCATTTTTCAAAAATACTAGACCATATTTTATTAACAATTGACCAAATGTTTGTATGTAAAATGATTTTTATACACCTCTCCTCAAAAAGACAAATTTCCATCGATTCAGTTGGAACGGGGTCAAATTTGAACTACATGTGCTTGATAGTTTGCTCTTTATTTTTTCAAAAAATCATTTCTAGGTACACAAGTAGTCATTTCATCATAGATCCACCAAGAGGTTTGCAAGATTCCACCCCTAGCTATCACCGGTCATGAGGGGGGTAGACGGCGCGGGACACACGGTCTAGGGTTTCGACGGAAGGAGGGCGTCGGTGCCTCGGGGTCCCTAGGAAACTTGCATGTGGCCCTAGCACATGTAGGTAGGTGTTGTGGGAGGATGGGAGGGACAGTACCCACCTCACTTGCATGCATAACCTTCACAGGCCTGCATGCAATAAAACACTTGTGCAAATTTCTACCACCGAAAGCCCCGAAACTCATGCCGGGGGTCTAGCCCAGGGAATCTTATTGAATCTTTGGTCCAACCTTGTTTTGGCATGTTGCTATGACCTAACCAAATACAAACCAAGATAAGGCTCCACTTCGCTACCCCCTTTCGATGCCCGTCTACGGGGGTAGACGGCGCGGGACGCACGATCTAGGGTTTCGATGGAACGAGGGCGTCGGTGCCTCGGGGTCCCTAGAAAGCTTGCATGTGGCCCTAGCACATGTTGGTGGGTGTGGTGGGAGGCTAGGTGACACACTACCCACCTCACTTGCATGCATAGCCTTCACAGGCCTGCATGCGATAACACACTTCTGCAGATTTCTGCACCGAAAGCTCCGAAACTCCCGCCGCGAGTCTAGCCCAGGGAATCTTCTTGAATCTTGGGTCCAACCTTGTTTTGGCATGTTGCTATGACCTAACCAAACACAAACCAAGAGAAGGCTCCACTTTGCTACCCCCTCGATGCCCGTCTAGGGGGGTAGACGGCGCGGGACACACGGTCTAGGGTTTCGACGGAAGGAGGGCGTCGGTGCCTCGGGGTCCCTAGGAAACTTGCATGTGGCCCTAGCACATGTAGGTAGGTGTTGTGGGAGGATGGGAGGGACAGTACCCACCTCACTTGCATGCGATAAAACACTTGTGCAAATTTCTGCACCGAAAGCCCTGAAGCTCACGCCGGGGGTCTAGCCCAGGGAATCTTATTGAATCTTTGGTCCAACCTTGTTTTGGCATGTTTCTATGACCTAACCAAACACAAACCAAGAGAAGGCTCCACTTTGCTACCCCCTTTCGATGCCCGTCTAGGGGGGTAGATGGCACGGGACACACGGTCTAGGGTTTCGGCGGAAGGAGGGCGTCGGCGCCTCGGGGTCCCTAGAAAGCTTGCATGTGGCCCTAGCACATGTTGGTGGGTGTGGTGGGAGGCTAGGTGACACACTACCCACCTCACTTGCAGGAAACAAAAAAAAATCAAGATTCCACCCCTAGCTATCACCGGTCATGCCCCCCGTTTTGACCGCATTTTGAAACCGGCATAAACAATTCAAAAAAAATCAAAAAAATGTAAAACCTTCGCGTTGCATCATCATTTATGTCCTAGTAACCATATAAATAACAAACTTGGAATAAGGCAAATATCTTTAAAAAGTCTTCTCAAAATGAGCTATCGAGTATGAAGATTCATGGCTTTCAAGCCAAATGACCGATGTTATGGCTAGTTTCAAAGGATAGTTTTGCCAAATGATCTCATATTTTGCAAAAGTGTGCATATTGGAATGGCCAACAAGTTTGCCGAAGGAAGTTTTCATTTTCGTTGCACGAAAAATCCATTTTTCATTTTTTGAATGTCAAAAATAGGGGTTCGGGAGCGCCGCCTCGTCATCGCCGAGGTGGACGAGCAGGCCATGGCGGTGTGGCACGAGCGCTTCCTGCAGGATGTCGCCGCCGAGAACGAATTCTGGGCGCAGAGGAGGGCGGAGCGAGCCGTGCGTCGGACGGACAAGCGTGCGCGGAAGGCCCTGGCGGAAGCCGAGATAGACAACCCGGCGTCGACCTGGGACGATGAAGATCCTCGGTGGCTCGACGCGTATACGTCGTCGGACTACACCACCGAGGAGGACGAGGAATAGTGTAGCATCGTTTTATCTATTTTTATTTGTATCGTATGAACTTGCTTGTGGTTTGAACTATGCTATGAATGTTTCCGTTTGTTTTGTTTCATATTTGCCAAGCGCCGGCTGGGCGCGCGCTGGATTTTACCGCGCCTGGTGAAGTGCTACAGTGGCGCGCTAAATTTTGCAGTGCCTGGAAAAGCTACCACCCTTCCGTGCGCGCTAAAACGCTATTTGTGCGCTGCAAAAATTTTTTAGCGCGCCGTGCTACCGCGCGCCTGTTGGAGATGCTCTAAACACGAGTAAATAGCATAAAACTACCACATTTGGGGTTAGGGTTACAGAAAACTGCCTGTTTTTTTAATCTCTCAAAAAACCACCACAAAATTGGTAACCTATGGCAAAAAACTACCTCTTTTGTTAAACTGAAGATCATCTAATTTTAAACTGATTGCCGATAGATCGGGCCCGCATGCCAGCTGAACAGTAACTTTGACCGTTAGTGAACAGTAACTTTGACCGTTAACTTACATGTGGGCCTAAAAAAAATTTCGGGAAAATTATTTTTTCCGAGAAATTTTTTTTTCGGGAATTTTTTTTTTCGGATAAAAACCTATTTTCTAAGGAAAAAAATCGAAAAAATAATTTTCTGCGGGGAAAAAAAATCGGTAAGGCTCGACTCGACTTCGACCAGAAAAGGGATCCTATGGTCGGTAAGGCTCTGATACCAAGTTGTAAGACCCGATATGCGGTACTGTTTCAGATCTGGACGTTTCCATCCAGATCCGAGGACGAAGCACATATCGGTCCCACCGCGACATATGACACTGCCATATGCCCCGGATTTCAACATGATATCACAACATTACAGCTACAAGGATACAACATCTCATACAACAGGCATACAACTGCCTTAATACAATACATCAGCGGAAGATACATGTCTGAGTACAGACTACAATCAAGTGCCTATTGGCAAAGAGAAAAGCATCGCCCCATAACCACACGGGTCCAGGCTCCCCGCCGGGATCCGCTAAACTAGTCGTCGTCGAGTCTCCACGTGAAACGTCGATCACCGTACCTGTCGTCGACGAAGAACCGTGAAAGCGTTTGGGGTAGTATCATGAGTACAAAAGTACTCAGCAAGTAAAGATAGGCCACCAAACCAGCGTTTGACTCATCACTCGTCATTCTAGGATAACTAGTAGTTCACGGTAAGGAAGGGGTAAGTGGTGAGGTTGCTGCCGCACTAGCATTTATGAAGTGGCTAACGTTCTAAAGAGTAAGATGAGAAGCCAAGCATTCGATGAGGAATCGCCTCCAACAAGTCTGCTATCCACCTACTTACGCAGTCATAACACCTATCCTATCCTTGTCCTCTCCTTTGTATCCCGACGAAGAAGAAGCAGTCAAGGCACACACACGTTGATCAAGTTTTAGTTATGATTCAGTTGATGTTATCTATGAACAAGACGAAGGTTCCAAGTCGTCCATAACCGTGGACACGGCTTCTCGAAAAGATTTAACCCTGCAGGGGGGTGCCAACTGCCCATTACAAAGCTCCGCATGTACGCCCGTCTCCATTTGGCGGGTGATGCGCCTGAAGTTCCGAAACGTCAAGTCCCTCTAACTAACAACGCACAATTTCGGGTGGCCCCTGGTGAGTCGACATCCAACTGAAAAGCCGGTCGCGCTCTCGAATCGGTCTCTACCGTCTGTCGCAGGTTCGGATTGCCGGATTCACCCAAGCCCAGGGGCCGGGTCCTCAGCCGGACACTGTGGACCAACAGGATATTCCATCCCACTGGCCCGGTTTGTTTTAAAAGCTGCTGGGCGCGACCCGACACACACACGGTTTGCAAATGGTAAATCAGCTTGGGCCACCACTAGAACTGTTTGGAGCTAGGTAGGTAACACAAGGGGAAGCCCATAACAACCCACACGCGGTTAGGCACGCTCAGTCTTAGAACCAATACCCGGAACTCGGATCCTAGGTGACTCGAATGGAACAAAGCGTCGAGGCGGGATAGCCTGACCTTCCACCCTTCGTCGGATATATTCAACATCATAATAATCACATCATCCACAATAATATAATAGTGTGATAGCCCAACCCAAGGAGTAACAGGTGAACAAACGTAGCATCCTATGCATACTAAGCAGTGGCTGAGCAACAAGCAATGTAACATAGCAGTACATGGTTTGCTGGGAAGGGAAGTGGCTGTATTGGTTTATGTAAAGCTGTAATCATGTGGTAGGATCAAACAACGAAGCTAACCTAGACTAGCATGCAAACAGCTAGTTATAATAGAATGGATCATAAGTAACGAGTCCTTGCCTGTTGGAAAGGCGGGTACCGAAGGTGTAGTCGAACGCAAACTCGCATCGTCTCCGAGAGTATCCGCGGGATCACAGAAGAAGGAAACACTGGAAAGCAAGCAACGCAGATGCATTCTATTACTACGGAGCAATCACAAGCAAGCAAGAATCAAGAAGGCAACACAAGGCACGGCACTACGATACGCATCTACCGTCGAGAGCGGTTACTAGCAAGTCAAGTGAAGTATCAGTCACACATGACGATACTGCATGTTTAACATCGGTTCAAGTTGTTTAGCTACACAACATGATTAAAGGGTTGTTAACATGGCATCTCACACAATCATGGCATATCACACAATCATGGCAAGAAGGGTGAAGCATAAGTAAACTATCTATGCTAGTCAATTTAAGTGGGGTAACAACCTAAACATGGCATATCACTAAGTACCCCACGATAAATAATGATTTTATTACTGTTCTGCCCTAAACCATATTTTATATTTGCTAACAGCAGCAAACAATAGCATAAACATAATCTACACGAAATTCTAGTCAAGTTACATATAAAGAACATTTTAATCGGAGTTACGGTTATTAAGTTATTAAATAAACCATTTACGGTGGCATGAGTTGTAAATAGCAGGTAAACAGCATGTAAACAATTGCAAACATGGCAAAGGAGCACATTTTATTATTCTACGCGAAAAACTAAGCAAGTTTCATGTAGAACGCATCGTCATCCGAGCAACGGTTGAAAAGATACAAGCATCACCAAACGGCAACTTAATCTGCCAATAAATATGCCTAGAAAATAATAAATAATGTAGCTGGGCCGAAACAGTGGCCTACGGGCAAACAAAAGTGAGCGAGACCTAGCTATTCTACGCATAGGGCGATAACACGAAGTGGGCCGAGCCCAATAGCAGCGCAGCAAGCAAAAAGAAATAATAAAAAAAAGGGAAGGCCTGGCTGGCTCACCATGGGCCAAGGCCCAACTCAGGGTGGGCGTCGGTTAGCTTTCGCTCGCTCAGGGCGGAAGGAAGGCCGCGGGGGCGCGCCCAGGCGAGCAGTCACGCTGGGCCGCGGTCGATGGCGCTCTGGGCCGAGGTCGGCCGCGCTTCGGGCCCACGAGGGCGCAGCGCTGCGGGTCGGGCGTCGTCCTCGTCTGCACGGGACCGAGGCCACGGCGGCGCTCCGGCAGGGCATGGCGGCGCCGGTGGGAGGCGGGGAATGGCGCGGGGAAGACGGGATGGCGGAGATCTGGCCGGAATCCAGTCCGACGGCGAGGTTCAAGGGGCGGGGCGGCGAGGTCTTCGGCCCTGGCCATGGCGGTCGTCGGCTTCCTCGCAGGCAACCGAGAGAAAAGGTGAGAGGGAGAGGGAAGGAGAAGGAGAAGAGAGGGAGGCGCGCGTGGCTGACCTGCTGGGCTCGGGCGGCGCCTCGCTGGCGGCAGCTCGCCGGTGCGCATCTCGCCGGAGGCGCGAGGCTGCGCGGGCAAGGGCAGGGAGGAGCTCCACGGGGCTTCGGGCGTGGGGTGTTCGGGGTGACGTGGCAGCTTCCTGGCCCTCGATCTGCAGATCTGACGGTCAGTTTTGCTTGGTGGCTAGGGTTTCGGGATTGGAGGGCTGGGGAGGCACATCTGGTGGAGCTCAGGGGTGGCTGCAATTTTACATGGGGGAACCCTAATCTCCATGGGGAGATGGGGGTGTTATTTATAGGCTAGGTGGGGCTGGCAGATTGCGAAAACACCCCTGGTTTTATTACCCGCTCCTACGTTGCACCTTACTGACTGTTGCGGCTCCATACGAACTCCGATTCAGGTGAAACTTCGAACCACGCGCTCCGCGAAGCGAGCCGGTGAGGACTACCACGTTTCGCACCCATTCCGAGAACGTCGACTGACGCCCAATAAAATAATCCATTTATTAAATAAATGGGGTTTCCGTTCCGTTGGCGATGGCTGGTCTTGTGCTGGAGGTTGCGACGGTGATCGGGTGATTACCCGGTGCCGCAACAAGTCGTGTGCCGTTGTGGAAAGGTTCGGACACGCATGCCGGTACGAGAAAGAGGGGGAAATATAATTCACCAATTATTAAATTGGCAAAAATGAATACTACAAACAATGCGGACAACCAACAAAAATAAAATAACAGGCAAAAATTAAATTAGGGGGAAATCCCGGGCTGTTACACTACCCTCACTGGTGTTTACACTTGGTTGAAGCAGATCGATCAATCAACTGAAGCGGCTGGTGGTTAGGCACAACAATATGAAATTATGAATTAGAGACTATGCAGCATGCCTGAATCAGCACAGGTGCCATAAGTAAGATATGAATTCAGGGTTTTGCAACGTGAGACCACTTCCTGTTAGAAGTTAAAAACCCAGTCATTGATTAATTGAATCATGTAATGATTAAGTTCAAAAATAGAAGAATCATGTAATTTTTCTCAAAAAGGAAAAAAAACGTGTAATGATCTGCATACAGAACATGCTCTATGGCGGCATTATAATTAACATGTGGCCAACCGACTTTTAATTTATTGTACTTGTGCACTACTATTCCGAATCCGGATTCCGGGGGTATGTATGAAGAACTAGCGCCATGGCATTTCCTTCTGCGGAAACTATCGTCTGTTCCCGTTAATCATTACTGGTGTTTATTCTTGTTTGAGCCAGATCGACTTACGCTATCCTCAGAACCTTTACACGGCAAGCTAAGCTGATGCTGCCTATTGGCATCTGGAATACATGAGTAAGCTAGCTATTTTTCTTGAAAGCGGTACATATATATGCCGCAAGTCTGAATCAGCACAACTGTTGCACGCACAAATTCAGAGTTTTTTTCCTACAAATTCGGACAACTGAGAACACCATAAACGGCTGAATTGCCATGTCAGTACAGAGTTTAAGAACAAAATATTTTCCAATAATAACATCAAGATCACGAGCATAAATCACAAACAACAATCTTGTAGGCATGAAAATTCCTAGGGTTCATTTTTTGTATTATCTAAATCTTGGGATTACAGTATTTATTACAGAGTGCTGAGAAAGGTGATGTTGAAAGGGAGCTTATTTTCTTTGATGTGATAATACTGAAGCCAACGAGGGGGGATGATAATGTTTGAGTAAGGACACCGATACCTGCCTGACGTTCGGGCTGAAATCCCCCAGCCCGAACGAACGTATGTGCGAGAGGAGAAATCCGACCGAACGAATTCGTCTGGTACGAGAAGCTTGCAGCCCGAACACCCCTCCTCGTACACACAGATCTCTGGACAAAGCCTTAAAAAAGAAATAACAAGGCCCAAATTGACCCCTAATTGATACTCTCTAACTAAAAACCCAGATTTGGCTGTGACTAGATAAAGCCCATATTTTGCCATGGTGATAAAAATGGAAAACATTAGAACAATTTGTATGTTAAGTTTTCCATGGTATTTTAATGGAAAATACCATCCTTTAATAAAATTAAAATTTCCATTTATGGGAAAAAATAACACAAATAATTGATCAAACAATGCCATGGCAAATATATATTCAAAATTTCCATGCTATTTTCTATCAAAATTTGTCATGCTTTATAAAAAAAGTTTGCCATCCATGTGAAATAATAAAAAACAATTGATCAAAAATATTGCCATGGCAAAAATGCATGTTCAATATGTCGTAGCATTTTTATGGAAAAAACTACCATGTATGTGAATAATAAAACACAAAAAACAAACTGATTCAAAATGCCATGGCACATGCATATTCTAACTTCCCATGCTATTTTTATGAAAATCGCCATTTTTTGCGTAATAAAATTGCCATGTATCTGAATAATACAGAAGAACCCAATTGCAAAAAGTGTGAAGTACTACAGAAAAGTTAATCAAATATTGCCATGTATGTGCCATATATAAAATTTGCCATCTTTTGCGTAATAAAATTGCCATGTATGTGAATAATAACACAAAAACAAAAAATGATTCGAAAATTGCCATGGCAAATGCATATTCTAAAATTTGCCATGCTACTTATATAAAAATTGCCAACTCTTGTGTAATAAAATTGCCATGTATGTGAATAATAACACAAAAACAAAAAATGATTCGAAAATTGCCATGGCAAATGCATATTCTAAATTTTCCATGCTATTTATATAAAAATTGCCATCTTTTTTAATAAAATTGCCCTGCTATTTTTATAAAATTGCCATGTGAACACAACAAAAATCCTAAAAGGGGGATCATTTCCCACAGTTACATAAACAGAATAATTGCCATGTGAATCTGATTAGCATCTATGTGACCTGTCCATTTTATCAAGAAAAGCTGGTTAGCGGCTATATGACACAAAATTACCCAGCAAAGCTTGTTATTAACTAGATCAGCATCCGTAAAAAGTGCGGGAAGAGCTCACCATGATTTGGCTGCAGCATGGCTGACGGAGGGTCGTCCTGTTCCAGTCTAGGTCGGCGGCGGGTCAGTAGGTGGGGAGGATGAGACGGGCTGATGAACTCTGTCGTGCGGGGAGGCGAGCTCCGGTCGGGGTGGTCCTGGAGATGGCGTCTGGACTGCTCCTCTTTCCCCCCTTCTGCCGTGGCGCCGAGATGCGCGGGGTAGGCCACCACAACACCCTCGCCGACACCCCCATCGCTGCACTCCCCCCTCCCCGCCCGCCTCTTCGCTCCACTGCTACGGCTCCGCTCTTTGCTCTTCCGCCGTGGCGTCAAGACGCGGGCAAGGCCGAGATGCGCCGAGGAGCTCAAAGAGTCGTCCCCGCCCCAACCCCTCACCGGCGACGCCTACCACCGCCTGGCCGTCCTCGGCCAGTTGCCGCTCCCGCCGTTGACCAAGGGGCAGTCGCCTGTCCCGCCTCTCCCGCCGCCAATCCCGCCGTTGGCAAGGGGCGGTCGCCGCCGATGGCAAGGGCGAGCGCCGCCGCTGGAGCTCCTCCCCCGTCCTCGCGCTGTACATATCTCTCTAGTTTTGCCGGTGACATGGTGGGTGTGGGTGGGGAATGGGAGCAAGGATCCGATGCGTGGGGTGTAGAAGGCCGGTTCGGTCGCGTCAAGTTTGTACCGCACGATTCCAGGATGATGACGTGGATCTAATTTTGCGCCAAGATTAGTTTAAAAAATCGAACGATGATGGCAGCGTTCAGGCAGACTCCTCTGGTGCCTGACGTCAGGCACTTATCATTTTTCTTGAGTAAAGGAAGATTCTGTTAAAAAATTGAACATATCAACTGGTTCTAAAAGGGAAAGCTCCAACCCTCTAAGGGAGCACAATACATCTCTTGCCGTGCCCCTTTCTTAGATTCTTCCCATCATGACTACTACATGTACTTTGCTCTGCCTTTTTTTCACCAAGCAGGAAGAAGCGTTACAAAAGCAAACACCATGCTTAACTAAGCCTCACCTGCACCCTTGCATTTCAGGAGACCACACTGCTGCGTGGCGTCAGTAGTGAAGTTGATTTCCTGAAACATGAGCTCAAGCAACTACAAGGCTTCCTTAGAAATGCCGACAACAAGTTGAAGCTGGGAGATGCAAGTGTTGCTGTCTTGGTCAGCCAGATCAGGGATGCGGCATACGACGCCGACAATGTCATCGATGCCGCGGAGTACATCCACAGGAGAAACAGGCTCCACAAGGGATTCATGGGTACCATTGCAAGGTATGCTCGCCTACCAAGTGATTTGAGCACCCTTCACAAAGTTGGTGTTGAAATCGTATAAGAAGGAACATATATGAGATAGTTGAGAGTGCATACCGTTTGAAAATAGTTGTTGATTTGGGTAATACTTCCATAGAAAGGGTTGATGTTGATGACAATCTTCCACAATATTATGGTCCTATGAACCAAACCATTGAAGATATTAACCTTGTTGGTTTCGAGGAGGAGTACAAAGAAATATGGAGAAGTTAGTTGACACTGAAAACCATCTTAGTCTTAGTGCTATCTCCATTGTTGCCATGGGTGGGGCTGGAAAAACAACACTTGCTAGAACAGTCTCCACCTCGTCTAGAGTAAAACAACACTTCCAGAAAATTGCTTGGGTCACTGTATCACAAAAGTACAAGAAAATTGATTTACTAAAGGATATTATGAAACAAATAATGGGGGGAAGAGACGAGTTTATTGATCAAAACCAAGAGTATGAGGTGGGAAAGAAGATCTTTGATTCTCTAATGCAAAAAAGATATTTGATAGTTGTTGATGATGTGTGGGAAACCGACTCATGGGACCAAATAAATAGAAGGGTTAAAGCTTTTCCAGATGCAGTCAATGGTTGTAGAGTATTGCTAACCACACGGAAGGTAGATGTTGCAAATCATGTACAAATGCCAACCTATGTTCATCATTTGAAGAAGTTAGGTGAAGATAAAAATTGGGAACTTTTTAGTAGCAAAGCTTTACCATGATATAAAAGGTCTATCATAGTTGATGTGGATGAGTTTGAAAAAGTTGGGAGAAAGCTTGCAAGGAAATGTGATGGATTGCCACTTGGACTTGCTGTTTAGGGAGGTTATCTTTCAAAAAACCTGAATGTGCAAGCATGGTCTGATACACTCTCTGGCTGACCATCAACCAAGAACAGACAAATTATGCGGGACATATATTTGCTCGTAGTTACAATGACCTGCCAAATCATTATTTAAGATCTTGTTTACTCTATCTTGCTACTTTTCCAGAGGATGATATATGGATCGGAGGGAGCTTAATTAATTTGTACACATGCATGCCTGTCTGTCCATAAGTTAATTAGTACCCCTTTGATCCATATCAATTATCGCTGAAATGAATGTATCTAACACTAAAATATATCTAAATACATCCGTTTCAACGATAATTTATATGGATCGGAGGAAGTATTAAATATTAATGAGATTGATCTAGATGCCACATCATTTGTTTAACCCCTGCATCATGTTTACTGACTTGATCTCAATCTATGTATGCTGCACCGCAGCAAATCAATAACAGTATTTGTTTGCTTTGGATGAATTAATGTTAATTAGTCTCAGAATCAAGTTCGTTGCTTCCATGTGCTCAACTAAGTTATTTTCTTATGAGTGTTTTTTTTGGGCACAGGTGGGCATCACCGGGTGGTGAGTGAGAATTCAGCTTCAGTCTCATCTAGAAATCCGGCGCCCTCTTGTGCCAACGTGGTCCTTTTCTGGAATTCTCCCCTCCCGACTAATTATTCTTGAATCCATCTCCGTCCTCCCAATCCTCAGTCCTCACATCCCATTTTCCTTGTCTTCCCTTGAAGGATGCCATGGGCAACATACTCTCTCCTCCAATGGCCCGTCCACCCAGCTCATCTGTCTAGAGCCACCCTCCCAAGCAATGGCGGTGGCACAACATGGCAGAGCAAAAGAGGCGATGCATGTTTCCAGGTGGGTCATACTCAACGTGCGGATATGACGGTAAAGTCGATGAATCGACGAGTCGCAGATCTTCAACGAATCAAGATCAAGAAAATCATAGAAGACAAAGAATCAAGATTAAGGGGTGATTATTAGTATAATCTTGATTAGTGTTGAGTTAGTGTCATGTACTAGTTGTTGGAAATATGCCCTAGAGGCAAATAATAAAGGTTGTTTATTAGCATATTTCATAAGTTCATAATAAGTTTAATACCATGATATAACTGTATTAAGCGGAAACATTAATACACGTGTGGTATGTAAACAACCAGGTCCCTAGTAGCCTCTATTCAGCTAGTCCATTGGGCAATTGATGATCAAGGTTTCCTGATCATGAGACATTATATGTCTGTTGACAATGGGGTCATGTCATTAGGTGAATGATGTGATGGACATTACCCAACATAAGTATTGCAACGCGATCAAGTCACAAAGTTCAACGTTGCGGTGATTATAAACGTAGTAACCTAATCCTTAGACCGTGAGATCGTATTTAATCACTATCTCCGGAGGCTGCCTTGATTGCATCAACCGTCACACCGTAACAGGGTGATCATAAAGGTGTCTCTCAGGTATTCCGAAGGGATATGTTGAGGCGTATGGATCAAGATCGGGATTTGTCCATTCCGCGTGACGGAAAGATACTCTGGGCCCACTCGGTGAGATTACATCCGAAGCTGCAGCATGTGACTAGGTCACGAGGATGGAATATCACGGGAACGAGTAAATAGGACTTGTTGGTAACGAGATTGAACTAGGTATAATGATACTAATGATCAGATCTCGGACAAGTCAAGTATCGCAGTGGCAAAGGGAATAGGACTCGACGTTTACGGTTCAAGCGATAAAGTTAATCGTTGAATGCACAGGGGTCATTATGGGCATCCAGGCCCCGCTGATGATCATTGATCGGAGAGGTGTCTCGGTCATGTCTGGAGTGTTCACGACCGTAGGGTAACACACTTAAGGGTATATAGGCTTAGGGACAGATTCAGAGGTTATCGGGATTACCGGAGAAAAGAAAATAAGGAATCGGAAAAGTTCCGTGTGGATCCGAAAGTTGTTCGGAGTGATTCGGAAGGTGTTTCGGAGCAATAGGGATTAAATAATATGTATTTATTATTAATTAAAATAATTAATAATTAAATATATTTTATTTAATTAAATAAAACAGAGGGCTCCCTCTTCTTTGTTTTTCTTTAGAAGAAAGATAAAGAGAAAGAAGAAAAGAAAAGAAAAAAAAAAAGGGAGCCTAGGCGCCATGGGCTCTTGGCCCATTAAAGTGGCAAGGCCACTTGGCCACAGTGGCCGTTGGCCACTAGCACCAGGCGCCAGGAGCCATGCACGGCCACGCCATGTGCCCATGCGCACTGTGCACAACTAGTACTAGCGTATGAATAGTCCCACATGGGATTTTGGCCAGGATTTTGGCTAGGGTGCGCACCTGTTTTGCCCTATATAAAGAAAGGGATGGTACCCTTTTTCAACACAGAAAATTGTAGGATAATTTACATAAAATTCCGAAGGGTTATTTTACCCCCGTTTTCTCCTACGGAGCGTGGCCCCAAGTATGGGCCGTGCACCTAGGGGAAGTTTCTCCACCATACGCACGCCGTCGTGCTGCTGGACTCCCGGTCCGGATCTTTCCTCTTCCGCTGCCTCTGCTGGATCGGAGCCCGGGAGACATGGCATACACCGTATCTGTGCGAGTACTACGAGGCGCTGCACATGCGGCACTCGTCATCGCTGGAGCGTCTACACGGCCATGAGGTCGTCATGGGCGTACGTCTTCACCAACAACGTCCCGACAGGGACGCAATCCCGTCATCGGTCTACGAGGACTGGGTGGCTTCTGGAGTCGTGCGGGGATCTTCGCGGCGTCGAGGATGGGCGAGTACGACTACATCAACCACGTTCACGCGGGAACGTTTCCCGCTTAATGGACTACATAAAAGGTATGTTACCGATTCCACCCGTTACAGCATTACGGCTAGATAGATCTTGGGGTTGGGAAGCGCTAGCTAGAAAAATTATTGTTTTCTGCTACGTAACTCTTCAGCGGTATCCGAGCTAGGTCTATGCGTAGTAATGCTTGTACGGGTAGAACACATCATGGATGTGGGCATCGATCATATAATTGTTACCCTCTCACGTGCACTTGTTTAGTATTGCGGCAATGTTTTGATGAAGCGGCCCCGACCGACCTTACGCGTGCGCTTACGCGAGACTGGTTCCACGCTTGACATATGGCTTGTACCATATAAGTGGCTTTGGGGTGTCTGTCTCTCTAACATTAGCGATACGACATTTGCAACGGAGGGCCCCGAAAGGGGTGTCATAGAGACAATTGTTTAATCGGTGTTGTGGCTGTATGTTCGTAGGCATAGAAACGGTTCTATCTTGAAAGCCCTATCAGCCACGTAAAACTTGCAAAAGATAAAGTAGAGGCGTCTAAACTTTAATTTGCAAGGGGGCGTCATAGTTAGTATGATATTTATATTGTAGCATCCTGTTTTGCTTGTATTAGAGTTTTTCACAGCATAACTTGATGACCTTCGTTTTTCCCACTGGGTTTTCGGAGGATTAACATAATAACATAAGCAACAACTATCCAAGGGGGAGTGTTGAGAAATGTCCAGTTGCCGGTGACCACTTCGTGTGACCACTCCGTGTGACTACTTCGGTGTGAACACTTTGACGAACGAGCGCGCCCCATGGGGGGCATAAGATCTTGTATAAATAGACAGTCAAAGATGCAATAAAGAGATCACAAATTCACTCTACAGATTGTGTCAATACTTTGTCTTTTCGATTCACAACACGTCCAAACCACGACTGACAAGTACACTTGCGGTGCACATCCACGGCCATGTCAAAGAGCTAGGGGATTATAGAAGCCAAAGCTACATATTTCAAAAGACATTATCAAAAATAAAACTACATCTACAAACATCTAAAAACTGCATGTGAAAAGGCTAAATAAAACTACATCTAAAAATAACTAACTAAATCTACATATAAAACAATATCTAAATAAATATACATATAAAAACAGTTGAATAAAACAATATATAAATAAATCTACTTCTAAAATAATATCTACGCTGAATTGTCTACACTAAATCGAAATTAATACCTACATTACATCTAAATAAATCAACTTCTAAACTACTATTTCTACAATACATCTAAACTACAAATTTATAAGAAAAGGCAGCAAAATTACCTTCAAAATTGTCAAAGCTTCGCTGCATGACCGACCGAAAAAACTAGAGAGAATAATAGTGGTTATGACCGATCTCATCTTGAATAGGCGGCAAGGGTGTAGCCGCTTGTTTAACGGGAGGCAAGAGCATAGCCACCCGTTGAACTTGTGACTAGGGCCTGAGTCTTGGTGCAAAACTTTCCAAAGTTTTCTAAATTGCATACGGGTCCTTAACCCACCTCTGCATAGGAAAAAAAACTAGCCGCCCGTTCAATGGGTGGTAAGGCCTTGCTACCCTTTGAATGGGCGGCCACATGCTAGTCACCAATTGAAAGGGCGACAGGGTGCTACTTCAGCAACAGACAAAAATGGATAAACAATTTGGGAATAAAAAAATTAAATTGGCTATTTTTGAAAAAAAAACTCGGTGGACAACAAAACCATTTGGCCAGGGCTGGACCATTTTAGGGCAACATATCCTGTGTGCCCAGGTCTTTCGTGTGCCCACCGTGTGCCCTAACTAGTAAACATCACAAAAAATTATGAAATAAATTACACATATTTTTTCAGTCATATTCCACTTATATATAAAATTCAAGTTCAGATTCATATCCAGTAAAGCTAGTAAAAAAGATAAATTTCTGACAGATTTATACCGACAAGTCTGACAGAAATTTCTCTTTTTTGTTACTACTAAAATATAAGGAATATGAACTTGAATTTTTTTTATATATATAAGTGGAGTATGGCTGAAAGAATATGTTTAAGTTTTTCAGAATTTTTCGTGATGTTTGCTAGTTGGGGCACACAAGATATTTTTCCCCTGTTTTAGTTCTCACCATCACTACAACCTTTTAGCCCTTCTATGACGAATATAAAATGATAGTACAGATATTTGTCATAAATTAGTTCTGTTTATGACGTTTTTTGAGATGTGACATAATTTAGTAACGAAAAAATTTCCTTCATCATTAAATCGTCATAATTTGGTAGAGCCGCATGTTTGTGAGAGACTTTTGTGATAAATATGCAATTGTCATATGAGTAAATCCTCATAATCCCCTTTTGTATCGTGAATGTGATGATATTACGTGAGATTTCATGTTTCATCATAGTTTCTGCTGTGGAATCGAACGTGAGACCACGGAGTTAGGCTGTATCGGCTCTTCCGCTGGACCGCTCGAACACTTGAGGTACATTATTGACCAGAATATACTATAAAAATTCTTTGTAAAACATGTGAATAGGCTTTCTTATTGTGATTTAGCACAACATTCCAATTTTAGCAAATGGATTATAGCCCCAGATCTAGATAATACAAATGAGGTGATCTTAATAATTAAATAAAACACAAGTCGAGCAATTTACCAAGTTTTCTTAGGGTCAGTTTGGAGAGTCTCCAATAAATCAGCTCCATGCTTAAGGCTGCAATTTACCAAGTTGAGCAAACAAATCATCAGATAAAACTGTGAAACAACCTCTCTGGAACAACAATAAATGCGGCATAGCCAAGCGATGCTGGTGGCGACGGCGGTGGCGGAGGTGGCTCTTTTCCAAAGGCAATGCGGCAGAGCCAAGCGATCCGGCGGTGTCTCTTTTCCTCATGCAGCGGCGGCGCGCGGCGGGCACGGCGCGGCAGGCGTTGTCAGGGGCGGGCGTGGCGTGATCAACACTGCTGACAATCAGACCCATGGATGTGATTGTATGCGGCGGACTGAGCGAGGAGAAAAGGGCATAGTTGTATGGATAGACCTCCATAACACAGTAGAGAAGGATTTAAATCCTATCTGCATTCGAAATTACTAACTTGTTACAATGGTTAAAGGCTATCTCTCTACTTGTATGGCCAGGGTTCGAACCCAACTCTGCCCCTTTTTCAAAAAATGATGAAAATATTTCTCATAAGTACATTGCCACATCAATTGCCACCTCCTCAAAATTTATGACGAATCTTTTCATCACGAAATTTTTGCCACATCATCTACCATGTGGCTTGCCATGTCATCAACCTTAACTATATAAACAATCCCCACTAAGAGGGCATTTAATGGAATTCTCTGAATCCACAGTGTTCCACGTCACCCTTTTTTCCTGGGCCGTCCAATCATTTGCTAATGATGAAATGAGTCTGTTGGTTTATTTGTTACAGCGGCGCGCTAGGCTCCCGCGCCTCCGGCGTCTGATTCGTCACAGTCGTTCGTCTACCAATCCATTCATGTAACCGGGCCACATCTTCACTCACGCGGCCCACCCAGCCGAAGTGGCCCACCTGGGCCACGTCCCCACCTTCTTCCTCAATCAAAACAATGGCCGCCGCTCACCTCCCGCACTATGCCACTGCGCCGCCCTCCCGGCCGCCAAGCCGCGTCGACCAACCTCCCGAAACAGGCACGCCGCCCGCTCCTGTTCCTCTCCCGGACCAAATCCCTTCCATTTCCCTTCCGCACGTCTCCCCTTCGGAAACTGTCGGCATGAACGCCCACTCACTGGCCACCGACGTCAATCCGCATCCCGGTCCTCCCCGGGCCTATAAAAAACACCATCACCTCGGCCATTCTTCCCCACACCCATTCCAATCAACAATTTCTGCTCTCCCACGCTCTGTGCAACATCCCGACGATCATCACCGGCTGCCGCCTCATAGCTCCGTCGCCGGCCGCCCCTGCACACGGTGAGATATCGGCTTCAATCCTCTGTGGTGTTCACGCGCCGGTCTGGCTATATGCGTCAGTAATAATGCAACCATAGGATTGAAGTCCGTCGTCTGCGCCGGTCTGGTGAGATCCCGACCCATCTTCCTCGCGATTCATGTCTACCTTGCCGTTCCATCGCCCTGTGCTGAAATTCTGGGCCCGTCTCTTCGCGGTGAGCCTCAGCCCTCATCCCGTGTCTCTTTCTCATTCCTAGACGAGTTCCTTGGCGTCTGCAACCTGTTCGACGTAATGCTGCATTCGCCATGCTCTGCATTCTTTGGTTTGAGCTATCTAGCCGTGACCTGTGGAATATGAAGCACCAGAAGTGTGGTTAATTTAATTGCATATCCATTTACTACAACTCATGTATACCCTTCTTCTCTAAAGTGTGATTGCAATTCCCGCAGCATCGCGCGGGGTCTTCAGCTAGTTATATCTATGACAAATGTTTTCATCACAAAAGGTTTTGCCACATCAGCTGCCACGTTATTTTGGCATGTCATCAGCCACATGGAAAGGCAAAACTGTACAAAATTGTGACGTTTTTAGTGACGATTGTGGTATGCGTCATAAACTCTATGGTAATTTTTTGTTGATGGTCATAGAAGTTTATTTGACACGGCATTTTCGTTACAATGTTGTCACTAAAATACAAGTAATGATAAAAAAAATATACTTAGTGACGTAATCATAATGTCACAAAAGGCCTAAAATATTGTAGTGCATCTACAACACATATGAACGTACTTAGTACAACAGAACACAATAATTTGGAATCACTGATTCGAATGATATAGCAGTCCGTTCCACAACCAACAACTTAATTTTCATTTCGCGCGCTGTAGCTTGACTGAGTTGAGGAGGCCGTTTGAAGCTGACGGAGCAGTACCTTTATCTTCTTCTACAAAGTAGCACTAGCGATAAAACGGAGGCATGCAAGCAGAGTTTTTACTCGATCGGCCTAACATAGTAAGTGATGCATGAAGCAATACGTTGGCAGCTTCGCACCCAACCAGGATACGAATAAATCAATTTACTCTAGCATTGGATAGAAGCCGTCGTCAACGTAGGGCAGCATGCATGCGTGCAAAAACGTACGTACAGAAAATAATTACATATGTAGCATTTTTTTTCTATATATGATAATGAAAATACGAACGTAGATTTGACCGAGAACATTTGGCGGCTGATTCAGTCAAGGGACACTTTGTAAAAATGGAAACACTTCCAGCGGCCGGTCACACGATATAACGCAAGCGCGAAACTGGTGGGAACTCGGATTGGTGGAGAATCAGATTGCGCGGCGGCAGCGGAGAGCCGATGGCGCGCAGAGCGCGGCGGCGGGGCGGGCGGTACGACGTGTCGGCGCGAGGACGCCACCACGTTGTCGGTTGGCAGTTATCGCCGACAGTGGCGGAAGCGCCCGGTGTTAGCGAGGCAGGGGGCGCCACCGAAGCCGTGGGCTGGAGGCGAGGGGGCTGCGGAAGATGCGCGGAGGCGTAGCGCCGGGAGTGGGGGGGCGAAAGGGCACATGGCCCTTCGCCGGAGGGGTCGCGTGCTCACAGTAGCGACATTAACACGCCCCTTGTAAAAAAGGAAAACTAATCGAGGAACATGTATGGAGTAGTGTTTGATAACCATAGAACATATTTAATTTGCGGGCTCTGGTACATAAATTAAATTATAAGCTATATAGTATAAATGCGTACACTGCACGCACGGACAGCCTTATTTTCACGACATCGTCTTATATTCATCTTATGTAACAAACTTTATTCTCCACACTCATTGTATGTACGCGTATTATGCTGGTGGTGGTATCGTCCGCTACTAGCTACGATGATACCTTCTTCCTCATGGGCAGAAGGTAACCTGGTAGCTGTTGTTGTTGCCGTTACAGGCGTGGTTCTTGGTGTCATCGGTCGGGAAGAGGTAGGCGTCGGGGCACTTGTCGGCCTGGCACACCAGGTTGGGCCCGTTGCTGCAGGAGAATGACAACGGCACGTTGAAGCCGTCGATGACAGAGATGTCGTAAAAGTCCTGGCCGTTGCCGATGGTGAACTCGGCCAGGGTCAGCGGCGGCTGCCCGGACAGCGTGCACGACAGCGCGCCACCGCAGTCGGCAGTCTGGCAGCTCCCGGAGTTGCCGTTGAAGTTGCAGCCCGTGCGGCCCCACACCCTGCCGGAGGGCGTGTTCGCGGGGACGTCGAGGGTCCACGTCTCGCCGGTGTTGAGCTGCCGACCGCCGCCGATCGGGGTGGCCGCCGGCCACACCGTGTAGGGGCAGTTGTTCTTGATGTTGAACGTCGCCGCGTTCGTGCTGGCAGCGAACACGGCGAGGAAGAGGACCATGGAGGCAGCTGCTGCCAGGTGGGACGAAGCCATTTCAAGTTGCTTTGCTTCTGTGTCGTCTACACGTGGTTTGGTAGTAGTGCGGGATGATTGATGTGCTAGGGACGAAGGGGCATGGGTATTTATAGATGGCCGGGACTCCGGGATGGAAGGACAACTGGGATAAAGTCAAGGATGGTGTCCTTGAGTCAATTCGTGTGACTTGGAAATTTCCACGCATTCATCATCAATCAACAGGGAGACTCGACTCTGTCCATGAGCCACTTGGCAATCGCATAGATTTATCTTTCACACAGATCAGGATCGAAAACACGTACGTACGTGTAGTTCCATGCACCACATATCAAGTTGTTGGAACTTGCAAGAACAACTCTTCCTTCTTCTTCATAATAATAACAATGAAGTTACGTCCGCAGCACAGCAGGACACCAGCAAAAAGTAAGAGAAATCACAGCTACTACTTTTTTGGCGAAAATATCATACTAGTGAAGAAGTTTCATTGTTCACAAACGACTGGTCAGCGGATAAAGTTAGGCAGCATGCTCAAAACGGCAACCGGCCAATCTGACGCATTGCGAGGAAATTAAATCTAGCAGAGTTGTATAGCGCTTGCTAGCTTGTCTAAGTTTTGCTTTCGTTGCCGTGTTGCATTGGTGGTTAGAATTTGTCATTTACAATCAATATGGTCCATCTAGATGCCCTCGTTCTAGTGCAAGGGCCGCCAAGCTGGTTAAGATACGAAGATTTAAGCTCGGTTAAACTTGTAAGCTAGGGCAGTCACATATGTACAGCTGAAGGTTGAGTACACCTCGTGCTAAGATCTGTGGAAAAAAGAAAAGTCCATGGAAAAATCTGTGGAAGAAGGATCCATAGACTAGTAGGCGGTCAGTCCATGGAAAAATCTGTGGAAAAAAGGATTCATCTGGACGATATGTAGGAAACCAAAAACTCTGGAAAATCGTGTGGGGCTGCCGGGCCTAACTACTAGTAGGCAGAGATCATCAAGCCGCCGGTTTCTCTGCACAAGTCAGTGGTTTGGAGACCGACGTGTTATTTTGTCCGATGATCGCGGAGCGGTGCGCGCTAGCTCTCGTTCATGTTCATGCATCCAATTATTTTTAGCAGAAGAAAATTAGCTCCGTTCTTTCAAATTTTCCACAGGACCTGGACGTCTTACGTAGACTGATCTGAAGCAAGTTTCCATGTGGAGCTAGCCCCAAGATTTTTCTACCCAAATGTTAAACCTTTTGAAAATGTTAAACAAACATAAGTCTGGTGTGAGAAAAAGCATCTATGGAGTAAGTCTAAACTCTTCGGTTATGATAATTAAGCCTCAGCAAAACATATGAACGCAAACGATCAGAAGCATGTTTCAGCGCATATATTCCAATGTTTGTTCGAACATATTACATATGGCTCGAACATGTTTCCTCAAAATGATCCATGATGCACGTCTAGGTACAATTTGAAAACTGCAACAAGTTGTGGGACACATGCCCTCGCGAAAACAAGGACATCTTAGTAATCCACAACACAGCAATTTTGTCATGCGACAGCATCGTCAAGCACAGGTGAAAAGTCACATTCAGTAACGTGCTGGTCATCAGAGCAAATCCTGTGACAATTGCATGGATTAAGTTTCTGGCAAACTGGTCCAAAATCAACATCCAGACAGAATCTATCCCTCCAGCTTAGGCCTCTTATAGTCTCTTCCATCCTGCTCATGTCTTAAAGCAAACAGGGCATCATTTTCCTTGGTAATATGTGGAGATTGCTGTTCATTACAGTGAGTGGGGTACTCGCCAACATCAGCAATTGTCTTAGGCAGCTGTGTGTCACACCCGATTTTGAGGATTAAATCAAGTGTTCATCGCATGTGTGCCCAGGAACAAGTTTCACACATACGGCCAGAATAATAGCATTTCAGAGTACCAATGTCACAATAGTATCTTTATTACACGAATAAATGTCTTTTAAAGACTAAACGAACTCTCGACGAAACAGCAGCGGAATGGTGAAACGGCAGTGGACAGACTCCAACTCCACAGGTAAATCGACCGGGGGTCAACGCGCCTAGAACTCCTCGTAGTATAACTCATCTTCAGCTTCATCTTCTGAGCAGCGGTTTTGAGCATAATGTGGGGAAAAGCAAGTATGAGTACAGTTATGGTTGGTACTCAGCAAGTGGGGGAAATAAATGACATGTAAGGTATAATAAAAGGAATATAAGCTTTAAAGGGGTTAACAAATGCAAAAGCATCCTACACTTTTGACTCATTGTTATTGTTGCCTCAAGGGTCAAGGCCTTAGACAGTTTTTTTCCTTGGTCTATGCGCAAGGCCTTAGGTGCGGGTAAAAAACAAACAGAGGGAGTAGTTTTCTAGGTGAGCTAATTGTTCCCATTCCCAAAATTAGTTCATTAAAAAGGGGATTGACCGTGGGTCGCAACCACACGAATCATTGTTATTGTTGCCTCACAACTTGACCAAAAATATTCTTCCAGCTAAACCACAATTCCAATTCTATCCACTAATCCAGTGAGGATCCCAGACCGCTTGTAACCGTAAGCACGGCTGTCTGGGATCCTCACTGGATTAGTGGATAGAATTGGAATTGTGGTTTAGCTGGAAGAATATTTTTGGTCAAGTTGTGAGGCAACAATAACAATGATTCGTGTGGTTGCGACCCACGGTCAATCCCCTTTTTAATGAACTAATTTTCGGAATGGGAACAATTAGCTCACCTAGAAAACTACTCCCTCTGTTTGTTTTTTACCCGCACCTAAGGCCTTGCGCATAGACCAAGGAAAAAAACTGTCTAAGGCCTTGACCCTTGAGGCAACAATAACAATGAGTCAAAAGTGTAGGATGCTTTTGCATTTGTTAACCCCTTTAAAGCTTATATTCCTTTTATTATACCTTACATGTCATTTATTTCCCCCACTTGCTGAGTACCAACCATAACTGTACTCATACTTGCTTTTCCCCACATTATGCTCAAAACCGCTGCTCAGAAGATGAAGCTGAAGATGAGTTATACTACGAGGAGTTCTAGGCGCGTTGACCCCCGGTCGATTTACCTGTGGAGTTGGAGTCTGTCCACTGCCGATTCACCATTCCGCTGCTGTTTCGTCGAGAGTTCGTTTAGTCTTTAAAAGACATTTATTCGTGTAATAAAGATACTATTGTGACATTGGTACTCTGAAATGCTATTATTCTGGCCGTATGTGTGAAACTTGTTCCTGGGCACACATGCGATGAACACTTGATTTAATCCTCAAAATCGGGTGTGACACACAGCTGCCTAAGACAATTGCTGATGTTGGCGAGTACCCCACTCACTGTAATGAACAGCAATCTCCACATATTACCAAGGAAAATGATGCCCTGTTTGCTTTAAGACATGAGCAGGATGGAAGAGACTATAAGAGGCCTAAGCTGGAGGGATAGATTCTGTCTGGATGTTGATTTTGGACCAGTTTGCCAGAAACTTAATCCATGCAATTGTCACAGGATTTGCTCTGATGACCAGCACGTTACTGAATGTGACTTTTCACCTGTGCTTGACGATGCTGTCGCATGACAAAATTGCTGTGTTGTGGATTACTAAGATGTCCTTGTTTTCGCGAGGGCATGTGTCCCACAACTTGTTGCAGTTTCAAATTGTACCTAGACGTGCATCATGGATCATTTTGAGGAAACATGTTCGAGCCATATGTAATATGTTCGAACAAACATTGGAATATATGCGCTGAAACATGCTTCTGATCGTTTGCGTTCATATGTTTTGCTGAGGCTTAATTATCATAACCGAAGAGTTTAGACTTACTCCATAGATGCTTTTTCTCACACCAGACTTATGTTTGTTTAACATTTTCAAAAGGTTTAACATTTGGGTAGAAAAATCTTGGGGCTAGCTCCACATGGAAACTTGCTTCAGATCAGTCTACGTAAGACGTCCAGGTCCTGTGGAAAATTTGAAAGAACGGAGCTAATTTTCTTCTGCTAAAAATAATTGGATGCATGAACATGAACGAGAGCTAGCGCGCACCGCTCCGCGATCATCGGACAAAATAACACGTCGGTCTCCAAACCACTGACTTGTGCAGAGAAACCGGCGGCTTGATGATCTCTGCCTACTAGTAGTTAGGCCCGGCAGCCCCACACGATTTTCCAGAGTTTTTGGTTTCCTACATATCGTCCAGATGAATCCTTTTTTCCACAGATTTTTCCATGGACTGACCGCCTACTAGTCTATGGATCCTTCTTCCACAGATTTTTCCATGGACTTTTCTTTTTTCCACAGATCTTAGCACGAGGTGTACTCAACCTGCAGCTGTACATATGTGACTGCCCTAGCTTACAAGTTTAACCGAGCTTAAATCTTCGTATCTTAACCAGCTTGGCGGCCCTTGCACTAGAACGAGGGCATCTAGATGGACCATATTGATTGTAAATGACAAATTCTAACCACCAATGCAACACGGCAACGAAAGCAAAACTTAGACAAGCTAGCAAGCGCTATACAACTCTGCTAGATTTAATTTCCTCGCAATGCGTCAGATTGGCCGGTTGCCGTTTTGAGCATGCTGCCTAACTTTATCCGCTGACCAGTCGTTTGTGAACAATGAAACTTCTTCACTAGTATGATATTTTCGCCAAAAAAGTAGTAGCTGTGATTTCTCTTACTTTTTGCTGGTGTCCTGCTGTGCTGCGGACGTAACTTCATTGTTATTATTATGAAGAAGAAGGAAGAGTTGTTCTTGCAAGTTCCAACAACTTGATATGTGGTGCATGGAACTACACGTACGTACGTGTTTTCGATCCTGATCTGTGTGAAAGATAAATCTATGCGATTGCCAAGTGGCTCATGGACAGAGTCGAGTCTCCCTGTTGATTGATGATGAATGCGTGGAAATTTCCAAGTCACACGAATTGACTCAAGGACACCATCCTTGACTTTATCCCAGTTGTCCTTCCATCCCGGAGTCCCGGCCATCTATAAATACCCATGCCCCTTCGTCCCTAGCACATCAATCATCCCGCACTACTACCAAACCACGTGTAGACGACACAGAAGCAAAGCAACTTGAAATGGCTTCGTCCCACCTGGCAGCAGCTGCCTCCATGGTCCTCTTCCTCGCCGTGTTCGCTGCCAGCACGAACGCGGCGACGTTCAACATCAAGAACAACTGCCCCTACACGGTGTGGCCGGCGGCCACCCCGATCGGCGGCGGTCGGCAGCTCAACACCGGCGAGACGTGGACCCTCGACGTCCCCGCGAACACGCCCTCCGGCAGGGTGTGGGGCCGCACGGGCTGCAACTTCAACGGCAACTCCGGGAGCTGCCAGACTGCCGACTGCGGTGGCGCGCTGTCGTGCACGCTGTCCGGGCAGCCGCCGCTGACCCTGGCCGAGTTCACCATCGGCAACGGCCAGGACTTTTACGACATCTCTGTCATCGACGGCTTCAACGTGCCGTTGTCATTCTCCTGCAGCAACGGGCCCAACCTGGTGTGCCAGGCCGACAAGTGCCCCGACGCCTACCTCTTCCCGACCGATGACACCAAGAACCACGCCTGTAACGGCAACAACAACAGCTACCAGGTTACCTTCTGCCCATGAGGAAGAAGGTATCATCGTAGCTAGTAGCGGACGATACCACCACCAGCATAATACGCGTACATACAATGAGTGTGGAGAATAAAGTTTGTTACATAAGATGAATATAAGACGATGTCGTGAAAATAAGGCTGTCCGTGCGTGCAGTGTACGCATTTATACTATATAGCTTATAATTTAATTTATGTACCAGAGCCCGCAAATTAAATATGTTCTATGGTTATCAAACACTACTCCATACATGTTCCTCGATTAGTTTTCCTTTTTTACAAGGGGCGTGTTAATGTCGCTACTGTGAGCACGCGACCCCTCCGGCGAAGGGCCATGTGCCCTTTCGCCCCCCCACTCCCGGCGCTACGCCTCCGCGCATCTTTCGCAGCCCCCTCGCCTCCAGCCCACGGCTTCGGTGGCGCCCCCTGCCTCGCTAACACCGGGCGCTTCCGCCACCGTCGGCGATAACTGCCAACCGACAACGTGGTGGCGTCCTCGCGCCGACACGTCGTACCGCCCGCCCCGCCGCCGCGCTCTGCGCGCCATCGGCTCTCCGCTGCCGCCGCGCAATCTGATTCTCCACCAATCCGAGTTCCCACCAGTTTCGCGCTTGCGTTATATCGTGTGACCGGCCGCTGGAAGTGTTTCCATTTTTACAAAGTGTCCCTTGACTGAATCAGCCGCCAAATGTTCTCGGTCAAATCTACGTTCGTATTTTCATTATCATATATAGAAAAAAATGCTACATATGTAATTATTTTCTGTACGTACGTTTTTGCACGCATGCATGCTGCCCTACGTTGACGACGGCTTCTATCCAATGCTAGAGTAAATTGATTTATTCGTATCCTGGTTGGGTGCGAAGCTGCCAACGTATTGCTTCATGCATCACTTACTATGTTAGGCCGATCGAGTAAAAACTCTGCTTGCATGCCTCCGTTTTATCGCTAGTGCTACTTTGTAGAAGAAGATAAAGGTACTGCTCCGTCAGCTTCAAACGGCCTCCTCAACTCAGTCAAGCTACAGCGCGAGAAATGAAAATTAAGTTGTTGGTTGTGGAACGGACTGCTATATCATTCGAATCAGTGATAATATTATTAAAATAAACAAAATAAGTACTAATAATATTGAATTTCAATGAAAATAAAATAAGTAATAATATTATTTTATTCATTTTTTTGCCATTTATTCATTTAATATGACATAATTAATATCTTTAAATCTGTAAATCGAAATTTGACAAATTATATATCCATTATTATCAGAAAAATGTGAGGAATCCAAATATGACATCATTTATTTATTTTTAAATAAAATTATTTTTTAAAATTATTTTTTTTGATTTGAAATAACTTTTTTTACTTTTGGAATTTTGAGAATCTGAGAAAACTTCACCGGGTAAACCCGGGTGAAATCGAGTCCCAATTTTTCTCTAGTTTTTTTTGATATATTAATCTTTTTTTTTCGACGTCGTATGCAAAAGTTATGGCCGTTTTACATTTTTTTTTCGTTTTTTTGCAAAAAAGGTCAAAATTCATATTTCAAAATTTCTATACCAACTAGACACTAAAACCTAACTACATCTCAAAGGATTTTCTTTTTTGAAGATTTTATCATTTTTTTTATTTTCTACAAAACTAAAAAAGGCAGTCCACCGGGGGGGTAGAGTTTGAAAATTTCAGAACCCCTTTAGTCCGGGTTGCTGTCCATCCAAACTATATCAAAAATTCTCGAAACGGAAAACAAAAAGTTTCTTCGGACAAATCTTTTTTTTCTGCAAATTTTGATATATTATTTGTATTTTTCTGAATTAGAATGAATTAGTTATGATTTTTCTAAGATTTGGGGGCTCGCAGGGGCCCGCCCTTTAGTCCCGGTTGGTATCTCCAACCGGGACTAAAGATAGACCTTTAGTCCCGGTTGAAGACACCAACCGGTACTAAAGGGGGGGGCCTTTAGTCCCGGTTTGTATCTCCAACCGGGACTAAAGGGGGGGCCTTTAGTCCCGGTTGGTGATACAAACCGGGACTAAAGGGGCTCATGGGGGCCCCAGCTGACACCAGCCTGCCACCACCCCTTTAGTCCCGGTTCGTGTTACGAACCAGGACTAAAGGTCCGGAACGAACCGCGACTAATGATGCCCGTCCCGAACCGCGACTAAAGGTCACATTAGTGCCGGTTCAAAACCAGACCGGGACTAATGCTTTGGACAAAAGGTCTGTTTTCTACTAGTGCTAATAGGCTAATACAATCAGCCATCTACAAAACTCAACCCAAAATCAAAATTATTAATGCCTCAAAATATGCTGCTAATACAATCTGCTCACTGTACTCATGCCTCAAAATCTGCTGCACTCATATGCTGACCAGAGAATGAAATCTAGAGTGGGAGAAGAGGAATCAACACCGTGGATGAAGGGATGGCGGGGGGAGCTGCTACAGGCCGTCCTTCTGCTGGATCCTGAGGAGGGGTGGCGGGAGGAGCTGCTGCTGGATCCTGAGGACGGGGCGCCGGCGAGCGCTGATGGATCCTGAGGAGAGGTGGCGGGGGAGCTGCTGCTGGATCCTGAGGACGGGACGGCGGCGAGCGCTGCTTAATCCTGAGGACGGGGCGCCGGCGAGCGCTGCTGGAGATGAGGACGGGGCGAGCAGTGCTGGATCCTGAGGAGGGGCGACGTGGGGGAGCTGCTCCGGCCGTCCTGCTCCTGGGCGCCGCCGTGTGGAAGCCACGGACGAGGACAGGGCGCCGCCGAGCGGTGCAGGAGACGAGGACGGCGCGCCGCCGAGCGGTGCTGGAGATGAGTACGGGGTGAGGCCGAGGGGACGAGAGGACGAGCGAGAGAACGGCCGGGCGAGCTAGCTCCGGCCACCGGCGGAGACCATGGTGGCGGCGGCGGGGTCAATCGCAGGGAGCGGCGGCGGGGGGCGCCCAAACCCTATTGCTATCGAGGGATTTGTCCCGCGCTGCTCTGTGGCTCGCGGGGTGGAAGAGAGCTTTTTTTCGATTTCAGACAGATGGATCCCATCAGTATATCGGTGAAAATTGGTTTCACAGCCGATAAATCGGTCTGACAACCGATAAATCGGTCTGACCGATAAACCTGAGCGGTATGCATTTATCTTATCGGTAGGACCCCGATAAGCGATATGTCGGCCGATATATCGGAATATCGGCCGATATATCGGAATATCGGCCGATATTTGTAACAGTGCTTACAACAACAGTTACCAAGAGAGTCTGAAGATGGAACCTTTTGAGATGTTGTTTGGACGAAGGTGCAGGACACCATTGTTTTGTAATGAGACTGGAGAAGGCCAAGTTTTTGGACCCGATGTTCTACAAGAGGCAGAAAGACAAGTTCGGTTAGTGAGAGAGAATCTGAAGATTGCCCAGTCTAGACAGAAGTCGAATGCAGACAATCGACGCCGAGACTTAAGCTTTGAAGTGGGAGACTTCGTGTATCTCAAGGTTTCACATATGAGAGGAATGCGTCGTTTCAAGGCTCGAGGCAAGCTCGCACCGAGATTCATTGGACCTTTCAAGATCCTCGAGAAGAGAGGTGAAGTTGCCTATCAGCTAGAATTGCCACCGCAGTTGTCAGATGTGCACCCTGTCTTCCATGTGTCTCAACTGAAGAAGTGTTTGAGAGTGCCAGAAGAGCAAATTCCAATGGAGGACATGAATACCAGTGAAGACCTTACCTATCAAGAGTACCTAGTAAAGATTTTGGAGACGTCTGAGAGAGTTACCCGAAACAGGATTTGCAGCATTTTGCCAAGTTTCGCTGGTCATGCTTCAATTAGCAACGGTAGACGGACACTTGTATTATTGTTTCCGCCAGAAGAACAAGTCTTTTTGCCAACGAGATAGGACAAAATGTGAAACTTTGGGACATCAAATGTTTATGTGAACAAGTCCTCTTGGGACATCAAATGTTTATGTGAAAATCAAAAGAAAAAGTTTATGTGAACTTTTGAGCAGTGATTTTTTTTCTTGGCGAGGGCTCCTCAAATGTTATTTGTGGTGAAACTTTGCAAGAACATCAAATGTTTGATCATGTTTGATGCCCCAAAGTTTCATATTTTTTTATCTTTGTTTCAGGTTTTTTTTATTTACTATTCATGAGGGTGTAGCCTTGTAGGGGCACCCGGGAGTTGTCACGCCTTTCTCTTTGCCAACCCTTCCGGCCCAGATGTATCATCTGCACGAGACGACTTTCAACTGGCAACAATGGATGTGCAAATTGAATATGCATAATTATATCAACTTCCACTCATCATGCAGCAACTTGGTGGGGTGGATGGACACGTTATCTGGAAATGCACGTTGTTTCTGGCAGTAGACCAAGTCCTTTGTCAACTCTGCTGCCGATATATAAAACTTTTAGTTGATGCTTCACAATCATAGGTGTATATTTCAGTTTGTTTTTGTCAAGTGTTAGTTACAACTAACCTATCTAAACATTCCCCTAAAAAAAGAACCTATCTAAACATTATCTATGCATTTGTTTGGCTATTAATTTGCATAAATATGTCAATATTTGAAAGACAAGTCTACTAGACACGCATAGTGACAATCAACATGACTGGCTAAATCAACATGGCAGGGCACCTAAGCTTAACTAATAATTTCAGGACAGCAAATGGTAAGACTTTCGCAAGCAAGTGGGTTAATGATCTAATTAGTAGAGTTGCTTCCATTTTTGATTCTCTAGTTTCACGTTTGTGACAAATTTTACCCCTTTTAGCAGAAAAGTTCAATTTTTACTCTATTTAGCAAAACATGTGTCACAAATTACCCTTCTATTTTTTTTCTCGTTTATTCCTTGATTGTGCATGCCATCTAGATGGCTTATTTTCAGTTTTGATTTTTTTTCCTGATTTATTTGCACCAAACCAAACCCACCACACTGTACCACCAAGCCTCTGCCTCATCCGACTGCAGGTTGGGTGGCCCACGCTCCCTCTTCTGCTTGGTTGTGGCGGCTGTCCCCGGTGTAGATGCTATGCCCAGATCCGGACGTGGACTACCTACTGGGCCTCACCATCGGCTGGGGCATCTCATCCCTGGGCTTCGGGCGTCGTAGCCTAGCGTTGTCACCCTCTTGGGAGAGGTCGTCGTGGAGCTTCGGTACCCTCCAGTCGCATCTCATTAGCATCGGCTAGCAAGCTCATGCCCTAACTCAAAGCTCCTTCGCGTCCTGTGTGGGGTGGTCCCGGTGCCATCCTATCTTTTACACGTGATGTCATTGTCACCCCTCTTGGTCCTAGTTGCCGCAGGCAGGATCGGGGCTCCATGGCCCGAAGCGAGAGGGCAAGAGGCCCTCTTCGACGACAGCTTGGTGTGGACGTTGCACCAATGTCTGGTGGTTTATCAAGGAAGCACTATTTCACTTGTAGTCAGTAGCCTTGGGTGCTTCTTAGTGGTGTGTTACTACTCATGTAATCTTGTTTTATCTTCAATCTACTTTGTATGGGGGTTCCCTCATCACCTTGTATCGGTTTGGCCATGGTGCAATATATATAAAGTGAAGCGAAAACCTGTTTCAAGAGACATGATATACCTCTAATTATTAGTTCTAACACAATGAGATTGTGCGATGCAAAATTGCTACTGTTGAACATATACCTCGGAGCACTTTCCTATGGTTGCCATTTTCCAGCTATGGAAAAAAATCCAACATGTTTGCAATTGAAAGATCAACTTTGCAAAAGGTTAGCCCTTACATAATTCAACAAGAGGTTCTAGCTAGTAACTCTGCGCCGTTTTTAGATTTTTTTTTTAAGACCATCGATCCATGCATGCAGGCACACACCGGGGAACCCCCCCCCCCCCCCCCCACCGGCGCGGTCGGCATCATGCATCCGAATCTTCTCACACAAAGGACATTAGGGCAGCGCCCCAGTGATGTGGTGGATGCCATAGGTCCGCTCGTGCCGGTGTGGCAGCGAAAAGATCCGCATCGCGGCCTTGGCGGCCCCTGACATCTGTGGATACCATATATGGTGGCAAGGCATCCGCCTATCGGCCGATTTGGCCTGGCGTGGAGTGCTAACTGGAATGACTATCGGTATATTTGTTTGCAAGATGGTGTTTGAAACACGCTTCCTATCCGGGGTGGAACCCTTGTTCTGGCCTTTATTGCTTGGGTACAACAGCAACGAACTTGCATCGTCACTTTGTTGAAGATGTTGTCTCCTTGCTGATGTACTTGACTTCAGTAGTTGATCTCAACAACCAAGATGAAAATCCTTGTCCTTTTTTCGATAAAGTATGCTTTTTATTGACTCATACCATCGCATCAATAGAATACAATCAATTTAAGCACACACCCGGCCTCTGCACGACTAGAATGCACATAGCCAACACACACACACACACACACACACACACACACACACACACGCGCGCGCGCGCGCGCGCGCGAGAAAAAAGTGAACTCCAAAAATCCTGTCAAAACGAACTCAAGCTTGCAGCAGTAACCAAGATGAAAATCCTTGTTCTATCCATCTCCAATCGGACGTGGCGATGGTGGCACAGGACGTGCACCCCTTCCTAAAGGCGTTGCTGCAGAATAAGTCGACCTAGTCATAAGTGTTTTATTCATTTCATGTAATGTTTTTACCATAGTTGTTCATGGCTTGGATTCTATTTGTTTATGTCTTTGGCCTTGTTGCCTTGCATTAACTTCAATAAAGATGACCATGTGCATCTCTTTGATGCAGAGGCCAGGGGTTCCAACCTCCTTTGTAGAAAAAAAAATCCATGCAGTAAGTGCAGCATCAGATTTGGTAGACGCCATACCAGATGGTTAGTGAATGCCACGCCGCGTATTTCGGGTCAACAGAGCGCTTCGCTTGAGAAACGCGTGGGAGAGCGACTGTTCGGAGCAACTTGGTAGAGCAGGACTTGAATTAGCTTAAACTAACGAGTTGTTCGAGTTTCATCAATTTGGTAGGGCAGTTAATTAGCATCTAAGTTTAGTTAACAATCTTTGGGACAAGCACCATCTTGTCTTCAGCTAGCAACGTGGGATCAACATGGTGATAAGACTTCGGAAGCAAGTGGGTTACTTCTAAAAAAAACAAGCAAGTGGGTTACTTATTCTAATAAGAATAACAAAGCTAACACAACTATTTAACAATTGTTTATCGGCAAGGCAATGCAACTATATGGCTGGAATGGGCGCGCATTCGTTCAGCTACGCCGCTTTCACATCCATACACACAAAATAACTTAGCGAGCTCTTGGCGCAACCAACCATGGAGGTAGCTCTGGTGAGTGCAGCGACGGGGGCCCTGAGACCCGTCCTGGGGAAGCTGGCCGCTCTGCTGGGCGACGAGTTCAAGCGTTTCAAGCGGGCGCGTGGCGAGATCAGGTTCCTCACTCGTGAACTCTCCGCCATGGATGTGTTTCTTCAGAAGATGTTGGAGGAGGAGGATCCTGACGTGCAAGATAAAGTTTCGATGAATGAGGTGCGGGAGCTATCCTATGACATGGAGGACTCCATTGATGACTTCATCCAACATGTCGATGACAAGGATACTAAGCCGGATGGCTTCATAGGCAAGATCGAGCACTCACTAGGGAAGATGAAGACTCGTCGCAGGATTGGCGGCGAGATCCAAGACCTGAAGAAACAAATAATCGAGGTCGGCCAGAGAAATGCAAGGTACAAGACTCCGCGAACCTTCTCCAATACCATCAATGCAACTGTTGACCCTAGAGCTCTTGCTATATTTGAACATGCATCAAAACTCGTGGGATTAGATGAACCCAAGGCCGAGGTAATCAAACTTTTGACTAAAGAGGATGAATGTGCATCAACACAACATCAACCTAAAGTGGTGTCCATAGTTGGATCTGGAGGAATGGGCAAGACAACTCTTGCAAACCAAGTGTACCAAGACCTGAAAGAAAATTTTGAGTGTCATGTTTTTCTATCAGTGTCGCGAAATCCAAACATGATGAATATCCTGAGAACTATTCTCAGTGAAGTAGCCAAAAAAGATTATGCTTACACCAAAGCTAGGGACGAGCAACAACTTCTCTCCAAGATATCTAGTTTCCTTGTTGACAAAAGGTATATATCTCTACTCCCGACTCTTGTATGCTTGTTGACCTCGATTGTATAAAAAGATCTTTAGATGTGCCAGGTGAAAACTACATATGTAAATTTGTCATCAAAATACTTCCATATAGTTTTTTAAAATATGTTGATAGACAAGATAATGGTTAAATGTTTCTATCAGTTTTTGAATGTTAGATGCTTGTATTGTCGACGTATGAAACAAGATGTATAAAATAGAAGGGACAGACGCATGATTACGGATAAGTTAACAACATACCCTAAGAGCGATTATTCACTATTTTATCTCCATTTTCCTGTTTTTACATTAATTAAGTCTATTAAATACACTCGTACATTTGAATCACCTGGCTTTGGATTTGCATGCTTGCATGCACCTATAGTTATTTTGGTCAAGAACTATGGTGTCATTGGTGTGTGAGCATAACCTTGGTCAATGACACACACACACACACACACACACACACACACACACAAACATATATACCCCAAATAGGCAAATACTATGGTCTGCGTTCATTCTTCTCTAATGTATGTACTCCAAATACCATGGTCGTGTCATACACCCTACTTCAATGCTGTTATTACCACTCTCCTCTCCATTATTAATGAATGGAATTAGCTTCTATAATGCTAGTTGAGTCTACAACTTATTTTATTTTAACACTCATGTTACTGTTCTAATTATCTTCTGTCTGTTGTCAATGAGAACATGACTTTTTTTCTTTGGTATTTTTGGTGTTGTTAGTGTCACTCATAAATCCTTGTGCAGATACTTTATTGTTGTTGATGATATATGGAAGAAGGAAACATGGGATGCTATCAAGTGTGCATTTCCTGTCGCCAGCCGGGGAATAATAATAACCACTACCCGTATGAATGATGTCGCAGATTCATGTCGTTCATCATTTAGTGGTCATATTTACAATATTAAGCCTCTACATATGGAGTACTCAAGACAACTATTTCACAGAAGAATATTCAATTCCCAAGAAGATTGTCCTTCATGCCTTGAGGAAGTTACTGAACAAATATTGGAAAAATGTGATGGGTTACCTTTGGCAATCATTGCTATATCTGGTTTGTTGGTTAACAAAGAAAGAACAAAGCATTTTTGGAACCAAGTGAAAGATTCAATTGGTCATTCACTTGAAAGGAATCGTACTGTTGATGGAATGATGAAGGTATTGTCCCTTAGTTACTTTGATCTGCCTTCTCATCTAAAAACTTGCCTATTACATCTTAGTATAGTTCCAGAAGATTGTATTGTTGAGAGGGAGACTATTATAAATGTGTGGATTGCAGAAGGATTCATCAATAAAGATGGCAAATATACATCACATGAGATAGGAGTGATGTGTTTTAACGAGCTCATCAATAGGAGTTTGATCCAACCTTTGAAGATAGACAAACATAATAATGTGAGAACTTTTCAAGTGCATGACATAATTCTTGATTTCATCATTTCCAAGTCCATCGAAGAGAACTTTGTTACCTTAGTTGGTGTTCCAAATGTAACTGCTTGGACACAAAGCAAAGTCCGCCGACTCTCTCTCCAAGATGAAGAGGAAGAAAACATTGTAATGCCCACAAGCTTGGTATTGTCACATGTTCGGTCACTTACTGTGTTTGGGGATTCCATGGATATCCCTTCTTTGGATAGTATGAAATATTTGCGTGTTCTTTACCTTGGAGGTTGCAAACAATTGAAAAACCATCATCTTGCAAATATTGGGAGTTTGTTTCTGTTGAGATACCTGAACCTTGGCGGGACGGGAATAACCGAGCTCCCAGATCAAATCGGACATGTACGGTGCTTAGAGAGTCTGAACATAAGAGGCACTAGAGTAAGTGAGTTACCAGCAACTATTGTCAATCTTACAAAATTAGTGCATCTGCTTATTGATGACAGTGTCAAATTTCCTAATGGAATTGCGAAGATGCAAGCACTAGAGACATTGGAAGAGGTCAACCCCTTCAATCAGTCATTTTACTTTCTGGTAGAACTTAGCCAGTTAAAGAATTTGAGGAAGCTAGATCTTGATTTCGAAGCCACTGGATATACAGAGGGAGTTAAGGAGGATTGCATGAACGTGGTTACCTCCTATTTTCGTAACACAGGCACCCAGAACCTTCTTTCTCTAACCATTACTGGTGGGGTTAGCTTCTTACATGGACCTTTGTGCCCTACTCCACTTAGCCTCCAAAAACTTATAACTAAACATTCAGTTGTCCCAAGGGTTCCAAATTGGATGGTATCCCTCATCAACCTCCAACAGTTAAGCCTTCAAGTGGAAGAAGTCATGCAGGAAGATCTTTGCATCCTTGGACACTTGCCCATTCTGTTTGGTCTTGATCTAACAAAGTATGTTCGCTCGCATGGGGGAACAAGAAGATATCGCGCGACTAGACTCAGAATCAGTGGTGAAGTTGGGTTCCATTGTTTGACACATTTTTGTTATGGAACAAATCAAGAGATGGAATTGATTTTTGCTGCAGGATCCATGCCCAAGCTAGAAACACTCTATCTTGATTTCCATGCAAGTAAAACTAAGAATCTCATTGGTGTCGATTTTGATTTCGGAATCAAAAACCTTCCTTGCCTTATTACACTCGGAGGTCATATAATTGGGACTGATGTCACTGTTGAGGAGGCAAAGATTGCTATCGCAAGGGCAGCCAGCGCACATGCAAACCGCCCTACTATCTTTATTTGAGATAAATCGGAGATAACATCTCGTCCATTATGTGCAACCACTCTATGCATGAAGGTGATGATGCTTGGTGGGCTATTACCAGCTAGGACTACCCTACCACCCAATCAAGGTGGTACATACTAGCTATTTCTTCTGAAAATACCACATTTGTATCTTCCTTAATTTTGTTACTTCCTGTGTTCATGTTGTCTCTCTTTCCAGCTTGGGCCACAATGTCATGCAGTCTCAAGATTCATAACTGCAGTTCCGAGGTTCATTTTACCTTTTTCGCGATGGATGTGTCCAAGTTCTTGTCGACCAAAGTGAGACACCTACTCAAGTTTAGTTACTACTCCCTCCGTTCCTAAATATATACTCCCTCAATTTGAGCTGCCAAAACGTCTTATATTTAGGAACAGAGGGAGTAGATTAATTTTTCTCTATTATATATGCCTGCTTACTGTTGTTTACAGCTTCATATACGCCTGGAATCACTGTCAATTAATTTTTTTCTATTTTACTGATCATATGGCATTAATTTGCAGTGGTAACAAGATCAGCAGCAGATTGGGCACTTGAGTGTTGTCTGTTGTGGTTGATTGATGTTGTTGGCGACCTTGAGACCAGATTATCTGCGGTGCACGATGATGTAATTCAGCGAGCACTGTACTGGTGGTGGAGAATACCTCTATTACTTGGTACTGCATTCAAATTATCATCCAGAAAATGTGTATGTTGTTTCTCAATTGGTACTTATTTAAATCTATCTTTGTGCTGTGTGTTGTTTGTTGTTACTCGCAGTGTCCCCAGTACATATGTGAGGTTCTGACAGTCCTTTCTTCTTGTGGTGCTGAGAGGATTATGACAGGCTAACCAATTCTACCATGTGAACCACAGTCGTTGGTACATTTTGAAGTTTTCTTCTTGAAGTTAAAAATGCATGCTTGCTATATATAGCTGTTAAATCTGATGCTCCAATCGTTAATTTGTAGTGTGATGCTCAAGATGCTTCAGTGGCTTCTTGCTGATGCTGACGCTCTCGCTTCTAGAATGATGCTGATGGTTTGGCCATTGAAATTGCTGCAAGCTAGTCCTGGAAGTAGAAGCCAACAGCATCAGAGTTGCTACTTGCTAGTAGCTACTCCTCACCCGGTATATTCAACATTTAACAGTTTTTGGGTACACATATATACATCTCTTTCTATGATGCGCTAATATGATGTGCAGTATGCCTTTACAAGAAGTTGTTGCTTTATCTCTCATTTCAACTCTCTTTTTGGCTTGCGGTGTGTGTGTGCAGCTTCAGTACATCTTCAGTTATTATTGATCCACAAAATTCCCCCTTTTTTAGACAGGGAAAAATATGTGCTTCACAAGCCAAATTTGAAAAAAAAAATATGAGTGTGCGTGTGTACGTCGATAATTATTTTTTGACAGCAGAAAATAAAAGCCATTGTGCTGATGATAATCTCAGAAGATGACAGGCCAGCTCATTGTGCTGTGTACACTCTCTGTTCTTCCTGGTTAACTGTACTCTTGTTTCATTCGTGCAATGGAATATGGTGAAAAGTTTTTTGCTCTAAAAAAAATTGTGTGTTCATGCATGTTGACGTTTTATTCCAATTCTGGTAGTAATGTAATCTTGATCATTTTCTTAAACTAACACTTCATGGGCTTCTCATTTTCTCAATAATTCTGATTATGTTATGACTCCGGTCTTTTACAGTTAAATATTAGTTGTTTGCTATGTGCCGATATATCACTGTTAACATTTGATGTAACCGATCATCTGCAGAGCTATTCCCCAGATGCTTCAGTACCGATTGAAAATTCCTGTGTTCTGGCTGACGATTTGGACTCCCTCTCTGCGTGAAGATGATGCGGGCTGATGGTCTTGGAAATAACCAGCAACCACTAGGAGCTGTCCTCGAAGCACACAATGGGACATCATGAACGCAGTGCGGTGCCGGCTCTCTCTGAGGACACAAGACATTTGTACAAAAGTTGGTTCAACGCGTGACAAATTGGATGATACAGACATCAGTATCGAATTTGGAACTAGATCTGTATATGCTTTGTGGCGGGGAAATTAGCCAAGAAACAGGAAAATTTTCTTTGTTTCCAACAGAGAGTTACTGCTAGTTTGCTCCTACTGAGTGCTGGTTCTCAAGTTACAACAGCGTTCTGATACATATTTCTCTTTTGTATGATACACCAATTATTGTGAAGTACAGTATGTCTTAACAATAAATTGTAGCTTAAGCGCCGCTATTTTGCTGCTTCTGGCTGGACAACATTTGAGAAGTTACTTCAGTCACCATGGCCGGTCTATCCTGCGGAAATTTTATCTTCTTCCATGTAATCGAATTGACATTGTAGTACTGTGATCGGGAAACCTTCAATTCAATTGAAGTGTGAGCCTGTGAGGTTAACATTTGGACAGTGGATGGAGATGCACATGCATGGAGTTGAAACTCCCGCCTGCTTGCCTAGAGAAACAAGAGGAAATTTTCATATGGAGTAAGTATAGTTGACAACATATGGAGTCTCATGTGAAACGAAATCTCTGAGGTCGTGCTCGAAAGCCGTTTTGTATGGCTCTGTTTCTCTAGTATGAACAAAGTTATCTACATTGGTTATACTCAATTCAACTTCGTTGGGTAATGCAATGCATTTCTAGCTTAAGCAGCAGTTTTCTTGCTGGGAAACTCTTTGAGTTGTTACTCCTTGTTGATTGATTCACAAGGTTATTCTTTAATTTCTGATTCCTTGTCTCATGTACATCATCAGGTTGTTTGTCTCTGCAGTTAAAAGGTTCAGCCGTGCCCTGCAACTGCTGCTGTTTTCAAATGGGCTACTGCCTCTTGTTGACAATTACATTGTGTGCGGTGGTTGTGTCTAAGTTTTAGTTCATCAGTTGACATGCCTTTTGCTTGTTTCCACGAGGACTGGTACGTAGGAGACGCTCTCTGTGCCCATGAATTTGGGCATCGAAGTTCCTACCGGCTATCCTCAGAGATCGCAACCTGAACTCAATGAATTCATCGCCAGCGGCCGACCTGCCGGATCTGGACGACGCGGGTGGCGGCAGCACCTGTGCTGGGCGGAGTCGGGCGGGATCCCCTTGGGGCTGGCAGCCGTGGTTGCTGGTTGCTCGCCGACTTGGTCCTGTGGCCTGCGCTCGGCCTTCTGGATCGGCGCCAAGGCAGGTTGGGGAGGCATCCCCGGGGTGCCGGTGGTCCCGGCTGCGAGTCGGGGAGACATAGTTGCCAGTGAAAACCGAGCCAACGGCAGGCGATGGCGGCGTTCTGCGCCGTTACCTTGATGAAGGTATCGTCGTGTAACTACTGTCGACCCACTCGTGCTGCTCCGGGGGAAACCCTAGGATCTGGTCTTCCAGATCGGACGATGGCGGCACTGCGGTGTCGTTTCTCTCTTGGAAGCATCGTTTGTGGAGCAGCGCCGGAAGACAGAGGCAGGAGGTGGAGCGGCTTCATCTTGCACGGAGTTTCGGTGGAGATGTCAAGTCATCCCTAGCCGACAGGTGCTACGCTGTGTCATGCCTGTTCGGCAGGTGCTACGCACGACAGATCTTCCAGAGACTTCAAGCTGTGTCGGCTGGTGGTACTTGGCGGCATGGTGCTGCGGTGTACCTGCGGCGACCGCGACGTGCTCAGCAGTTTGTGCGCAGGGAGGTGGTGCCGTTGGGCGCCATGGTGGCATCGACGGATGGCCGGACTGGCAAGGATGATGCGGATCTCTTTCCTGAAGATGGGTCAGCGGTTCGATGATGATTGCGGCTTCTAAAACGTGTGCATGTGGTGTACGCTTTAGGTTTGCTGCACCGGCTGTAGGTTCCGATACGTTATGTGGATGGATCGACGATGACACCGGTTTTAGATATGGGGAGTGAGAGCACTTCACATTATTGAGTTTGTAGGTGTGAGTGGTGACTTCGGGTGGCTTGATGTATGCTTTTGTCGGACCTATGTTGAATAATTAATAAAAATGGTTGTATGCATCTATTGATACAGAGGCCGGGGGTTTTAACCTCCTTTTCCAAACAAAAACAAAAAAAAAGCTCTCATATATCTTGAGGGGACGAGACATTTGTATTAAAGTCTCGCCACCGGATAAAATTTCAATATAAGAAAGTGCAGTGGTGCATACTGGTGTATGGATCTAGACCTATGCTATATATATGCTAGCTATATCGCTGTTAATTTTCACTGTTACCTATCATTAATCTGAAGTGATAGTTACTCTCCAGAAGGATGCTTCAGGACGCGTAGCAAACGCTAATTTCTCTGTTCTGCCTGATGTTTTGGATACTCTTTCTTGTTGAGTGGGATGATGCTGATGGTGTGAAGTGGAAGCTCGGAAAGGACAAGTAAACAATTAATGCATCACCAGATCTGTCCCAAGGAGACAAGACATTTTTACCCTGATTAATTTTGAAGTGGTAGAAGCCAACAACATCAGAGTTGCTGCTATCTCTGCTCCTGCTCAGAATTTAAGATACATATATACGCTTCTTTCTCGTTTGGATATATACACCAATATGCTGCACAGTATGTCTTCAGACGAAGTTGTAGCTTTCTCCCTTGTTTCAGACATTCTTTCGGTGTGATGTGTGAACTGCGTGTGTTTGCACTGTGTGCGCATCTCCAGTAGGTCTTCAGCTGTTATTGATCCACAAAATGCTTCCCCATTTCTAAGGAAAAAACGAAACATCACCTAATTAATGAATTTAGACAGGGGTTCTTCTCGTTTTCTCAACGATTTGGCTGAAGTTATGCTTATGGTCTTTTACAGTTACGTATATGTTTGCTATATGCATATATATCACTGTTAAAATTTCAGACACTCTCTCCCTGTGAAGATGCTGCTGCTGGTGTTGGAATTAACTAACAATCATTAGGAACTGTACTCCAAACTCACAAGGACCACCTTTAACTCAGTGAAGGGTGAGTAATCATTATGTGCACATGATGAGGTAATGCAGTGCGCCAGGTTTCGATCTTATATCTCGAGGAGACCAGGCATTTGTACAAAAGTTTCATTGTCAGAATCAGTTTAACTACAAGCACTGTACTGGTGGATGAGACACCTCTTGAGCTTTGTATAGCATCCTGGTTGTCATTCAGAAAATGTGTATGTTGTTTCTCAATAGGTAGGTACTCAAATCTACTCCCTCCGTCCCATAATGTAAGACGTTTTTTGACACTAGGGAGTATGTTTGTTCTGGTTGTTGTTTCTCCCGGCGTCTGTTGCACGCTTGATCCTCCGGTCAGGTGCCGGCAGTTGCTTAAACCGGATGAAGCCATTTTCTTCTTGGCTAGCTATTTCCTTCTGCGAGTTGTTCCGCAAACTAGACATCAAGCAAGCTCAGTGTCTGGCTGATGTTGGAACGGACACACTCTGTTTCGTGAATGGGCTGCATGAAGAAGAAGATGATGATGCAGATGGCGCCGGGCATAAAAAAAAGCCAAGAAGCAGGAATTGACTCCATGCGAGCTTGTAATGCCGCAAAGGCTGACGTGATTAGAGCAGACACAAGGCCATCCGCACTTCCATATCCTTTGGCTGACATGTACCGTTGACGATGCGTGGTGGTTTGATTGAGGCACTAATGTGTCTGTATCTGCAGGCTGTGTGATGATTATTCATGATCAGGCTGACTGTATCTTAGCGCAGGGCACAATTTCGAGGAGGCTGCAATCAGAAAGGTTGATAATTGTTTTCGAGATCAATGGCTGATCCATCACAGACTGCAGTGGATGTGTCCAAGTTTCAGTTGACGTGTTGTTTCTGCTTGTTTCTCCAGGCGCTTATACAGTTATATCTTTATTGCTGCTGAGATGCAAGCACTGCTGGTGGTTTTGAAATTGCCCGCGAGAAAACTAATGACCATGCAAACTGCAATGGATCTCCCTTTGCACACATTTGTATGCCATTCAGATCATGATTTTCCTTTTTTTTTGTTCAGTGGGTGATGTTGAAAAGGAGACACTGTGTTTCCTGGATGAAGATGACGCTGATGGACACGGACCCATCCTGAACTCGGTGAGCTTTCGATCTCTTGAGGAGAAACGACATGTGTACCGAAGTTTTCGCGGATCCTTCAGTAGCAGCAGATTGGGTGCTTGGGTGTCCTTTGCTTGGGTGCTTGGATTGCCAGTGTCAACGAGGAAGAGCGCCAAGATGCAGTTCAAACAGAAGGACGGCCCAGACGGCAACCTAGCTTACCCGCTCGGCTCACTGGACCAGAATGGGCCTAACTTGGCCTGGTGTTCTTATACCCTCAGAAGAGAGGAGAACGGTGGCGATTTGGCAACGGCTAGTTTCGTGTGCGTGTGTGCAACTTGTAAGCGAGGAACGTCTCCTTCCTCCTCAATTCCTCTTGTAGTTCGAATTTCGTCATGAGTGAAAACTTGATCTGAGATCTAGCCCTCACAATTTGGTATCAGAGCCGTTCCCAGCCCTGGATCTCCCCGTCCACCACCGCCACACTAGGCTCGCCGACCGCCGCTGCGCCGAAGCCATGGAAAAAATCTCACTGGAGACCAAGGCGATTTACGAGCTCCTCCGCGCCGATTTCGATGCCGCCCTCACCAAGAGCTCGGCGGAGCGCAACGAGGAGATGGTCACAGCCCTCGCCAAGCTCGTCAGCAAGCTGGACCAGCTCTCGGACCGCATCGACGACGTCAAGCTCGCCATCGGAGTCAACCTAGATGAGCTCCGCGGCGAAATTGGGGCGGATCGGGGTAAAGCGTCGTCTCCTACTGCTCCATCGTCTCCGCGAGCACCGTCTGGATCCACCAAGGGCGTACCAGTGAGCTGCGGATCGGGAGGATCTGAAGGTTTCGGAAGCAAGGTCGAACACCGGAGCACGGCACCCAAGTACGTGCCGACACCTGCTCGAGGTATGCAATCAGATCAGAACTCATCTCGTCAGCTGACTCAGGCCCTTGAATTTTTGCGTCCTCAACCATCTGATGTTCTGGGGTATGGCCCTCGGATTGAGCTGCCGCAGTTCGATGGATCAAACCCAAAGCTATGGCAGACACGCTGCGAAGATTATTTCAGGCTCTGGAATACACCGCAGCACCAGTGGATTTCATTTGCTTCTGCTCAGTTCGAGGGGACCGCTGCGCGGTGGCTGGAGTCAGTTCAGCGTCGGGCTCCTTGGGTCAATTGGTCCGAGTTCTGTGATTTGTTGCAATCCAGGTTTGGCAGAAATAAACATCAGAACCTATTACGCCAAATGTTCAATATCCGTCAGACTGGTTCAGTTGAAGAGTATGCGGAGCGTTTCTCTAAACTATATGACCAGGTTACTGCATACGAGACACATCCGAATACAGTCCATCATGTTACCAGGTTTATGGAAGGATTGACACCATCTGTGCGTCTGCTGGTGGGCATTCAGCAACCAGAGGACCTGGATTCTGCTTATGCATTGGTGCTGCTATCAGAAGAACTGGGTGATACTGCACTGCATCAGAACAGTACAGTACAAGGGAGCAAACGATCTACACTGTCCAACTCCAAGTCGTCTGTCAGCAAAACTCCAGCGGAGAGGAAAGTTTCAGAACAACCTCGTGCTGCTCCCGCAGACGATCGATGGGCTGCCCTTCGAGCTTACAATAGTGCCCCTGTTACGCTCTGCTTCTTCTCAATAGTTCTCTCAACAACGCGGATGCTGTTGTGTTTGCTTACGGTTGTTTACAGCTTAATATAAGCCTGTCAACTGGTATGTATTACTGTCAGTTAAATCTCGATTTTACAGTTCATCTGTTAATACTTTTGCAGTGGTAACCAGATCAGTACTGGCCGACTGGGCACTTCAGTGTTGTGGCTGATCGATGTTGTTGGCAAAAGCTTAAGACCAGATTAATTCCTGCAATAAACAATTCCAGTTCAGTCATTCAGAAAATGCGTGCTCTTTCTGAATGGGTAAACTGCCTTCAGTTCAGTCTATCTCTTGAGGAGACCAGGCGTTTGTACAAAAGTTTCACCATCAGATTCAGTTCAATTGCGGAGGAAACACCTCTTGAGCTTTGTACAGCATCCAGATTGTCATGCGTTCAGAAGAGAATGTGTATGTTGTTTCTCAATATATTGGTAGGTACTCAAATCTATGCTTGTTCTGGTTGTTGTTTCTCCTGACGTCCCTAAGTAGCCGTTGCATGCTTCATCCTCCTGTTAGAGATTAGTACATATACGTGAGGTGCCGGCAGTTGTTTAAACTGGATGAAGCCATTTTGTTCTTGGTTAGTGAGCGAGTTCTTCCGCAAGCGACATCAAGGAAGCTCAGTGCCCCAGCTGTAGTATCCTTAACTTAAAACAATTCATGAGCTCTTCTCGTTTTCTCGACGACTTCCATGATGTTATATATGCTTGCAGTCATCCGCCTTCAATGTAAGATTGCTATATATAGTTTTGCTGCTGTTAAAACTTGATGTTACCAGTCATTAATTAATTTTGCAGTAGCACATGATTATTGCTAGCTAGCTACTCTCCAGATGCTTGAGGACAGCAGACTGCAATGGATGTCCATTTTTCAGAGTTTCAGTTGACATGCCCTTTCTGCTTGTTTCCACGCATGTGCTTATTCAGTTCTACTCTCTGTAATCTCTACTCCTAATGGAAGAGTCCGTTGTCGTTTCGTCTCGTCACCCCCACCCATCGATCGAAGCCTTCGCCCACCGATTTTTTTTCAGCTCCAGCCCCCACCGATTTTTCTCAACGCTAGCCATCCCCACCTCCCATCTGGTTTTTTATCTACACATACCCAAATAAACCAAACGACACCTCTCCACTCTTTCCTTGCAGATTATCAAATCACAAATCAAACTATACCACTTTTCCTTCAATCTTTCCATATACAACACCAATCGGCGATCTTCAATCTTTCCATATACAACACCAATCAGCAGTCCTTCAATCTTTCCATATACAACACCAATCAGCGATCGATCAAAGTTTAATTCTTTCCTGACAAATAACAACACACAAATCAATCGAACAAAGTTCAAATCGTGACTCCTGGGCAGGGCGGCGAGCCCTGGTTCTCCGCGATTCCAAGTCCCGGCGGCAAACCCTGCGGCACGAACGCTTCGTTTCCTGATAGGAGTATACACGCCAAACACAGTTCAGCCACCGGAGGAGTCGCAGGTTAGCACATGCCCTGTTCATATGAAACATGCAAAAATACTTTGTGCAGTTGAGATTAGACCGGGGCTTCCAATAATACTAAGTCAAAAAACAACATGAAATCGCAAAGAGGAACGGACGGACTTACTTCTTGATGGTCTTCTTACTGATCATCTTCTTGACGGCGGCAAACTTGGTGCCCTTGCTCTTTGACTTCCTCATCCTCCCTCGAACCGAAGCCCTAGCACCAGATGCAGAGGCGGCGGCGGCTCGTCAATCAGCTATCTAGATTTTGACACACATTGAGCTATCTAGATTTTATATTTACAACATAAATTCAGTACAGTTGGCAAGCATGTGCTGACCTGCTCTGAAGGAACATATAATTCAGCTGATCCTTTCAGCACATGAGACCTTTAGAACAGTATAATTCTGCAAAGTTTGATTTAAGTAATACAGATCTTTTCTTAATGATAGTATCTACAACCGTCAGTATCATACATTGCTCTAACCAAAATGTTATCGCACCGTCTCATAGGTATGTCGTGTAACCAACAAAGTTTAATTTTGTTTCAAATTTTAAATTTGGTTTAGGTCCCTTTTTCATTTTTGAGCGCCGACAGACCATGACACTTGAAGATATGGACGCGCCAAATCTTCGCCGACCTCCTCTACATGATATCTCTAATGTTGATCATCATTCCCAAATGACTCCAGTGTCAGTGCTAGGTAATTGCACATAATTGTTTATGGTTTATCGCATTGGGTCATACATATAATGTATCTAGTTTTTCCCTGACAATTGACTACAACAGTGGTGACCTCGGAAGACTTACCCCGTTTGGATCTCGCTGGGGAATGGGTAAATCTTGCTAAGAAACTACGATAGCACAAGAGACCTGAGCAGATGGATGCAAGAAATGTCCAACGACGACCTCTTCGTGATATCACCAATATTGACCAACTCCCCAAAGGGAGTCCAGGTATAACTCACTAAAAATAGTGAAATGGGATAATGCAATTTTTTTGTGTTGTTGATGGAATCCATTAAGTGAAATAACCCATTTGAAGGTTTTATTACTGAAGATATCACTATCAAAGCATATACTAATATGTTTTTGTAGCTATGCTTGCCTGTGAACATTGTATTCCATGCCATGTAATCAGAAAGAACAATATGTACATATCACTAGGAATTAATTGGGGACTACATATTTCCTAGAGGGTATCACTACGAATCAGAAAGTTTATTATTGTGAGTCAATATTTTGGAATGGTAAATCAAAAAGTTCTTGGAGCTATTTCAGGCTAAACTTCTACAAACAGTATGTACATGTCATATTTTAAAATTTGGTTCCCAGACTTTCTAATTACATAATTGATGCTTAACATTCATCATTGTAAATGTACATTTAATTGTAAATCAAAAAGTTGTTTCATATGCTAATGTTCATTTAATTGTAAAGTCTTTACATACTTCAATATAGATGTGATTTACATGCGGAAGTTTTTGTGATCTTGAAGAGAATCACAAAAGTTGTATCTTTTTCAGAAAGAACTCGTTCATATCTTTCGTTTCCTTTTTCACGTTGGGTAAAATAGGCAGCAGATCATCTTCATATCTTTCGGTACAACAATGTATCGAGAGAAAAAGGAAAGAGATCTGCTCCATATAGGCTCGTCCATCACCGATAACCAAGGAACATCAAGAAGTAAAGCGAGTGGATCTAGGTATGAACATCGTTGGATCTTTCTCTTCTCCACAGGTGTAATAATTATTAGATTGGCAACAACCAAATTCTTTATCTTCGAATATTCCTTTGATTCTGTGCATATCTAAGGGAGAAGTCAACAGAAAGCACTTACATAGGTTCCATTGATTTATGTGCATGTCGAAGGTTCCATTGTTTCCCATCTCTTTCGGGAAGCCGCCTGTCAAATTGTTCCACATAAAATCCCTTCATGAAAAAACAGATTTGTTTAATATAAGTGAGAATATCTTCAGATTAAATATAACAGCTGCAAGAGCTCATTTCAAAAACTATGTACAATAAAAACATAAAACGAATAAGCATACGTGTAGATTACTATTGTACAAAAACTATAAGATATAACATCTTCAGATTAAAGATTACATATTACAACTGCAAAAACTATGGTACAAAAACTATAACAGCTGCAAAAACTATGTTTAATATAATATAGAATATCTTAACATTAAAGATTACAACTAAAAAAACTATAACAGCTGCAGGAGCTCTTATATCAGATCTGCTCATTTCAAAAAATATGATAACCAGAGTCATAGAATGAATAAACATATGTGTAATACAATGAATAGATTAGATAGAAGTACTGAACTACTGATCATGCAATTCTAACACGTGAAGTGCATCATTCTAAATAAGATACTAGCTATCTTCAAGCTGGAAATGCAAGCAGTCCAACATTAACAACAGTATTTCTAAAAAATAAAAACAATCTTGCAATCTTGATATAAGAATTCTATCTTCAGCAGCATCACAGATTTTGCTATTTCATCTCATGTTGAAATCAACAATAGTTATAAAAACAGGAGTACAATCAGTCTACAATCTTGATATAAGAATCCTAAGTACTCCAAATAGGAGTATATAAACAGGAGTATGCAAAGAGTATATAAATAGTGAGCAAGTGCAAGCACTGCATGTTATATAAACAGGAGTACAATCAGTCTACAATCTTGTCCTATAGGAATTACTCTTGTCCTATAGGAGTACAATCTTGTCCTGTAGGAGTACACAGAAAGATCCATTGTTAATCACAACTTTTTCAACAGAACAGAGGTCTACAAAAGCTTTATTTTTAGATACAATGGAGGTCTACAAAAGCTTTATTTTCAGATACCACTAACCAGTAGCCACAAAGCTTTATTTTTCAGATACCACTAACCTTGGATTTTTAATTATGAGCACGGGAGCACAGGTAATTACATAAAAAAACAATTGAGCATATCTATCCCATCAACAGCAACAGCATACTCGAACATCAACAGCAACAGAGTACTTGAACATGAACATCATTTGCTCTATCTGTGCTTGCAAAATGGTGAATTACTGTTGTATACACGCATTGCAAATTCTTTCACAACTATATGTACTTGAACACCAACAGCATACTCCAACATCAACACGCATTGCAAATGGTGAATTACAGCAACAGAGTTCAGAACACAACTGTCACAACGGTACTTGTACAAGTATACCTTCTCTCTGTACTTGCAGCTCCGCTCGATGAAGCCCTGCCACCACCAGTTGATGCAGCCGCAGGACGGCCGGAAGAAGTCTGTCGGCCAGAACTGCCGCACCAGCAGTAGGAGAGCTGCCCGTCGCCCTGGACCGCTCCAGGAAGCAGCCTGGAGAACTCCACCGGGCAACACTCGTCGTCCTCCTCCTCATCCATGGGGGGAAGCCCCGGAAATGAGCCGTCGTTGGGAACGGGGTTCTGGGGAAGGGATCTGCCGAAGAGTACGGAGCTCACCGCGGCAACAGGCGCGCTCGTCGCCGCCCTCGTCCCCATGCCCTCCAGATCGAGATGGAAAGAAGGGATTTTTAGGTCCGGAGGAAAGAACGGGGGAGTTGCACGGGGGAGAGGACCGGGAGGAGGCTCGGGGGAGCTGCATGGCGCGGCGGCGTGGCCTGGCCGGCGAGCAGGCAGAGAGAAAATGGAGGTGGAGCAGAGTGCGGCCTCGGAGGGGAATCGAGGAGGAGCGCGGGTTATGTCGGACAACTATGGAGGGGCTTTTCAGAAAATCGCCATCGCGGCAAGTATTTGGAACCGGAGGGAGTATCAAACTTGCAGTGTTAGTACTCCCTCAAACTGATCTCTACGAAGCTTATGTTGAAAGATTGTCATGTGTACTTATCAAATCACTGTCATGCTGTTTGCTTGGTGACATGCATAGCCCAATTTGTTTTTATCAACATCAATTAGTAGTAGACTTGTGAAATTCAGAAAGTATCAAGTCTGAAATGCTTCAGATTCGCTAATACGTACTCCCTCCATAAAGAAATATAAGAGCTATTTTTTATCTAAAAGCTTTTATATTTCTTTACGGAGGGAGTACATGGATGTGTAGCTTCGCGTCAGGTAGCCAGACAGCTACCGCAGCAAGTTGCCGTGTCCACATCGGCCATCGCCCATGAGGCGTGTCGCGCATCCCACTCCTACAGCTTCAAGCAGGAAGCCAGCCACCGCAGTCCGCACCAAGATGTTGTGTCCCACGACCAGACTACACGCCCGACGCGCGGACAGCTTCGCCGCCGCGCTCTACCGCACCAGCGCGCCCGTGCGCTGCCGCCGACGCCTCGAGCGCTGCAGCCATGTCATGCAGCAAGAAGCGAAGCTGTGAACGGCGCCACACACCTCCGCAACTCATGTCGTCCTCTCCCCCAACAACTGACGCCTTGCAGATCTGGGCGTAAAGCACGCCGTACCGTGGTGGATCGAACCAATCGAGCCACCGTGGCGGGGAGGGGAGGATGCAGGCGAGGCCATTGAGGAAAGGTAGGGCAGGCTCGGCGCGCGGCGTGGAGGAGAGATGGCGGGGATAGGAGGGGAATGCCGACGCCGTGGAGGGGAGTGGAGGATGCGGGACGCCCTCGATTGACGGGAGGCGGCGGAGACAGGAGTAAGCTTGAGAGAGTGAGAGGAACTGTGCGGTGCCACTGTGCAGTGAGGATAAGGATGTACATTAGGTGGAAAAGAAAACGCCTCCGAATTGTAGCAGGCTCGAGCTTAGCCCGTCTTCTTGCCGTACCCAAAACTACAAATCATTATTTGCGCTGGCCCCAAGCTGCTCAGAGAGTTTTGGGCGTGGGTGGACGCCTCAGGTTGTCTAAAAAAATAATTAGGGTTACTCAGTTTTTTTTACGAATAAAAACATCCGTGTTAGTCTCACCTTTGTTTTAATATATTATATATGTTTATATAATACAGTATAAAATATTATTTATATTTTATATGTTTCATTTTTGTCCATTAGAGATAAGAAGGATGGATTCTAAGGAGGCTTTAAAAATATCAACAGGCATAGGCATTGATGTAACGATGACGGACTGGACTGAAACACCACGAGAAGAGGTGCGTACAAATAATTCTAATTTATATGTATGTTATACATGATAATACAAAATGTCCATTTTTATATGATTATTTATGTAGAATATGAGAGAGAGATGTATTCTAGCGACATTCAAAACGAATCCATTCAACAAGGTTTCTGAGGCGACATCGCTGGAAGGGGCCGAAAGTTTATACAAATTTTTTACAACATAACAAACCAAAAAAAGCAAATATAAAATTGTGTTCTAGATATGCTCTCGTGGAACAGTTAAAAATTGGTTCGTCCGGTTTGCACGGTAAGCTCCGTTGCATTTTTAGGTCTTCCATGTAAAATATTCGTACTAATTAGATATATTGCTTGTGCACGATGGTTAAGAGTTAAGGAAGTAGTTCTATTAAACTTGCTTAAATATCGTGCGAATGCAGCTAAAGATAACATTCCTGATATTATGCGAGAATATCTTGAGCTCATCAAGTAGATTTTAAATTGTAACAGATTATTAGTTGAATCATCGCTCAATATGTATACATCGTGAAATTGCCTTTTTTATCAATTACATTGCAAGTGAAGTTGACTTCAATAATTACCCGATTGTGTACGCGCTATCTTTTCTATAAATGTGAAATTTAATATGCATTATGTTTATATATAACTCCAGTCAAATATTTCAAAAGCCCGTGGCAACGCACGGGCATTCTACTATTTATATTGTTGCTGAGACTGAGATGCAAGCACTGCTGCTGTTTTGAAATCGGCTACTGGCCTACTGCAGTTGTTATCTCTGTGTACTCATTAATTTGTATGTCATTCGGGTTGTGATTTTCCTTGGCCTTTTTCCAGTGATATATCTTGGTGATGTTGGAAATGGAGACGCATGCACTCTGTTCCCTGGACCAAGTTGACGCTGATGGATCTGGGCGTCCAAACCGCTACCGGCCCTCCTCGAAGATCGCCAAGGATTTGTCGATCTCTTGAGGAGACGAGACATTTGTATTAAAGTTCCGCCACCTGATAAATTTCAGTATAAGCAAGTAGTGTTGGAGGATACACTTGCTATATATTACAGTTAATTCTTGTTGTTACCTATTAATAATTTCTGTTTCCTGGCTGATGGTGTGTTGGGCATCGAAACCACCACAACCTGTCCTGGAATTGCAGATTAGTGTCTCCTTGGTGAAGTTCCAGAACTAAACACTTGATGAGCTCTTATTGTTTTCTCAACGATTTGGATGTCGTTATCTATGATTATTACAGTCTTTCACGGTTGAATATACGATTGCTATATATTGCTGTTAAAATTTGATGTTACCAACCATCATTGAATTTGCAGTAGCAGATGACTATTGCTAACTACTCTTCAGAAATTTTGATGTTACCAACCATCATTGAATTTGCAGTTGGCGTCTGCAATGGATGTGTCCAACTTTCTGCTTGTTTCTACTAGGACTGGTAGTGGGAGGGGATCAACGTGCAGATTCTTATACAGTTGTATCTTTATTATTGTTGCTGAGATGCAAACACTGCTGCTGGTTTTGAAATTGGCTACTGCCATTGTGAACAAGCTAATTAACATGCCAACTCTAACACTTGTATGTTATCTTACTCCTTTTTTTTCAGTGATAGATCTCGGTGATGTTGGCAAGGAAACGCTCTTTGTTTCCTGGATGAAGATGACACTGAATGCAGCTAGCGCCAGCACTGAGGAGGCACTCTTAGCATTTGTACCAAAGTTTTGCTGAAGCTTCAGTAGCAGATTGGGTAATTGGGCGTCCTTGGTGATAGTGGACAGCGACACTCTTGTTGAATGGGCTCAAGAGGCGCTGCTACACTGCATAACAGGGGCTTCTATTGCTCACATCAGTAGATCGCCAGACAAAAAGCCAGGAACCTCAACAAACATGAGAGTTGATGCTGGCTCGGCTCCTGCTCCTCGTCCGGTTTCGATATCGGCTACTAGCCTACTGCCATTCGAGAGAGCTAATTCCTTACTGCTCACCTGAGCAAAAAGGAATGAGTGAAAAAGGCCACGACCTGCCTCCATCTATACAATGCATATGCATCCATCCATCCATCCATCTACCAGCAACAAATATACTTGGTGGAGTACTCAATTAATTTTCAGCCAAAAACTCTAAGCACCCAAAGGATCCATATTCATATAGCAAAGATAAGCAATTCTAAAAGGAAGATGTTTCTGTCGCGTGCATATATCAGCTGCATGCAACGGTAAACAAACAAAACTACATACCCACAATGCATATGTATCCATCCATCTACCAACAAAATATATAATAGAGTACTCATTTAACTTTCAGCCAACAACTATTGGCACCCAAAGGATCCATACTCATATATACACCAAAGATAAGCAATTCTGTCGCGTGCATATACGAGCTGCATGCATGTAACAGTAAACAAAACTACTCCTCTGTCTCAATCCCATTACACAGCTAGCACTCAAAGCATTACACGGCTGCAATTTGTTTACAAGATCGAGGAGCAACTAGCTACTCAGGGGAACACTCGAATCACTAAACAACGGAACATAGGGAAAACATGATATCAGAGCGCCTCTCCCAAAAGAGCAAAGAACACGAGCCTCCTCGCGATCAGTGTCATATGCCATCAATGTGTTGTCTTGACCATTAGCATAAATCAAACTACGATCTGGATGACATGAGATGATACGGTATTCATAGTAATAGGATGTACGTCTCACGTTCACCAACTTGCTATTGTTCACATGCTGCTTCAGCGTCCATTCATCTGAATCATACTTCTCAAGACACCAGATAGAAACATTTTCACGAATCCCTGTGTGCACCATGTAATGCAAGTGCCCTTGGGACAGACCAAGAAAACCAAGCTCAGAACTGTCCACTCCTTCTGGCACTGGAATTGCCCTCCATTTCTTCCCCTCGATGTCTACCGACACTACTGTAGACTGATGACCACACACGTCTGTTGTAGCAAATGCTAGTATCAGAGTCCCACCCACTTTCCTTGAAGCTCCATGACCCAGTTTCCGACGAGTATATATTTATGCCTGCCACATTCAGCCACTCTTTGAACACAATCTGAAACACATGGAAATGGGAGGAAACATCACGATCGAAAGCCAAATGAAAGGTATTTTGCTGAACTACACAACCGGAGTCAGCTGGCAACGCTGGCAACACGACCCATCTCTCTGTGGCAGGATTGCAAACTAAACGGCAGAACGGATGCTGAGAAGAGCAGCACAGGAGAAGGCCATCACAACAGTCCTCCAGCCTGATGAGCTCAAACTCGGGCAGCAAGAAGGGGAAACTGGGGTCAATCTGAGGTCCTTTGTCCAGATTGTCAAAGTGACGGGCTACTTTGGGGGAGCGCCCTATGTCTTCAGTGTCGAAGAAGAAGCCGGAGAGGATCTGTGGGAGCTTCTTGAGGTGTTCGGGGTGGGAGATGAGGTAGCGCCAGTGCGTGTCGACACACTTGCAGCAGCACAGCGACTTAAGTGGCAGCCGTGACAGGATCTCAACGATGAGTGCGTTAGGGAGGTCGGTGAGAACAGTCTGCAGTTTTCTCTTCCTGCTAGATCACCTCGCCATCGCAAAATAAGCTCAATCTGAGATCGATTAGTACTTGAAATGTCAGATGATCCCTACAGTAACATAAAAATGAAAATTTTCACTTGGCGTTCAGGTTCAAAGCTTGTCACCCTGTGATAAAATAATTAAAATGCATATAACAAGCAACTACTTATGAACATAATGCAAAAATAGGCGGTTCAAAAGAACAGCACAATCTTGAGAAGGTAAGGGCTAAGCCAGGTCCATTGAGTTGGGGCTTATTTCAAACACAGATCAGAAATAGATTTATTATTAACAATCTTCATGTGCAAGAACTTAATCAGAGTAGTAGCTGCGCATCTGTAACGTATGTTCAGTTCCAAAGATTTAAGGAACTAGTAACAAGAAACTCAAAATCAGGTTATGCATACAGGTACAACCACAACATGTCTTGGAGATGCTTAGAGAAAAACTCTGAATTGCCTTGCTGCTTGCACCACTATCAACAACAATGACAGTGCCTGTCCTTCCTTCTAGAATGACAATTGGTTGATAACTGGCGCGCTCAAAGACCTTGAGCCAGAGCTATACAAGCTAGCTGCCCACAAAAACCTATCAATCCGAATGGGATGACGAATAACAGATGGATGAGAGGCCATCAGAGGATAAATTCTGAGGCACAATATAACTCTGTCGTCAGGATAAGAGCGCTTGTTCTCACCACTCACCTGGGTGATGGCCAAGACGTTATAACCTGGAACCTCACAGCTAATAACCGCTACTCTGTTGGTTCTGCCTACAACACCCAATTCCTTGGAAAAATCAAGGATCCAAGACCGCACAAGATTAGGTCTGTGAAAACTGAAGGAGAAGTGTGTGTTTTCATTTGGCTGCTTCTCCAAAACAGGCTTTGGACGGCAGACAGATTAAGGAACAGGGGGAGGCCACATGCTGTGGTGTGTCCTATGTGCGATCAGGTTGATGAAAGTGCAGTTCACTTGACGCTGATCTGCGCTTTTGCCAAGCAGGTTTGGTGTGCTTTGGCTACCTCGCACGCTGCTGCTGCGGATGCTGCTACGACTGCTATCTCTACGACTGCTACCAAGAACCGCACTACGAGATCTCAGGTCATGGCTGCCATGTACGTTGCCTGGAATTTAGGAAAGAGAGAAACAGACACATCTTCAAAAATGAGACTATCTCGGTTGAGGGGGTGATAGCCCTGATTAGACCTGACATTGAAGCCTTTGTGCAGGCATACCGCGAGCAGTCCGCTGCAGCCCTACTTTTTAATCAGTGTGTAGTAAATTGCCAGCCAAAAACCCAAGTTAATCAGTGAGTAGTAACTTGCCCGACAAATATTTCATGTAAACTTGATCAATTAAAATGGAAGTACATTGAGCTGAAGATTGCTTTGTAATGAAGGAAGGAGAATATGTCCTGGTATAGCATCTAGGGCAACATGATAGAGCAGAAAGAAGGCTAACCCCAAAGTGTCAATGCTTGGCCTCTGACTGCTCCAGGGAAGTGAAGAGATTTTGGATATCACAGGCTCATGAAGAATCTTGACTGCATCTGCAGGAAAGATATCAATATTCACAGCTCATTAAAGATTTTGACCTGGATACTGATACAAGAGGTTACTTGTACTGATAGGCTATAAAATCATGCAAGGCTCAACAGAGAAAATTTTATTGTTATTTAGAGACCAAAGGACTGAATTTAGATACCAAACACACATTGCAGATTTGAGTAAAGGAATGACCCCAGTTAATGAATGGGCAACTACGACATCTCAATAGTAGCAAACAAAAAATTCATGCAAGACCATGGTAACTAGCCCTGATTAGAGCTGACATTGTGGCCTTTGGGCAGGCATAATGCGAGTAGTCTGCTGCAATCCTACTTTTTAATCAGTGCATAGTAAATTGCCAGCCAAAAACCCTAGGTATACTTTATTCATAAAAAAAGTAGGCATTTTTTAGAACACGCATTATCCGAATTTATAGGTCCCAATTCAAGAGGGACAAAATTGATACACACGAGCCAACCATAAAAACCTTATGGTCAACCAATTACACTGGTATACCATAGCTGAACACATGGAATTGCTACAAGAAAATCATGAAGATAACCTATACCACAAGCCAGGTGCAAGGAGCAATGGTAAACATGCAGTGGCAAGCACTTTGTTAACACCTATCTTGTTGAAGAAATGATTAAGGGGAAGATATGGTTCAGGTTCAGGACAACCAAACCAAAAATCAGATGACAACTGATAAACATATAATGCAGCTTGAACATGAGGATCCATACAAACTAGGCAGCATTTGCAACCAAACAAACAAATGCAGGTTGAACATGAGCATCCAGCCAACCCAACTAAACAAGATTGAGCGTGAGCAGCCAGACAGGCAACCAAACAAGCATACGAATCACTAGCACAAAACAGTGCTTCAACCACTTGCTACCTATGCCACGTACGGTGCACCATCGAAACGAAATTTTGCATTTCTGATGAAGAGACATTACCGCGAACACTTGGCGTGCACGTGTCGATGCAACCTGTAGGCGCTGCGGCTTGGGAGCTCCCGGTGGCGGAGATCCAGGACAATGTGGCCGTGCTTCCAGCGGCAGGACTCCGCGGCGCGCCCGGTGGCGGGGGTCGAGGGAGGAGGAAGCTGTCGGGCGGCCGACGGCGGCGGTCGAGGGAGGAGGAAGCTGGCGCGCGACCGGTCGGTGGAGGGCCTTGGCTTGTCGACCACGCGCGTCCCAGCGGAGGTCCAGGCAAGTACGGACGGCAGCACAATCGGCCGTTGGGTGGATCCCGGCCACCGGCGGCGGAGCTCGAGCGGTGACGAGCCGGCGGTGCGGAGTTGAGCGCTTGATGCGCCGGCCCACTAAACCATGGTTTTCTGCCCTGTAGCAATAGTTTGGTTCTCTGGTTTTTATTGCTGGTTTTTTAACATTAGTTTCCACTAGTTTGTTGAGTTTTCATGACATTTTGTAAATAATATTCATACATCAAGAAAAACATTCTTATCATTAAAAAATGTTCGCATGTTAAACATATTGTTTGTATCATTCAAAAAAAAATGTTCCTGATATTTAAAAGTTGTACATTATGGATTTGAAAAAAAGTCATCGTGTATGAGAAAATGTTCACCGCGTATTAAAAATATTCACTGTGCATTTAAAAAAGTTCAACATGTTCAATAGAAATGCGTGTATTAAACAAATGTCCAACATGTATTTGAAAATGATTCAGCGTGTGTTTTAAAAATGTTCATCATGTATTTAATTTTTTTTCAACATGTGTTAAAATAATATTCAACGTGTATTTGAAATGTTTTACGTGGACCTAGAAAATATTTAACATGTATTAAGTAATATTCAACATGAATCTAAAAAAAATAACATGTCTAAGACAATCTTTGACATATATTTGTGAAAATGTCTACATATATTTTTTAAAGAGTAAAATACATTGGAAGTCCTAAAAGTATTCCAAGTGTGTCAAGTATGTCCTAAAAGTTTGAAATCGTTCACCGCGGGTCCTAAAAGTATTCCAAGCGTGTCAAGTAGATCCTAAAAGTCACGGGTAAAATACACATATAGGACTCACGGTGAACGATTTCAAACTTTTAGGACCTACTTGACAGACTTGGAATACTTTTAGGACCTCCAATGTATTTAACTCTTTTAAAAATTAGAAAGGAAAAGAAGAAAAGTGAAAGAAACATACATAAAAATAGAAAAACGAAAAAACTTTAAGAGAAGACCAAAAACCACTACAGAAAACAGAGAAAAACGAGAAAAGGAATATAACCATTTTTATGGGTGAAAAATGAAAATAATTGAACGGAACCTTCCCGAAACCGCATGGAAGGTTACCAGGACTGTAGCACTAAGCGAGATATAGCTTTTACGTTAGTATGCGGGGAACTTCCTATTTGATGCTTTTAGCGCCAAACAGTTCACGCTACGCACAGGTTTTTTTGTTGTTGTTTTTTTTTTTTTTGAGGGATGAAAAAAAACTGTATTCATCAAATACCACAGATTGTGGGATACAAAGAGGGTTACGGGGATGCAAAAGCCACATGTGGCGCCCCTGAGCTAAATTTAGCGAAAACTTAGCTAAACTATGAGCATCGCCGTTAGAACGGCGCCCTTCAAAGACGACGTTGCAATTGAAAGCCGCTGCCCTTGCCTTGATTTCTGTGATAACCATACCGTATGGACCCATGCTATTTCTGGAGATGTCTTGAACTACTTGTTTTGCATCTGATGCAACAATAAAACTCTCGATGGACAAGTCATCGGCAAGTGCAAAGGCTTCCCGGCATGCCATGCACTCAAGAGGGGGGCAAACAGAAATAATAGATGTTTGGGGGGGCCAAATGGTATATTTTTTCTAATCCAAGCATCCCTTAAAAAATTTCCTTCCTATTTTTTATTAAGGCTGGGGGGCCAGGGCCCCTGTAGGCTACAACGTAGCTCCGCCGATGCAGGTAGTTGCCTTGATCATCACGACAGTTGACGCTACGCACAGGTGCCTCCTACTGGGCGGCCCGGTACCGTGTGAGGCTGGGTTCTGTTGCGATTTTTTGGTTTATTCGTTTTGCTTTGTATATTTCTTTCGTTTTAGGAAATACTTGGAATTTTTAAATACATAAAAGTGAACATGTATTTAAAAAAAACAGTTTTTATTAAAAACTTTTCCATATTAAAAAGTTGATCGTGTATTGAAAAACGCTCATCATTTTTAATAAAAATGTTCACCATGCCTTAAAGAAAATGTTCACCTATTTAGTAAATTGTTCATCGTGTATTTTAGAAAGGAAAACTAAAAATATAAAATATAAAACTATGTAATAATAAAAGAAAAAATAAAGAACTAAAAACCGGAACAAAATACTACAACAGAAAGGAAAAAGAACACCCGCAGCGGCGCATTGAATCAAACAGCAAAAAACATTCCTTATATGACTTCTTCTATATTCGATTTCCCTTCTGGTAATGAGATTCTCCTAACTTGCCAGAGCAAAGGGTAGTGAGTTACGGTCTCTCTAACCCCTAACAATGTAGTATCCAATATTTCTTGGGAGGTTGTTTTATCGTAGAGCTTTGGCCGACTGGCAACTCTCCAGAATTAGTGGTTAGCTTGTCAACTCAGATTAGCATTCCCAGTTGAGAAAAGTCTATTTTTCGTCCCTCAATTCTTCGGTCTGCTCACTTTTGGTCCCTCAACTCTAAAACCGGACAGATTGCACCACGAACTCTCGAAACCAGCCATTTTTCGTCCCTGCGGGGTTTCGCTGCCGAGTCAACCCGGTTTTGACCATGGCATGAACAGTGCACCGATGAACAGTAAAATCGAAAAAAATAGCATAAAAAATCAAAAAAATCTGTAAGTTTTTTTAGTCGAAGATACTCAGGTACGCAAGGTGCGTGCCAATTTTCGTCATGTTTGGACATTCAAGGAGCTCGCAGAAAAAAAAAACTAAATCTACTCTATGATGAACAGTAAATTCAAAAAATTAGCAAAAAAAATCAAGAAAATCATCGAAGATTCTCAGGTGTGCAAGGTGCGTGCAAATTTTCGTGCTGAAATGACATCCGAGGGTTTGAAAACCACCCGAAGCGGCACGCACACGTACGCTATATTTTTTTTTTGCCATGAGCTCCTTGGATGTCATTTCAACACGAAATTTTGCACGCACCTTGCACACCTGAGAATCTTCGATGCCAAAATTTTTCAGATTTTTTTGAACTCTTTTGCTATATTTTTGAATTTACTGTTCATCATAGAGTAGATTTAGTTTTGTTTTTTTTGCTGCGAGCTCCTCGAACGTCCAAATATGACGAAAATTGGCACGCACCTTGCGTACCTGAGTATCTTCGACGTAAAAAAATTTCAGATTTTTTTTGATTTTTTTTCGATTTTACTGTTCATCGTACTGTTCATGCCGTGGTCAAAACCGGGTTCACTCGGCAGCGAAACCCCGCAGGGACGAAAAATGGCTGGTTTCGAGAGTTCGTGGTGCAATCTGTCCGGTTTTAGAGTTGAGGGATAAAAAATGAGCAGACCGAAGAATTGAGGGACGAAAAATAGACTTTTCTCTTCCCAGTTTCAGGCATCCATCTCGGGCAAACATCTGACTGTTAGAGAATGAGCAACTGACATTCACTGTGGGCCAAAGGCCAGTACATATACATGTGAGGTATTACAAGCGGTAGTACCGCACTCAGAGCGGTAGTACCGCCCACTCGGGCGGTAGTACCGTAGAGAACACACCAAACACACATCTAACACTGACCACTATGTGCTCAGACAAAATTAGAGCTCAAGATGGCAGTGGCACTAATATGAACAAACCCTTTGCTATACGAAGTGCAGATACGACCGTTGGCTCCCATGGTGAAATAAAGTTGATTAAATCGCCCAGTGCAGTGTTGTTAACTAAATTTCTCTACCCGTATAAGAGTGAGGAGATGCCTCATCTCCTCATGTAGTGGGAACATTAATCCACTAAACAAAATTTATTTGTCTAACAGAAGCCATCATAAACTTCAGGAAATTTAAACCACTACTTGGAAATGGTAAAGCAAGAAGTTGTTAGTGCCATAGTCTCTCTAGCCAAAAGCTCCAACTGTCTGGCAAACAATTCCCAAGGCTTCAGGCAAGCAGTACAAGTAAATAGAGATCATCTCATATCTACAAGCAAGATTAAATAGTTCAACATAAAAAAAAATCTACTTCTGTGAAGAATAGGCAAATGCAGAACTTCACCAAGGAGAATTCTACTCAATGTATGGTTGTAGCATAGTAGGACACATACATTTATTCTGAATATATGGGCAAATCTCAGCCGTTTGATCTAAAATGAACAATCTATGACGGTAACCATAGTACAATAGGAATACAAAGAGTTATAAAAATATTAGTATGATCGATACAGTACAAAACGCTACAGTTATGGCCGATCTTGGTCCTGAGGACGCCATACAAGATGGACATGCATGCGAACAAGATACATAGTACTGAATACATAGCAAACTTGAATGAAGACCTAAACTATTGAGTGGTTTAGGAGGATTCCAGTGAAGAGAAGCATAGCTGATATGCCGAAGCAAATCACTGCCGAGAACTCGAGGATCCGAATGGGCACCATCGCACTATCGGTGATCCTCGGCAACTGAAGGAGCACACTAACAGAGCTTTCCGGCCACCACTGAAGGATCATCCACACGCAGAAGCAGGATAGAAACCCTGACAATATACAGGAGCACAAGATTCTTGTGTACAAGTAATTAGCTATCTCGTTCTCATATGCAAACATGTATGCCACCAGAGTTGCCGCTGCAGCGAGAACGATGACCACGGATCTGCGTGATGTTACCTTGTCGACGGGCATGGTACATCCGGCATGATCAAAATTAACAGTGAACCACACAAGCGCCGCAATAAGCTCCGGCATGCAAACTAGTAACATGCCTTCCTCCATCCATTCTGTAGCCATGGTGTGCACTGCTATCGCAAGAACCACAATGAAGGTCCTGCGAAGCACTTGCCGCGCCTACGCTACACCTTGACTGGCAGTGCGGCCATCATCGCTGCCAGTGCGCCAAGCGCGGAACTCAAGAAGAGGAGGGAGTGAGAGAGAACAAAATTGCCACTTTGTTGTCCATTGGTCGCTTGTGCACAGGCGAGTTGGATTAGCTGCAAACAATAGGATAGTAGTACCACTGGCAGCAGCCTCTGAGCTTGCCCGCTGCCACTGCCCATATATAGTAAGGGGTACCACTTAATTAGTGATTTCGCCAAGAAGTCGAGGCTACGCACAGGTGCCTCCGACTGGGCCGGCCCGGTACGCTCTGAGGCTGGGTTCTGTAGCGATGGACCCTTCTGTAGTGAATTTTTTGGTTTTATTCGTTTTGTTTTGTGTGTTATTTTTCATTTTGTGGAAATACTTGGAATTTTTAAATACCCAAAAATGAACATGTATTTTTTAAAATGTTTGCTGTATTTTCTAAAAAAATGTTCAGTGTGTATTAAAAAAGTTTGCAATATTAAAAAAGTTCATCATGTATTGAAAAATACTCATCATGTTTAATAAAAATGTTCACCGTGCCTTGAAGAAAATGTTCACCTGTTTAGTAAATTGTTCATCGTGTATTTTAGAAAGGGAAACTAAAAATAAAAATGAAAAACTATATAATAAAAGAAGAAGAAATAAAGAAATAAAAACCTGAACAAAAAACTACAGCAGAAATGAAAAAGAACACTAGTGTATCGAACCAAACAGTAGAAAACATTTCTTATACGACTTCTTCTGATGTGCGACTTCCGCCCTTCTGGTAAACAAAGGTAATCTCTTTTTTTTTTTTTTTTTGCGAGGAAAACTTCCAATCTATTCATCAACAGTCAAGATAGTACAAAGAACACCAGAAGTAAAAAATACATCCAGGTCCATAGACCACCTAGCGACGACTACAAGCACTGATGCGAGCCGAAGGCGCGCCGCCGTCATCGCCCCTCCATCATAGGAGCCGGGCAAACCTTGTTGTAGTAGACAGTCGGGAAGTCGTCGTGCTAAGGCCCCATAGGACCAGCGCACCAGAACAGCAACCGCCGCCGATGAAGAGAAGAGTAGATCGGAAGTATCCAACCTGTAGACACACGAACACAGACGAACGAAGACCGGATCCACATGGATCCACCGAAGACAAACGCCGACCGAATCCAATGAGATCCGCTGGAGACAAACCTCCACACACCCTCCGACAATGCTAGAAACACCATCGGAACGGGGGCTAGGTGGGGAGGACCTTATTTCATCTGCAGAGAGCCGCCTCCGCCTTGCATCTCTGAGTAGGACACAAACCCTAACAAAACTTGAAAAAACATCAGAAAGCGAAACCCTCCCGTCGGCAAAGACCGGGATCCACCTCGTCTCCATGGCCCTAAGACCACATAAGACGAGATAGATCGGCCAGCCGACGGGAGGCAGGAGAAACCCTAGCCTTGTGCTAGGGTACGAGCGGCGGCGGCTGTGCGTATCGCGTCAAGCGGTAGCCGGTAAACAAAGGTAATCTCTTTCTAACTTTTAACAAATCTCAGCCGTCTGATCTAAAATCAACAATCCAGGTCGGTAACCATAGTACAATAGTAGTACAGTTATAAAAATATTAGTATTATCGATACAGTTATGACCGATCTTGGTCCCGACTCCCGAGGACGCCATATAAGATAGACATGCATACCAAGGAGATACATAGTACTGAATACATAGTAAACTTGAAGATCTAAAATAGCGACTGGTTCAGGAGGAACCCACTGAAGAGAAGCATAGCTGATATACCAAAGCAAATCACCGCCGAGAACTCGAGGATCTGAATGGGCACCATCACACTATCGGTGATTCTCGGCCACTGAAGGAGCACACTAACAGAGCTTTCCGGCCGCCACTGAAGGATCATCCACACGCTGAAGCAGGATAGAACACCTGACAAGGTACAGGAACACAAGATTCTTGTGTACCAACAATTAGCAAGTACCATCTTTTCGTTCTCATATGCAGACATGTATGCTACCAGACTCGCTGCTGCTGCGAGAACGATGACTGTGGCTCTAGGTGAAGTTACCTTGTCGATGGGCACGGTACATCCGGCGTGATCAAAATTAACAGTGAACCACGCAAGCGCCGCAATAAGCTCCGGCATGCAAACCAGTAACATGTCTTCCTCCATCCATTCTGTTGCCATGGTGTGCACCGCTATCACAAGAACTACAATGAAGGTCCTATGAAGCACTTGTCGCGCCTGCGTTACACCTTGGCAGGCTCTGATCGGCAGTGCAGCAATCATCACTGCCAGTGCGCCAAGCGCGGAACTGAAGAAGAGGAGGGAGTGAGAGAGAACGAAATTACCGCTTTGTTGTCCATTGGTGGGTTGTGCACGGGCGGGCTGGATTAGCTGCAAAGAATAAGATAGTAGTACCATTGGTAGCAGCCTCTGAGGATGCCCGCTGCCACTGCCCAGGTTAGGATTGTCTCCATGCTGCAATCTTCCCTTGTTGACCCGGAATTTGCCCCACAAGGCACCAATGAAAGCAAGTATGATAGCCGGGATCACAGCTATTTGGATGTAACTTATACCGATCATAAGCAACAATGCATAAGCTGCCATTACTGCAAAAGTAGTGCCGACGTAGATCTGAAGATCCAGTTTGGGGGGCAGCAGCTGCAAAATAACCAAGCAAATTTAGAGCTATATGAATGAAATTATGGGCGATGGATGGCAGCTGAGACTTGTAGCTGGATCATATAGTACTCTCTGTGTAAAGAAATATAAGAGCGTTTAGATCACTTCTTTAATAAACTAAACACTTATATTTCTTTATGGAAGGAGTACCAAAAAGCTTTAAGAACAAAAAAATATATAGGGGTTGTTGTAAGCAGTTACCGTAACGGTGGTATCGGAGATGGCAAGAAGCTGATGTTGGGTTCCATGGCGGCGGCTGGAAAATTGGGCAATCTCCTGCGCCGCCATGCAAGTAGACACGAAGCAGTACGTACGTTGTAGTAGAAGCTAGCAGGCTGTGCTGCTGGATGAAAGATCTCTGCTTTGAGACTCGGAGGATGAAAGATCTGACGGCGGGCGGGCCGGCGGGTCGCTGTGAAATCGCCCCTGGCAGGTACAGTATTTATATTAGCAACCCTATATATATATATATATATATATATATATATATATATACTCGATCGATAAGTGCTGCTAGTCGGTGCCGGATCGGACAGGGAAACCAAATCGCGCGTGGTTAATCCCAACAGAAGCTGCTGTGTTTTTTCTTTCCGTTTTTCTGGAGCTTGGCCTCGTCTTCTTCCTAATGAAAGCAGGCACGGCACGAGCGATCGTCCTGTCTTTTTCCCCTTCCTTTCTTTTTTCCTTGCGTCCGATTCGATGCAGGACCGGATGACCGACCACTAGGCTGGTTTTTTTTTAACGCAGTACAGACGCAAACGCTCATATATACGCGTATACACTCACCCCTATGAACGCAAGAGACTGAGCCGGCATATCATCTTAAGATTTACGAAGTCACCATAAGCGCCTCGAGTCAATGGGAACGTGTCCTCCCACTGAACACGCATCGCCGAAAATCCTGAAATAAATCCAGAAAAATGCGAGCACCAGGACTTGAACCCTCATGGGCTGGAAATACCACTATCCTCCTAACCATCCAACCACGGGTTGGTTCACTCTCTCAATCAATCAATCCAGAAAAATGTCCACTCCTATGCGCACGCTCGCTCCCTATCTCCCCTCAACTCGTTCGCTCGTATCGTATGACTGTCAGGAACCTGACCTTGAGCAGCACCAGCGACTTTAGTCCCACCTCAGGAACGGGAGGAGCCTACGACCTCCTTATAAGAGAGAGTGCCACTCTTCCTTCAGGCCGGTCTTTTGGGATGTGGTGGACTCTTCGCTTGTAGTTGAGTGTCCGATACGCACCAGACAGACGTTTTTTCCGGTGCTTACCGGATGTCCGGTATACCTTCACAGAAGAAAACCCTGGTACTTTCAGGATGTCCGGTGCTCTTTGGGCCACCGGATGTCCGCTGCTTGTAGCACCTGGTCGTTTGCCATCTTCACTACTTAAACTGCATCCCTAAAAAAATACTTAAACTGCATAAACAGTTCCAACGGCCACATTCTGGGGTTTCCTATGCATACCCCTGTCCCACTCAGGGAGAGGGTTGACCACTTCGTTTCAAAACACCCAAGAACTCCGGGAGAGGGTTGGCCACTTCGTTTTTCAAATCGGTATCATTTTTGGAAACTCGGTCATTTTTTTCAAATCATGAACATTTTTTGTATTCACGAACATTTTTCGAATTCATGAGCATCTGTTTTTGAAATTTGGGAACAGTTTTCAAATTCCTGATCATTTATTGAATAGATGAACATTTTATATATTTTTTAAACGGTGAACATTATTTAAAATCTACGATCATTTTTTAAAATTAGAGAACATTTTTTGAATTCATGAACATTTTTCAAGTTTGGATTTTTTTCAAATTCATCGACATCTTTTTAAAATTTATGATTTTTTAAAGTCTATAAACTTTTTTTGAAATACCGGAGAATTTTTCCAATTCATACACATTTTTTAAAATTTAGAACATTTTTAAAATTCCTGAATCTTTTTCAAATTATAATTAACATTTTTTGAAACCCCGATAAGAAAAAAAAATGGAAAAGAGAAGAAACAAAACGAAAAACAGTGGCGCCCCACATGGGCCGATCCAAATTTTCACGCATTGGGGGGGGGGGGGGGGGGGGTAGGGAATAGGATATGGGGATGACCGGCACCCCTCATATCCAGCCCAAATATTGGGCAGATATAGGGAGGCCCTGGCCCACGCTGGCCCATCCGACCCCACATATAATTGTCCCCCTCCGCTTCCCGGACCAAAACCTAGCCACTCCACTCCTCTCCTCCCCTTCCACTCCACTCCGCCCCCAAGCTCTTGTCCGGCGATCTTCGGACTTCTCCGGCATGGCGGCCAGCGGACCTGAGTCCTACACCTTCAGAGCCGTCTATCCCGAGCTCATCCCACGCGACCCCGAAGAGGAGATGACAGTCCAGCTTGCGCCCCGCCGCTCCTGGGAGAAGGCCGCCTGATGGCAGCGCTTGGACTCCTTCCCTCGGGAATCCATTGCGTCCGTCCAAAATGGCGCATGGATCCACCGCTAGGTGTGGCATCGCTGCCTCATCGGAGGCGGTGCGGTCTGTTTTGGTGTTCGAACGCGGTGGCGGACGCGCAACCCCTCCGTTGGCACGTCGAGGCGAAGGACACACCATGGGACGACATGGTGTGGCGTGTCCGCTATGCGAGGCAGCGGGCGCGGGAGGCGGCGGCAGCCCTCGCTGCGGTGGACGTTGGCGAGGCGAAGTCGCATTCTCCAGCGTCCCGTATGGTGCGCCAATCTAGGCGCCAGAACCGCGTCGTGGTGGATGTTGCCGGCTCGTCCCAGGACGGATGCATCACCGATCTGACGTCCACCAGCACCGCTAGGATTCCGACTCCGACGAGGAAGAGTAGGGCATGGGAGACGGTGACGCCTTGAGTCCCGTGAGCCGGCTCGTGTCCCATGTCCTACTCTACCTCGCCGGCGACCGGACTAACACTCTGGGGAGCGCAGCCGGTCGTCGGACATGGGCACGACGGAGCCGAACGAGCTGCGCTTAAGATTAGGTTTACGTTGCATGTAATAGTATGTATTTGAGGTTTCGGTTGTGGAATTGATTATTTGAGGCCTGACGGGTCTTTGTTAGCGTCCGCGGGCGTTTGAGATGTCGGATTTGCCAAGTCCGGCTGTAGATGCTATCTAGTAATTTTGCATCTAGTCTAGCAGTATATAATAAAACTAAAAGAAAAGAAAGAGTTTTTTCGCTTCAGTGGTCAGCTGAGCGGACAGGCAAGCCTGTCTGTCCACCGCTTCTCTCCGCAGCAGCATCCACCACTAGCTCTGAACCTCTCCGTCCCCTCCCATATCTCCTCCGACGAGTCCCACGCCTCGCTCGCCGGATGTCGGTGGACCCCGATGCTGACCCCCTCCGCCGGCACCCCGCCGCCTCCTCCTCCCTTCTCCCTCTCTAGCCCCGTCCCCACCTCCTTCCTCCCTTGCCTACCCCCTCTCCGCCACCGCCGTCGCCGACGATGCCTCCCCGTCCCCAAAACCGGCGCCTTTCCGCCCCGGCGCGCGGCAGCCCCGCTCTCCGCCAACAACCTCCCCGCCCCCGAGCAGCCCCCCTCCACCGCCACCTCCGCCTCCCCCGCGCGCCCCTCCCCGGCCTTCGCGGCGGGGGGCTACCGCGCCGGGGGCGAGGACCCGCTGGTCTCCAAGCTGCGGACCCAGATGATTGAATTATGCTTATAGACTCTTCGCGCTCTTCTTCTTCGTGGGCGCGGCCTTCGACAAGCTGCTCACCCTCCGCCGGCGCCGCCGCGCCGAGCGCGAGGTCCGGGTCAACGGGTCCTGGCCGCAGGTGCCTACCTCCGGCTTCACGCCCTTCCTCGAGGAGAAGGACCTGCAGCGCAAGGAGTCCGTGGAGTGGGTCAACATGGTGCTCGGGAAGCTCTGGAAGGTCTACCGCCCCGGCATCGAGGGCTGGATCGTCGGCCTGCTCCAGCCCGTCATCGACAACCTCCAGAAGCCGGATTATGTCAACCGCGTCGAGATCAGGCAGTTCCACCTCGGCGAGGAGCCCCTCTCGGTCAGGAATGTCGAGCGCCGGATGTCACGCCGAGCCAACGACCTGCAGTGAGTCTCTTCCTGGATGTCATTCTTGTTAGCATCAGAGAGTCTATAAGCATAATTCAATCATCTGTGATTGGTTTGGAATGAGAGTATCAACTCAATTTGTGTGTACTACTTGACAATAGAACTATGCTTCTGTTACTGTTAGTCATTGGTGCCAGAAAAAGAAGTCAGAGTTAATTAACTCATTGTGTATTTCAGGTACCAAATTGGTATTCGTTATGCTGGCGATGCACGCATGGCATTGGCCCTCTCCTTGAAGTTCAGTGCTGTACCAATCCTCGTGCCAGTATGGGTTTGAGATTTTGATATCGATGGGGAGTTGTGGGTTAAACTAAGACTTATACCGACAGAACCATGGGTGGGAGCTGTGTCCTGGGCATTTGTGTCGCTTCTGAAGATTAAGTTTGAGCTGTCGCTGTTCCGGTTGTTCATTCTTATGGGTATGCAATTGTTTGTGCAACCTTATTGTTCCTGTTTGCAACTTATGCCTAATTTCCTGATTTTGAGGTTGATTAGCTTAGCTTGGCGTATTGAAAGGAAGAATAGGGTTGGCACACTTAACCATTTTTTTTTTTTGCGGAATACACACTTAACCAGTTTGACTTGCTGAATGCAACTTAGGTGGTAGAATTTCATAATTTAGGATTATTCAGTTCTTAAGGTTGGGGTGTAGGACATGCCCTACAAATACCTCTCTTGTACGCATAGATCTAGTGTTCATTCTGGGTTGCATTAAGATGGTTCAGTTTTGTATGCACTCTGTTAAAACTTAAAAACTATATTTCCGAACATAGGTCCCACTGCTGATATGCATGTCACAAAAAGATCGGCTGTTTTGTTTCTTCGATACAGGAGCTGGTTTTTTCATAATTTAGAACTCATTGTGTATTTCAGGTACCAGATTGGCATCCGTTATGCTGGGGATGCATGCATGGCATTGGCCCTCTCCTTAAAGCTCAGTGCCGTACCAATCGTCGTGCCGGTCTGGGTACGAGATTTTGATATCGATGGGGAGTTGTGGGTTAAGTTGAGGCTTATTCCGACAGAACCATGGGCGTGGGAGCTGTGCCTTGGGCATTTGTGTCGCTTCCGAAGATAAAGTTTGAGCTGTCGCTGTTCCGGCTTTTCAATCTTATGGGTATGCAATTTTTTATGCAACCTTATTGTTCCTGTTTGCAACTTATGCCTAATGTCATGATTTCGAGGTTGATTAGCTTAGCTTGGCGTGTTGAAAGAAAGAATATGGTTGGCACACTTAACCAGTTACTTCTTTAAGGCTAAGGTGTAGGACATGCCCTACAAATACCTCTCTTCTGCGCATAGATCTAGTGTTCATCCTGGGTTGCATTGAGATGGTTCAATTTTGTATGCACTCTCTTAAAAATTATATTTCCGAACAATTTCTCATGGAAATATTACTTAGGTCCCACTGCTGATATACATGTCACAAATAGTTCTTTTGCAACTATTAGAAATAAAATCATTGTACATGAAGTGGTTCCTAACTCAATGAGTTTAATAGAGTCGCACAATGTTTCTTGTATATGTTCTCCATCTTACAGAGTCTTGATGGAATTTAAACTTATCACACGCACGCACGCACGCAAATTATTTTGGACATAAAAGCTATGCACTTGGAGGTGGTAGAAAAGGGCCTAATAGTTGCATGAGGCAGAAGACATGTGTGATGAACTCACCACCCGTGGTAAGTTGCCGGGAATGGAAAGCACCTCCACAACGAGGCGCGATGTAGTAAAGCATTTCCACCCACACTGCGCTGACAAGGTCCCAACAGTCAGCTTCGGCTCTGTGGATATCAATGAGCTCCTGGGCCACGTCAAATGCACGAGGCAATAATGGAGAAGTGATAGCTTTCAACGTGTTCTTGAGAAGTTGCATTTGTTCCCTGGGAGTACCATTACCCTGGCCTTCTTTGTTAGCTTCAAACGCCTTCATGATAGCTTCCTTCTCACCCAGATTATGATGCTTTGTTAAAACTTCCTTCATTTCCTTGTGGGCATTGTTGTGCAGGATCTCTGTGCTGGCCGTAAGCATGACACGACACTTGAAGACAAGATACATGATATAATTTGATAGCTCTGTGCTCATCTTCCTCATTGTTTGCTGATCAGAACTGATGCTGTTGTTGTCTTGAAAGTATAATATGTCTGTTGCAATGTGCAAGATCAGGATGCTTGTTGGGAGATCCAAATCATTGATGATCGAGCTTAGAGGCGTTTCTAGCCTTGCGGAAACTGAATCTGTATGTCTGCCCATCCATTTCCCAAGTGCTAATTTACCGTGGGAGCTTGCAAAGTTCCAGTCTTGTTCCCTGGTTCCAAAGTCCAACAGTTTGTCGAGGACAAACTTCTTGAGATCTTCGGTAATGGGGATGTGGGATATACTGTCATCTACTAGATATTTTCCAATCCTTTGGTGCACAAACGACATGATGCATGTAGTATCTTTTTGTCTCGTGAGACTTGTGGTCATGTTGTACTGCCCAAACATTTCGGACCATTGTTTTGTTGCACACTGAAATGTATCTGTGCTGGACACACATCCGCGCTGAACCCAAAATGGTAAAATAGAGATGAAGAGAGATGCCACCTCCAAGATTATGGCCCCTATCAGCAATATGTAGGACACGGTGACATCAGCTCGGCTGTACAGTTGGCCCTTTTCAACAACCTTGAATAACACCAGCGCTGTCGAGATTGAAAGTAATGGAAAGAGAAGGAGCAACGTCAAGAGTAGAATGCCAATGAGAATAATAAATCTTTGAAATAGTTGCCATAGTAATGAAGACCACTTCTGATGGCAGGATAAGCCCGATGATGATATTTCGGATAGCTCACCGATTGCTTCTATGAAAATAAGACGAATCGGTGCCTTGGTGTAGAGGCGTTCATAAACATGAATGAGCTTTGCACTGACATAATTATATACTCTGTAGCGGTCTTCATTGGATTTGAACCCTTGGATTTATCTTGGTATACCAGCAAAATCCCGCTTCTTGCTCCAACTCTTCCCCCATCGGCATTAACCATGTTCTTAAATCTTTCCGCCAACGTATCCCGATCATATGTATGGTCACCACGACCACCGAGCACCATTGCATAATATCTCAAAGCAGCCAATGAAGAATGATTGATCCTTGTTGGGCTGGCTCTGTAAAGGCACAAGGTACGTTCAGCATACTTAAAGCACCCACAGAGAAACATGAGCACCATGGCATACAGGAGCCGCCTATCAGGCCAACTAGTCCTGGAGACGACGTAGCCAGCTGCAGCTACTTGGGTGACCAGCCCCAACAGGTGCCGCCTCCATAGATCGTTGTCCTGCATGGCGAAGGCAGTCATGGTATCCTGCCCACCCAGGTGGAGGAGCACAAACGGCGCCCAGAAGAAGAGAAGTGTTGACACACGAACGCGTCACGCGTACCCTCGACGCCGGGGGTGATGCACCGCAGCTCACGTCGAGGGAGGCTTGCCGGAAGCGCGGTACGCAAGACAATCCGGCAGGCGCTTTTATAGACCCGATGCACTGCTTCTCCGGGATGGAACCCGTCAGGAGTCACGGATGGACGATGGGCTGCCCTAGGTCGATTCGCTCGCCCCTAGGGCCTCGAGGATCGCCGCACTTCAATACGAAGAACGAACGAAGAACGAGAAGAAAGATACAAGGGAGAGGGATAAAAGTAGGGTAAAAGATGTAGATTTGATTGTTCGATTGTGTGTTGTTTCAATCGGCCATCACCTCTTCTATTTAAGAGGGGGTTGGACTTCCCGTACAGGACACGGACCCAGATTTCCTTCCAAAGGGTCAAAAAACGCAGCCAAACTCGGACTTTCCGATCTGCCCGAATCTGCGCGGCTATAGGCAAGCGGTAGTACCGCTTCTGGGCACGGTAGTACCGCTTAAAGCGGTAGTACCGCTCTACTTCCGCTTAGGGTCTCGAGGGTCCAGAGACGTGCAGAGAAGAACACATGCCCCCCTGTTTTTCGGCAAAGCTTGTGTGCCGAAAAATAATTTGCATTAGGCTTGTTCTAAGGACGATGTCAACACTCCATCGGCCATTTATATTCTTAGGGCGATAATCATATATCGGCCATGTTTGTGCTTAGGATGATAAGTATACATCTTGAAGTCGATTGCCACCATCCCGAACCGGCGTAGATTCAAAATCCTCCATCTCATCTTCATCTCCCAATGTGTATACTGGACTTAAAATTTCCTCAATCAAAGGGGATGTTTCAGGTGTCGTGGACGATGTAATAAGGGCTGCATCATCCTTTTTTGGTGGCGTAGGTGCTGTTGTAGCTAGTGTAGAGGCATCTGCGTTTCCTTTTTGTTTTGGCCTCCACACTTGTTTTGTGGGCGCCACGGGCCGAATTTTATTGAACAATTCGTCCTTTTGCTCTTCTACTTCATATGCCGCCTTCTCGCGGCTCCTCATACATTGTAATCTCCTTTTTTGTGTCTTGGACAGACCGGGAGGACACCACTTAGGTTGAATATACTTGGGATCCCTAGATTCTGCTTCGCTTGGAGAATTTTTTGTTGGCCGATTAGCACCATGGCTTGAACGGCCTTGTGTAGGGTAATAAAGCTTTTTGTGAGCAGGCCTTCTAGGTGTTGTCCACCCCATATGAAAAGCATAAGGAGCCATTGGGGGCTGCCCCCATCCTCCATTGAAGTCCCCCATGTAATATGGCACATAGGGGGGTGGCGACATCCATGGTGCCGGTGCCCATGACCCATACGGCCTTGCATAGTGTCGAAACTCTTGCTTCGGAGGTGATCTTGAACGTTTTGAATATGATGGCCGATTGGAGCTAGAACCGGCCGCTTGACTTGCATATTTAGATAGCAACATATCAAAAGTTGGCTTGATTCGCTTGTGCTTAGCTTCACTCCTTTTACACTTGCCAACTTCTGAATTCTTGGGCTTGATAAATTCAACATGAGTATCCTCTTGTACTTGCGGTTGCCCCCCGAGTGCAGGATTTTTTATGGTGATCTTGATTACCTCTCCACCATCGGATTGCTTCTCAAGCACGACTTGCCTCCCCAAGATCTTGTCGCCATCTTTGTTCTTCCTGGGCTCACCAATGACAATATTGTCTTTATTAGCTGATTCGGCTATGTTAGGCCGAATTAACATTTTCTTCCCCTCCAAAGTCATGGTATTCATTGGGAAGGGCTGTCTATCAACTTGCATCTCAGAAAAACTCAATCGTCCGTCATTAATGGCCGATTGTATCTGTCTCCGAAAAACATTGCAATCATTAGTAGCATGAGAAAATGAATTATGATATTTGCAATAAGCACGCCGTTTCAGCTCCTCAAACGGCGGTATGGTGTGTGATATTCTAATCATCTTTTCTTGCAAGAGAGCATCAAATATTCTATCACACTTGGATATATCAAAAGTAAATTTCATCTCCTCATCACGATTCTTACGAATCGGCTTAAGAGCATTGCATGCATAGGGTTTGGCCTTTGAGGACCAAACAAATTCAGTGGTACAGACATCAACCTCATCGTCCGAATATTCATCATTATAATCAAGCATATGCATTCTAAGACGATCGGTTGTTGACCTATGAATCTCTTTACTTCGGCTTTCTTGAGCCAAAGCTTTCTGCAAGACTTGGTTAATATTTAAAAATTCATAACTTTCTAGCCTCTCCTTAATGTGAGTTTTCAAACCATTAAGGACAAGATCCGCCAAGTCTCTTTCGGTTATCACTAAGCTATAGCATCGGTTTTTTATATCTCTAAATCTTTTGACATAATCGGTGACCGATTCATCATGCTTTTGCCTAACCAATGTAAGATGCGATAACTTAAGCTCATTGTCGCCACTATAAAAATGATCATGAAACTTTTGCTCTAGTTGCGACCATAAGAGAATTGAGCCAGGTGGCAAAGCAGCAAACCATGAAAATGCGGTGCCAGTTAAAGATAAGGGAAATAACCGCACTTTCAATTCTTCTATGGAACTTGCTTCACCCAACTGTGCTAGATACTGACTCACATGCTCCCAAGTTGTTTTTGTGCCCTCTCCACTAAATTTGACAAAATCAGGAACCTTATAACCTGGAGGGTACAAAACTGCGTCGAAGTGTTCAGGATAAGGCTTTTGATACACACGACTCTTTACTTTCGGCTCGTTTCCGAAAGTTTCTTGAAACATCTTATGCAAATCCTCCCTTAATTTGGTTAAAATTGGATCCGAGGTAGATGAAGATGCTTGTGGTAATGACATAGGAGCAACTTGGGAACTAGCTAGTGATGCAACTTGTGGAGTAGGCGCCGAAACATAATTCGGCGGAAGACCAAACATGCTTGTATTCATAGGTGGTGTGACAAAGTAATTCGGCGTAGACGCCGAATTGGGCACACTCATAATAGGATTAGGGTATGCAGGTGCGGCCACAAGTTGATTGGTTTGGCTAGGATAAAAATTCATCGGCAAATTGTAATGTTGTTGCATGGGAGGTGCCGATGAAATAGGTAAAGTTGGATTAGGTTTTTCTGGGTTAATAGATACACCAACATTACCACTAGATGACGGCGGCATATTTTTCTGAGCATTGGTATTTGCCACGAAAGAATTGTATGCCATCACATTACCCTTACTAACAAGACTTTCAATCACAGCCAGTTGCTCAGGAGAAAAAACTTTGCTCACAGTGATTTCATCTTGTTCATCAATGGGAGGAGGTAACCTGATTTCTCCAATCAGAGTGATGTTGCCTTGGCGGTCCTTCTTGAAACTTGAAAGAAACGCCTCCAAATCCTCCTCCTCGCGCTTCTTCTTGAGCGCCTCAAAAGCCTCTTCACGCTGTTTCTTGAGCGCTTCGTAGGCCTGGCGATGTTCCTCCGATAGCTCATCAAGACTGGGCTTAATGATGTTATCGGCGCTAACTTCTGAGGGCTGGGGAAGATTTGACATGGTTGATGATGATTCTTGATCTTTCGTCCCCAGCGGAGTCGCCAAAAAGTGTGTTGACACACGAACGCGTCACGCGTACCCTCGACACCGGGGGTGATGCACCGCAGCTCACGTCGAGGGAGGCCTGCCGGAAGCGCGGTACGCAAGACAATCCGGCAGGCGCTTTTATAGACCCGACGCACCGCTTCTCCGGGATGGAACCCGTCAGGAGTCACGGATGGACGATGGGCTGCCCTAGGTCGATTCGCTCGCCCCTAGGGCCTCGAGGATCGCCGCACTTCAATACGAAGAACGAACGAAGAACGAGAAGAAAGATACAAGGGAGAGGGATAAAAGTAGGGTAAAAGATGTAGATTTGATTGTTCGATTGTGTGTTGTTTCAATCGGCCACCACCTCTTCTATTTAAGAGGGGGTTGGACTTCCCGTACAGGACACGGACCCAAATTTCCTTCCAAAGGGTCAAAAAACGCAGCCAAACTCGGACTTTTCGATCTGCCCGAATCTGCGCGGCTATAGGCAAGCGGTAGTACCGCTTCTGGGCACGGTAGTACCGCTCTGAGTACCGCTCTACTTCCGCTTAGGGTCTCGAGGGTCTAGAGACGTGCAGAGAAGAACTTTCCCAAGCGGTAGTAGGCGCGGTAGTAGGAGCGGTAGTACCGCTTATTGGCACGGTAGTACCGCTCTCTGCTGTAGCACCAATCTTGCAACGGCCGTAACTTTTGCATACGATCTCGGATTGAGACGATTTTTATATCAAAATCGACCGATTCGACGAGACGAAGACAATCCGTGTAGAAACTTTTCTCATATGAGACCGTCTTGGGGGCGTAATTAGCCGAATAATGTTCTGGATAAAACATCCCAGTACTTCGAACACAACTTCGGCCTTAGAGATGAGATCGGATGGCTATGGCCCAAATATTAAAGTTTCTCCTTTCGACAATACGGAACTTTCTCACCTTGAGCACTTTTCCATTTGAGGCCTTCTTAATTATGTTTTTGACCATGCCAAAATCTGGTGTCAACAAGAAGTTGGTGCTGCGGTCCGTTGGCATGGAAAGCCAGATGCCCCAGGACAAAGATGGCCACGGAGTCAGCTGATAAGTAGGCCAGCCATAGCAGTGACGTGAGTATGCGTGACGTGCTGCGCCTCCGCATGCCCGCTGCCAAGAAGAGAAACACTTGTAGGCCAAAACTTACAAGCATCAGGCACTGGATCTGCCATTCGTCCCAGAGCTTCCCCAGTGATGACGAGTCCAAGCTGAAGCACCAACAAGCAAACAGAACAGTACTGTATTTTAGTCGTCTACACTCATGACTTGGTTGGAAGAAAGACACAGATTAATTAGCACAAGACAAGGAACAACACTGTACTTCTTCCGTCTACAAAAAAGCTTATTATAAATTTTGTCCCAAGTCAAACTGTTTATTAATGTTTGACACGTAGCGGAGGTTTGGTCAGGAAAAATTAGGAACAAAACGCCTACCGCATTGAAGTCAGTTTGTAAAATAAATATCAATAACTAGAATGGAAAGTTGGTATTTTTCCTATATCTAAGACCTTCCATAGTAAGGTATAATAGCCTAGTATCATCCAACCTTATTTAGTGCCAGATGGTTAGGTTCCTCCTGGTGGAACCAGCCCACCAGGGTCAAGTCGTAGACTTGACACTGGTGCTCGCATTTTCCTGAATTCCAACAATGTTCGTTCAGTGAAAGAAGACATTTCCATCGACTATGAGGTGCATGTGGTGACTTCGTCACTTTCAAGATGTGATGCTGGCTCAGTATCTCGGACGTGCTCATAGGGGTAGGGTATACATGCGTGCGTTCATAGGGCTAAGTGTATGTGCGTGTATGTGGGCATCTGCGATTGTACTGTGTTAAAAAAAACTTACGTAGTGCCATCTAGGAAAATTGCTTGGATGGCATAGTATTAATAATTGAGAAAAAAAGAAGGTACTAGTATAATATCATGATAATGTATCATAATAAATGATGTGCTACTATACATGTCATGCAAAATAATAAATACGTTCATCTAAGGTAACACTATGAAGATAGCATCATACAATACTATCATATGCATGATTGTATGATACTCCCCGCTACGAGCAACCTAAGTGAAGTTGCACTTAATTGGTTAAGGCATCATCTTTGCAACTTAACTTAGGTATCATAGCCAAGTATCATATAGCCCCATGCAATACCAGCTAGGCAAATTGCTTATGTGGCATATTATTAATGGAGGAAAGATAATGTACTGGTGGTATCATATCATGACACTCAATCATCTATGTCTTCATTTAATTGTATACCATCTCATCTAAACTGCTTAGTTGGTATGCATGATGCTTCATATGATACCCCCCCCCCTGCAGCCGGACTCATACAACTATCCCATGGATGGTATCTAGATTGTCCAATAGGAAGTGAGAGCATAAATGTTATTGCTCTCTTTTTCACCTTGAAGCTTGTTCAAAGGTTGTTGGTTAATTTACGTACAACTTTGCTTTCTCTCCTCATTTATTTTATGCCACATAATCATATGAGCTAGGTGACATGTTTTACCAACACCTATCTTACAGCTGTTGGAGATGCCCTAAGATACCAACTTATAATACTAAGCACTATAAACAAAGTATCATATAGTAGTATCATATCCATGATATTAGTGTATGATACTCCCCACTACAAGTTAGGAGACTAGTCACACCGGATCTAAGAATTAATTACAGTACACATGGAAACGAGTTAAGAGCCGTATCTCCACTAAAACATACAATTCTCCTCTCTCCCTTCTTTGATTATCGTGTCACATCAACATTTTGGTTATGAAACCGTGCTAATGCCGGCATGCCGATTCGGCAGGACCAAGGCACGGGTGGGCGAAAATCTGCCGTTTGGAAACTGCCTATCAATATTTGATGATAATACGTACAAATAATTTTTCATGTATACTTGAGCTAGGAGTGCCTCTGTGAACATAGCTATGTTAAAGGGTCCATGCATGCAAATGTACATACTCTTCGGTTTATAAACCAGGCATGAATTTTTAGGTCTTCAATTTGACTGACAAAACTTGTCTAATATGCTACATAAAATATATATTCAAAAATTTCATTTGATGACGCAATCTAAAGATAAACTATCACTATTGGAGCGACATATTTTGCCTTGTGTTTTTTGGTACGCTGAGAGTATTTTATCGGCCACTCAGCTTATGGCACTCTAAGCCGAGTATCCGCATCAAGGCGCACGGCGAAGAACATGCCCTCGGCTTACTACGTCGTACGCCGTAATACGCCTGAAGTAAACTCGGCTTATAAAAAACGTTCAACATATAACGGCAAAAGCGCTCGGCTTTACGGCCCACACGGCGAATAGTCGTGCCACGTGGCTATGCTCGCCGTGCTTGATGGCTCCGTGACGGTGGTCTGCATAAGCCGAGTGCTGCTTAACAGAGGAGTATAATACAATTTCTTAAAAAAAGGAAAAAGTTTTGTCTCCTGTAAGCCGAGCAGCCGTCAAAATGTACTCCACTAAGATTGGATTGGATGGTACTACCGCGTAGCCCCGACCCCCGCGTCGCCAACCCTAGGCGACACGGGGGGAGATCACACCGCCGGCCCTTGGCCTCCTCTCCTCGATCCCTCCCTCCCGCCGCCGCCGGAGATCACGCCGGGCGAAGCCTGTGCTGTGGGCTATGATGGCGGCGGCGGGGCTTCTCCCTCGCGTGGCGGCGGTGAACCCCTCTGGCGGCGGCGCACACTTCACGATGGCGATCCGGCGGCGAGGAGTGGCGGGATCCCGGTGGCGACAGCGGTGGCGCGGCCACCCCGCGCCGGAGGCGCTCCTGTGGTGGCGGCCGGGTTCGCGGATCTCGCCCGACCCAGATGGGCTTGGGCGGGCTGGCGGCTCGGTTCTGCGGCGACGGGCTAGCGCGGTGGGCCTGACCACGCTGGCTGCTGACACCGTGGTGGTGCCGTGGCCGGTCAGGCGGCGGCGGCTGGATCTTTTTTGTCTAGTCCCCGTCAGAGAAGGCGGCGATCCGTGCACAAGACGCTTGATGGAGGTTCTTCGAACAGATCTGGGTGAAAACCTGCTCTCGGCTAGCTGCCAAGGCCGGCGATGGCGGCGCTCTTCGGTGTCGTTCCCTTCTTGAAGGCATCGCCGTTGAGAAGTTCCAGACCACTATCTGCTACCTCCAGGGGAAACCCTAGATCAGTAGATCGGATGACGGCGGCGCTCTAGTGTCGTTTCCCCCTTGGGGGCGTCATTCTTGGAGGTGTACACGGGCTCGAGGGACCAGTGGACGGCATCTTTGGTGGAGCGGTGCTTCATCCTACACATTGATGACGGCGGATCTCGACGGCGTGGCGCAGTGGAGATTCGGCGTCCGATGTGCGACGATGGACTCGCGCAGGAGGACGACGCTATCTGGCGTCGTGGTGGCGTCGATGGCAGAGAGGCCTGGCACGGTCGATGCGTCAGTATCTGATCTGAAGATGGATCGATGGAAGACGGTGGTGACGGGCCTTGCAGCGTGCGCATGTGGTGCCCACTGTGAGTGCGCCGGACCGGTGTGTGACCCAGTCCCGGCATTGTGGCTTGGATGGGGCATCCGGCTTTAGATGTTAGGCTCTGTTGCGATGTCTGTTTGGTATTCGGCTCGGACATTCGGCACCCCTTCATCAAGGGAATAGGAGTAGCGACAGGTGTTGCCAAGATGGTGGCTTCAGGCTTACCGATGTACTACTTTGTAAGGCCTTTGTGAATAATTAATAAAATGGCTGCATGCATCGCCCAGATGCAGAGGCCGGGGGTCTATCCTCCTTTTCTAAAAAAAAAGATTGGATTGGATAATATCCATCCCACCGCCCAACCAGCTAGTTATATCGCGCACATCGCACCTATGTTTCTCTCCTGCTCTGCGGCCCCCTCTCTCCGCCGCAGCACCGCTGCCTGCCCCCGATCTTGCCGCTGTCCGGCTGGCCTCGCCTCCTCGACACCAGATCTTGAAGCCGACAACCATGACACATCCTCTCCATGACCATGACGTCGGTCGTGCTTCCACGACGAAACCCAACACTAGACGACCAACCATCAAAGTAGAACACCTCGACGCCGCGACCGAGAAAACCACACCGGCCAGAGGTGAGCTCTTCCGTTTATCACTTTTATAAGTTTTTGTCATATTTTTGTAATTATGAAAACTTCATAGGCATATGATGATGTTCACAATGGATTCTAGTTTAAGTTAGTTTGAATGTTGTAGATGTGGATAGATAGCTAGTTTAAATTAATTAGGATATGGATCGATGATAATTAAGTGGTATGGATATATATAGATTATGATAATTAATCTTTTTGATATGGATATGAGATATATGTGGATCAATGCTATGGATCTAGCCAGCTAGATAGGTTTAATTTGATGTTGATGATTGAGAATATGGATGTGTATACTAGAGTTTATAGCAAATATTGATAAGAAATTGATATGGATCTGATGGGATGTTTTTTCTTTATGCATATGATAGCATTTTATAATTCGTATATGTCGATATAATTAAGTGATTCTAGGAGTCTTATGTTTCATATGGTATACTACATGTTGTTTTATGTGTGTTTTTAGAAATAATGACATCTTAATTAATTTCTATATTTTTTACAGATGAACGGAAGTAGGGGATGCATGGGCTCATTAAGATGTTAGCGTTTGGCGACGTTGTACTGCTGACCAAGATGAAGCAGATCGCTTCCTGGTATGGCACCTTGAAGGAACTGAATTATAAGGTGAAGGGCGTGCTGATTTTTACCATATAGTACGAGCATGACCGGATCAGGGCCGTCTATGGTGGTGATACGGCGGTCAGTGCGATGGAGGTCCTCCTGTGGTGTATGAGCGAGAGGCATGGGTGGGATTATGAGATGTCACACAAGTATGAAGACTACCGCTCTGTTATGACCGCCAATGAGGTCCCGGATGTGGCATGGACTGGCATGGTGGTGTGGCCGGGCACCAGCCTGGAAAATCCAATCTATATCCGCGAAGACGGAATGCCCATCCCCGCACCATGCCCCACCTCCCCGGAGGCGTAGCCGTCACGCTTATGCGTAGTATTCTATTAGCATCTTAATTCCAGGGTCCGACTTGTGGATACCCATCGTATGATGAACTATTATTTTGGTTGTATGACTATGCTATCTAGCTATATGTATCGATGCAGTGCCTTGTATATATGATGCAATTAATGCTTGGACTCAGAATTTTTATTCCATTATTTTCATGCTTAACAGTGGAGTTGAGTTGTTTAGTTTCACATTTGCTAGATAGAACTGTTGAGAGTTGTTCGTACCAAATGGTAGTGCGTCTGCAAGTTTTGTTCAATTGAGTTATAGCTTGTTAATATGTTTTGACTAATGCCTACTCTTTGTACAAAGAACAACTTATCTCGGTTCCTATGCTACAATACAAAAACCATATTACTCATATATTCCTCATTTCTGTAGTGAATGCCACGAAGAAGATGACATTATCTATATCACTCTATTTTGTTATTGGATCTACACAGTGCACGTGGAAAATATATATCGACATGTAATATTAAAGAGATCTTATGTTTTGGTCACCATTTTCTGTTTTAATATGTCGTGTGGTTAATTTTAAGCTTTTTCATTTGTACTTATTGTTTGCCTCGATGCATTCTTCTCTGCTGAACAATTCATGAAACAATGGTGTAGATGCACGAGCATCTTGCATAATTCCACGAATGACTCTAAAGAAAAAAACAAATTAACAAAAGCTTAGTTGTTCTACATCAAGATTTGTATTCTACTTAATGTGCATGACAAGATATTGTTTGTATTTATATTATTGTACATTAAGATATGCTGGTAGCTGGATCTTCTATACTCATTAGTTCATTCTTTTGAAGGCCAGGGTGCAACATGGGATTGGATCCATTGGTTTGATACATGATGGCGCTGCATTGTTCCATTTCCCAAAGGTCACCATGAAGTATGGAATCTCATGCTCATTCCAAGATGATGGCACCTAAGGCGGATCGATGGGGAGCCGAGTTAGGATGAAGTGAGGAAGAGGACAACACAATCTATTCTCTCCAGATGGAGTGGAAAAGAAACCCCACGACTATACAGAAGAAAGCCGAAGGCGAGCGTGATATAAATGGAGATGAGAGAATATCATATGGAAACAAAGTTTCCATGACTTGATCTTGGGGATCAAATTCTATTCAAGGTTCAGTTGTGTACTAGGGGTCATCTTTTAACAGACTTTATGCATGGTGCCTGATTTCTTTGGATGATTTATGGTGTACAGTAGTCCAATACACAGCTTTGATGTGGGTCTTCCTTCACTAAAAGGATTATCGCGCATGAAGGTTCTTGACTTGCAGTAAATCTCAAAATACGAATTATGCCCTACATATCGAGATATATGGAGTGTGTAGAAAAAAACTACTTCGGATGTTGCCGCTCCTCGGTGCGCACCGGCCGCCGCCGATTCTCCTCCTTACCAGTGTCGTCCCAGGTCTGTGATCCCTAGCCTACGTGAGGACCTTTCTAGTGAGCCATGAATGGCTGGGTACCTCCCATGGATCACCACAACCTGTGCCTTGATGCACTCATGGTGGGCCACATGCTTGGAACCATTTTCGGTGAGGTAGGGCCATGTGGAGGCATTGGTCCACACCTACAACCAAGAGGGGGACTAGAGGGGGAATGGGCATCTAGCCCATCGACGAGCTCCGACACCCAACCGGGATAGCCACGGAGCCGCCACCATCGCCGAGAGCCGAGAGAGATTGTCAATGGAGCAGGAGGATGGGAAGGAAGATCAAGGCAGATGTGGGGTGCATGGGTAGAAGGTAGTGGTGTGGTGTGTCGTCTTGTTGGGACAAATGCGGGAGGTGGAGAGAGAGAGAGAGAGAGAGAGAGGGAGAGAGAGGGAGAGAGAGGGGGGAGAGAGAGGGGGAGAGAGAGAGAGAGAGAGAGAGAGAGAGAGAGAGAGAGAGAGAGAGCATTCAAATGCGGGAGGGGAAGGATGACATGTGTGACGGGGGCAGAAGAGGGGGAAAGGTTTTGAGAAAATAGGTGGTGACAGTTTACCAAAGTGTGTTATGAGAAATAGGTGGTGGAAGTTTAGCAAAGAATATTTTTCTAATAGTAAACGTGTATCATATGTATATTCTAAAGTTAGCATCCATATGACTAGTGAATTGTAATTACTGCAATGTAAAAAATTAAGTGCATTTAATGTTCATTTTGAGGCTAGCATAGCCCGACTTTGAATTAACAAAGCCAACAACCAGCCAGGATTTGCAATAATAGGTATATATTACTGCAAGTAAATTCTGGATTAGTGAAGTACAAAGAACGACGGAGATGATAATATTTTAAAGTTTGTAAACAAATGAGAGCAATTTTGTTTTACTTTGAAAATTTAGTACCATAACAAAATATACAGCATCATATCATCTGAGGAAAAAACTTCATATTGAATACCTGTGTTGAGCTGTGGGTGGGAAGCCCTGCGCGGCGTGGATGCAGTCTTGCCGATCCCTCAGCACCCTCATATTGCTCAGCTAGCCGAGGGCAGTTCGTTGGGGAGATGAAGGATGGTTAAAGAAAGACGGAGAGCTAGCGATGTGATAATGGCTTCTGTAGTTTAGAATATCTCAAATTATAGGCAGCTTGGACTGGCGCTGCTTTGCTTGCAGTTGGAGACTGAACGCATGCAAGCAAAGTACTATAATACCGTGTGCCAGTTGGAGTCCATTGATTCCTTTCTTGGACTACTGCAGCTTTGCTTTGCTTGCAGCTCGAGACGAATGAACGCATCCAAGCAAACTATAGTAGCTCGATCAAGGGGAAGGGAACCCTTTTTTTTTAGGAAAGAGAACCTCTTACTCATTACCTCAAAATTGCGTATACGTGGGTTCTCATCATTGGTGAGCAGACATTTGCATCCGTCACTGGTAATATGGCCCTGTGGCGGGCGTAAATATCGGCCCGCTACTGGTACTAACATACTAGTGACGGATGGCCCCTAACACCCGCGATTGGTAAAATGGGCTCAGGTTAGCGGTGGGCCTAACAAGCCAGTGGCGGCTGCATTTGCGCGCCCGTCACCACTAAATTACATACCAGTGGCGGGCAGGTAAAGTCATCCACCACTGTTAATCTGGACCGTTTCCTTCCAGCGGCACTTGGCAAACTTTTCTATATTTTTTTTCCGTAAACGTGGTATTTGCCAAGTGCCCGATAGAAAAAACTCGTCAAACGTCCTTTGCTCACCCTTTTTTTCCTGCTCATTCTTTTTCTGCCCTTTTTCTCTACCTGATTGCTCATTCTGCGTCTAATAGGAGGAAGATGGCGTTCTGATGGTAGGCGAGTATATAGCATAAAACTATCACAATTGGGGTTAGGGTTCCGAAAAACCACCACAATTCGACTTTGTCATCAAAACCATGTGTATCACTACTGGAATCGCCGCGCATGCCGAGTCCCCAAGGTTTGCTGAGTTTCTTTTATCGGGAGCTCGGCAGTGAAAGCAGTCTACCGAGTAAATGTAAAAGAACTCGGTAATGCAAAACAACTCGGTAGACAAAATTATTTGCCCAGTGCCAAGGAAAAAGAGGACTCGGCGACAAAAAGAAACTCGGCAAAGTCTAACCTTTGCCGAGTTCCACACGGAAGGCACTTGGCAGTGCCCTGACCGACGGACCCCACCGGTGGCTAGTCGACGGCTACGTGCCGACGGGCTGTCTTTGCCGAGTTTTCCACTAATGGAAACACGGCAATAATTTTTCATTTTCTTTTTTCAATAAGGAATGCCAAGGGTCACAAATTTGCCGAGCATCTGACAAAAAAACACTTGGCAAAGAACTGACCATTCGTCTCCCCCAGCCCTATAAAAGATAGATCACGCGCGTGGCCGGCCGGCTCGGCTATAACCTAGGACTCGCCGACGCGCGCCCCCTTTACCTCCCCACTGCCCCTGCCGCCGGCCTCCTAATTTCCACCACCGTCGCACCACCTCTACCTCCCACCGTCTCCGATCCCCCATCGGCCGCCCTGCTCCTCTCCGCCGGCGCTCCCACAGCGCAGTCGGCCAGCCGAATTCCAGCGGCCCTGGAAGACCTCCTCCACCACCAGCTCGTATTCCCATCTGGCCGGCAACGACCGTGCGAGGTGAGCTTCTTCACCTTTTTCTACTTTTTCTTTAGGTAAAATGTGGAATGTTTATTTTTTAATTGTTTAGGAAGTTATTAGTTAGTAGTTGTTATATAGTAGGTAGGTTAATATTTATTGGACGATATGAAAACATATGTATGGATGATGAAATTTGATATGGGATGATATGGAAATTGCTATGGATAAGTGAGAGAGGATATGTGTGAATGCCTTTTATGATTGTGAGAGGAGAGGAGAAGAGGTGATGAGAGGAGAAGAGGATCAGAGTACTTGATAAATAAGCTCCACACATTTTTCTTGACGATTTTGCCGCTGTTATGTACATACTCCCTCCGTTTTTATTTACTGCGCATATTAGCTTTGCCTCGAGTCAAACTTTCTAAACTTTGACCAAGTTTATACAAAAATTATTAACATCTACAATACCAAATCAATATCATTAGAATCATCATTCAATATATTTTCATACCATATATATTTTTTATTGTGAAACTTTAGATTGTTTTCGATAGACTTGTTCAAATTTATAAAATTAGACTTAGGTCAAAGCTAATACGCGGACTAAATAAAAACGGATGGAGTATATGCTTATGGTATTTTTTTTTACAGTTTATTACATTATTGCTACATAGTCACCGTTAAATATATTGACGTTAACAAGGTGACACGTACATACGTGGCTGTGTTTTTCTTTTTGAACACAGTACCGACGCATATGCTCATATATACGCACATACACGCACCCCTATGAACGCACGCACACACACCCTACCCCTATGAGCACATCCGAGAGACTGAGCCGGCACATCATCTTGAGATTGAAGAAGCCGTCACAGACGCCTTTGTAATTGACTGGAACGTCTCCTCTCACTGAACGCACATCGTCGGAAGGCCTGAAATAAATCCAGAAAAATACGAGCACCAGTGTCAAGTATATGACTTGAGCTCTGGTGGGATGGGATACCACTGTCCTACTAACTATCCAATCACAGGTTGGTTCACCGATCAATGCATCTAACTGACATGTCTCGCCTGAGATCGATTCATTGTTCTCTAGGATAAATGTGTGTCCAAGTTCCAGACTGGCCTGCTGTTCTGACTGGTTTTGTACGAGCGATGAATCATATGTGCCTGCAGGAACGTCCCTGTAACCTGCTACTTTAAATCTACCTTAATCTTGATTTTTACTTATACCATTTCATTCTCCCCCTTCAGGCATCTTTGTGTTATTTTTCTGAACAAGTTCTTTGGTAAGACTGACAGCAAGGAAGCGCTGTCGTGTTAAACTGAGTGAAGGATAGAAACTGAACCTGTATTCATTTGAGGTTCATAGAGTATAATATATAGACTGCACAGCAGCAGCTGAATACAGAGCACTTTTGCTTGTTTGTACGGGGGATGAGTCCAGCCATCCTGTTTGCACGCATTTTAACCTTAGCTTAATCTTGGTTTGTACTTATTACTACTACTCCCTGCGCACTTGTATAATGCTACCTCAGAAAATATGTTTCTGAGGTGCTTATAGGTAATCCTACCTACATCTATTTAGACCAGCTAATGTCAACGCATCTTTGCTTTCCGGGCCTAGGTTTGATGACAGTGTGAGAGTGTGTCAGCGACCTACACTACTTCAACACTTGAGCTGGACAATGGGTTGCTGCTATTAGGCTTCTTTTTTTTTGCTGCTGCTATTAGGCTCGGCCCACTCAGAAACCTCAGGGAGCCATGCACCTGAAGGCCTCGATCGATTTGACTGGCACTAGCAGTAACAGGCGTTAAATGCTCAGCAGTGACGGATGAGACGAGTATGGGCGCCCGCCACTGCTAAGTTGTCTCTAGTGGCGGGTACCACTAATACAAAACAGGGCATCGGTCCACCCCTGAGAAGCCCATTAGTCCCGGTTCACTCACGAACCGGGACCGATGCCCGGGACCGATGGGGGCATCGGTCCCGGTTCGTGAGGCCAGGGCGCCGGCCGGGCCTCGTGGGCCATTGGTCCCGGTTCGTCTGACCCCTTTTGTCCCGGTTCCAGACACGAACCGGGACCAATGCGCCTCGCTCCTGGCCCACAACCATTGGTCCCGGTTTGTGGCTGGAACCGGGACTAAAGGTGACCCCTTTGGTCCCGGTTCCAGCCACGAACCGGGACCAATGGGCCTCGCTCCTGGCCCACAACCATTGGTCCCGGTTTGTGGATGGAACCGGGACCAATGGTTGGCCTATATATAGCCCCCGCCCGCGAGCAGAGCAATGCATTGCTCTGTTTTTTTGCCCGGTCGTGGGAGAGCTTTTGTGGTGCTCTAGCTCAGCTCCTACACATGAGGTGTTCGATGAAATGCCCGAGCCACCCTTAAGTTTTCTCCTCTCGAAGCTCCTTGTCCAAGCTCCATTTTCCTCAAGATTTGTCTAGGTTTGGCGGTCCGTCCTGTCCCATCCCCGTCCTCACCGCCGTCGATCGCCCGCGCCCATCTCGGCGCCGGCAACACCGTGGTTAGCCTCTTCTTCTTATCTTCTTTCTAAAAGAAAAAAGTTCTTACTTGTGTGTTTTAATTAGATGCTCTAGAGAGTTATATGTTGTTCAATGATAAGAACTATATAACGCACGCAGATGAACCGGCAATGGATGTACGGTGACCGACGCACCTCCGAGTATATTAAGGGCCTGCATAATTTTCTCGAAGCGGCTGAGGCAAACAAGCAGAATGGTTTTATGCATTGTCCATGTACTGTCTGTGAGAATACGAAGGCTTTCTCCAACTCTAAAACCCTTCACTTCCACCTGCTTGAGAAGGGTTTTATGCCACACTATAATGTTTGGACCAAGCACGGAGAAAGAGGGGTTATGATGGAAGACACCGAAGAAGAAGAGGATGATGACAACTACCCGCCCCCTGAATACGGTGATGCTGCAATGGGGGAAGCTGAAGATCAAGAGGAACCAGACGATGTGCCCGATGATGATCTTCGCCGGGTCATTGTTGATGCACAGAGAGAATGCGAAAGTGAAAGGGAGAAGTTGAAGTTGGATCGCATGTTAGAGGATCACAAAAAAGGGTTGTACCCAAATTGCGAAGATGACAACAGAAAGCTCGGTACCACACTGGAATTGCTGCAATGGAAGGCAGACAATGGTGTATCTGACAAGGGATTTAGTTCGCTGCTGAAAATAATGAAGAAGAAGCTTCCAAAGGATAACGAATTGCCCGGCAGTACATACGAAGCAAAGAAGGTTCTATGCCCTCTAGGATTGGAGGTGCAGAAGATACATGCATGCCCTAATGACTGCATCCTCTACCACGGTGAGTACGAGGATTTGAACGCATGCCCGGTATGCGGTGCATTGCGGTATAAGATCAGACGAGATAACCCTGGTGACGTTGAGGGCGAGCACCCCAGGAAGAGGGTTCCTGCCAAGGTGATGTGGTATGCTCCTATAATACCACGGCTGAAACGTCTGTTTAGAAACAAAGAGCATGCCAAGTTGATGCGATGGCACAAAGAAGACCGTAAGAAAGACGGGAAGTTGAGAGCACCCGCTGACGGGTCGCAGTGGAGAAAAATCGAGAGAAGGTGGGGGGACTTTGCAGGTGACGCAAGGAACGTATGGTTTGGTTTAAGTGCAGATGGCATTAATCCTTTTGGGGAGCAGAGCAACAATCATAGCACCTGGCCCGTGACTCTATGTATCTATAACCTTCCTCCTTGGTTGTGCATGAAGCGGAAGTTCATTATGATGCCAGTGCTCATCCAAGGCCCTAAGCAACCCGGCAATGACATTGATGTGTACCTAAGGCCATTAGTTGAAGAACTTTTACAGCTGTGGAATGGAGAAGGTGTACGTGTGTGGGATGAGCACAAACAGGAGGAATTTGACCTACATGCATTGCTGTTTGTAACCATCAACGATTGGCCTGCTCTCAGTAACCTTTCAGGACAGACAAACAAGGGATACCACGCATGCACACACTGTTTAGATGACACCGACAGTATATATTTGGACAAATGCAGGAAGAATGTGTACCTGGGGCATCGTCGATTTCTTCCGACCAACCATCAATGTCGAAAGAAAGGAAAGCATTTCAAAGGTGAGGCAGATCACCGGAAGAAGCCCGCCCTCCGTACTGGTGATCACATACTTGATATGGTCAATGATTTACAAGTAATCTTTGGAAAGGGTCCTGGCAGACTATCTGTTCCGACTGACGATGCGGGACGCGCACCCATGTGGAAGAAGAAATCTATATTTTGGGACCTACCCTATTGGAAAGACCTAGAGGTCCGCTCTGCAATCGACGTGATGCACGTGACGAAGAATCTTTGCGTGAACCTGCTAGGCTTCTTGGGAGTGTATGGGAAGACAAAAGATACACCGGAGGCACGGGAGGAACAACAACGTGTGCATGAAAAAGACGGCATGCATCCAAAGCAGTATGAAGGTCCTGCCAGCTACGCTATTACCAAAGAAGAGAAGGAAATCTTCTTTGAATGCCTGCTCAGTATGAAGGTCCCGTCTGGCTTCTCGTCGAATATAAAGGGAATAATAAATATGGCAGAGAAAAAGTTCCAGAACCTAAAGTCTCATGACTGCCACGTGATTATGACGCAACTGCTTCCGGTTGCATTGAGGGGGCTTCTACCGGAAAACGTTCGATTAGCCATTGTGAAGCTATGTGCATTCCTCAATGCAATCTCTCAGAATGTGATCGATCCAGAAATCCTGTCAAGGTTAAGGAGTGATTTGGTGCAATGTCTTGTTAGTTTCGAGCTGGTGTTCCCACCATCTTTCTTCAATATCATGACGCACGTCCTAGTTCATCTAGTCGACGAGAGTTCTGGGCCCTGTATTTCTACACAATATGTTCCCCTTTGAGAGGTTCATGGGAGTCTTAAAGAAATATGTTCGTAACCGCGCTAGGCCAGAAGCAAGCATCTCCATGGGCCATCAAACAGAGGATGTCATTGGGTTTTGTGTTGACTTCATTCCTGACCTTAAGAAGATTGGTCTCCCTCAATCGCGGTATGAGGGGAGACTGACTGGAAAAGGCACGCTAGGAGCGGACTCAATAATATGTAGGGACGGGCATTCTTGGTCTCAAGCACACTACACAGTTCTACAGAATTCTACCTTGGTGACCCCGTATGTCGATGAACACAAAAATATTCTGCGCTCCAAACACCCGGAGCAGTGTGACGACTGGATTACATATGAACACATCAGGACTTTCGGCAGTTGGTTGCAAACACGTCTCATGGGTGACAACACTGTTTCTGATGAGCTGTACTCGTTGGCCAGGGGACCATCTTCGACTGTGTTGACTTACAAAGGGTACGAGATAAATGGGAATACATTTTACACGATCGCCCAAGATCAAAAGAGCACCAACCAAAACAGCGGTGTCCGCTTTGATGCAGCAACCAAGAGGGGAAAGGACACATATTATGGTTACATAGTGGACATATGGGAACTTGACTATGGACATGATTTCAAGGTCCCTTTGTTTCAGTGCAAATGGGTCAATCTGTCAGGAGGCGGGGTACAGGTAGACCCACAGAACGGAATGACAACAGTGGATCTCAACAATCTTGTGTACACAGACGAACCATTCGTCCTAGCCAATGATGTGGCGCAGGTTTTCTATGTGAAGGACATGTCTACCAAACCGAGAAAAAGAAAAGATAAGGAAGCGAATACATCATACGATGAGCCAAAGCGCCACATAGTTCTTTCAGGAAAAAGAGACATCGTGGGATTGGAGGGCAAGACAGACATGTCTGAAGATTATGAAAAGTTTCATGAAATTCCTCCCTTCAAAGTCAAGGCTGACCCAAGCACCCTGTTAAACGATGAAGATTATCCATGGTTACGGCGCAATAAGCAAAGGACACAAGCGAAGAAAAAGTGAAGACTTTCTCTGCACAACTTTGTCCGTTTTGTACACGAAGTGCATCCAGTTTTTGCCGTAACCCTCTCAACTTTTTATAACATGCTATGTGGGTGAAATGATGATACCATGCCAACTTTCAACCTTTTCAGAGTTCATTTGTACTGCTTTTCAATTTCAGGGTCATTTAGCTTAAAAAATCAGTAAATGCATGAAAAATAGGAAATGAAGTCAGAAAGGGTTGAAAATTGATGATGTGGCTTTGAATGGTGCATTTTGAACACAGAAAAAGTCTGGAGTTCAAATAAGTTCAAAAAAATGAAATACCTTTGTAACAGATGAGTTTTCGTCCGAAACCCTGATACTTCGAAAGAGATTATCCATTTTGTACATGAAGTGCATCCAGTTTTTGCCGTAACCCTCTCAACTTTTTTGAACATGCTATGTGGGTGAAATGATGATACCATGCCAACTTTCAACCTGTTCAGAGTTTATTTGTAGTGCTTTTCAATTTCAAGGTCATTTAGCGTAAAAAAATCAGTAAATGCATGAAAAATACCAAATGAAGTCAGAAAGGGTTGAAAATTGATGGTGTGGCTTTGAATGGTGCATTTTGAACACAGAAAAAGTCTGGAGTTCAAATAAGTTCAAAAAAATGAAATCCCTTTCTAACAGATGAGTTTTCGTCCGAAACCCTAATACTTCGAAAGAGATTGTCCATTTTGTACACGAAGTGCATCAAGTTTTTGCCGTAACCCTCTCAACTTTTTAGCACATGCTATGTGGGTGAAATGATGATACCATGCCAACTTTCAACCTGTTCAGAGTTCATTTGTAGTGCTTTTCAATTTCAAGGTCATTTAGCGTAAAAAAATCAGTAAATGCATGAAAAATACCAAATGAAGTCAGAAAGGGTTGAAAATTGATGGTGTGGCATTGAATGGTGCATTTTCAACACAGAAAAAGTCTGGAGTTCAAATAAGTTCAAAAAAATGAAATCCCTTTCTAACAGATGAGTTTTCGTCCGAAACCCTAATACTTCGAAAGAGATTGTCCATTTTGTACACGAAGTGCATCAAGTTTTTGCCGTAACCCTCTCAACTTTTTAGACCATGCCAACTTTCGACCTTTTCAGAGTTCATTTGAAGTGATTTTCAATTTCAGGGTCATTTAGCTCAAAGAATGAACTAATAGCAAAAAGAATGAACTAGAAAACCTTTGTGAAACTTAATAGCAAAAATAATGAACTAAAAATAATCAATTAAAAAATTCTGTTATGATCAACTTAAATAAAACTATAATATTCTTCAATAGAAAAAAGAATCACTCAAAAACTCTAAGTATTTTTTCGTTAGAATTTTCATAAAGTATTTTTTCGTTATAATTTTTGTGACCTAAAGCAAAAAGAATCACTCAAAAACTCTAAGTATTTAGTTGTAAGTAGAAACAAAAGAAAATAAATAAAGCAAAAAAAACAAAAGAAAATAAATAAAGCAAAAAAAAAAAATGCCGCCTACTGGGCCACCACGGCCTGAATACGACTAGAAACCCAACAAGTCAATTGGGCCAGGATTCAGGCCCGCAGAAGGCCCAGAAGGCCCACAGGCAGAGGTCATGCGATTAGGCCCGTAAGCCTGCTGCTGAGAGGAGCTCGAGAGGGTGTGCGCAGCAGCGCTTATAAACCACTCTCGAGCCCTCTCAGCTAGCGAGGTGGGACTAAACTTTTGGCCCCGGGCAGCACCACCCGTTGGTCCCGGTTCGTGGCACCAACCGGGACCAATACCCACCTTTGGTCCCGGTTGGTAGCACCAACCGGGACCAATGCCACCCTTTAGTCCCGGTTGGTGCCACCAACCGGGACCAAAGGTCTCTGCTTCCCGCCCTTTGGGCTGACGAAAAGAGACCTTTGGTCCCGGTTGGTGGCACCAACCGGGACTAAAGGTGGGCATTGGTCCCGGTTGGTGGCACCAACCGGGACCAAAGGTCTCCCTATATAAGCAGGAGTTGGGAAAATTTGCCAGTTTCCCCCGACGACGCCGAGCACATCGACGCCGCCAGGCTGCCCGAGCTCGCCGTCGACGCCCTCGCCGCCCTCTGCCCCGTCGACGCCGTCAGGCTGCTCCTCGTCACCATCGCCGCCGAGCCCCCGCTGCCCCGACACCCTCGACGCCCTCTGCCCCGACGCCGGTGCCGCTCCCCGCACCCCTGCTGCCCCGACGCCGCCCGCCGTGCCCCCCTGCCCCTGCCCCGACGCCGCCCCCAGTGAGCCCCCCCCTTCCCCCGCGCCGCCGCCACTGCTCTGCTTGCCGCGCCGTGCCCCTGCTCTGCTTGCTGCGCCGCCGCCGCCACCGCCGCCCCGGCTGGATCTGCCTTTTTTTTTGTATGTATATGCAGTATGTATGTATGTATGTATGGATGCTGTATGTATGTATGTATATGCAGTATGTATGTATGGATGGATGATCCATAGAAAGTTTTTATATACGCATTGATACAATTTTATTTTTGTTCATAGATTTTTTTTGTTCATAGATGTATGTTTTTTTTTTGTTTATAGAAAGTTTTTATATATGAGCAATGATGATCCATAGAAAGTTTTTATATATGCATTGATATATGAGCAATGATGATCCATAGAAAGTTTTTATATATGCATTGATACAATTTTATTTTTGTTCATAGATTTTTTTTGTTCATAGCTGTATGCTTTTTTTTTATAGAAAGTTTTTGTCATGAGGGGGGACGTCGGACATGCATGAGAGAGAGGCGGTCCGCTCGTCGGACATGTCATGTGGATTTTTTTTGTTCATATAGAAAACTCCGGTAACTTCGACATGAGGGGGGGAGACGTCGATCAACCCCCTCCCGCCCCTACCCGTAAAAGTTAAAATGTTCATATATTCAAAATGAGTTAAAAGTTACTTACTCCCGGTCCGCTCGCCCGACCAACTCTCGAGGCCACCTGTACCCCCTTCCCGATAACTTCGACATGAGGGGGGACGTCGGACATGAGGGGTGAGCGTCGTTGTCATCTACCCCCTCCCCGATAACTTCGACATGAGGAGGGACGTCGGACATGACATGAGGGGTGAGCGTCGTTGTCGTCTACCCCCTCCGGTAACATAGATAACTCCGGTAACATAGATTTATCAAGAATACCCCCATTATGGATGTGCACAAGTTGATCCAATTTTTTTCTGATCTCATCTATATATATATTCTTCTATATTTGCAGAAACTATGGATCAAAGAGACTTGGAACAAGAACAGTTGTTGGGGGAGATAATCCTCGCCGGAGGTGATGCTATCTTGTCGTTTCTCAACGACACCGATGGAACAATGGAGGAGGAAGGACATGATCATGATGGCTCCGGTGACATGATCATGATGGCTCCGGAGGTGCTGACTAGCTAATTGATGCATTAATTGTTTTGGTATGTACATATATTAACTCTTCTTTCTTCTTTTATAGCCCTCCGGATCGAGCCAAACTTTGGTAACGAGACGAGGCCCGAAGAAGAGGTTGCGCAAGGATGAAAGGTTCACGATCACAGCACTCGCGGACGATGGCCTACCGATTGAACCCAAGCGGACCAAGGACGCATTTTCTGCTCAGTGCGGAGCTATTGTTAGGGACAACATCCCGATCAGCATCAAGCAATGGAATAAGCCTAAGGACGACGCCCCTGATGGTGATTATGTCACCGATAGACAGAAAGATGATCTTTGGACCTTGCTGAAGGCAAATTTCACCCTACCGCCAGAGGAGGATCCGAATAAGCCCGTTATAGAGCCACTGGTCAAGGCGTGTGCTCTTAAGAAGATGGCAGATCTATTCAGGAGGTGGAAGAAGGAGTTGAAATCAAAGTTTGTCGACAAAGGTGAGACTCCAGAATTCATCGGCCGATTTGAGAAGATAAGAGATCACTGGCCCGCATTTGTGGCCTACAAGACATCAGACAAGAGTAAGAAAATGTCAGAGACAAACAAGAACACCGCTGCAAAGAAGCAGTATCACCATCACACGGGATCAGGTGGCTACCTCAAAGCCCGGCCGTTGTGGGACAAAGCTGAGAATGACCTGATTGCTAAAGGGGTCGAACCAGAGACATTGAACTGGCCAGACCGTTCAAGGACTTGGTTCTTCGGGGTTGGGGGAACTTTGGACCCTGAAACAGGGAAGTGCCGTTGGACGGACGAGCAACTTGCAATACCCGTCACGAAGCTTCAGAAGTATATCACCGCAGCGCAGGAAGGGACGTTCATTCCCGACAGAGAGAAGGACGAGCTGACTGAGGCCCTAGGGAATGCTGAGCACCCTGGACGAACACGAGGCACACCAGGCTCCTTTCCGTGGAAGTTTGGGTTTCCCGACGCAGGCGGTTACAGAAGCCGGGAGAGAAAGAGGAAAGCGGAGCTGAGCGACATGCAGAAGATGAGTGCAAGACTACAAAAGCTAGAGGAAGCTGAGAGCCAGCGAGCTGCCGGCCAACTATCTCAGCGGCACGAAGCTACCCCAGAAGCTACCCCGCCATCTCAGCGGAGAAGCAGCGTGGCTTCCACGGAGCCCGTTCAGACTGACTTCACGGAGCCTATCTACCCCGTGGATACTATCACGGAGGCTCAAAATTGCAAGCTTATGACGAAATGCCATAACCTCACTTTCAAGGCGGCTCTCGGCTCTGTTGCACCTCCTCAACCCAACGGAACTTTTCACTGCCTTCCGATTCCACATGGCTATGCTGTTGTGATGGTGGATGAAGTAATGGAGGGATTTGAGGAGCTCGAGCTTTACCACTCTACAGGTGAAGGGGAGAATCAGCTGGTTCGTGCTCTGAGGAGTACATGTCTATGGCAGAAGGAGTACATCAAGCTTCCAAACTGGACGCCTCCGCCTCCTCCTCCTCCTCCGGCGAGTCAGGGCACTCCGCCTCCTCCTCCTCCTCCTCCGGCGAGTGATCAGGGCACTCCGCCTCCTTCTCCGGCTCCTCCGACGCGTGAGGGCACTCCGCCTCCTCCTTCGCCTACTCCGGCGCGTCGGAGCACTCCGCCTCCTTCTCCGCCTCGTCAGCAACGACGGAAGAGAGACGCCGCCGCTCCGGCGGCTAGCAGTACAAGCAGAGGCGGGAGGCAATTCAGATACGGTCCATCTCTCAAGCCTGTGGAAAAGTTACCATATGAGAGGACCGAGCAGGAAAACAAGGACATATGTCGTGCCCAAGTGAGGGACCATTTCGCAAAGAAAACTCCACCTCCGAAGGAGAAGCTAGATCCGGTGAAAGTGAAGCGCACTATCGATGCCCTGAAGCGACCACCACCGCCTCCGCCGGATTCCAACTATGTCCGCATTCTTAAAAAGACATATGAAGAAGCGCGGCGGTCGGGAAGTACTTCCAGTGATGCAAGGTTAGCAGAACGAAGAAGTGGGAAAACAATTCCCCAGCTCGGCGAACAGGAGAAGAAATCGTGCCCCCCGCTCAAGGTGTCTAGCGATATCGTCGCTAATCATCCGGGGATGGTGCCTGGTACCAATCCTGGTGATTACTTGGGGGATGATGTAATTTTTCAAACGGCTGAGGTAACAAAAGAAGAATATAAATACATGCACGGGAAGCCTCTCGTCAAACCTGATCATCCTCCTCTAACAACGATGATGTACAAATTGCATGAGTGGTACATGAAAACCTGCAGGGAGTCTGGGAGAGACACTATGTATATGGCAGTGAAACCAGAGCACGAATTCATTGGACTTCCCGTGATGCCTATTGAATTTGTGGAGTTATTTCAGTTATACAATCAACTGGCCCTCGACAAACAACTCATGACTTCCTACTGTCTGTAAGTATTACTTCTATAGTTAAGTCTCTAGCTCAGCTCGTTCATTGCATGTATATATAATTATCCTCACTATATTATGCAGATTGAAGATCTTCGAATGCAAAAAAATAGGAATCTTCGACGTTGGGTTCATTAGCCCAGATGCCGTAAATGAATGGACGGTACGAAACTCAATCAAAGAGACCGAGGAGAACTTGCTACAGTCGTTCCTTATACATCAAAACAAAAGGGAAATACTCTTTCCTTACAACTTCAAGTGAGTATTGCTGTCTTCTCTGTATACTCAGTTTCGCTTACTCGAGGTTAAGTAATGTAATTGATGAGTTATATATGCGTGCGCAGTTTCCACTTTATTCTTCTATCCATTAAGCTTGACGGGGCATTAGTAACTGTCTTAGACTCGAGACGTAAAGATCCCGAGAATTATGCGGACATGACTGCAATGCTCAAGAAGTAAGTTCAGTCAATACCGGGACCATATCGGCATGCAACTTTCGTTAATTTCCTGATATCAAGTAATCATTTTGTTTGCCTGGCAGGGTTTGGAAGAAGTTCACCCGAAAGGTTCCCGGTCTAAACAAAGAGTTGCGATTTACGCACCCCAAAGTAAGTAGTACTAGCTAGTTCCGCGCATCTCTAATTGATTCAAATTTTCATCAATATATCATTACCATGCTTGCTTATCAGTTTGATTGAACTCTATTCTCGTAAAGTGCTTGTACCAGAAAGAAGGGACTGTTTAATGTGCATACTACGTATGCGAGTTCATTCGCCACTCGACCTCTGAGCGGGGCTTCTCTGACAAACAATTTGAAGTACGTAAATAATATTCACAATTTTATTTTATATATTACCATCAATTGTGTTGAGTTTTATTCATATATATGCATGTATTGACCCCCTTCTTTAAATTAGATCTGGCAGATGCGGGATGAACTCCTACCACATGATCGCATACGAGCAATTCAAGAGGAATTGGCGGGATTCTTTCTTGACCACGTCATACCTAAAGACGGGGAATACCATGCGGATTTGTGATTGGATCTTAGGTAGATGATGTTAGGGATTGTAAAAGATGTTATATTGTATATATGTAGTACCGTCGGATAGATATACGAAAACTTGTTGTTCGACCAAGCACGGAGAAAGAGATGTCACTTCTCTCTATATATGTTTAGCATGACGATCTTGTGTAATTAATGGTTTCCTTCATTTTCTTATTAGCTAGCATCGAGTTATCTCTATATGTATAGTAGCTACCGTCGACCGAGCACGGAGAAAGAGAGGACACTTCTCCCTATTAGCTAGCTAACACAATATGAAACCCCTAAATTAACCCTCCAAAACCCCCCAACCCCCCCCCCCTTCAAAAAAAAAAAAAAACCCCAGCTGCTGCCGGATGCTCACGCGTGGATGACCTTTGGTCCCGGTTGGTGTGACCAACCAGGACTAAAGGTCCTCCTGCCTGGGCTCCCGCAGCGGCCACGTGGATGCCTTTTGGTCCCGGCTGGTGTTACCAACCGGGACTAAAGGTCCTCCTGCCTGGGCTTCCCGCAGCGGCCACGTGGAGCCCCTTTGGTCCCGGTTCGTAAGCGAACCGGGACTAAAGGTTTTGGGCTTTAGTCCCGACCCTTTAGTCCCGGTTCCAGAACCGGGACTAAAGGCCCTCTGGAACCGGGACTAAAGGCCCTTTTTCTACTAGTGCACCTATAGTGGCGGGCAATTGGAAGGGTCCGCCACTAGCAAGGGTGGTAACAGTGGCGGTCGTCGCTCTGCACCCGCCACAACAACGTCTCCTCTCAATGGCCGACACTTTTACTTGCCTGCCACTACTAAAATACCATGCATTAAAAAAAGCCGTCGTGGCAGCCTTTTTTGCTGCCATAACAGCGGCACATTTTAGTATATTGATAGTTGCATATGCATTGCAAAAGATGTATGCATGACATTACAATTCACTTAGCAACATCAGAACTAAGTACACATAGCCTTCTCACTGAAGTCTCTGTCATGTTGCATGTTACATACATATACGACCACATGATAAGAGCAGCACCATAATGACGATGAACTGGATGAAGATTATCAAGTTCTTTAGTCGTCCACTCATCCCGATATAGACCTACGGACTTGCATAATTCATGGTTGCTCTTCTCTCTGAGGACGAACTTGGAGTAATCATCCTACGCCTCTTCTCTAGTCTTAAATCATTTATAGCAGTTGTTCTCGTAACCGTTCACTTTTTCCTTGCATTTCTGCCATGAATCGCAGACTCCTGGATACCTCCATGAGTACACCACATACCACTTCATCTACGAAGATAAATAAACAAGCTAACAACAAGTTAATTTCATAGTTACCAGTTACATATAGCAAATCAGTAAGTCATATAGCAATCTTCATAACAACATAAAAATTAAGTTCACAAGCATGGATCATACAGGTCACATAAACGCAGTGCACAAGTAGTTCACAAGCAAAATTTCTGCTCCGACATCAGCTCTTCTCGCCTCAATGCATCTCTAGCTCGTGCTCGTCAATCTCATGGGGAAGGGGCGCCGCGATGCCGCGATCTGGGTTAGGGCGGTCCTCGCAGCTTTGGCGGCTACTCTAGTGCTCTCAGTGACTGCTTTTACGCACTCGGCGGATGCTCGAGCGTTCTGGGCGGCTGCTCGAGCGCTCTCAGCATAGGTGATCATGATCTCCGCGTAGTTGGCCACCCTCGCGATGGAGTCTACTGCTGCAGGAGTCCTAACGACGCGTCTCGACGTTCCCATCTAACACACAGAAAAAAAAAACCTAACATTTAGAAAAAAAACACATTTTTAAAGATAGCAGCATTTATGAGCATAAAAAATGTCGCTCATCCAGACTACAAGATTGTTCTATTCACTTTTCGAAAAGATCGCGGTGGATGGATAGCATTTTGCATTCCTGCCCCACAGGAGTTTTGGTACCATAGAACAAGATAAAACTTTTCAGGACTTGTCAGACTTCGAGCTCCACGATAGTACTCTCAAATTCATTGAAGAATTTGGTACAGAAGTAGTGTCGTGGAGATCTCAAAGTTTGATAAGTCCCGGAAGTTTGTCACTTCTTCCATCATAGCTACGATCATACATTACCAACATTGCTAGAAATAGCTAGTGCGTACATTGCCAGCGACACAGTACGATGATACATTTAAGCAGGTTTATCAAGTCTACTTAGGTTCAACGATGCTAAGGACATATAGTACGCCATAGCAACTTCCATAGTTTCAACAGTACTACGATCATAGTTTAAACATCTCTACCATAGAGTGATAAAACTAGCTACGGTGAAGGAGGAAACTCCTCGTCAAAGTCATAGCCGGAGTCCTCTGGTCAGAATTCTTCTTCTACCCCCTACGGGAGGGGGCGACCTCCTCCGCGTCCAAGCACTCGCCGAGGAGTTGGTCCCAGAATTCGTCGTCATCCTCACTGTCCTCCTCCTGGCGCTCCTCGTCCCTCTTCTTGGCAGCGGCATTTAACAATGACTCATTCAAGGCGTAGAGGTGCGGATCCTCATTCACCCAACGCACCACCAAGGGATCACTGCCCTGCAGAGCGTAGAGGAGCACCTCGGCCTTCAGGTGCTCCTTCTCCTCGGCCCTCGAGGCTACCCTCATATTCAAAGGCGCCAGCTCACTCGCGCGCCAGGCGTCGGCGGGGAAGTTGACCTGCGCCCTTTGCCCCTTGTACTCAACCGCCATGGCATCATAGGCGCGCGCGGCCTCGTCGGCCGTGGTGAACGTGCTGAGCCATTGCTTTTTGCCCGTTTTCGGGTTGTTGATCTGCGCCGTCCACTTGCCTCACGACCGTTGGTAAACACCGTGGAACTTCGTGTGCGGTGTCGGCCCTAACATGTCCGACGGGAGAGAACTCCCTAAAAGAAAACATAAAATATTAAAATTCAACGGAAAAAATGGGCATGACCTTTGCAAAAAAATTGGACATATTGAGTAACAGAAATTTGGCGAAACGAAAATTAATCAATGTTTTGCCAAAACGTTGGCACTCATTATGAATCCCTGCAATGTTTATATGCTCTATCTGATTGCAATTACAAGAAAATATGCTACACTTCATGTCATTACATTAACTGATTTTCCGGCCATTAAAACGGGCAAAAAGCTCTTCGGTTCAACATAGCGTGCAAATAAGATCTGAAATGGATGAAACTTAGCATGGTGTTTTCAGGGGACCCCTGTAGGATGTGGTAAAAATTTAAGAGCGTTAAGGCAAAAACTTGATGCACTTCGTGTACAAAATGAACACTCTCCGACGAAGTATCAGGGTTTCAAACGAAAACCACCTACCACCACACACAACTCAATTTTTTACATCATTTCCACTTCAAACTTTTTCTATGTTTAATACACACCATTGAAAGTCTCATGCTCAAATTTGACCACTTGTTGAGTTGGTTTGCTATTTTTAAAACATTAACTGATTTTTCGGCCATTAAAAAGGCAAAAAGCTCTTCGGTTCAATATAGCGTGCAAACAGGCTCCGAAATGGATGGAACTTGACATGGTGTCTTCAGGGGACCCCTGTAGGGCGTGGTAAAAATTTGAGAGCGTTACGGCAAAAACTTGATGCACTTCGTGTATAAATTGAACACTCTTCGGCGAAGTATCAGGGTTTCGAACGGAAACCACCTACCACCACACACAACTCAATTTTTCTACATCTTTTCTACTTCAAACATTTTTATATTTAATACACATCAATGAAAGTCTCATGCTCAAATTTGACCACTTTTTGAGTTGGTTTGCTATTTTTAGAAGCATTAACTGATTTTCCAGCCATTAAAAAGGGCAAAAAGCTCTTCGGTTCAACATAGCGTGCAAACAAGCTCCGAAATGGATAAAACTCAGCATGGTGTTTTCAGGGGACCCCTGTAGGGTGTGGTAAAAATTTGAGAGCGTTACGGCAAAAACTTGATGCACTTCGTGTACAAACTGAACTCTCTCCGACGAAGTATCGGAGTTTCGAACGAAAACCACCTACCACCACACATAACTCAATTTTTCTACATCATTTCCACTTCAAACTTTTCCTATATTTAATATACACCATTGAAAGTCCCATGCTCAAATTTGAGACTATTCTGGGTTTAGTAAATATGATTTTTTTTCCAAGCGTTTTTCTCACTTACGATATGTGTGGCGGGCGGCCGAGTATGCCCACCACTACTAACTTTTGAAAAATTTGAAAAATATTGGTGCGGGTTACCGAAATATTGCTATGGCGGGCAAACATTTTGCCCGCCACTGGTGCATGACAAACCAGTGGCGGGCTCTAGTTTGTCGCCCTTTAATCCCACGACTAAATTTATAAAAATGTACGAGTGGCGGGGGTCAGCTTCGCCCGCCACTGCTGTCTAGTGGTCGGCAACATTTTGTACCCGCCACTGTTACTTTTCTAAAATAGCAATGACGGTTACCAGTCCACGTTCGTCACTAATTTGAGCCCACCTATAAGCCTTTTTCCCGTAGTGTGGGAACGGAAAGGCAAGGCGGCTTCAACCGAGGATGTGGTGTGAGTGCTTCTGTTCTTCTCCTTCCTCTAATCTCCTTCCTTTGAGATTTTCCTCTGTAAATTGAGTTGTACTCTGAATTATTATTGAATAGAGTGAATTAGTAGCAGGATCCTAATAGAGTGATGAAAGGTTTTTATTGTGACAAAATGTCTGACTTCTTGCACAAGGGCGTGCGACTGAGCCGACCCAGATAGCGTTGTGTGGTTTTCCCAGTTTAGAAGGTCTATGATCTGGTTTTTTCGGTTTTATGAAGCTTCTAGAATATTCATGTCCAATTTTTAATGGTTTTCTTTTTCAGTTTTATTTCCTGTTTTTCTTATTTGTTTTCCTGTATTCCTTTTCCCTTTTTATTTTCTCTTTATTTTTTATTTTTTTTCCTTTTTTAAACAATGATCACATTTTTTTTCAAAAAAAATCATATTTATAAGAAAAATAATATAATTTCTAAAAATATTCATGAAAGGTTTATTAAATCTTCATTTTTGAAAAAAATGTTCACATTTTTTAAAAATACGTTCGATTTCCTGAAATAAATAAATGTTTCGTGGTTTTTTGAAAACCAAATGAAAAAAGTCAACTAATAACCAGTAGAGAATTATCACTAGAAAACCAGGAAGAAAGTCGGTACATTTGGTTCGTTCTATACCACACAGTCCTGGTCACCAAATGGGCCGGCCAAATCACAACTCCTGCAAGATGGCCTGGCAATTTAACGAAGCAAGCCTCAAGAGCACGGCTTTGTCTCGACTGCTCCGAGACGCAGCAACCGCTTGCTTCAAGAGCAGCGAGTAGTGGGCCGACCCACTACAGGATTTTTTAAATCTTTTTTCCAGTGCGAGCCATTTTATTTTTGGTTTTTGTTTCTTTTTTCTAACTTATGTTTATATTTCGTAAATGCTATAAATTACACACACACATAAAATTACTTTGCTTAGTTTTTAAAAAAATGTTCACCGCACATTATAAAAATGTCCAGGGAATGTAAAATTATTGTTCTCGTGGTTTTAGAAAATGTCTGTACATTTCAAAAAAAAGTTCACGCTTTTATAATATGTTCATGTAGTGAAAACAATGTTCGCGCAAGTTTACAAAATGTTCGCACCATTCAAAAAACAATCATGACATTTAAAAAATTATGTTCATGACATTACGGAAAAATGTTCATCATGTATTTGAAAATGTTCAACTTGTATCAAAAAATGTTCGCGTGTATACGAAAAATGTACAACGTGTATTCAAAGAATTGTCTAACGTGTATTTTAAAAATGTTCATAATGCATTTTTTAAAAAAATGTTCAAGGTGTATTTGTAGAATATTTCACATATATTCATAAAATTGTTTAGTGTGCATTGAAGAAATGTTTAACATGCATTTTTTTGAAACAATGTTCAAGGTGTATTCGAAAAATGTTTAACATGTATTTGGAAAAATGTTCATCATGCATTTGAAAAATGTTCAACATGTATCAAAAAATGTTCACATGTATTAAAAAATGTACAATGTGTATTAATTTTTTTTGAAATGTATTTAAAAAAAAGAAAAAACAAATAAGGAAAAAGAAAAAACAAACAGAAAAAAAAAACTCGACCTTTACCCACTTTGCTCATTCTACATCTAACTGACGTAACAAAGTCAAGTGAAAAGCTCAGACTCAATGATGCAGATGGGTTTCAATTCCTGAGGATTTTTATGTATTTACAAATTCTCACAAGCTAGATCTTATGTTTGCGGCAGGATCCATGCCCAAGCTAGAAAAACTCTTGCTTAATTGTTTGCAAATACTTGAAGCTGACTATTCGGACTTTGGAATAGAGAACCTCCTCTGCCTCATTACTGTCAAATTTAAGCTTCTTCCAATGCACAGGTGCTTAGATGAGGTGCTAAGCACATTAAAAAGTTTAGCAACTAAAGCCCACAATGCATATGTGCTTAACTTGTTGTAGCTAAGCTTCCTTCATTTAATGATTTACCAACTAAACTCTTGCATGCATTGGTGAGCTTTCTTCATTTAAGTGTTTTGCCTAGGTTCACGCGCTTGACATTGTTTCTTCCTGAGGTCACCGAACTCATCTCTCTTCTCTTAATTACCTTGCCACATCGGATTTTTCGCCTACACGACAGGCTTAGCACCGGTAGAAGGTGGAGCATTGGAAATGGCCTTATAGCATATGGCAGGCATGAGGGCGTTGTTGGAGCCGTAAAGACTTCCTTGGAGAGAGCAACCAACACACATCCCAACCACCCTAGTCTACTCTTTGAGAGAATTCAGTAAACCAAGAACCAGGACCAAGACTGCCTTGGAGAGACTTGCCACTGCTCTTCCTCATCCGTCTGAACGATTCTTATGTTTAAGAATTTTAAGTTCGATACTTCTCTGTTATAACTTTTGAACACTGTATTCTCTCCCCTACTTTGGATAATGTATGACATCCATGCTTTCCATATTTTACATTTGACCACTAATTGGTTGGGAGTCCGTGTGATACAGAATTGTTGAATGCGTGCTCGAAAGATTTTTTTTTTCTATAGCTGTGATTCCCTGAGAAAAATGTGGACATCTTACATGATTCAACCGATGGAAGGTGTCTTAACAAAAAAAAAGTCCTAGCGTAAGCAACTGTTCTTGCTGGGAGATTTTATTCCCATGGTTTTGAGATTTTACTTCTTGACTGGCTCCTTTTTTTCCATAACATTTATGTTGTGAACAATTATGGATATCTCTTTCTACAAAATACAAGTTGTCCCTAGATGATAACTGATGTATAAGAGACAGAGCATGTGAGCTAAGTTTGCGTCATTGCCTTAGGGGCATTGTTTGTATGATTAGTTGCATTTTGTGCGCGCCTGTAGTTTGTAGTTGACTTGTCTTGTTTCCCCTCTTGTGAACAGTTGAGAGGGGCGGATAAGGAGGCGACCGTCGCTCCCTCGGTCCACCGCCGCCCGGGCCGTGGGGTTCCCCCCTCTCCGTCCGCCGCTCCGGCGACGGGAGAGAGGGGAAACCCCGGATCCGCGGGTTTGGCGTGTATATATTAGGGTAGTTGGTCCTGGCGGCGCCGTCAAGGTGGTGGTGGCGGTGTCGTTGGGGAATAATGGTGCTGGAGCTCCTCTACCACCTCGGCGACGTCACCTGTGGCGGTGCCGACGAGCTGCTGGCAGTTGGTGCTCGTGGATCCGTCGATCCATCGAGCTTTTGTGCTCCAAGGGCGGTCTTTGTGGCGGAGGCGATGGCCGGCTGGTGGAGGTTTTGTCCCTCGACTCCGTCTTCGTCTCGGTAAGGTTGCTTCTGGCCTTGCTGTGGGGGTGTTGGGGGTTGGGCGGCGGTGCGCCGGCGGTTGCCGCCATGTGGTTCCGTCGTTTGTACAGGGGCAGTTTGTGGCCTTCGCTGGATTCGGCTGCAGCGCGGCGGATCTGGCAGGGGAGGGCCTCTAGTGGGCTCTGGTTTCTTCAGATCTTCCTGAGACTTCGACACCTTCTCCTTCTTCGTCTCCGGGGCGGTGGTCCTCTGGATCCGGTGATCGGCGACTTCCTGTCCGCACTCGACAACGTCAGGCCGGCTCTGGGAGGAGCGGCTGCAGCGGCGCGCCGTCGACACGTTCTGGAGGTTGAAGACGACGGGCACCTTGAGGACCTTGTTGTAATTTCTTGCTTTGTTGGGGTGTTTGTATTGGTTGAAGTTCCTTAATATATTGCCAGGGTCCTTTCCGCAAAAAAAAAAAAATAGTTGCATTTGGTGCAGTAATCAGTCATCCTTCTTGATGGTTTATTATTATTGGGTGACCATTCGTCTGGGTAGTTACTTCTCGTGCAGCACAACTTAGGATAATACAGTTTTTCCTTTGCTCTTTTGTCAGTCTGTAGTCCGTCATTCTTTGCCTCATCATGCTCTTTGCCAAGCCAGGCATGCATCAAGCAAGCTTTGTGCCAGTGTTACCGCTGGACTAAACACTTTATGAGCTCTTCTCGTTAGTTCTCGCCACAATTTGTATGCTGTTATGCCTTTTTATGGTTCTTTACAGCTTAATATGCGCCTGGCAATTACAATTCTAGTTTACTGATCATCTGTCAATCGTTTGCACGTGAGTGTTGTTGACTAGTTGATGTTGTTGGTGACCTTGAGACCGGATTCCTGGAGTCAACAACTCCAGAACAGAGTATCTCTCAAGGAGACAAGGCATTCTCACAAATATACTTCACCATCTGATTCAGCTTAACTACAAGCACTATTCTGCGCTGGTGGTGGGAAACAAGGCAAGAAACGAACCAGGATCCTCCTTCCTTTTCTGATGCAAAGATACATTAGTTGTACTCCGTCTGTGTTGGTTGGGTAATGTATGGCATTTCTAGCTTAAGCAACAGTTTTTTTGCTGCACAACTTTGAGATTTTACATTTTTACTGCTTGTTGATTGGATGTTGTTCATTGAGCAGTCACGATGGAACTTGCATCGATAAAGTAATTGGTTTCGGACCGTTTAATCAATGTTTCATTCATGCTTTAAGACATAAAAAAATTTAACTTTGAAAAATATATTCAACATCAGTCTTGCTTGAAGGATCTCGTCAAGACAACGAAGGCGGTGAAAACATATCCCAAATCGAGACATTCAGTTTGAAATATATATGGTCATTTCTCAGTTTTCCGAGGAGGGCATTTTGGCTGCCGAGCTCACCTGCTTCTGGGTGAATAGTAAATAAAACAACATTTTTTTTAAAAAAAAATCTGAATTTTGTGTGTGCCACGAGAGGGCACACACGACACACATCCTCTTAGGCCACGTGGAGTTGGGCCTACAGAACAGAGAGACAGATGTAGGATAAGGCCAAGCGACGACGACCAGATCCACCCCCTTCTCACTCGCCCCACTGATCGCCCTCGCCCTCGCCTCGCGGTGCACGTGTCACCGGCGTCCGAGCTTCCCCACTCCCCTCTCCTCGCCGGGCGAGGTGCTTGGGCTACTCCGTGGCCGGCCATCCTCCACGGCAGATTCGTACCGCTAGGTAAGGCCCCGTCCCCCACTGCCATGGTTTGATCTCCTCCTATGCCGCCGCCGCCGTCGGCGCACATTGGCCTGCGCCGGCACGGGGTCGATCCTTAGCTCGTTCCGCGCAGAGATTGTCCATCTTAACTCCGTGAATCCATTCTCTTTCAGGGTTCAGATCGACGACGCGCGGAAGGGAATAATTTCCACTGTTCATCGTCAGCGCCCTCGATCCATACTGCGAGCAGAGCGAGCTAACTCTGAGCCGCTACCAGCGAAGAAAGATCCCCGCAGGTACGACCGACTTGCAGCTCGTTCAATGTCAGTTTATTTCTCTTACTTGGATTATTTCTCTTTCCAGGGTCTTGGCTTGTTCGATTGACGACGGAAATCTAGCTAGCTGTTTACTGTCAGTTTATTCGACGGCCTCCAAGCAGAATCGACTTAACCAGCACGCTGAAGAAAAATTCCTGTTGGTACGATCGGCCGTCGATTTTTAGCCTTTTCAGTGCATTAGTGCTTGGGCTTATTGGCTTACATCGATTAATCCATCCTTTTCCAGGGTGTAGACTGAAGACGCAAATCTAGTGTACTGTCAGTGCATTCGGCGGCCTGACATCCACGCAGAATTGACAGAGCTTGCACAGGGTCATGGAGGCAGCTCTTGTGAGTGTGGCGACAGGGCCCTGAAACCTGTCCTGGGGAAGCTGGGAACTCTGCTTGGCGATGAGTACAAGCGGTTCAAGGGTGTGCGCAAAGAGATCAAGTCTCTCACTCATGAGCTTGCCACCATGGAGGCTTTTCTCCTCAAGATGTCTGAGGTGGAGGATCCCGATGCGCAGGATAAAATATGGATGAATGAGGTGCGGGAGCTTTCTTATGACATGGAGGATGCCATCGACGACTTCATGCAAAGTGTCGATGACAAAGACGAAAATCCAGATGGCTTCATTGAGAAGACCAAGAACTCATTAGGGAAGTTGGGGAAGATGAAGTTCCACCATCGGATTGGCAGAGAGTTACAAGATCTGAAGAAACAAATCATTGAGGTGGGCGACAGAAATGCAAGATACAGGACTGGTGTGGCTATCTCTAACTCCAAGAATGCAACCGTTGACCCTCGAGCTCTTGCTATCTTTGAGCATGCCTCAAAGCTGGTGGGAATTGATGAACCTAAGGCTGAGATAATCGAACTGTTGACTCAAGAGGATGGACGCGCTTCTGCAGAAGAGCCATTGAAGGTAGTCTCCATTGTTGGATCCGGAGGAACAGGCAAGACAACTCTTGCATACCAAGTGTATCAAGACCTCAAAGGAAAATTCGACTGTTGGGCCTTCCTATCCGTGTTGCGAAATCCAGACATGATACATATCATGAGAACTATTCACAGTCAAGTTAGCCATCAAGAATATTCTAAAACGGAAGCAGCAAATGTACAACAAGTTATCATCAATATCAGCAATTTTCTAGCCGACAAAAGGTACATGCTATCTGTATCATTTTTATTTCACTTTCACTTCTGTCTTTGAATGTATAAATCTCTATCATTTGTACTAGTGGAATTTGTTAAAAAGTTCCATGAAAACATCTATATTAATATTTTCCCCATATGTTATTAGAAAAAGTAGTGGTCAAATGTTTGTAATAAAGACCGTGTTGATTTTCTAAACAAAAGAAATAGAACGGAGAGAGTACAAAGAACAACCTGTCCTAGGAGCCTTTGGTCATGATTAATAATGTCATTTTCGTTTGATATACTATGATATTCAAGACATAGCTACTCCCTTTGTTGAGTTATATATGGCATGACTATGTGTGACCTATAATGTTTGTAGCACTTTACCTCATGAACAGTTTGGACAGTGATTTTGATGATATATAGATGCTGGTTTTGCAAGTGTGGCATCCATGTCACCCTTGTTTTCACACAAAGGCTGACACACACATCACCTTCTTTTTGCACCTCCATCTCTCCCTTCTCTGGGTCTGTTTCCTCTTCAGACCAGCTCCATTGTGCCTCCATTCACTCTTCCTCTTCTCTCTCGTACCACCAACCCAACGGTGCAATGCTCTATTGAGACCAGCTCCGATGAGATCCGCTAGGCCTTAGCCAGTATTGTTGCCCTACATGGCCATACATCACCGGTGATTTAACCATCCAAAATCGGGGAAATTATAGTTTACCAGCTTAAGTGAGCCTAAATTATTTTTTGACGAAAGACAGCTAGCTGCTCCTTTTCATTGATGAAGATGGAGAAGATTCTCAAAGTTAGCAACACAAGAAAAAAAAGCCGACACTTGCAATTGGCCCACACAGCCAGTACTAGTTAAAACATACATTTTTCTATATATTATATATGTAGTTTACACTGTTTTCATTTTGTATCAGTGGATCTTTTGGTCCACACCAAGATTCTTTCTTGTTGCTCATGACCACCTGATTGGCGCCCCTTCCACACAAATTAAGTACATATGATTATTCATCTTTTGATCCATCGTCTTTCAACTTAACTGTCCAGTTTTGATCTCTTCTGTGGTCATGCCTCTTGTTTAAACAATTGCTTTCATGCCACTTGTTTAAACAATTTCTTATCCCCCTTGCTCTCGGTAATGTGCTAAACTAACATGGATGTGCACACATGAATTAAGTCTGTAACATATGCATTTTTAATACTTGTGTATTTATCCTCTTCATGTTGTCAATGTTAACGTGTTCCATTTATTCTTTGTCTATCTACGTGTACACTCTTTATTTGAAAGATATTCTAACATTTATTTGTCCATGTACAGGTACTTTGTTCTTGTTGACGATATATGGGACATCGACACATGGGATATTATTAAGTGTGCATTCCCCACTACAAGTTATAGTAATAGAATAATCACCATTACTCGTATGAACAATGTCGCTCATTCATGTTGTTCAACATTTAGTGGTCATATTTATAGTATAAGGCCTCTTGATATGGTGCACTCAAGGCAATTATTTCATAGAAGATTATTCAAGCCTGATGAAAATTGTCCTTCATACCTTCAAGAAGTTTCAGAGCAGATATTGGAAAAATGCCACGGGTTACCTTTGGCGATAGTTGCTATATCTGGTTCATTGGCTAACACAGGAAGAGAAGAAAATATATGGAATCAAGTGAAAGATTCAATTGGTCGTGCACTTGAAAGAAATCCTAGCATCGAAGGAATGATGAAGATATTGTCACTTAGTTACTTTGATCTGCCTCCTTATCTAAAAACTTGTCTCTTATATCTAAGCATATATCTAGAAGATTCTACTATTGGGAAGAAGAGCCTGATAAAAAGATGGATTGCCGAAGGATTTATTCATAGAGAAGGCAGATACACAACATATGAGTTAGGCGAAATGTGCTTTAATGAGCTCCTGAATAGGGGTTTGATCCAACCTGTGGAGACGAATGAATATGACAAGGTGGAGAGTTGTCGAGTTCATGACACAATTCTTGATTTCATCATATCCAAGTCTATAGAAGAGAACTTCGTTACTTTACTTGGCGATCCCATTCTGACAATTGGGAACCAAAGCAAAGTTGTTCGTCGACTCTGTCTCCAAGGTGCCAAGGAAGGAAATTCAACAGTACTGACAACAGGTCTCGTGTTGTCCCATGTCCGATCACTTATTGTGGTCAGAGGTGTTGTGGAAATCCCTTCTTTGGCAAAGTTCAGACATCTGCGTGTTCTCGACTTGAGTGACCAATCACTGAAAGAACATCATCTTGAAAATATAGTGAAGTTGTTCCAGCTGAGGTACTTGAACCTTGAAAGTACAATAATAAGCAAGCTCCCAGAACAAATCGGGCGTTTGGGGTTCTTAGAGATGTTGGACCTAAGTGACACTTGTGTAGAAGAATTACCCACGTCTATTGTTAATCTTGGAAAATTGTCCCATCTACTTGTTGATAATTATGTTAAATTTCTTGATGGGATTGCAAAGATGCAAGCACTGGAGACGTTGGAAGATGTGAGGGTCTCCATTCAGCCATTTGATTTCCTATGGGGCCTTGGCCAACTAAAGAATTTGAGAAATCTGCAGCTTGACCTTCGTTTTGAAGTTGATTTTGACACTGAGGATACATATGTGGTTGGAGAGGAGTGCAACAAAGCTATCTTCTCTTCCCTGTGTAGGCTAGGCACCCAGAACCTCCGGTCCCTGACTATTTATGGAGGGAGCAGCCTCTTACAGGAACCTTTGTGCCTGCCGACCCTCGAGAAACTTATTACCCGGTCTTCAGCCATTTCGCAGGTTCCGACATGGGTGAGCTCCCTTAGAAACCTCCAACTGCTACGCCTTACAGTGAAGGGAATCAAGAAAAGTGATCTCTGCATCCTTGGAGCCTTACCCGCTCTGCTCATTTTGCATCTGGAGGAAGTAACACGGTCAAACGAAAAGATAAGAATCAGTGGCGAAGTTGGGTTCCAATTTTTGAGGATTTTCATTTATGATGCACATTATAAACCAGTAGATCTGATGTTTGGAGCAGGGTCCATGCCCAAGCTAGAAAAACTCGTGCTTAAAAGTTTGTACGAGGTTGAAGCTAACGGTCTGGACTTTGGAATAGAGAACCTTCCCAGCCTCACAACTGTCAAATGTGAAGTACTTGGCGGTGGTGGCATTGTTGGAGCCGTAAAGACTGCGATGAAGAGAGCAGCTAACACACATCCCAACCTCCCTACTATAGTCACATAATAAGCACAGTTCCCGCTGGTTTCTACCATGACTGAACAAGCCAAGAACTAGGAATTGGGGAGCTTGCCGTCCGGTCGGCTGATTCCCAAGTACACTGTACATTTTTAGCTCGATACTTGTCTCTTTCATGATACATTAGTATACAATGTACTCCCTCTGTTGGATAATCTATGACATCCATGCTTTCCATATTTTACATTTGACCAATAATTAGTCGACAACATGTGGAGTCCATGTGATACAATATTGTTTGAAAGCATTTTTCTATGGCAGTGATTCCCTAAAGCATATACAAAGTTTTCTACAGGAATGTGTCTTAAAAAAAAGGTACTAGCTTAAGCAGTTGTTTACTCCTTGATTGACTCCAATTCTTTCCAGAACATTTGTGCACGCGATGAAGTAATATGCAGCGCGCCAGCTCTCTCTCTCTCTCTCTCTCTCTCTCTCTCGGAGACAAGCATGAATTTGTATACAAGTTCCACCATCTGGTTCGTTTAACTACAAACACGGTGCTGCACTGGTAGTGTAATTGTAGCTAGACCTGTATGTGTTGATTGTGCTCCCTTTGTCTTCGTTGGGTAATGTAAGGCATTTCTGGCTTAAGCAGCAGTTTCTTGCTGGGCAACTCTTTCTACAGCTTCCAAGCTTCATTCAGAAAATGTGTGTTTCTTTCTCAGTGGGTAGCTATTCAAATCTATCGTTGTGTTTGTCTGTTTCTCCGGGCGTCCCTAGATAACTGCTGGATACTTCAGCCTTCAGTTGGAGATTAGTTATAGTAGTACAAATATGTGAGGTGCAGGCAGTTATGTTTTTGAATCAGCTGATTTTAGATTTTTTAGTTATGACTAGATGTGTGATTTTACATATACGTCTCATATTTTCAGCGATTTGGGATGTTGTTATACATGCTTACAGTCATCTATAGTCTAATCACTGGTAAATTTTCTACATGACCGACCGTTGCAGTGCTATTCTCTGGATGATTATTTAGGTGTCCTGTCTAATGTTGGAAAGGAGACTCTGTTTCCTGAATGAGCCGCATATGAAGATGATGGCGTTGGGCCTCGGAATCGCTACAAGTTGTTGTCGAAGCTCGCCAAGGATCATCCTGAACTCAGTGACAAGTAAATAATGCATGAGACCAGACCTCTGCTTTTAGCTTTCGAGAGATGTTGCTCCTTAAAAGTTAGCTCCTTGCCCCGTCACATTTATGTAGTTGAATGTTGTGAATTTCTAGTTCTAGATCATCCTGGCTGTCATTCAAGACTATATGTCGTCTCTCAGTAGTCGCAAACATTTTGCAGTTCAGGCTTGTTAGAATTTCATTTCCCTGTTAGATATGTGAAAAGAGCAACCTATGCAACAAGTCTGACTCGAAAAAATGCAGACTCCTGACACAGTTGCTCCCTGGAGCTGCTCCTGCTCACGTACCCCCTTCGTCTTCGTTGGGTAATGCAATGCATTTCTAGCTTAAGCAGCAGCTTTCTTGCTGGGAAACTCTTTGAGATGTTACTCCTTGTTAAATGATTCACAAGGCTATTCTTTAATTTCGGTTTCCTTGCCTCATGTACATCATCGGGATGTCTGTCTCTGCAGCTCAATGATGTCTGTCTCTGCAGCTCAAGAGGACCCCGACCACCACCGGCTGACGGCTCGGGGATTAGTCTGGCTCATTTATCAGATTCATGCATGCATCTATGAACCAATTAGTTACTAGTAATTCCTTACTGCTCATCTCAGCAAAAAAGAATGGAGTAAAAAAGGCTGGCCGAAATGGTCACGACCTGTGTCGTCTCTCAGTAGTCGCAAACATTTTGCAGTTCAGGCTTGTTAGAATTTCATTTCCCTGTTAGATATGTGAAAAGAGCAACCTATGCAACAAGTCTGACTCGAAAAAATGCAGACTCCTGACACAGTTGCTCCCTGGAGCTGCTCCTGCTCACGTACCCCCTTCGTCTTCGTTGGGTAATGCAATGCATTTCTAGCTTAAGCAGCAGCTTTCTTGCTGGGAAACTCTTTGAGATGTTACTCCTTGTTAAATGATTCACAAGGCTATTCTTTAATTTCGGTTTCCTTGCCTCATGTACATCATCGGGATGTCTGTCTCTGCAGCTCAATGATGTCTGTCTCTGCAGCTCAAGAGGACCCCGACCACCACCGGCTGACGGCTCGGGGATTAGTCTGGCTCATTTATCAGATTCATGCATGCATCTATGAACCAATTAGTTACTAGTAATTCCTTACTGCTCATCTCAGCAAAAAAGAATGGAGTAAAAAAGGCTGGCCGAAATGGTCACGACCTGCCTCCATGGATCCATCTATACAATGCATATGCACCCATCTATACAATGCATATGCATCCACCCATCTACCAGCAACATATATACTGGAGTACTCATTTAACTTTCAGCCAAAAACTCATAGCACCCGAAGGATCCATACTCATATAGCAAAGATAAGCAACTCTGTCGCATGCATACATCAGCTGCATGCAACGGTAAACATAACTACATATATAATTCTGAGTTAACATGGTTGCAAACAAGTAGAGCTCATCAGTGGGGAGCCTGTCTCAATCCCATTACACAGCTGCAATTTGTTTGTTTACAAGACCGAGGAGCAACTAACTACCCAGGGGAACACTCGAATCGCTAAACAGCGCAACATAGGGAAAACATGATCGCAAAGAGCCTCACCCAACAGAGCAGAGAACACGAGCCTCCTCGCGATCAGTGTCATACGCCATCAATGTGTTGTCTCGACGATTACCATAGCAAATCAAACTACGATCTGGATGACATGAGATGATTACCTCTCGCGTTCACCAAGTTGTTATTGTTCACATGGTGCTTCAGCGTCCATTCATCTGAATCATACTTCTCAAGACACCAGATGGAAACTTCTTGACGATTCCTTGTGTGCACCATGCAATGCAAGTGCCCCCGGGACCAACCAAGAAAACCAAGCTCAGAACTTTCCACTCCTTCTGGCATTGGAATTGCCCTCCATTTCTTCCCCTCGACATCTAACGACACTACTGTAGACTGATGACTAACAAAATGCAGCATCCCTTGATGAAACACACGTCTGCTGTCGCAAATGTTGGTATCAGAGTCCCACTCACTTTCCTTGAAGCTCCATGACCTAGTTTCCGACGAGTATATATTTATGCCCGCCACCTTCAGCCACTCTTTCAACACAATCTGAAACACATGGAAATGGGAGGAAATATCACGATCGAAAGCCAAATGAAAGGTATCTTGCTGAGCTACACAACCGGAGTCAGCTGGCAACGCTGGCAACACGACCCATCTCTCTATGGAAGGACTGCAAACTAAACGGCGGAACGGATGCTGAGAAGAGCAGCACAGGAGAAGGCCATCACAACAGTCCTCCAGCCTGACGAGCTCAAACTTGGGCGGCAAGAAGGAGAAACTGGGGTCAATCTGAGGTCTTTCGTCGACATTGGCAAAGTGCCGAGCTACTTTGGGGGAGCGCCCTATGTCTTCGGTGTCGAAGAAGAAGCCGGCGAGGGTCTGTGGGAGTTTCTTGAGGTAATCTGGGTGGGAGATAAGGTAGGACCACTGCACTAAGACACACTTGCAGCAGCACAGCGATTTAAGTGGCAGCCGTGACAGGATCTCAATGATGAGTGCGTCGGGGAGGTCGGTGAGGACAGTCTGCAGATTTCTCCTCCTGCTAGATCTCTTCGCCATCGCAAAAGAAGCCCAATCTGAGATCGATTAGTACTTGAAATGTCAGATGATCCCTACAGCAACATAAAAATGAAAATGTCAGATGATCCCTACTTGAAATGCCTACAACACCCAATTCCTTGGAAAGATCAAGGATCCTAGACTGCACAAGGTTAGGTCTGTGAAAACTGAAGGAAAAGTGTGCTTTTTCATTTGGCTGCTTCTCCAAAACAGGCTTTGGATGGCAGACAGATTAAGGGACAGGGGGTGGCCACATGCTGCGTTGTGTCCTATGTGCGATCAGGTTGGTGAAAGTGCAGTTCACTTGACGCTGCTCTGCGCTTTTGCCAAGCAAGTTTGGTGTGCTTTGGCTACCTCGCACGCTGCTGCTGTGGATGCTGCTATGACTGCTACCTCTATCTCCAACTGGTGTTGCAAAACCTCAAGATACACCAAGAACCGCACTACGAGATCTCAGGTCACGGCCGCCGTGTACGTTGCCTGGAATCTCTGGAAAGAGAGAAACAGACGCATCTTCAAAAATGAGACTATCTCGGTTGAGGGGGTAATAGCCCTGATTAGAGCCGACATTCACTACTGGAATCAAACCCTATGCTGAGTGCCACAAACACTCGGTAAAGGGCCTAAAACACTCGGCAAATCCTTTGCCGAGAATTGTTCTCGGCAAAGACCACCCGGCGTACACCTCTCAGGCAAACAGAAATTTGCCGAGAGCCAAACGTCGGACACTCGGCAAAGATCTTTGCCGAGTACCAAACAGTGCCCCTCGGCAAAATAAAGTGACTTCACGGGCGCTGGTTCCGTCAAGTCTTTGCCGAGTGTCCCGCTCGGCTTAACTGTAACAGACAAGTTCCAGCAATTCCCTTTTACCGAGAGTTGCTCTCGGCAAAGCTAGGTCTTCCGAGTGCTGCTCTCGGTAAAGATTCGTTGCCAATATTGTTTCTACCTCTATTTCATCGATCGCTGCAGCAAAAATAGATATACAATACATCCGCTATATATGAAGTCACATTGTTAACAACAAACTCAAAAAGGGCTTATATATGGTCCACCCAAGCTTAACAACAAACTCACATAGCTAGGCATTATATAAATATTTCACACAAGCTTCATTTGAAGTCACAAAGTAGTTCTTTAGCACAAGTGCCTACTTACTAAATAACAAAGTGGCATGCCTACATGCGACCACATGGTAAAAGCAACACCACAATTAGGACGAACCGAAAGAAAATTATCAAGTTCTTCAATCCACTGAACCCGATAAGCCGTTTCTGGCTTGCACTATTGCCTAATTCAGTGTTTCTCTTCTGGTCAAGCACATACTGATTGTAATGATTCTCTGCCTCCTCTCTACTATTGAACGAGTCGTGGGAGCTGCCTGGATAACGAAGCACTTGTTCATTGCATGCGGACCATGAATTGTAGACTCCTGGACACCTACCTCTGTACACCGCATACCACTTCATCTACAAAGAAAGAGAAAAAGAGGCAGAGAAGTAATGCAAGGTTAAAATAACACATCATACATAATCCACGTAAGCATTCATCACTCATATACCCAAAAGCATCGCAAGTGGCAATCCAAGTCTACATCAGCAGCTACATAACTATATCACTAAATCAACGTCAAACTATCTAGGTGGACTACTCCGAGGTGTAGTCGGTGAAACCAGTGATCGTGGAGTCGGAGCACGTGGGGGAATCCCCCACAGTGGAGGACCAAGCATCGTCGGGAATGATGGTCGGTGGACTCAATGGCACCGGGTCATCTCTCTCCTTACGTGGTGGGGCCTTGCTCTCCTTAGTTGGCGGATTCTTCTTGGCCAGATCCTCAAAATACTTTATTGGGATCAGCTGCGGGTTCTCCTCAATGAGCGCCTCCAAGCGGTCCTCAGCGCGCTTCTCCTTGACCGCGGAGTCGACCCTAACGGAAGCTGCGTCGTCGGAGGAAGCCATAACCGCGAAATCGATCGGTGCTAACACCTTTCATCACACAATGAAAAATAACATAAGAATCAAACATCAAAGATTACTTCTAAGCAAATTTATCATGGTGGACACTCTCACGGATATTTCGACTTTCGGTGATGGTCGAGCTAGGCGAGCTCATCGTGCGTACTCAAGGTATCACGGGATGAACTAGCCCAGATCGACCGCCATCGTCAAAAGTCGATTTCTTTTCGGGAAGATCTCTTACAACTCTCATCTCTCTGGTGGTTGTATATATGGTGGACACTCTCACAGATACTTTGACTTTCGGTGATGGTCGAGCTGGGCGAGCCCATCGTGCGTTATCATGGTATAACAGGACGAACTCGCACAGATTGACCGCCATCGTCAAAAGTCGATTTCTTTCCTCCAAGAACAACTCTCGTCAAATATGGTGGACACTCTCTCTGGTGGTTGTATATATGGTGGACACTCTCTCACGGCTATTTCGACTTTCGGTGATGGTCAAGCTGGGCGAGTCCATCGTGCGTGACAAAGGTATATCACATGACGAACTCGCCCAAATTGACCGCCATCGTCAAAAGTCGATTTCTTTTCCTCCAAGAACAACTCTTATCGACTGTCGGTGATGGTCGCTCTTCCTCCGCTCCTCCTGCTTTAAAAAGATCACAGAGGAGGAGCAGAGGAAGCGCGACCCCCTACGGCAACAGTCGGTACCATTCCTCTGAAAACATCTCTCATCTGTCAAATATGGTCGACACTCGCTCAAGATAAAAACTAATACACAAAAACTACTACAAAAAATACTACATAAAAACTTCTACATAAACTACTATATAGAAACTACTACAAAAAGTAAATACATTCATCCAACCATAGCATCCATCCATACAATATCATCACAATTTATCTAATCTATGCATCTATCCATCTATGCATCTATTCATCTATCCATCTATGCATCTATCCATCTATGCATCCATCCATCTATGCATCTATCCATCTATTCACCCATAGCATCCATCCATCTATGCATCTATCCATCTATTCACCCATAGCATCCATACATACATCCACCCATAGCAACCATAGCATTCATCCATGCATTGGGGAGGGGAAAGCTCACCAAGTGGGGGGAGGGGGCGCCGGCCGGTGGGGGGCTGGGGGGCGCCAATGGAGTGGGGGGGGGGGGCGACCGCGGGGTGGGGGGGGGGGGCGCCGGCGCCGGCTGGTGGGACGGGGCCGCCCGCGGGATGAGGGGGGGCGCCGGCGCCGGCCGGTGGGGCGGGGGCGCCCGCGGGGTGAGGGGGGCGCCGGCGGGGAGCGGGCCGGTGGGGGCGGGCGCCGGCGGGGTGGGGGGGCGCCGGCGGGGTGGGGGGACGGCGGGGAGCAGAGGAACCAAATGAGAGAGCAGCGCGGGAATGTTACTTAAGTGTCCCGCGGACCTTTACCGAGAGCCAACTCTCGGTAAAGGTCGTCAATTAGATCTAGGGTTTATCTTTTACCGAGCGAACTCTCGGTAAAAGTCGTCAACTAGATCTAGGGTTTACCTTTTACCGAGAGCAACACTCGGAAAAGCCTCCTGTACCGAGTGCTACTCTCGGTAAAATGAGTAGTTTGCATCGTTTCACCTAACCCTGCATCACAAAGGATTTTTCATGCCGCTTCCGGGCATGATTTCATGTGCCGCCTTGCAGATCTGCAATTTCCGGCGATGAAACCCTAGCAGAGTAATAAATGTCTCAAATATTGCACGCGGGTCCGAAAAATGCGGGGGCCTGGCGCGTGTCATACGATGGCCTCCTTTGAGAGCACGAGAAGTTTCGAGGCCAACGGAGCAACAGGACCCGCACTTCCTGCACAAACCGGACACGTTCCCTCTCGATACCCAGAGACTAGCTCGGAGATGGTGCGGTTTACAAGCGGCCTCAGGGGAGGCTTATTCGAAACGCGCCCAAACTTTTATCACACCCTACAGGGGTCATGTGATGACACCGTGCCAGCTCTCGAGGAATTCCGGCATCGTACGATTTTTCGAGGATTTAAACGGTTGCATCAGGCATGCCACCAAGGTATTTTCGCCCCCCGGTGGCAGGGCCTGCCCCTCCCTCATCTGCACAAGGCCTACGCATGCCGCAAGGACATCACAAAGGATTTTGCATGCCGCTTCCGGGCATGATTTCATGTGCTGCCTTGCAGATCTTCAATTTTCGGCGATGAAACCCTAGCAGAGCAATAAATGTCTCAAATATTGCACGCAGGTCCGAAAAATGCGGGGGCCTGGCACGTGTCATGCGATGGCCTCCTTTGAGAGCACGAGAAGTTTCGAGGCCAACGGAGCAACAGGACCCGCACTACGATTTTCCGAAGATTTAAACGGTTGCATCAGGCATGCTTCGCCCCCCGGTGGCAGGGCCTGCCCCTCCCTCGTCTGCACAAGGCCTACACATGCCGCAAGGACATCACAAATGATTGCTCTGCCAAGAGCTGCGCTCGGTAAAGGTGCGGTTGCATTCTCTGTCCGGAAGATGAAGATTCATAGTGACCACCGAAGCTTAATGCAAATGGACTATCGGACTATTTGAACAGGTTTTTCTGCTTGTCGGTAGGCGAGGTGGGACTAAATCTTTGCCGAGAGCTACTCTCAGTAAAGAAGTGCAACCGTGACCGTGGCGTTATTCACCGCCGGATGTGCCACGTGGCAAAACTTTGCCGTGCGGCGGCGGCTTGGCTCTCGGCAAATAGTGCCTTTGCCGAGTGTTTTATTTTTGCCGAGGTCTACTCTCAGCAATATCCTGTGTTTGTCGAGATGCTCCTGTTGCCGAGAGGTACTCTCGGCGTCTGTAACTTTGCCGAGTGCCCGTGGTTTGGCTCTCGGCGAAGAGCCTGCCACCCGGCGTATACGAAAATTCCAGTAGTGATTGGGGCCTTTGGGCAGGCATACCGCGAGTAGTCCGCTGCAGCCCTACTTTTTAATCAGTGCGTAGTAAATTGCCAGCCAAAAACCCAGGTTAATCAGTGAGTAGTAAGTTGCCCGTAAAAAAAAAATTATACTTCCTCAATTAAAATGGAAGTACATTGAGCTGAAGATTGCTTTGTAATGAAGGAAGGAGAATATGTCCTGGTATAGCATGTAGGGCAACATGATATGGCAGCTCTGCAACGCTACCTATATACAGCAACATGATATAGCAGCTAGGACAAGACGACACTAATAACCCGATGGGTATGCAACCAAATAAGCATACGAATCACTAGGACAAAACAGTGCTTCAACCACTTACTACCTATGCCACGTACGGTGCAACATCGAAACGAAATTTTGCATTTCTAAGAGACATTACCGCGAACACTTGGCGTGCACGGTGCCGATGCAACCTGTAGGCGCTGCAGCTTGGGCGCGCCCGGTGGCGGAGATCCAGGCCAATGTGGCCGTGCGTCCAGCGGCAGGACTCCGCGGCGCGCCCGGTGGCGGGGGTCGAGGGAGGAGGAAGCTGGCGGACGACCGGCGACGGGGGTCGAGGGAGGAGGAAGCTGGCGAGCGACCGGTCGGTGGAGGGCCTTGGGTTTTCGACCACGCGCGTCGCCAGCGGAGGTGCCAGGCGAGTACGGACGGGCAGCACAACCGGCCGTGGATCCCGGCCACCGGCGGCGGAGCTCGAGCGGTGACGAGCCGGCGGCGCGGAATCGACCGGAGGGTTTTATTCTGAATATTCTACTCCCCCGTCCCAAATTAGTTATCTATAATGGGAAAACTGTTACGTGAGAAAAGAAAAAATGATGGCGGCGGCAGGGACGAACGACGCAGTGAAGCGGCGGCGGGGATGGAGGAAGGAGCGTGAGGGCGGCGCAGTAAGGACGGCGGGTGGAGCGGCGGCGATTATTAGAGGGATAAGTATATTTTTCGTCCTCGAACTCTGGCGATAGTATAGAAATCGTCCCTCAACTCCGAAACCAGTAAAACTCAGTCCCTCAACTATTTAAACCGGATACTTTTCGTCCCTCACTGCACTTTAAGTGGTTTTGGTATGACGTGGACCCGGTTTTGACTAAAACCGTCCACCTGGACTGGTATTGACTGCCATGTCACTTAAGTGACCCCTGGCTCGATCTCTCTCTCTCCCGTGCACTCTCGATCCCCTCTCACCCAGGAACCCTAAACCTAGCAGCGGCGGCGGCGGCGGCGACTCGCTCATGGGCTGCGGCGGCGGCGGCGGCGGCGGCCGGCGGTGAGGTGGCACTTCGGCGGCGGGGCGGCGTGGCCTGTGAGGCGCGGCGCGCGGCGGTTGCTGGCTGGCTGGGCACGGGAGCGGCGGCCTTGACCCACGACAAGGAGCTCGATTGCCGGAGGTAATTTGTGCCTGCACTCGTTGCAATCTTACATTCAGGAGTAAGGGCACGCCTCATGTTATGTTTGTCTTGTATGAACATAGGCCAGTCAAATGGATCTAGGAGACGTGCTGTTCATCAGATTTCATTTTGAAGGCCAGTTTTTGAATGATGGGAAATCACTTGAATATAGTGGGGGAAAAGAGGCCATGTCATTTGTTTCTCGCAAGAACTTCTGTTTTTTTGATCTGGTTCAGAGTTTTGGTATGCACTGCCAAACAAAGGATGAGAAGATGTTTCATTGGTTATATCCTGGAAAAGAGATGGTTTGTGGTCTGAAAATGGTTGCTTTAGACACTGATTGCAAGCAGATTAGAGATTGTGTTGCTGTTGGAAGTATAGCTGAAATATATGTGGAGCTATATCCAAATTCTGAAAACGACGAACACAACAGGGATCCAGGCAGAGATGTTGAGCTTCTGATGGGTCCGAATGCTAGTAGTGAATCAGAGGGATTTACAGATCTGGGCTTGTGCAAAGGCTGCAAGTGTAAGCTTTTTCAACTATTGCAGAGCCAAGCTTGCTCAACTTACAGTCCTTGGATCTAGAGCAATGTTAAAAACTGATCCAAAACTGATCAATGTTAAAAACGACAAACATGGATCTCAAAGGTTTACAGTTGATCTCAACCAGATGACCTGTAGCTGTAGGTATTGGCAGTTATCTGGTATAGTTTGTGCTCATGCCGTCTCTGCAATCCATGCTCTACACCAATGCTTTGGATCAGTTTTTAACATTGCTCTAGATCCAAGGACTGTAAGTTGAGCAAGCTTGGCTCTGCAATAGTTGAAAAAGCTTACACTTGCAGCCTTTGCACAAGCCCAGATCTGTAAATCCCTCTGATTCACTACTAGCATTCGGACCCATCAGAAGCTCAACATCTCTGCCTGGATCCCTGTCGTGTTCGTCGTTTTCAGAATTTGGATATAGCTCCACATATATTTCAGCTATACTTCCAACAGCAACACAATCTCTAATCTGCTTGCAATCAGTGTCTAAAGCAACCATTTTCAGACCACAAACCATCTCTTTTCCAGGATATAACCAATGAAACATCTTCTCATCCTTTGTTTGGCAGTGCATACCAAAACTCTGAACCAGATCAAAAAAACAGAAGTTCTTGCGAGAAACAAATGACATGGCCTCTTTTCCCCCACTATATTCAAGTGATTTCCCATCATTCAAAAACTGGCCTTCAAAATGAAATCTGATGAACAGCACGTCTCCTAGATCCATTTGACTGGCCTATGTTCATACAAGACAAACATAACATGAGGCGTGCCCTTACTCCTGAATGTAAGATTGCAACGAGTGCAGGCACAAATTACCTCCGGCAATCGAGCTCCTTGTCGTGGGTCAAGGCCGCCGCTCCCGTGCCCAGCCAGCCAGCAACCGCCGCGCGCCGCGCCTCACAGGCCACGCCGCCCCGCCGCCGAAGTGCCACCTCACCGCCGGCCGCCGCCGCCGCCGCCGCCGCAGCCCATGAGCGAGTCGCCGCCGCCGCCGCTGCTAGGTTTAGGGTTCCTGGGTGAGAGGGGATCGAGAGTGCACGGGAGAGAGAGAGATCGAGCCAGGGGTCACTTAAGTGACATGGCAGTCAAGACCAGTCCAGGTGGACGGTTTTAGTCAAAACCGGGTCCACGTCATACCAAAACCACTTAAAGTGCAGCGAGGGACGAAAAGTATCCGGTTTAAATAGTTGAGGGACTGAGTTTTACTGGTTTCGGAGTTGAGGGACGATTTCTATACTACCGCCAGAGTTCGAGGACGAAAAATATACTTATCCCATTATTAGATTTGGGTCCTCTATTTTATTTTGGGGATCACTTCTGCTTGCTTGGGTACACGAACACCTCTCAAAACACATGGACGATCAAGATTAGCCCCATACCCCTTCATAAAAAAGTGGACGATGATTTTATTTAAAAATAAGTCTTTGCCCACCCGTCGGGGATATGGGCATCATATATACGTACAATGCGAACGCCCGTACGCGCACGCCGCGAAGTGGGCGCTCAGCGGTCAGCGGATCAACTACGTCGCGCGGGGCGGAGTGCGAGGCGGGTGCGGTTCCCGAGGCAGCGGGGGGTTCCTGACGCGTCTTGCCGGCTCCGGACGCGCCGTTTCTCGAGGTGGCGTTACGCCGGCCACCGGCCTCCCCTCCCCCTCCCCCCCCCGCTATAAAATCTGCCCACGGCCGCCCTCCCCTGCCGCACTACTTTTCTCCCCTCCACCAGGCGCACTGCTTCTCCTCTCGCCCTCCCCCGCCACACTTCTCCCTAGCCGCCCTCCGCCCGACGATGTGGCCGAACAACGCCGGCGCCAGAAGCAGCCGGCGAAGCGGGGCGGCTCCGACGGGCTCATGGCTGTCCAGCCTCTCCGTGCTGCAGGCGGAGGAGCTCGACCGGTACGGCATACTGGTGTCGCCGGCCGCGCGCCTGCCCGGGTGGTGGCACATCTGCGCCGACGACTACGCGGTGGAGGGCCCCGCCGCCCCTAGCGACGACCGACGGTGGCATCCCAGCGGCCCGTGAAACGCCCAGTGCCGCCGTGAGTTTTGGGGCGGGGGGGGGGGGGGGGACTTCGAGGACGTCCTCAACGAGCACCGGTGGCGGGACATTCGCGCCGACGCACCGGCAGTCCAGCCTCCGGCGGCGCGTGTCGGACCCCGCGCGCCCCCACCCGTTCCGGCGGTGCATGCCACACGTGTCGGTCGCCGCACGCCCCCACCCGCGCCGGTCATCCCTCCACCCGCACCGGAGGTCCAGATCCCGCCGGAAGTGGCGGCGCTCAGAGAGGCGGGCGACCCCGATGACACGCCGGGGCTGCTGCGCACGATCCGCTACTCCGTGATGGCGCCGGGGTGGGTTCCACCGCCGGAGTTCAGAGACCCGGACGAGCCAGGGTTTCACGCCGCCGTCCGCGAGTCGTTGGAGGCGGCCACGACGGGCTCGCGTTCCTCGACGACATCAGCGACGACGACGGGGCCGGCGACGGCGGCGAGGTGGACGTCATCAACCTCGGCGGCAGCGACAACGACGTAGTTTAGGCTTTTTTTGAATTTCAAATTTCGTTCAAAAATGATGTAAAATATCCTAAAATTTGAATGAGATTTGAGTTGTTTGAATGAATTATGAATCATTTCAATGAATTATGAGTTGTTTGAATAAAATTTCGAGTTATTTGAATAAATTTTGAAATTTGTGAATCTAAAAAGAAAATAAAAAGAAAAGAAAAGAAAAAAAGTCTTGCCTTGTCACTGGGCTGAGCGAGGCGTAATCGGCCCATCCGGATCAAGCCCAAGGGCGAAAGGGACAGGCCTTTTAGGACATCTGAGGAATGACCCCAACTTTTGCCACCAAGGGGGCATGCCCATGGTAGGCATCCATGCCTGGTTTGAACGAGTTTCGACACCGTTCGCATGTTGCGACACGTGCGGCCATTTATCGGCCTTTTTTCACCGAAATAATTCCAGAAAATGCAAGAGTTGAAGACAACAAAAGATAGTTGGCATGGCGCCATTAATTGGTCATACAAGCTCATGAAAAAGAAATTGGGGCCATTTCACGAATGTCGAAAAACGAGGTCCTCACAAACGGACCCTTCTGGCCTACCCGGACAGCGTCCTTTGAACAAGGTCTTTTTTGGACATATGAGGAATGAACCCAACTTTTGCCACCAAGGGGCATGCCCATGGTAGGCATCCATTCCTGGTTCGAACGAGTTCTGACATCGTTTGCATGTTGCGACACGTGTGGCCATTTATTGACCTTTTTTCACCAAAATAATTCCAGAAAATGCAAAAGTTGAAGACAAACAAAGCCAGTTGGCATGGTGCCATGAATTGGTCATACAAGCTCATGGAAAAAATTTGGGGCCATTTCACGGATGTCGAAAAACGATATGCTCACAAACGAATCATTCTGGTCTGCCCGGACAGTGTCCTTTGAACAAGGTCTTTTTTTGGACATATGAGGAATGAACCCAACTTTTGCCACCAAGGGGCATGCCTATGGTAGGCATCCATGCCTAGTTCAAACGAGTTCCGACATCGTTTGCACGTTGCGACACGTGTGGCCATTTATCGGCCTATTTTCACCGAAATAATTTCAGAAAATGCAAAAGTTGAAGACAACCAAAGCCAGTTGGCATGGTGCCATGAATTTGTCATACAAGCTCATGGAAAAAATTTGAGGCCATTTCACGAATGTCGAAAAACGGGATGCTCACAAATGAACCATTCTGGTCTGCCCGGACAGCGTCCTTTGAACAAGGTCTTTTTTTTGACATCTAAGCAATTTCGGTGTGTCGCTGCTTCACACGTGTTGATGTACGCCGACACTTATTCTGTGTGCATACACCGTACCAATGCCGACCTTTACTCTATGTCCATATATCTACCTACGCCGACCGAAAATGTGTCAGGCCTAGACATCTACCGACACATTAGTTATTGTTAAGTAGCTGCCGACACATATGTTGTCAGTATGAGCTTGACGACTGATAATTGGTCTATGATGATGTACGGCTGCCGACGGATGATCTGACAACAAAGCTTTAAAGCTAATCTCCTGTGTAGATAAGTGGACCTTTGCCTACAGAAAGGTGTCACCAAAGCTCTACCGTGGTGTAGTGTAAGTACTATGTATGATTACACGCTTGACGATTTGCTGTTGCCTGGCACCTAGGCATGCTTAAGAGCACACCTTGACATTTTTTTTTTTTTGCGAAATAGAACACACCTTGACGATATAAACACTTATGTTAGCTTGCTTGCGGATGCGTGTTTCTCTTTTGCTGTCATTCTGAACAAGTTTCTTTAATTTATTTGTGTATCTTGTTTTGCACTCTTTATATTAAAAGCATGCTGATATCACCTGTGAATCCATGTGCAGGTATTTTGTTGTCGTTGACGATACATGGGACATGCATACATGGGATGTTATTACCCGTTTGCTAATTAACAGGCACCTGAAAATTTTCTGCTTGTCAGTCGATTTTGCAACCGTTTGTTTTTGCCTCGTGATTTGTGCGTTGGTTGTATTTTTTCAGTCGATTCCTTCTGTGAACAGACTCTTTTCAGTCGATTTCTTTGTGCGCTGGCTGGTGAGGTGATAGCACTAAGATTGTCTGCATCGGGCTGCAAAAGCCTTCTTTGTCTCACGAGGATTGGAATGCGAGATTTTTAGACCCGTGTAACTCCACATGTGTGTGTGCAAGTCGTTCTTTTCTCTGGGTGTGTCCGCGCGCGTGTGTGTGGCTGTGTGCACCAGAGACGATTAATATCTAAGGATGTGGTTTGAATACCGAGTATTACCTGATGTATACGTCAGAGTTCTATATGCTATTTGTGTGCACATTATTATTATTTTCATCATTTTTAAGTTTTTTTTTGTCAATTGTTGGATCCTTATGCCATTCTCTATTAACTGTTCTTTATATTTTATAGTTGGACTATTTCCCTTTTTAAGCGCTTGGTGATGTAAATGGAAATCCATGGATATAACAAGAACGTATACATGCAAGTTCGATGTAATATATGTGCAAATAATACCGTTATTTAAAAGTTAAACTACTATATGCTAGTTCTTGCATATTATGGAACAGTGCAAGTTTTATGTAATTTATGTGCTAGTTTGTTTTAAGTTTTTTTCTTCATTTTCTTTCTTCTTTTAGGTAATATCAATGCCCTTAGTTCATTCTAATTTAGAATAATATTTGTCTTCGTTTTTTTCTTTTTTTATCATGTCTTTGTTTATAGATGCTTAGTCAATTTTTTAGTTGTTGGATTTTCACCTATATTTGTGCATGCGCATGAATTTGATGTTGCAATCGTGTGACACTACTTAATTTTCTGTTAGGAAGTTAAAATGGAATTCACTTTTGTAATTGATCTAGTTTGAATCAATAAAAATTGTTGTATTGTGTCTTTGTTTACCGATGCTTAGTTGACATTTTGGCTGTTAGATTTCCCCCCAATATTTGTGCATGTGACAACAAATTAATACCGCAATTGTGTGACACTACTTAATTTTTACTAGAAACTTAAAATCAAATTCATTTTTGTGTGATGATCTATTTTGAACCATGATGATTATTACATTTGCACTAGTTTACACTTGTTCTTGCAAAATACCAAATCGTGCAAGTTTTGCATATTTTGTGTGCAAAATTTTAATATATCCTGATTCCTCCATATAAGGAAAAAGTTTAACAACAAGTCTTTATGTTTGTTCTTGTTAGGCATATTTGCATAATACTCCTTCCGTTTATTTTTACTAAGTTTGAGCAAACTTATAGAAAAGAATATCGACATTCACAATGCCAAGTTTGTCTTTCATTTTCTTTCTTCTTTAGGGTAATACCAGTGCCCTTAATTTATTCTTCCTTAGAAAATTTCTGTTTTTTTTTTTTTTCAGTTTTAGTTTTTTTTACTCAATGAATTTTGGGTCTGTCTAGGGCTCATCTAGATGTGTCATAACTATGTCACATCTAAGATGATGTCATAAACTGTTTGTGGCCCCTTTGTTTTTCTCTGTTGTTAGTTACATTTTTTTTTGTCTTTGGCTACAGACGAACGACCACCAATCCTGTATACAAATGCAAATAGCAATAGTCAATCGTCGTCCTGTTATACAGACGAAGTGACCACCAATCCCTGTATGATGCGTGTCTATTTTATTTTTAAAGCGAAAAACAAATAGTTAGGATGATGCGTGTGTGACGGCAACACGAACACGCGGCCGGCCAGGCACACAGAACCGAGTAAACAACAAGCAACAATTAGAACGGACCTCTCACTTATCTTACCGTAAGCATACCAACTGTCACTCTCTTTATACTACTAGTCTCACTCTTTGGTATGCAATTTATATGCAACTATATTTCAGGTTTTATTATTTGCTACTGTATGCAATTTATTTTTGGTGAAATAAAAAATTGTTTGCAAATTTTTAAAAAATTCTTGAATAAGAAAGGAACTAGCCAATTTGAAAAATGTTCAGAAATTCAAAAAAGTTAACGAATACAAAAAATGTTCGTGAAACTAAAAAATGTCCATGAATTTGAAAAAAGTTCATGAATTTTTTATAAATTTAAAAACACAAAGTCGGAAGAAATCATGATTTTTAAAAAAGTTTATAATTTGAAGAAAATGTTCATGACTTTTATAAAAAAGATGAAAAAAGAAAAGAAAATTATGAAATATTTTTTAAAAAAATGTGGAGATGCAACTGGTCGACAACCCTCCTCCCGCCCCTAATTGCAGTCTCGTTGCGTGCATGTAGTTGCGTGCCGAGGATGAACTTGCAACTGCGACAAAAATAGGCCGGGCCCCAGTTGCGTATCGAGGGTGGAGGTGTATCTGGGACAAAAATGGGTCGGGCCCAATTTCGTATTGAGGGTGGACTTGCAAGTAGGAAAAAAAAGGCGGGTCCCCGAATTGCGTGTCGGAGGTGGGGTTGCAACTAGGGACAAAAATGGGTGGCCTCCCACTAGTTGCGTGTCGAGGATGGAATTGAGACAAAAAAAGGTAGGGCCCAGTTGTGTATCAAGGGTGGACTTGCATTTGGGACAAAAAAGGCGGGCTCATTTGCATGTTGGGGGTTGACATGCAATTGGGGCAAGATGGATGGGCCCCCCAGCTGCGTGTCGAGGGTGGACTTGCAACTGGAAAAAAAATAGGTCGGGCACCAGTTGCGTATCGAGGGTGGACTTGCAACTGAGATAGAAATGGCCCAGGCCCAATTTCGTATCTAGGGTGGACTTGCAACTTGGAAAAAATGCGGCCCCTCAATTGCATGTCGGGGATGAAGCTGCAGGGACAAAAATGGGTCACCTCCCCCCTAGTTGCGTGTCGAGGATGGACTTGCAATTGGGACAAAAAATTGGTAGGGCCCAGTTGTGTATCAAGGGTGAACTTGCAGCTGGGACAAAAAAAGCAGGCTCATTTGCATGTTGGGGGTTGACTTGCAACTGGGACAAGATGGATGGGCCCCCCAGTTGTGTGCCGAGGGTGAATTTGTAACCGGGACAAAAAATGGGTTTGGCCCAGTTGCATGTCGGGGATGGACATGCAACTTGGACAAAAACAAAGAATTGCCCCCAAAGTGGTGTGTCGAGGGTGGACTTGCAACTGCAACGAAAAAGGGGTCAGGACTGTTGGAATATTAGGAAAATTCATGATTACTTCTAGTAAATAGTTCATGACTAGAATATAAAGTAGCATGCAACAATCTAGCATACTAGATGAATAGGGAAACATGCACAGCAGCATCGCACATGTAACAGCAACTACAAATAGAGACATGAATAGATCGCGATGGACGTACTGTTCGTTAATAGCCGGAGCTGCTGTGGGAGCGACGTTGTTGATGACGATGTTGGCGATGTTTTGCTGCTGACGGCGTTGAAGACGACGATGAGTAGCGCCGCCAGACTTGGACGGAAGACGACCCGTGATGACAAACTTGAGCAGTCGCGTAGAGCGCTTCCCAAAAAACCTAATTTGTCCTCTCCCGGTGCAGGATCGCAAAGACGAACGGTTTCGAAGACCTGCTCTCCCGCACGCCGATGCGCGCCGGCGTTTGGGTTGGAGTAGACTACGGTGGCAGCACAAGTTGCGAGATGAGGCAAAACCCTAGGTGTTTTTGGTGTGTCTTTGGCCGCGGCCGGTAGCCGTATATATAATAGGACCAGAGGCGGTATCGTGTCGCGATCACGATCTCAAACCGACTTGGTTTCTAAGTCGTATACTTACCAGATAACAAATAATTAACTTGTCTGCTAAGACATCAAAAAATAAAACGGCAAAAGGAATTTGCGCCCCTGCAAGGCAACATACCGGATTTTGGTGGACCATTCACACGCATGTCGCACGCATGAGCCGTCCCGGCCCTGGCCCGTGCCCGAGCCTGGCCAGCCGAGGCGAGGCAAGCGAGCCCGTGTGTGTGGTCTGATGTCTACTACACAACTTATTCTTGTAGACTCGTGTTGGGCCTCCAAGCGCAGAGTTTTGTAGGACCGTAGCAATTTTCCCTCAAGTGGATGACCTAAGGTTTATCAATCCGTGGGAGGCGTAGGTTGAAGATGGTATCTCTCGAACAACCCTACAACCAAATACAAGAAATCTCTTGTGTCCCCAACACACCCAATACAATGGTAAATTGTATAGGTGCACTAGTTCGGCGAAGAGATGGTAATAAAAGTGTAGTATGGATAGTAGATATAGGTTTTTGTAATCTGAAAATATAAAAACAGCAAGGTAGCAAATACTAAACGGGCATAAAAATGGTATTGCAATGCTTAGAAACAAGGCCTAGGGTTCATACTTTCACTAGTGCAATCTCTCAACAATGCTAACATAATTGGATCATATAACCACCCCTCAACGTGCGATAAAGAATCACTCCCAAGTTCCTACTAGCGGAGAACATAAGATAGAAATTGTTTGTAGGGTACGAAACCACCTCAAAGTTATCCTTTCCGATCGATCTATTGAGCTATTCCTATAAGTGTCACAAACAGCCCTAGAGTTCGTACTAAAATAACACCATATGATACACATCAACCAACTCTAATGTCACCTAGATACTCCAATGTCACCACAAGTATCCGTGAGTTGATTATACAATATGCATCAAACAACTTCATAATCATAATATTCAATCCACACAAAGAACTCCAAGGAGCACCCCAAAGTTTCTATCGGAGAAAAGATAATGAAAACGTGCATCAACCCCTATGCATAGATTACCCCAATGTCACCGCGGGAATCCGCGAGTTGAATGCCAAAACATATATCAAGTGAATCAATATAATACCCCATTGTCACCACGGGTATTCATATGAAAGACATACATCAAGTGTTCTCAAATCTGAAATATTCAATCCGACAATAACGAAACCTCAAAGGGAAAAGATTCGGTTCATCACAACAAATATAGAGAGGGAAGAAACACCATATGATCCAACTATATTAACAAAGCTCGCGATACATCAAGATCGTGCCAAATCAAGAACACGAGAGAGAGAGAGAGAGAGAGAGATCAAACACATAGCTACTGATACAAACCCTCAGCCCCGAGGGTGAACTACTCCCTCCTCGTCATGGAGACCGCCGGGATGATGAAGATGACCTCCGGTGATGCCTTCCCCCCTCTGGCAGGGTGCCGGAAAAGGGCTGTAGATGGGATCTCTCTGGTACAGAGGCTTGCGGCGGCATAAAAACTCATCTAGGTTAACTTTCGGGGGTTTCTGAATATATATGATTTTTCAGCGTTGGAATCACGCGAAACGGAGCCACGTGGGCCCCACGAGGTACCAGGGCGCGCCTGGGGGGGGGGGGTGGCGCGCCCTGGTGCCTCGTGGGCACTGGGTGGCCCCCCTCCAGTGGGTCTTGGTGCCAATATTTTTTATTTGTCCAATAAAAAATCTCCAAAAAGTTTCAGCTCATTTGGAAAACTTTCATTTCTGCACAAAAAACAACACCACGGTAGTTCTGCTGAAAACAGCGTCAGTCCGGGTTAGTTCTAATCAAATCATACCAAAACCATATAGAATTGTTATAAATATGGCATGAATACTTCATAAATTATAGATACGTTGGAGACGTATCATGGTCTTCTATTTCTCTCCTTCAAACATCACTAAATGTGGTGTATAGAGAACCCACTATATAAGGTAGTCTAACACTTCCTCCACTAGCGGTATGGGACTAAACTTTTAGCACCACCACTTTCCATTTTTACAATGTCCTCTTTGAGATTTCAGAAATTGTACATGGGCTAGGCCCATTATTTCTAACAACCCCCCACCAGATCTCAAATACCCATTTAGAGATTTGCCTTTTCTCACTACTTGTTTAATATACTAGTGTTTCAGCAGACACTGTTAAGTTAAACTTCTGCCTAGAGCTTTAAGCTACATCCATCCACAACTTGACAATGGACTATGCCTTGAATTGGAAGTTTTGTTTGAACAGGTTTCACTCAAAGTCTTAACCAGTACCTGTCTGCTAGTAGGCTACCCCGCGGTTTAGAGCATATACGTCATACTCCCTGGTCTCTTCGTGAGCTTACTAGAGATCACCCAAGTCTCATAAACTGCGACGTTTACAGTCAAGGCTCATATAGGTCATTCTTTCAAGACTGCTCTGTAGGACAGCATCTTTGCTAATCATAGTCAATAGAACCACATTAAGGCATGTTGCCAACCTGCGTTACAGCTCTGAGCTATACAGCTCTGAGAGTTTTGCATCTTCACATAGAGAGGGTTACATGTTACTTTCTTCTGTTAACCAATAGCTTGTTCTTCCCAGGTCCTAATTCACGGGATCTCCGATCACAAAGGTTGGGTTACTACTATGGTGTAACATCTATAGGTCTCATACCCATCTCCCTCGATGCATTATCTATCACATTTTGTGATAGTCCCTTTGTAAAGGGATCTGCCAGGTTTTTATCTGTTTGAATATACGTAACAGTTATTACTCTGAAGTCTCTCAACTTCCTGACAGACTTCAAACGTCTCTTCTTGTGTCTTCATGACTTCGCATTATCCTTAGAATTGTCCACTTTAGCTATAACCGTTTGGTTGTCACAATTCATAAGAATAGCCAGTACAAGTTTTTCAACCACAGGCAAGTCCATCAAGATCTCACGCAGCCATTGTGCCTCGATAGTGTCTGTGTCTAAAGCAGTACGTTCTGCTTCCATAGTTAACCTCGTCAATATGGTCTGTTTACAAGACCTCCATGAGACTGCGCCACCTCCATGAGTAAATACATACCCACCTGTTGCATAGAGTACATCAACATCAGAGATCCAGTTTGAATCACTATATCATTCTAGCATAGCAGGATGCCCTGAATAGTGAATTCCATAACTCATAGTACCTTTCAGATAGCGCAAGACCCTTTCTACAGCATGCCAATGATCATCACCCGGGTTTGACATGAACCTACTCAGTTTGCTCACAGCAAAAGAGATATCTGGCCTTGTTGCGCTAGCTTAGTACAGGAGTGAACCAACAATTTGAGAGTATCTTAATTGATCTCTCGTTTCTTTCTTGTTCTTTCTGAGTGTCACGCAAGGATCATAAGGTGTTGGAGAAGCCTTGCTATCGATAAAGCCAAACTGGCTCAAGACCTTCTCAACATAATGAGATTGCGTTAGAGTAATCCCACTCTCATCCTTAATCAGTTTGATGTTTAGAATCACATCAGCTTCTCCCAGATCTTTCATGTCAAAGCTCTTTGATAGAAAAGACTTGACCTCATTGATCGCATCAATGTTTGTACCAAAGATCAGTATGTCATCCACATACAAACATAATATAACACCATCGCCCCCACCATAGCGATAGTAAACACACCTATCAGCCTCATTAATGACAAAGCTTGCAAAAGTCAGAGTTCTGTCAAACTTCTCATGCCATTTCTTAGGTGCATGTTTAAGACCATACAAAGATTTTAACAATTTGCACACCTTTGTTTCTTCACCCTTTACTATAAACCCATCTGGCTGATCCATATAGATTTCCTCTTTCAACTGTCCATTAAGGAAAGCTGTCTTTACGTCCATTTGATGAACGATAAGACCATAAGAGGCAGCCAGGGAAAGTAGCACCCGAATGGTGGTCATTCTAGCAACGGGTGAATAGGTGTCAAAGTAATCTTCGCCTTCTTTATGAGTGTAGCCCTTAGCCACAAGCCGCGCCTTGTAGTTCTCAATAGTACCATGCTGACTCCCGTAGGAGTTGTTGGGATTCCCCCAAAGAGGAAAGGTGAAGTAGAACAGCAACAAAGTATTTCCGTCAGTTAGAGAATCAAGGTTATCAATCCAGTAGGAATTTTCCAAGCTAACAATGTAAACAACACCTGCGCACAAACAAAATACAAACTTGCACCCAACGTGGCAAGAGGGTTGTCAAGCCCCTTGTCATGCTAGTTACAAGATTAAACGCAAATGATAGAGATAGATAGTGGTAAAATAGCACGGCAAATAAAAATAGAAAATTATGTAGAAGAATTCAGTAATGGAGAATAGACCCGAGGGCCATAGGACAGCATGAAGATGATGCTAATGCCGTTGGACACTGAAATCACTAAAACCTGTTGCGAAAGCAGGCCCTGAACTAAGTGACAAGCATAGAGTTCAGGGCGCTAAGAGATCAATTTTCGCCTTGGATCAAAGTTGCCATGGATTTCCTGCCGTAGATCAAGTTGCCGTTCAGAAACATATGGTGTCTTCCTCAGCAGTACTAGCAATATTCTGCAGTTTCTGCAGCTGCTGAGAACTTTCCAATTGCACAGCTTGTTCTGCCCCGTCAATAAAAAATCACAATATGTACGTGACGGAGGATACGTGTGGATATTTCCTTAACTACTTGTGTTGCTTCTCCGTCTAACTAACATAATGTTTGAACTGGCAAAGCAGGCCATTAATTATCAGCTGACGACGCTGAGCTGCAAATTAACTTTCATTCGCCATGCTGCACTTTGCATGGGTACATGGATTACATCAACACCGTTGGTTTAGAAATGAACAAGTTATTTTTGGCCGAAGAACAAGTCATGTCTCGACTCACGACCGTGCCGGTATATACATTTCAAATTAGAACGGCGACTTTGCCGGCTACTTTTATTTGGCAAGCAGGCTCCTATCAACCAGCGATGGATGGTGATCTTAAATTAAATATATACATAATTATATCAACATTCCCTCATTATGCTGAAACTTGCAGGGATGGATGACGCATTATTTGTTTGGAAATGCACTAGTTTTGTTTGTCAGCAGAACAAGTCCTAGCTTTGTCAACTCTGCTGTTACATCATCCGTGTATTTTCTGTTTGTTTTGTTGAGTGTCAGTTACAGCCAGTCTATCTTACAACGTATTCATATAACCGGTTTCAAAATGTCCACTAGGCCTGCATAAATAGTTACAATCAACATGGCTGGCCAAATCAACGCGGTAGGGCATTTAACCTTATTTAACGAATTCAGGACAACACCACTTGTCACGATCTATTAACATACAATGAAAATGGAGGTAAGGCTTTGGCAAGCAAGTGGTGGACCTATTTAATTATGATAAATATGCCTGTTTATCGGCAAGGAAATGCAACTATATGGCCGGGGTAGGGGAGCATGAGCATCTGTAGCTACCGCGTCCCTTCCATACACACAAAATAATTCAGCAAGCTTCGGAGCTAACAACCATGGAGGCGGCTCTGGTGACTGCAGCGACAGGGGCCCTGAAACCTGTCATCGGGAAGCTGGCCACTCTGGTGGGCGATGAGTACAAGCGGTTCAAGGGCGTGCGTGGTGAGATCAAGTCCCTGACTCGTGAACTCGTCGCCATGGATGCATTTCTCCTGAAGATGTCGGAGGAGGAGGACCCTGATGTGCAAGATAAGGTGTGGATGGATGAGGTGCGGGAGCTCTCCTATGACATGGAGGACTCCATCGATGACTTCATGCAATGTGTCAATTACAAAGACGCTAAACCAGATGGCTTCATGGAGAAAATCAAGCACTCTCTGGGGAAGTTGGGGAAGATGAGGACTCATCGTCGAATTGGCAATGAGATCCAAGATTTGAAGAAACAAATCATTGAGGTGGCCGACACGAATGCAAGGTACAAGGCTTGTGTGGCCTTCTCAAAGACCATAAATGCAACCATTGACCGTGGAGCTCTTGCTATCTTTGAGTGTGCCTCAAAGCTCATCGGAATTGATGAACTAAAAGCTGAGATAATCAGGCTATTGATTGGAGAAGATGGACGTGCGCCAACACAACAACTACATCAACTGAAGATGGTCTCCATCGTTGGGTCTGGAGGTATGGGCAAGACAACTCTTGCAAACCAAGTGTATCAAGAACTCAGAGGAAAATTCAAGATGCCGGCTTTCGTATCTGTGTCACGAAATCTAGACACGACGAATATCCTAAGAACTATTCTTATTGAAGTTAGCGGTCAAGGTTCTGCTAACACAAAAGCATGGAGTATGCAACAACTCATCAGCAAGATCACCAATTTCCCAGCAGACAATAGGTAATGTTTCTATTCAAGTTTACTTGTCATCCTCGAATGCATAACAAACTTGTTTACTCATGTCACAAAAATTGTACTAGTAATTTTTTCATAAAAAGGGTTGAGTATCTCCGTAACTTGATACGTCTCCAACGTATCTATAATTTTTGATTGTTAAATGCTATTATATTATAACTTTTGTATGCTTTCTATATCATTTTATATTATTTGTCTGGACTAACCTATTAATTTAGTGCCCAGTGCCAGTTCCTGTTTTTTGCATGTTTTTGGTTTTGCAGAAAAACCATACCTACAGAAGTCCAAACACGATGAAATTTTTTGACGATTTTTTTTGCACAATAAGAGACCCTAGAAGCTTCGGGAGGGATCAAGAGGAGCTACGAGGGCCCCACACGGCCGCCCCGCGCGCACAGAGGGGTAGGGCGCACCCCCTGGCCGTGTGGACCCCACGGAGGTCCAATTGACCTAATTCCTGGCCTATAAATTCCCATAAATCCTAAAACCCTCAGAGCGAGACCCGAAACAATTTTATCGTCACCGCAAGCCTCTGTTCCGAAGCGATCCCATCTGGAGCCCTGTTCTGGTGCTCTGCCGGAGGAGGGAATCATTGGGAAGGCCATCTTCATCAACCTTGTTGCCTTCATGATGCTGTGTGAGTAGTTCTTTCAGGACCTACGGGTCCATAGCAGTAGCTAGATGGCTCTCTTTCTCTCTCTCTCTCTCTCTCTCTCTCTGTCTCTCGTTTGATCTTCAATACAATGATCTCTTAGGAGATCCATCCGATGTAATTCTTGTGGTGTGTTTGTTGGGATCCGATGAATTGTGGATTTATGATCAGATTGTTCATTGATTTATATTGAGTCTTTTGAGATCTCTTTCTTGTGTAATTTTATAGCTATGTATGCTTTCCGATCTATGAGTCTTCTCTGCCAAGATAGATGAGTAGTTCTTCAGAGGGAGTGGTGCACAGTAGTGGGTTCAATCTTGCGGTGATCTTGTCCAGTGACAAAAGGGCAAAGGCACGTATTGTGTTGCTACTAAGGATAAAATGATGGGGTTAATCTTATTGCTAGGTTTTCTTCTGTCTACATTATGTCATCTTCCTTATTGCATTACTTTGTTTCTTGCAAACTTAATACTTTGAGATGCATGCTGGATAGCGGTCTTGGGGTGGAGTAATAGTAGTAGATGCAGTTGGATTACGGTCTACTTATCACGGACGTAATGCCTATGTGAGATTATGCCATGAATGATCATAGTTATAAATTGCCACTATTCTGTCAATTGCGCAACAGTAATTTATCTACCATGACACTACATGCTTTCGAGAGAGATGCCTCTAGTGAACCTATGGCCCCCGGGTCTATCTTCCATCAATACAAAAACTCCTATAATTTAATCTTTTACTTTCTTTTACTTTCTTGCTGCTTTGCCCTATCACTATTTGCTTTTAATCTTTCAGCTAGCAAGAACAAGGGGAGTGACGACCCCCTTGCCTTTGTTGGGTGCAAGCAAATTATTTGTTTGTGTGCAGGTACTGCTAACGTTGTTAGCTTGGTGACTCCTTCTGGTTCGATAAACCTTGGTTCTTAACTGAGGAAAATACTTTCTGCTGCTGTGCTACATCACCCTTCCTCTTCGGGGAAATCCAAAAACTCCATCGTGAGTAGCAGAAGAATTTCTAGCGCCGTTGCCGGGGAGTCATTATCTACCAAATCAGGTGCCTTCGCACAAACACTTTATCTTTGCTTATTTTGATTTTCTTGTCCAGTTGCCTTTTGCCTTTTGCCTTTTTATTTGCCTTCTTCTTTGTTTGCCAAAAATTTCTGAAAATACCAAAAAAATCTTATGTTGCTATTCTATTTTTGTTGCTATCATGGATCCTTCTCCACTAGCTGGACTTTTCAAAAATCCTAATTATGATAAACCAATTGCTTGTGATGAAAATGCTATTGCTATAAACTCTTTGAAAGAAAAGATGAAGTTGAGTGCGCTTCATTATCTTTATGAAGTTTTTCTTGAAAATCATGGATCTGAAAATTGTTATGAAGTGTTAAAAGAAGAATTTAATAAAGTGATTGGTGAGAGTTCCATGATTGAAATGATATTAATATGTATTCCATGAATATAAGTTGTGCTAATATGCAAAGTTGTAAGCTTGGGGATGATGTGTTTGATGAACATGATATTTTTAGTTCCCCTACTAATGAAGAAGTTATAAAGGAAAATGCTATTGGAATATGCTCATTGGATGAAAAATATGATTGGGATAAACATGATGATTTTTATTATTCAAGTGAAGATGACACACTTGATGAAAATATTGCTTTTTATGGGGACACTATGTCCGTAGGCACTATTGATGATGATTTTGTTATGCCTACTACTTATTATAATGATCATGATTGGGGAGATAATTATGATGATTCTTTTGATCTTGAAAAATTATTTGAGCCTCATAATGAATCTATTATTGATAATAAAATTTGCAAAACTATTGAAAGTGGGTTTGGAAGAGTGTCAACTTTAGGTAGTAATGATCCCACTATTTTGGAGAGTGATCAATCTTATGAAATTATTGATAAAAGTGGGTTTGGAGAGGTCATGACTTTAGTTGATGTTAATCCCACTATCTTGGAGGATTATAAAAAATTTATGCATGTAGATCATGAAGAGAATGTTTTACATGATAGCTATATTGTTGAATTTGATTATGATCCTACATGTAATTATTTTGAGAGAGGCAAATATGGTTATAGAAATTTTCTTGTTACTCAATTACCTCTCTTTATGTTAAAGTTGTCAATGTTTCATTCCTCTTCCTTGCATATGCTAAATATTGCTTGCCTTGATTATTTGTTTATTTATAAAGTGTCTATGCATAGGAAGTGGGTTAGACTTAAATGTGCTTGTTACATGCTTTACGATGCTCTCTTTGTGCTTCAATTCTTGTCTTTTATGTGAGCATCATTAAAATCTTAAGCCTGTCTTAATGGCTAGAAAGAAAGAGCTTGTTGGGAGGCAACCCAATATTTATCTTAAATGTTTTTTTATTGTTTTCAGTGTGTCAACATGATTATTGCTACTATAGTAATTGTGTTTGTATCTTTTATTTTATTTTTGTGCCAAGTAGAACCTTTAGGATGATGTGAATGCTTGTTCATTTGATTCTGTACAGAAACAGAAACTTTCGCGCCCAGTAACTGAATTGTTTCTCTTTACTGAAACGTGATCAATTTCTGGAATTTTTACACAGTATTGAATTACAAATTGTCTGCGTTTTCTTAATTTTTCAATTTTTTTGGAATTGCAGAAGTATGATCTTAAAATGCATCTTTACATACTGTTCTGTTTTTGACAGATTCTATTTGGGTTTATTAGTTTACTTGTTTTGGAGTTTCTATGGCTTATATTGGGGGATATAAATTATGGAAATGATAGAATAAAGTAGGCATCATTTGAAAATATTTATGGATCTTGTCTTGATAGTACATGAGTGAATGATTTATTTTTATTATACTCACCCATCTCACGAGTTCCGTTAAGTTTTGTGTGAATGAAGTTTTCAAGTTTTGGGTGAGATGAAGATATGAGAAGAATAAGGAGCGGCAAGAGCCTAAGCTTGGGGATGCCCAAGGCACCCCAAGGTAATATCTAAGGAAGACTCAAGTATCTAAGCTTGGGGATGCCCCGGATGGCATCCCCTCTTTCGTCTTCAAAACTATCGGTATATCTCACTTGGAGCTATATTTTTATTCTTCACATGATATGTTTTTTGCTTGGAGTGTCATTTGTTTTGTTTGGTTTTGTTTGCTTGTTTGCACAATCATTGTTTCCTGATCACACCTATTATGAGAGACACACATTCATCTTATATTTATAGAATGTTCATTTGTTCTTCACTTATATCTATTTGAGCTGAGGCAATTGCTCTTGCACTTCACTTATATTTGATTGAGCATGGTGATATGTTTTGTAGAAATTATTTGCACTCTCTTGCTTCACTTATATCTTTTTGAGAGTTGAATAGGAAGTCGTAATTTACATGAGTTATATGGTTGGTCCAAAAATAATAGGTATATAACGGTGGTATAATAAAAACTAGCATGGATTTGTAGATCATTGAATATGATAAGTTTGATTCCTTGCAATAGTTTTGCGATTTTGAGATAGTAATATATGAGTATGTTAGTAAATAATTAAAGCTAAGTATTAATAATGGTGTTAAGGTTTGTGAGTCCGTATGCATGAATGTGTTAGCCGCTGGCATTAGCGATGAAGTCAGAGTATGATTTATCTTTGATTGATGTCCTTTGTGTGTTTGGATCAGGGGCGCGCGATGGTTAACTCCTACCAACCTCCCCCCCTAGGGGTATGCGAGTTATACTTTCCTTTGAGGGCTGCTAAAACTTTTGCAATAAGTAATTGAGTTCTTTATGACTAATGTGAGTTTTTTGGACTATAAGCACTTCCACCTATCCATATTTTGCGAGCCTCTTTGGTACCGTGCATTGCCCACTCTCACCTTGAGACATGGTGCAAACTTCGCCGGTGCATCCAACTCCTTGAGATGGTACGCTCTCTCACACATAAGCCTCATTATATCTTTCTCAAAACAGCCACCATACCTACCTATTATGGCATTTCCATAGCCATTCCGAGATATATTGCCATGCAACTTCCATTGTTACTATTCATTATATGACTTGAGCATTCATTGTCATTATGCTTTGCATGATCATATAGAGCTGACATGATATTTGTGGCAAAGCCACCGTTCATCATTATCATACATGTTACGCTAGATCATTGCACATCCTGGTACACTACCAGAGGCATTCATATTTAGTCATCATTTTCAGTTTATGAGTTGTAAGTAAAATAAAGTGTGATGATCATCATTATTAGAGTGTGCCCCTACCTGTGAGGATATGAATTGGAGGAGACTTATGAGTCCTCGAAAAAGAGGGGATGAGGTCCGTGAGGCCAATCAAAAAAAAAGAGAGAAAAAAAGAGAGAGGGGGCACACTACTATCCTTTTACCACACTTGTGCTTCAAAGTAGCACCATGTACTTCATATTGAGAGTCTTCATGATATTCATTTTCATATACTAGTGGGATTTCTACATTATAGAACTTGGCTTGTATATTCCGATAACGAGCTACCTCAAATGCTCGAGGTCTTCATGAGCAAGCAAGTTGGATGCACACCCACTTAGTTTCATATAGAGAGCTTTCATACACTTATAGCTCTAGTGCATCTGTTGCATGGCAATCCCTACTCCTCACATTAACATCGATTGTAAGGCCTCTCCATTGCCTAACGGTCAAGCCTCATTGATGTGAGACTTTCTTATATTTTTGTCTTCCCTTATAAACCCCCATCATCATTCTCTTTGCCATCCAAAGTGCTAAGTCCATGGCTCACGCTCAAGTATTGCGTGAAAGTTGAAAAAGCTGAGGCAAGAAAAAGTATGATTTAATTGCCTAGTTTGGCACCGGGGTTGTTCATGATTTGATATCTTTATGTTAGGAATACTAAGCGTGCCATGCTTATCATGACTAAGTGTGTAGGGATAACGTTCTTTAGCAACTTTATTTTGAAAGGCAATAATTGTTTACCTGCATGTTTATATATTATTATGTCAAATTTATAGACGATTTCCTTGAATCATTCGTATCCCAATATTCATACCAAGATTACATCATTTGATCAAAGACATGTTAGGTAGCATTCAACATAAAAGATTCTTTTGTTTAGCATTTACCTACTCGAGGACGAGCAGGAATTAAGCTTGGGGATGCTGATACGTCTCCAACGTATCTATAATTTTTTATTGTTAAATGCTATTATATTATCACTTTTGTATGCTTTCTATATCATTTTATATTATTTTTCTGGACTAACCTATTAATTTAGTGCCCAGTGCCAGTTCCTTTTTTTTTCATGTTTTTGGTTTCGCAGAAAAACCATACCTACAGAAGTCCAAACACGATGAAACTTTTTGATGATTTTTTCTGGACAATAAGAGACCCTAGAAGCTCAGGAGGGATCAAGAGGAGCTACGAGGGCCCCACACAGCCGCCCCGCGCACCCAGGGGGTTAGGGCGCGCCCCCTGGCCGTGTTGGACCCACGGAGGTCCAATCGACCTAATTCCTGGCCTATAAATTCCCATAAATCCTAAAACCCTCAGAGCGAGACCCGAAACAATTTTATTGCCGCCGCAAGCCTCTGTTCTGAAGCGATCCCATCTGGAGCCCTATTCCGGTGCTCTGCCAGAAGAGGGAATCATTGGAGAGGCCATCTTTATCAACCTTGCTGCCTCCATGATGATGTGTGAGTAGTTCTTTCAGGACCTACGGGTCCATAGCAGTAGCTAGATGGCTCTGTCTCTCTCTCTCGTTTGATCTTCAATACAATGATCTCTTCAGAGATCCAGCCGATGTAATTCTTGTGGTGTGTTTGTTGGGATCCGATGAATTGTGGATTTATGATCAGATTGTTCATTGATTTATATTGAGTCTTTTGAGATATCTTTCTTGTGTAATTTTATAACTATGTTTGCTTTTCGATCTATGAGTCTTCTCTGGCCAAGATAGATGAGTAGTTCTTCAAAGGGAGTGGTGCATAGTAGTGGGTTCAATCTTGCGGTGATCTTGTCCAGTGACAATAGGGATAAAGGCACGTATTGCATTGTTGCTACTAAGGATAAAATGATAGAGTTAATCTTATTGCTAGGTTTTCTTCTGTCTACATTATGTCATCTTGCTTATTGCGTTACTCTATTTCTTGCAAACTTAATACTTTGAGATGCATGCTGGATAGCGGTCTTGGGGTGGAGTAATAGTAGTAGATGCAGTTGGATTATGGTCTACTTATCACGGACGTAATGCTTATGTGAGATTATGCCATGAATGATCATAGTTACAAATTGCCACTATTTTGTCAATTGCCCAACAGTAATTTGTCTACCATGCCACAACATGCTTTCCAGAGAGATGCCTCTAGTGAACCTATGGCCCTCGGGTCTATCTTCCATCAATACAAAAACTCCTACAATTTACTCTTTTACTTTCTTTTACTTTCTTGCCGCTTTGCCCTATCACTATTTGCTTTTAATCTTGTAGCTAGCAAGAACAAGGGGAGTGACGACCCCCTTGCCTTTGTTGGGTGCAAGCAAATTATTTGTTTGTGCGCAGGTACTGCTAACATTGTTAGCTTGGTGACTCCTTCTGGTTCGATAAACCTTGGTTCTTAACTGAGGGAAATACTTTCTGCTGCTGTGCTACATCACCCTTTCCGGGGAAATCCAACAACTCCATCGTGAGTAGCATAACTTAATAGTATATAGTTTCTAAGATGTTAGAAAATGTGATTGTCAAATGACCGTGCTGATGTCCAAACTGATAAGTAAACTTCAACATAGATCATGTGGATGCAAATCAACAAACCACCATAAGACTCCATGTTTTTATATATTCGTTTCATATATTATGATCTCCAATACAAAGCTCTATTGATTAACTTTGTGAGAAGACTAAGAAGTAACCCTACTACCATCCATCGGTATTCACCAATCCAACTTTCTTAGTAAGCACCAAAATATTTGCTTTCCATTCAAACCATTTTGGTGACACAAAATTTGAGCCAAATTTCAACATAATTCAAACTTAGTAAAATTTCCTCAAAGTTTGATTCAATTTTAATCAGATTCAAATGGAAGTTATGGTCATTTGGCGAGTTGAAATAAAAAATAATAGGATTTCTAAAGTTTCATTGATTTTGCTGGTGCCCAAAATATTTTTGATAGTAAATTCTGTAACATGGTTTTACTTTGTCTTCGTTTTGAACCACTTGATATTTTGAACCATGCCTAGACTATTGGTTTGTTGCCTTGTAACATCCCCATACATTAAGCTACAGTGATCACCTCTTAATCATGCCAAGTCACCATGCATAACAATGCTTGATCATCATTTGCATCATATCTCATTTCAAATTCCAATTCAAATCAAAATTCAAATATAAAATGAATTTAAAAGTTGTTCCAATTTGGAAATAAAAATGTTCATTAAATTGCAAATAATCCAGAGGAAATTATGAAAATGTAACTAACATTTATTGAATCAGTTAAATGACTCTAACAACATGAAACAGTACCAAACTAGCGCCCTTTAATCCATTTCTATTTTAATAAAATTCAATTGAAATCATTTAGCCTCAAAACCTTTCTATGGCTGTGCTAGGAATTACACTGTATTTATTTGGGCAAGTCTCATATTTTGCAAAAGTCATTTGGAGTAAAAAGAAAAGACAAAACAATAAAAGAGAAAACATAAAATAAAAATAAAAAGAAAAGCCTACCCCCCTTCTGGGCCTCTTAGCCCAGCTGGCCGCCAGCCGGCCCACCCGCTGCCCCTGGCCTATATGGCCTCCCCTTCCCACCCCTGAAACCCTAACCCCCCATTCCCCCCCCGCGCCCCCTTCTCCCTCGGCGCCGCCTCGCCGCCGCCCGACGCCGTCGCCGCCTCGTCCTCGCCTCGTCGCCTCCCCGTCTCCTCCCCGCCGGACTCCCTCGCGCCTCGCCGCCCGAACCCCTGCATCGGGGTGAGCCCCGTCCGCCTCCCCTTCTCTCCCGTTCGGCTACCGCGCCCGCCGCCGTGCCGTCGTCACCCGCTGCCGCGCCCGCTGCTGCTCCCGCCCTGGCCACCCCGCGCACGCCGGCGCTCGCCGCTCCCCTCCTCCCGCATCGTCGTGCTCCCGCGCGCCCGCGCAGCCCCGCCCGCGCGCTACTGCCCGCTGCAGCCGCGCCGCCGCGCCGCCTGCTGCCGCTGCTGCTGCCCCTCCTGCCGTCGCTTGCGCGTGCCCGCCCGCGCCCAGCGCTGCTCGCCGGCCTCCACTCGCTGGCCGCCGTCCGCCGCAGTCCCCGCCGTGGCCAGCGCCTCCCCTGGCCTCTGCGTGCCCGCGCGCGTGCACAGCGGCTGCGCTGGCCCTGGGCCACTGCCAGGTGTGGCCCAGCCCCTGGATAAAAAAAAGAAAAAAAAGAAAAATAGAATTAAAAATAAATAAATTAATTAATTAACTTAATTAATTTTGCTTAATTAACCTAATTACCTAATTAAACTAATTAAACTGTTAGTTAGTTCAATGTGACGATGACAGATGGGCCCCACTGCCCTGTTTGACCAGTCAACAGCCCTGTTGACTGCTGACGTCATGATGACGTCAGGCTGACGCAGTAAATATATTTTTTGAATTAAATTAAATAGTAATAAACTCAGAAATTGATTAAAACTTTGAAAATTAATATAAAATTAACCGTAACTCGGATGAAAATAATTTATATATGAAAGTTGCTCAGAAAAATATGACGATTCCAGATATGCACTCCGTTCATCTGTCACGTGCCTCTATCATAGTGAACATGGATCCGTCCCCTCCGTTTCGTCTGACCGAAAAATGCCAAACTTCGGGAAAACTTTCCCGGATGTTTTCCCTCTTCGTCTGTATCATCTAGCACTGCGTTAGGTCACACCTAGCACCGCTTATTGCCATGTCATGCATCGTGATGCATCTGTTTGCATTGTATTTATTGTTTCTTCCCCCTCTTCTCTCCGTTAGACACCGAGACTGACGCCGCTGCTACCCAGTACGACTACGGTGTTGACGATCCTTCTTTCCCGGCAGAGCTTCCAGGCAAGCAAAACCCCGTTGATCATTCCTATATCGCCTATTCCTTCTCCCTCATGCTTGCATTAGATTTTGCTACTGTAATTGTTTGCTCCTATTCTGATGCATAGCCTGCCTTTGTATCCTGCTGTTGTTACCTTACCTGTCATCCTAAACTGCTTAGTATAGGTTGGTTCACGATCCATCAGTGGCCCTACACCCTTGTCAGTGTTGCCTTGCTTTACTACCGATGACTCGATCCATGTGATCGATGTGCCGAGACTGACAACAGCACCGCACACCCCCATTAGTTGTACGACTCTGCAGAGCCACTATCGGGTGACGAGGGTGATACCTCGTACTTCACTTCTGATGATGGCCCTGTAGCATAGCATAATCGGTTGAGGTTATCGAGGGTGATTCCTCTTTCACCACTTCCGAGGACGACTCCGTCGTACAACCCCTCAAGTGGGAATCCATCGAGGGTGATTCCTCGGACTCCCCCCTTGATGACAAAACACACGTTTACCTATACTGTTACTGCGGGATTGAAGGGACTGGCGGTACCACCCTGGTAGAGGTGGACCTGAGTTCCCGATAGCCCCCTGGGAAGTCGGGTTGACCTGGAGGGTACCCGCGAGATAATTACGAGGCGCAGCCGGGCAGGCAGAGACCGCCCTAGAGAGGGATGGGCCTGGCCCTTATTGCACTTCCTCGAGACGGGACGATAGGAGTACTGATCGTCACCGCGAGCTCCTAATAATTCGCTAACGGATTTGGGTATTGATCTGAGAAGGCCACTGGCCTATACGCACTACCACCACGTGGGATAATGGTTTAATGGGGCCCTCTACGTCGTATGTATCAGCCAAAAGCTCTGTCAGACGTCCAGTTCAGCATTGCGGCGCATTCGGGCAGGTGCCATCCATGACAGAGGTGGTGCTTGTTTCCGTTCACCCACGCAACGATCCGGAGTGCAAAGGGCGATGGGCCCAAGACCCCTGCGCACTTAGGATGTAGACCGGCGGGGACCTCTCTGCTTAGCCTAGGTAGGACTGCGTCGTGTCGATTGCCCGAGGCCGGGCATTACCCAGCAAGTGTGTCCGGCCGGATGTAATCGAGCGTGTTGGGTAACAGTAGTGCACCCCTGCAGGGAAGTTATCTATTCGAATAGCCGTGGCCACGGTAACAAGACGCTCAGTGTTGTATCCCGATCTATTAGTACATGAACTGGATACTTTTAATTAATTGGAAGCTCCGGGATCGCTTTCTCGCAGGGAGTCAAGGAAGGATCTCTAGGCTTTGATTCAACATGCTTGCTACTTTAATTATGTTACTAATCTGCACTCTTCTTATGCTGCAAGATCGCTGAAGATGCTAGTCTTCGATAGGCTAGGCTTTTCCCCTCTCTTCTGGCATTTCTGTAGTTCAGTCCACATATACAGCCTTTCTTTGATACCGATGCATAATTAGTATAGTTCTGATGTCAGTCTTGCGAGTACTTTGGATGAGTACTCACGGTTGCTTTGCTACTCTTTTCCCCCATACCCGTTTGCTGCGATCAGATGACGGATCCCAGGAGCCAGCTGCTACCGCCGACGACCGCTACTACACTTCCGATGGAGCCTACTACGACGTGGAGATCCCCGACGACCAGGAGTATATTCAGAGGCTCCCAGGCAGGAGGCCTGCGCCTTTTCGATCAGATGTCGTTGTTATGCTAGCCTTCTTAAGGCAAACTTGTTCCCCTTTTATGTCTGTACTCAGATATTATGTTGTTTCCGCCGACGCTTGATCGCGAGCTTATGTATTCGAGCCCTCGAGGCCCCTGGCTTGTATTATAAAGCTTGTATGACTTTTATTTGTGTTTAGAGTTGTGTTGTGATATCTTCAAGTGAGTCCCTAGGCTTGATCGTGTACATTTGCGTGTATGATTAGTGCACGATTAAGTCGGGGGCGTCACAAGTTGGTATCAGAGCTGACTGCCTGTAGGAAGCCCCCTTTCCAACTCCTTGGCCGAAATTGAGTCTAGTCTTTGAAAACTGTTTTACTAACATGGCTGTGTGGCTTACGGGCCCACGCCGCCAATGGGTGGTGTTAGGATCTTTTATTCCTTATCCTTACTCTGGGACTCTGAATCCTCTCCTATTCGGGTTAAATGATTTTGCTGACTCTAACATTAGGATCTCGTATTCACATTCACCCGGAGAGCTGGATTATCTGCACTTGTTCCTTCACATTGATCTGATTAATCTGATAATCATATTTTCTTTTCCATTGGTCTGTTTAACCTTTCTCTCCAAGTTATATTATACTTCTCACCGTCATTTGACAATCTTGAATTTCCTCTGTTTCAGATGGATCGTTTGTTTCCGCCGCGCCCTGCGACGCAGCTTGTGCTTCGCACTTGGGCTCGTGATGCCCCTGGTTTTCCAGCTGTCCTGATCGCCCTCCTGACCAGACTGGGCTACCGCTGGTACTCCGAGTACATGGTTTACGAGGATTACCGCGAGTTCAACCAGGTGCAGTACCATGCTGATCTTCGTATCTTTGATCAGCGGGACAACTCCGACACTGAGTTGCACAGTTTTCACGGTATCGGCGTGACGATTGAGATGGCAGTCCATGATGCTGCCCAGTCTGGTGTCGCACGTCTCCGTGGAGAGCATAGTCGCTTTGATGACTAAGAGTTCCGATACATCCCGTATGCCCCTGCTGGAGATACTACCGGATACTACACAGCTGTCTGTGCCCCTTATGAGCGATGTCGATATGACCCGCAGGTTTTGATTCAGTGCACTCAGGCTCTGGATCGCACTGCCCGGGCTCTCGCTGTCGAGTTGTTTGCCACTCGAGCACGTCTCTATGATGCTATGACACAGTTGCTGCCAGCTGTTCGTGCAGGGATACATCCGGAGTACATCCTTTACCCGCGGAGGACTCAGATGCCGACAGGTATCGATTGGCCTGCTGTTGGAGGTCACACACCTGCACGTGGACCTCTTCTCCCAGTTCGAGACCGGGTTCTGCATCAGAGTGCACACGGAGAGCAGGACTTTTCTGCCTTGGACACTCATCGTCCGCACTTGCAGTTACCCTATTTCAGTGGTTTTCCCCGACGTTGATGTAGCCTTTGCTATGTCTCGTTGTGTTTTCCTCACCGTGTGCCAGTGCGCCGCCTAGCATGTCTAGCTGTTTAATTTTGCGCAGTTATGCTGTCCGCGTGTAACCGACTCTGTGTATGGATCTGTATGTCTTAATTGACTACTGTTACGTATCTATTGCACTACTTATTCATTGTCGCGTTACATCAAGTTTGTCGCTAAACGCTTGCAGTTGTTTTTACTAAACTACCCCTATTAAATCTTTAGCAGGATGGTTAGACCAGGTGGTCGTGGTCGTGGTCGTGCTCCTGAGCAGCCACCACCGCCCGACTACATGGCCGCAATGTTGCAACAGTTCGAAGTGAACCGTCAATTCATACAAGGCATCATGGCCCAGTTTCCGCACCAAAACAATCAGAATCAGCAACCTGCCCCAATAAATCTGCAGGACTTTGTGCGCCTCAACCCAGCTATATTCCGCAACTCTGAGCAGCCACTGGATGATGATGACTGGCTTGGCGACATCGCCTATGAGATGGAGTCTGCCAATGTTGCCCCTGACAACCTTGTCACCTTTGCGTCCTACTTCTTGAAGGGCCCCGCTGCTCAATGGTGGGACACCCACAGGCGTTCACTACATGTTGGGACAGTCATTACCTGGATAGAGTTTCAGACTGCCTTCCGTACCCATTACATTCCTCAGGGAATCATGGACCGGAACAAAACAGAGTTTCGCAACCTTACTCAGGGCAATAAAACTGTTGAAGCTTATCAGCGGGAATTCCTTGAATTATCCCGCTATGCCGAAGAAGACATTGCTACTGATGCTCGCAGACAGGAAAAATTCTGCAATGGACTCCACCCAGACCTCAAGCTTGCACTTGCTGTTAATGACTTCACCCACTTTGCCACCCTGGTGAACAAGGCCATCCAGGTTGAGACCGCTCAGATGGAACACAAGAAAGCCATCAAGCGCACCCATAACGTTGGCTCATCTTCGGCTCGTCATCGCAGAAGCGTCGTATCTAGATTCCCAATAGCATGTACCATCCAGGTGCACCTCCTCCACCGCCAGGGCAGCCAAGATCTCAGGCTCCACTACCTCGAGCTCCTGCTCCCCGTCCCAGTGATGGACTCTGCTTCAAGTGTGGCCATCCAGGTCACCGTTCCAGGGAATGCCCTCAGAACCAGAATCAGCTTGCACTTCCCTTTGTTGGCCGTGGTAACAATCAGCCTCGCAACAATAATGCCAGGCCTTCTTATGGTCGTGGTCAAGCTTACCATGTTGATCTGAATGAAGCTCAAGATCAGCTTGCTACTGTGAACGGTACTATCCTTAATTACTCAGTACCACCTCCTATTTTAATCGGATCAGGAGCATCGCATTCAATTTATGCTAAAGTCCTTTGCATTCGCGCATGACATTAGATATGAATCGTTGCACAATCCGTTAATGGGGAAATTCTCCCGTGGCCCCATGCCAAGCATCCTTGGTATGAATACCCCGACCTTCTCCTTACTACCGATCTTAATTCTCGGGACGAGAATTTCTTTTAGAGGAGGAGAATTGTAACATCCCCATACATTAAGCTACAGTGATCACCTCTTAATCATGCCAAGTCACCATGCATAACAATGCTTGATCATCATTTGCATCATATCTCATTTCAAATTCCAATTCAAATCAAAATTCAAATATAAAATGAATTTAAAAGTTGTTCCAATTTGGAAACAAAAATGTTCATTAAATTGCAAATAATCCAGAGGCAATTATAAAAATGTAACCAACATTTATTGAATCAGTTAAATGACTATAACAACATGAAACAGTACCAAACTAGCGCCCTTTAATCCATTTCTATTTTAATAAAATTCAATTGAAATCATTTAGCCTCAAAACCTTTCTATGGCAGTGCTAGGAATTACACTGTATTTATTTGGGCAAGTCTCATATTTTGCAAAAGTCATTTGGAGTAAAAAGAAAAGACAAAACAATAAAAGAGAAAACAGAAAATAAAAATAAAAAGAAAAGCCTCCCCCCCTTCTGGGCCTCTTGGCCCAGCTGGCCGCCAGCCGGCCCACCCGTTGCCCCTGGCCTATATGGCCTCCCCTTCCCACCCACGAAACCCTAACCCCCCATTTTGCCCCGCCCCCGCGCCCCCTTCTCCCTCGGCGCCGCCTCGTCCTCGCCTCGTCGCCTCACCGTCTCCTCCCTGCCGGACTCCCTCGCGCCTCGCCGCCCGAACCCCTGCATCGGGATGAGCCCCGTCCGCCTCCCCTCCTCTCCCGTTCGGCCACCGCGCCCGCTGTCGGTGTAAAAACCGGCAGACCACGGGGTAGGGGGTCCCGAGCTGCGGATCTCGGATCGATGGTAACAGAGACAAAGGAGACGATGTTTTACCCAGGTTCGGGCCCTCTTAATGGAGGTAAAACCCTACGTCCTGCTCTTGTTTATATTAATGGAGATGTATCGAGTACAGAGTTTGATCTACCTCGAGATCGTAATGTGTGCCTAACTTCTAAGGCTAGGTGTTCAATATTGCGTTGTTCCCCCCACGGGCTAAACCCTATGGCTTATATACACGCCAGGGAGGATATCTAGGGTTACAGAGTCGGTATCTTGGAGTAAGGTGGCTGGAACAATCTTGGAGCATACTGCAAGTCTTCGGTAGAGGTAGTCTTGATCACGTCTCCCATGTGCGGCCTCCGGAGTCCATCTTGATTACATACGGGGGCACATCGGCCCATCCGAGGAAACGGGCCGGCTAGGTTCGCACCCCCTAATCCAGGACACCGTCAGTAGCCCCCGAACTGGTCTTCTATGCCGAGGACAATCTTGAAATATCACTTCGGATCCAGAATCTCCGGCTTGACAGACGAGTTCCACCGTACACTTCGGATTCCATTCATAGAGCATCGACATCCGTGGTCCAGCCGAACTGGTATCCTGTCCGAGGTGTGCAGGTATCTTAGCCTCGAAGGCTAGCTATGCAGGTACGATCAACTCAAACCTGGCCTGACAACTTTATCGGTGATGCTCGCCCCACGACAGGTCGAGCAGTTACTGCTTCCCCTCAAATTGCGTTTCGAGGCGGCTCTTTTACTGACACGTCCCGTCGAGGCAGAGATCGCGCCCGTTTTCTTAGGGATATCATCAAAATATTGTTTCCCCCTATGCGTTTCAACGGCATTGTTGTTAGCAATCACGAATTTATCGGCGCAGCAAAGGGGGCTCTTGGCCTTTTACAGGCTTATAAAAGCAAAGGGGAGAACAGCGCAACAGCCTACGCTCCCATTCCTCCCTTGCTGCTGCTTCGTCTAGCTCCAACGCCCAGATCCAGCACTTACGCCTTTCTCGTTTGCGAGCTCGACCTCCCCATCAGCCATGGCCGATACCCTCAAGGGGCATTGGGGCGGTTCCACCGTGACAGCGGAAACCATCGCCGAGCTGCGCGATGCGGGGTATCTAGCCCCCACCACCGCCGCCCGCGCTCCAGTGGCCGATGAGCTCGTTCCCGCTCCCAACGCCGGGGAGTGGGTTGTCTTCGTCCCCCACCTCATCTGAGGCCTGGGGTTCCCGCTGCACCCCTTCGTGCGCGGGGTCATGTTCTACTATGGGTTAGATTTCCATCACCTAGCCCCCAACTCCATTCTCCACCTCGCCGCTTTCATAACAGTCTGCGAGGCCTTCCTCCGTTGTGAGCCACACTTCGGCCTGTGGCTAAAGCTCTTCGGGATCAAACCGAAGTCGAGTGGATCCGAACTCGCGGAGTGCAGAGGGGCAATGATTAGCAAGAACCAGGGGGCCACCTGGTTCAAGGGCACCTTCATCGAAACGGTGAAGGAATGGCAAAGGGAGTGGTTCTACATCACCGAACCCCTTGCCGCGGGTCAAACCGAAGTCCCGGCCTTCTCGGCCGGGCCGCCCAAGAAGCTCAAATCTTGGAAGGAAAAGGGCGTCGCCTGGGGGAAACCCAAAGAGGTGGAGACCCTGGTCGATAGAATCGTGTGGTGGACCACCAAGGGGAAGGTTGAGCTGGCCGACGTCATTAACGTCATGCTCACCCGCCGCATCCTTCCTCTCCAACTTCGGGCCACCCCAATGTGGGCATAGAAGCCCGAGGACATGGACACCATCAACACCTTCTTCCGCTCCACCTTGGCCACCATGTGGACCAGGCTTATGAAGCTGGCCAAGGATAAGATTCCCCAGGATGGAGAGGACCGCGGCTTCGAGCACGGCTACGATGCCCCCCCGGTGAGTGGTTCCATCCTTCATTGTTTTGTTCTTCGCTCATTGCTCCAAGGAGTAAAGTTTTTATTCGAGCTGTCGTGTTTTGGCATTTTGCAGAATTGGTCGGCATGGGTAAAAGGGGTACGATGCCCAGCCCCCTTGCCGGAACAGCCCCGAACTCCTCTTCTCTCGGCGCTTCTGACCGAGGAGCCACACATAGTGGCCCCCAAAGGGACGAAGTCCCAGCTGGGGAAATCCAGTGCTCGGACCCGGGGGACCTCGGTCACCCGGTCAGAAGAGACCAACACCTCCGCCGCTCAAGACGGCGGCGCTGAGGAGGACGACGAGGAGATCCCCCCCCCCCGAAGGGGAAGAGGTCGGTGTCAGAGGACGCCGACGTGGGCATGCCGCCCAAGGGCCAAAAAAGGCCGAGGCAAGCCTCAACCGAGGCCGCCGACAAGTCGCCGGGGAGAGCCAAGCTCTCTGGTGACCCAAAGGAAGACCCTCTCGCAACGGGGAGGAGGAAGCCGGCACCTCGAGGGTAAGTCCTTGTCCCTGTCTTCCTTGCTTGAGTCATTTGTTTCATCAAGGGAAGTTTTACAAAAGCAACTTTACATACACAGTCCGCCGAAGGTGATCCCCAGCGGCTCCTCAAGTGGATTACCGTCTGACAGCGGGACCTCCGAGCCTGCTGCTTCTCCCCCGGCGCACGTCGGTCTGGGGGAGGCAACATCCACCTTGGCTCCCGAAGTCAACACGGCGGGAGCCAGTGAAGTGGCGATAATGGCCGAGGTAGAAACCTCGGCCCAACAAGACCCGAGGTCGGAGCACCCCGAGGTCACAGAAGGAGGGCCGGGCCAATTATTGACCCAGCCAGAGTCTACCCCGGCTCCGCCTTTACAGACGGAGGCCCCTCGGGTGGATTCATCCGAGGTCATCCCTCCACCCCAACCTGCTGTCCAAGGATGGATCGGCACGGGGTGGGCCGAGGAGGCGGAGGGAGCCCTAAAGGGCTGCTCCCTCAAGGAGGAGCACCGTGCCTTAATAGGCATGGCGCTGAAAGGATACCGGTCCGCAGAGGCCGGCTTGCGCGAGGTCTTCAAGAGCCTTGTAGCAGATTTCGAGGTACGCCTTCTACGAATTTGGTTTGCTTTACGTGGTTTATTTTCTAATTTTTGTCCGAGGACATAATAGCACAACCTGCTAAAGGGCGTGGTGAGTGAGTAGCCCCCGAGTCCGAAGTCGGTTTCCAGAAACCGGCATCGGGGTCGTGTTAGTAAGTGGGAGCCTGTTGAGTAGCCTCTAGGACGCTACTCGAGGCAGCTGTCCCGGAGTGTGTAAACGGTCGAAAACCATCTTTCCTCTGACAAGAATTTATTTCATTACAGGTGTCGACCTCGGGTCCGGACTCCATCTCCGAAGAGATGGCGGAAACGAACCGGAGACTTGAGCGATCCCAGGGTGAGCGAGTTGAAACTTTCTTTGTGTGTTGCATGTTAAAGAAAACAACTAAGACTTGAATATGTTGACAGCGGAGCTGGAGACGCTCAAGGCCGAGCTTGAAAGAGCCCGGAAGGAGGTGCGGCAGTAGAAAGCTGCTACCACCGCAGCCGAGAAGGCGCTGGCTGCCGAGAAGGCGGCCGGCAAAAAACACCAAGCGCGGGTGCTAGAGGTCAAGGAGACCCTGAAGGGCGTGTTTGAAGCGCGCGACAAACTTTAGGAGGAGGGGCAGCGTACGAAGGAAGAGCTCGAAAAGCTTCAGCGTGCCCACTCCGAGCTCAACACCTCGGCCCGTGCGGATCGTGAGGTGCTCCGGCAAGTGCAGCAAATCGCCTCAGGTAAGATATTTTTGCTGCAGTGTGGATTTGGCAGCAAAGGGTGTGTCGAGCTCACCCAGTTATGGCGTTCCGCAGAGGTCTTCGAGGATCTCCCGCAGAGTGCGGAGGACGCGGTGGCCTATTTCGGCCAGCTGGCGGGTCATGAGGTGGAGAAGGCATTCTGGGGTCAATTTCCAGGGTACCCATCTGCGCAGCTGCTAAATCATCGAGTGAAGCAGCTGGTCGAGTTGTTCCGCATGACCAGGCCAGCACTCCAAGACCTCTGCGTTGCCCTATGGCCGGCCGAAACCATGCCGAGGAGTCTCTTCGGCCTAGCTGCGTGTCTCCGAGAGGCCATGCCCTGCGTTGACCGCTGGAAGAGGTCCGCGTGCTTTGAAGGGGCTTGGAGGGCGTACGCTTGCGTGAAGACTCACTTCCGCAAAGTTGACGCGGAGACTTGTGCTGCTGGCCCTCCGGCCGATAAGCCGCGGACCGCCGAGCAGTTCTTCACCGAGGTGGAGGCGGGAGCTCGGACCACCGAGGCCATGTGCCCTAAGGACACATTGTACTTTTAGGTACTCCGGAATGCCGGAGTCTATGATGTAAAGACTTTATCGTTCTTGAAGTTCCATATGTATTTTATCTAGTAATTTGATTATTCCTCCTGCAGGACTTTTTAAAATCAGAGTGGCCAGTCGTCGGCGTCGGCCCCAGTGTAGGTCATACAACGGGTGTTCCCTAAGTCACACTTGACCCTTAGCCGACGTCTCGGTACCCATGGGCGGTCGATGACTTAGAGGAACTAGGCAATCAGACTATAGTGGCGTTATGTCTTTCACTTGGTCATAGGAGTTTGACAGTGGGGGTGATGACCAGCCCCCGGTGTGGGAAGTGTTCGGCCTCATTGGCCGAGGTCTAAGCCATAACACACTTCGGCTAAAAAAGAGAAGCCCTTCGTTTAACACGGGTGATCTTTATGACCACAACGCTTGACGCGGTCTCCGGATGGCTGACCAGTTTACGCTCACCTAGATAGTCAGTTTTCGGCTTTCTCCACTGAGGCGCCGCGCCAATTGACCTGGCGGCGCAATCGTAGTGGTTCTCCTGTTACGCCCTTAGCCGAATTCATCGGAAACGTAAGGGGTACACATAGGAGCCGGGCAACCCAACTATTGACCGAAATCTAGGTTCGAAACTGATGCATATAAGGCCAAAATCCGAGACGCCGAACACATTGGACTTTATTTTACAATTGTATCTTTTTTTAAAGAACTTCATTGTTCCAGAGCTATGCTGATAAAGAAATACAAAAGGGACCTTGAAAGGGCACGGTTTCTTTATTTCATAATATCAGTCATGTACATGCCCTGTTGACGAGAGTAATGAAAAGAATACAATGTAGATGGTAAAGGAGGAAAAGGAAAAAACAGGTCGGATAATTACTAACGGATTTGAAAGGATCCGGACCAAAGCCTGCCGCACGTCTGCGTTTACGAACTGTTGACCAGATCATCCCGATTGAAGACGAAGAATTGGCGAAGGTCGATGCCCTTCTGGCCCTTTATACACTCAAAGTGTTTGATTGACCGAATTCCTTAAAGGGAGGTGGGACCGAAGTCTTTCTGTGGTTAAAACCACTTGCATGTGTGGCTGCTTCGTTTACAGATGCCTGCCTGTGCTGGGGCCCGAAGCCTCATCCTTGCGTGGTTAACCCGCGCCTGACGTTTGGTAATTATGTTGGCTCCTCGGCGTCCCAGGGGATCTTGAGTGCGAAGTTATGTACTCTGGGGACGTAGTGCCCACAGGAAGGGCACACGAGGAGTCCGTATCCCTATTTCGGGTGCGGGGGTAGCTGGCCGAGGTCGATTTGTGCAGCCTTGACGTGCTTCAAAGAGCGGGCAGCGTGTTTACTGCTGCGGGCTGCCTCCTCGGATGCTTGTACCTCGGCTGCGAAAGCCACGGTCTGTTCCTCTGTCCGGAGTGAGCGTTCTGTGTTGCCATTGACAGTGATAACGCCATTTGGTCCCGGCATTTTGAGCTTGAGGTAGGCATAATGCGGGACCGCGTTAAAGCGGGCGAAGGCTGTGCGCCCCAAGAGCGCGTGATACCCACTCCGGAAGGGTACGATATCGAAGATTAACTCCTCGCTTCTGAAGTTATCGGGCGAACCGAAGAGTACCTCTAGGGTTATTGTTCCCGTACAGCGGGCTTCGACGCCCGGGATGACACCTTTAAAGGTGGTAGAGCTCGGCTTAATCCGAGATGAGTCGATGCCCATCTTCCGAACTGTATCCTCGTAAATGAGGTTAAGGCTGCTTCCCCCATCCATTAGGATGCGTGTTAGATGATAACCATCAACAATGGGGTCCAGGACGAGCGCCGCCGATCCTCCATGCCTAATGCTGGTCGGATGATCACGCTTATCGAAAGTGATCGGGTAAGCCGACCACGGGTTATACTTCGGGGCGACTGGCTCTAGCGCGTATACGTCCCGAAGTGCACGTTTCCGCTCCCTCTTGGGATGTGGGTGACGTAGATCATATTGACCTCTGTTACCTCGTTTGGAAACTTCTTCTGCCCTCCATTATCGGGCTGCTGAGGTTCATCCTCGTCGTCGCTGCGGTGTTGGGTTTTATTTTGCCCCTCTGCCGCTATCTTCCCGGCTTGCTTAAACACCCAGCAATTCCTATTAGTGTGGGTTGCTAGTTTTTCCTGGGTACCGTGAATCCCACAAGGGCGGTCCAGGAGTCTGTCAAGCTGGCTAGGTCCTTCTTTATTCCCTTTATAGGGTTTTCTTTTCTGTCCGGATTTAGGTCCGGCAAATCCTGCGTTGACCGCGGCGTCTTCAGTGTCGCTTCCGCCATTTTTATATCTGCGTTTATTTTTATTGCGCTTTGGCTTTCCATTGGCGTCGCAAGTTTCCGAGGTGCCTGCCTCGCCGTTGTGAGTACTTCGGGCAAGCCAGCTATCTTCTCCCGCACAAAAGCGAGTCATTAGTGAGGTCAGGGCTGCCATAGTTCTCGGTTTATCCTGTCCGAGTTGTCGAGCCAACCATTCGTCTCGGATATTATTTTTAAAAGCAGCGATGGCTTCGGCTTCGGAGCAGTCTATAATTTGGTTCTTTTCAGTGAGGAACCTATTCCAGAATTTGCGAGCTGATTCGCCTGGCTGCTGGGTGACACGGCTGAGATCATCAGCATCCGGAGGTCGGACATATGTGCCCTGGAAGTTTGCTCGAAAGGCGTCTTCTAGGGCCTCCCAGCTGCCGATATAACGAGGGGGAAGGCTGTTAAGCCAGTGTCTTGCCGGCCCCTTTAGCTTGAGCGGCAAATATTTAATGGCGTGGAGGTCATCTCCGTTAGCCATGTGTATATGCAGGAGGAAATCCTCGATCCAAACTGTTGGGTCCGTTGTTCCATCATATGATTCTATGTTGATGGGCTTAAACCCTTCCGGGAACTGATGTTCCATTACCCTGTCTGTAAAGCAGATCGGGTGGGCCGGACCCCGGGACCGAGGAGGGTCTCGTCGGGCCTCGGGAGAGAGCCGTGAGTAAGTTTGATCTCGGGTGCGGCCGTTCCTGTCCATCCAGGCATCGTAGCCGTTGGGCCCTGCGGGCGCACGTCCCCTTGATCCATAGATGGACCGAGGAGGAGCCCTATTCTCTTCAATGCGACGTCTAGCGTCGCGGGGATCCAAATGGTCCACGGGGTCTTTACCATGACGGCATGGAGGTGGTCTTTCACCATGATCTTCTCGTCTTGGCCTATCCCGGCCTCTAGGGGGCCGGTCGAGGTCATCAGCGAGTTCTTCATCAAATTCTGGTAGGAGTCACCTTCGTGGGTAGGACTTCGGCGCACTATGGCGTCGATTCTCCATATCTTGCTCAACAGAGAGCACTTCAACCCACTTTTCATTTAGCGTGTCCGTGTTTTCCCGCAGCTGCTGCTGCTTGCGCTTTAAGCTCCGGGCCGTCGCAACAAGGCGTCGTCGGAATCTTTCCTGTTCGAAAGGGTCTTCGGGGACAATGTAGTCCTCGGTGCCGAGGCTCTCATCCTCCTCGGACTCCGGCATGTAGTTATCGTCGGCCCCCTCGAATAGGTCGTCGGGGTCGGAGTCCCCGAGATGTCGGTCTGGTGTGCCGTTCCTTGCGGGGGAGGCTTGAATGTCCTCCTCGTGGTCGTTGGCATCACCGTCCTCCGCGTCGTTGTTGTTGGCAGTCGCGTCGTTGCCACTGGGTTCCCCGTTATTTCCTTTTCGGTGCCTTCACCGCCGTCTTGGTGGGGATTTGGGGGTGTCCACCATGTACACGTCGTAGGTGGACGTGGCGGTCCATTTGCCCGTGTTTACCGGGGGCAGGGTGGTGTCAATGTCCGCGTCTTCTTCCATATCGGAAGGTTCGCAGTAGTCTAACAAGTCGGTTAAATCGTCGACCGTGGCGACTAGGTGGGTGGTGGATGGGGCATAAATTTCCCTATCATCGGCATTAAGTCCGATCTGATTATAAACCGAAGTCTTGCCGTCCGAGATGGACAGGCTCCGGATACGGTCGAGCATCTCATCGAGCTGAGATAGCTCCTCGGGATCCATGGATGCGCCATAGGCAGGGCTGATCTGAAGTAGCCCCGGCGTATAACCGGATTGGTCTCCAGTGTGAGGGGAATCTGAACCTGGATCCGATCTCTGCGCCGGGATCGCTTCGGGTTCCGGTGTAGTTTCAGAAGTGGGTGTCGGATCTATCTCCGGACTGATGATCAGGGAAGGACTGGCCGGAGCGACGGCATCCGAGGCCTCGAGGGGCGCTGTGACGGAGATCGGTTCCGGAGTCGAGCCCCCAGAACCGGACGAGCTCTCGATCAGGCCGGGAGTCCATCACGATAGGACTAACTCGCCACGGGAGTCCGCAGTGTACTCAAGGCCACCAAAGGTCACGATCCGACCTGGGGCATAGTTCTCAACAGAGGTCAGGTGACCCGTCGAATCGGCGCAAAATATCATGCTGCCGAAGACGAAAAGCTGTCCTGGGGCGTAGATGTCCCCACAGCCGTTGATGCAGTTGATCCGTAGATGAGCCATCAATCCTTCTGGTGATCACGCAGCGGAACTCTCAATGAAAGCACCAGTGTCGGTGTAAAAACCGGCAGACCTCGGGGTAGGGGGTCCCGAGCTGCGGATCTCGGATCGATGGTAACAGAGACAAAGGAGACGATGTGTTACCCAGGTTTGGGCCCTCTTAATGGAGGTAAAACCCTATGTCCTGCTCTTGTTTATATTAATGGAGATGTATCGAGTACAGAGTTTGATCTACCTCGAGATCGTAATGTGTGCCTAACTTCTAAGGCTAGGTGTTCAATATTGCGTTGTTCCCCCCACGGGCTAAACCCTATGGCTTATATACATGCCAGGGAGGATATCTAGGGTTACAGAGTCGGTATCTTGGAGTAAGGCGGCTGGAACAATCTTGGAGCATACTGCAAGTCTTCGGTAGAGGTAGTCTTGATCACGTCTCCCATGTGCGGCCTCCGGAGTCCATCTTGATTACATACGGGGGCACATCGGCCCATCCGAGGAAACGGGCCGGCTAGGTTCGCACCCCCTAATCCAGGACACCGTCACCCGCCGCCGTGGCGTCATCACCCGCTGCCGCGCCCGCTGCTGCTCCCGCCCTGGCCACCCCGCGCACGCCGGCGCTCGCCGCTCCCCTCCTCCCGCGTCACCGTGCTCCCGCGCGCCGGTGCAGCCCCGCCCGCGCGTTGCTGCCCGCTGCAGCCGCGCCGCCTGCTGCTGCCCCTCCTGCCGTCGCTCGCGCGCGCCCGCCCGCGCCCGGCGCTGGTCGCCAGCCTCCACTCGCTGGCCACCGTCCGCCGCAGTCCCCGCCGCGGCCAGCGCCTCCCCTAGCCTCTGCGTGCCCGCGCGCGTGCACAGCGGCTGGGCTGGCCCTGGGCCACTGCCAGGTGGGGCCCAACCCCTGGATAAAACAAAAAAAAGAAAAAGAAAAATAGAATTAAAAATAAATAAATAAATAAATAAATTAATTAATCAATTAATTAACTTAATTAACCTAATTACCTAATTAAACTAATTAAACTATTAGTTAGTTCAATGTGACGATGACAGATGGGCCCCACTGCCCTGTTTGACCAGTCAACAGCCCTGTTGACTGCTCACGTCATGATGACGTCAGGCTGACGCAGTAAATATATTTTTTGAATTAATTTAAATAGTAATAAACTCAAAAATAGATTAAAACTTTGAAAATTAATATAAAATTAACCGTAACTCGGATGAAAATAATTTATATATGAAAGTTGCTCAGAAAAATATGACGATTCCAGATATGTACTCCGTTCATCAGTCACGTGCCTCTATCATAGCGAACATGAATCCGTCCCCTCCGTTTCGTCTGACCGAAAAATGCCAAACTTCGGGAAAACTTTCCGGGATGTTTTCCCTCTTCGTCTGTATCATCTAGTACTGCGTTAGGTCACACCTAGCACCGCTTATTGCCATGTCATGCATCGTGATGCATCTGTTTGCATTGTATTTATTGTTTCTTCCCCCTCTTCTCTCCGTTAGACACCGAGACTGGCGCCGCTGCTACCCAGTACGACTACGGTGTTGACGATCCTTCTTTCTCGGCAGAGCTTCCAGGCAAGCAAAACCCCCTTGATCATTCCTATATCGCCTATTCCTTCTCCCTCATGCTTGCATTAGATTTTGCTACTGTAATTGTTTGCTCCTATTCTGATGCATAGCCTGCCTTTGTATCCTGCTGTTGTTACCTTACCTGTCATCCTAAACTGCTTAGTATAGGTTGGTTCACGATCCATCAGTGGCCCTACACCCTTGTCAGTGTTGCCTTGCTTTACTACCGATGACTCGATCCATGTGATCGATGTGCCGAGACTGACCACAGCACCGCACACCCCCATTAGTTGTACGACTCTACAGAGCCATTATCGGGTGACGAGAGTGATACCTCGTACTTCACTTCTGATGATGGCCCTGTAGCATAGCATAATCGGTTGAGGTTATCGAGGGTGATTCCTCTTTCACCACTTCCGAGGACGACTCCGTCGTGCAACCCCTCAAGTGGGAATCCATCGAGGGTGATTCCTCGGACTCTCCCCTTGATGACAAAACACACGGTTACCTTTACTGTTACTGCGGGACTGAAGGGACTGGCGGTACCACCCCGGTAGAGGTGGACCTGAGTTCCCGACAGCCCCCTGGGAAGTCGGGTTGACCTGGAGGGTACCCGCGAGATAATTACGAGGCGCAGCCGGGCAGGCAGAGACCGCCCTAGAGAGGGATGGGCCTGGCCCTTGTTGCACTTCCTCGAGACGGGACGACAGGAGTACTGATCGTCACCGCGAGCTCCTAATAATTCGCTAACGGATTTCGGTATTGATCTGAGATGGCCACTGGCCTATACGCACTACCACCACGTGGGATAATGGTTTAATGGGGCCCTCTACGTCGTATGTATCAGCCGAAAGCTCTGTCAGACGTCTAGTTCAGCATTGCGGCGCGTTCGGGCAGGTGCCATCCATGACAGAGGTGGTGCTTGTTTCTGTTCACCCATGCAACGACCCGGAGTGCAAAGGGCGATGGGCCCAAGACCCCTGCGCACTTAGGATGTAGACCGGCGGGGACCTCTCTGCTTAGCCTAGGTAGGACTGCGTCGTGTCGATTGCCCGAGGCTGGGCATTACCCAGCAAGTGTGTCCAGCCGGATGTAATCGAGCGTGTTGGGTAACAGTAGTGCACCACTGCAGGGAAGTTATCTATTCGAATAGCCGGGTCCACGGTAACAGGACGCTCAGTGTTGTATCCCGATCTATTACTACTTGAACTGGATACTTTTAATTAATTGGAAGCTCCGAAATCACTTTCTCGCAGGGAGTCGAGGAAGGATCTCTAGGCTTTCATTCAACATGCTTGCTACTTTAATTATGTTACTAATTTGCACTCTTCTTATGCTGCAAGACCGCTGAAGATGCTAGTCTTCGATAGGCTAGGCTTTTCCCCTCTCTTATGGCATTTCTGCAGTTCAGTCCACATATACAGCCTTTCTTTGATACCGATGCATAATTAGTATAGTTCTGATGTCAGTCTTGCGAGTACTTTGGATGAGTACTCACGGTTGCTTTGCTACTCTTTTCCCCCATACCCGTTTGCTGCGATCAGATGACGGATCCTAGGAGCCAGCTGCTACCGCCGACGACCGCTACTACACTTCTGGTGGAGCCTACTACGACGTGGAGATCCCCGACGACCAGGAGTAGATTCGGAGGCTCCCAGGCAGGACGCTTGCGCCTTTTCGATCAGATGTCGTTGTTATGCTAGCCTTCTTAAGGAAAACTTGTTCCCCTTTTATGTCTGTACTCATATATTATGTTGTTTCCGCTGATGCTTGATCGCGAGCTTATGTATTCGAGCCCTCGAGGCCCCTGGATTGTATTATAAAGCTTGTATGACTTTTATTTGTGTTTAGAGTTGTGTTGTGATATCTTCAAGTGAGTCCCTAGGCTTGACCGTGTACATTTGCGTGTATGATTAGTGCACGATTAAGTCGGGGGCGTCACATGCCTGCGCTCACCCAAAATTAGTTGCACACGCATGATTGGTTCTCTACATAACTGAGCTGGTACATTCTTATTTTCTGTCGTCATTCTTTCCTAAACTACTGCTTATATATATCTTCTCTATAATGTGCAAGATTAACATGGGTGTCCATATATGAGTTATGTCTGCAATTCCATTTTAACATATATCTTCTTTTAATATATTTTTATACGTTGTCAATGAGAAAAAGCTTCATTTTGTGTGCCCTTTATATTAATGCAACGCTCACAAATTCATCTGTAGGTACTTTGTCGTTGTTGATGATATATGGGATGTGGATACATGGGATGTTATTAAGTGTGCATTTCCCATGACTAGTAGTTCTGGCAGTATAATAATCACTACTACTCGTATGAATGATGTCGCGAATTCATGTCGGTCAGCATGCAATGGTCATATTTATAATATAAGGCCTCTTGATATGGTGCATTCAATGCAACTATTTCACAAAAGATTGTTTGATTCCACCGAAGATTGCCCTTCACATCTTGAAAAAGTATCGGGTTAAATTTTGAAAAAATGTGCTGGCTTACCTCTAGCAATCATTGCTATATCTGGTTTATTGACTACTACTGAAAGAACAGAGCACTGCTTGAATCAAGTGAAAGATTCAATTGGTCGTGCACTTGAAAGGAATCCTAGCATTGAAGGAATGATAAATATATTGTCCCTTAGTTACTTTGATCTGCCTCCTCATCTAAAAACTTGTCTTTATATTTGAGTATATTCCCAGAATATTCTATTGTTGAGAAAAAAAAATCCTAATATGGAGATGGATTGCCGAGGGATTCATTCATAAAGATGACAGACATACAACATATGAGTTAGGAGAGAGGTGTTTAAATGAGCTCCTCAATAGGAGTTTGATCCAAGTTGCGTGGGCAGACAAATATGGTAAGGTGGAGAGTTATTGAATTCACGACATAATTCTTGATTTCATTATATCCACGGCCATCAAAGAGAACTTCATTACTTTAGTTGGTGTTCCATATATAACTAGTGGGACACAAAGCAAAGTTCATCGTCTCTCTCTCCAAGTTGATGAGAAAGGAAATACTATGCTGAAGAAAGGCCTAGTGTTGTGCCATGTCTGATCACTCAATGTGTTTGGGTATATGCTACTCACGATAGAGTTGTTGGATTTCCCCGAAGAGGAAGGGTGATGTAGCACAGCAGCAGAAAGTATTTCCCTCAGTTCAGAACCAAGGTTTATCAAACCAGAAGGAGTCACCAAGCTAACAACGTTAGCAGTACTTGCACACAAAAAAATAATTTGCTTGCACCCAACAAAGGCGAGGGGGCCGTCATTCCCCTTGTTCTTGCTAGTTACAAGATTAAAACTGATAGTGATAGGCAAAGTGCAAGAAAGTAAAAGAAAATAAAAGAGCAATTTTAGGAGTTTTAGTATTGATGGAAAATAGACCCGGGGGCCATAGGTTCACTAGAGGCATCTCTCTCGAAAGCATAGCAACGGTGTGGTAGACAAATTACTGTTGGGAAATTGACAGAAGAGCATAGTTATAATTGTGATCATTCATGGCATAATCTCACATAGGCATTACGTCCGTGACAAGTAGACCGTTAATCCAACTGCATCTACTACTATTACTCCACCCAAGACCGCTATTCATCATGCATCTCAAAGTATTAAGTTCATGACAAACAGAGTAATGCAATAAGCATGATGACATAATGTAGACAGAAAAAGATCAATCAATATGACCAAACCCCGTCATTTTATCCTTAGTAGCAACAATACAATATGTGCATTTGCCCCTCCTGTCACAGGGCAAGATCACCGCAAGATTGAACATACTACAAAGCACCTCTCCCTCTGAAGATTGATCAATCAAACTTGGCCAAAGTAGACAGATAGATCGGAGAGAAATACAAAGCTATAAAATTACGCAGCAAAAGAACCTCAAGAGACTCATATAAATTCAATGAATAATCTGATCATAAACCCACAATTCATTGGATCCCAACAAACACACCGCAAAAGATTACATCAGATGGATCTCAGAGAAGATCATTGTATTGAAGATCAAAAGAGAGAGAGAGAGAGCCATCTAGCTACTGCTATGGACCCGTAGGTGATGGGAATCATTGCATGAAAATCAAAAAAATTCCTACGAAACACCCAAGATCTAATCTAGGAGATGCATAGCAACGAGAGGGGAGTGTGTCTTACGTACCCTCGTAGATCGAAAAGCATTAGCATCGTAATGCGGTTGATGTAGTCGTACTCTTCGCGAGCCAATCACGATCCAATCCGATCTAGTGCCGAACGGCCGGCACCTCTGAGATTAGCACATGTGCGGCTCGATGACGTCCTCTCCTTCTTGATCTAGCAAGCAAGGGAGAGGTGGTAGATGAGATTGGAACCAGCCCAACGACGAGGTGGTGGTGGCAGCGGAATTCCGGCAGGGATTTGCCAAGCGTGTACCGGAGAGAGATGGGACGAGTTGGGAGAGGCAACGGGCAAGGGTGGAAGGGTGCTGCCCCCAGTGCCCCTCCCCACCATATATAGGGGTGAGGGGGAGGGGGCGCCAGCCCTAGCCCCTCCTCCAATGGAGGGGGCGGCTGCCCTAGGGGTTGGCTTGCCCCCCAAGCCAGGGGGCGCCTCCCACCCCAAGGGTTTCCCACCCTTTGGCACATGGGCCTGGTGGGGGGCTGGTGCGCCTGGCCCAACTTGGCCAGGGCGCCGCCCCTACAGCCCATGTGGGCCCCCGGGGCTGGTAGATCCCCCCGGTGGACCCCCGGAACCCCTTCGGTGCTTCCGGTACAATACCGATATGCCCCCGAACTTTTCCGGTAGCCAAAACAGGACTTCCCATATATAAATCTTTACCTCCGGACCATTCCGGAGCTCATCGTGATATCCCGGATCCCATCCAGGACTCCAAACAACCTTCGGACATTCCACTATTAATATCTCAATACTACCTTAGTGACATCGAACGTTAAGCGTGCGACCCTATGGGTTCGGGAACTATGTAGACATGACCGAGACACCTCTCCGGTCAATAACCAATAGCGGGACCTGGATGCCCATATTGGTTCCTACACATTCCACGAAGATCTTTATCGGTTTAACCATGATGTCAAGGATTCAGTTAATCCCGTATGCAATTCCCTTTGTCCGGCGATATGTTACTTGCTCGAGATTCGATCGTCGGTATCTCCATACGTAGTTCAATCTCGTTACTGGCAAGTCTCTTTACTCGTTTCCGTAATACAAGATCCCGTGACTAAACTCATTAGTCACATGAAGCTTCTTGTGATGTTGTACTACCAAGAGGGCCCAGAGATATCTCACCGTCACACGGAGTGACAAATCTCAGTCTCGATCTATGCAACCCAACAGAGACCTTCGGAGATACCTGTAGAGCACCTTTATGACCACCCAGTAACAAAGTTATGTTTGATAGCACACAAGGTATTCCTCCTGTATCCGGGAGTGGCATGATCTTATGGTCTAAGGAACTGATACTTGACATGTAGAAAGCTGTAGCAAATAACTAAATGATCTGATGCTAAGCTTACGGTTGGTTCTGTCCATCACATCATTCTCCTAATGATGTGATCCCGTTATCAAATGACAACTCATGTCTATGGTTAGGAAACCATAACCATCTTTGATCAACGAGCTAGTCTAGTAGAGGCTTACTAGGGACACGGTGTTGTTTATGTATTCACACATGTATTTAAGTTTCCGGTCAATACAATTCTAGCATGAATAATAAAGATTTATCATGAACAAGGAAATATGATAATAACCAATTTATTATTGCCTCTAGGGCATATTTCCAACAATCTCCCACTTGCACTAGAGTCAATAATCTAGTTTACATAATTATGAATCTAACACCCATGGAGTCCTGGTGCTGATCATGTTTTGCTCGTGGAAGAGGTTTAGTCAACGGGTCTGCCACATTCAGATCCGTATGTACTTTGCAAAGTTCTATGTCTCCATCCTTAATGTAATTACGAATGGAGTTGAAGCGGCGTTTGATGTGCTTGGTCTTCTTGTGAAACCTGTGCTCCTTGGCAATGGCAATTGCACCAGTGTTGTCACAAAAGATAGTCATTGGATCCGATGCACTAGGCACAACTCCTAGATCGGATATGAACTCCTTCATCTAGACTCCTTGTGCTGCTTCCGAAACAGCTATATATTCCGCTTCACATGTAGATCCCACCACGACGCTCTGCTTGGAGCTGCACCAACTGACTGCTCCACCATTCATAATAAATACGTATCTGGTTTGAGACTTAGTGTTATCCGGATCAGTGTCAAAGCTAGCATCGACATAACCCTTTATGACGAGCTCTTCATCACCTCCATAAACGAGAAACATTTCCTTAGTCCACTTTAGGTACTTAAGGATATTTTGACCGCTGTCCAGTGATCTACTCCTGGATCACTTTGGTACCTCCCTGCCAGACTTATGGCAAGGCACACATCAGGTCTGGTACACAACATGGCATACATTATAGAGCCTATGGCTGAGGCATAAGGGATGACACTCATCCTTTCTCTTTCTTCTGCCGTGGTCGGGCTTTGAGTCTTACTCAACTTCACACCTTGCAACACAGGCAAGAACCCCTTCTTCGACTGGTCCATTTTGAACTTCTTCAAAATCTTGTCAAGGTATGTGCTTTGTGAAAGTCCTATCAGGCGTCTTGATCTATCTCTATAGATCTTAATGCCCAATATGTAAGCAGCTTTACCCAGGTCTTTCATTGAAAAACTCTTGTTCAAATAACCCTTTATGCTTTCCAGAAATTCTATATCATTTCCAATCAATAATATGTCATCCACATACAGTATTAGAAATGCTACAGAGCTCCCACTCACTTTCTTGTAAATACAAGATTCTCCATAAGTTTGTATAAAACCAAAAGCTTTGATCACCTCATCAAAGCGTATATTCCAACTCCGAGATGCTTGCACTAGTTCATAGATGGATCGCTGGAGCTTGCATACCTTGTTAGCATCCTTAGGATCGACAAAACCTTCTGGTTGCATCATATACAACTCTTCCTTAAGGAAACCATTAAGGAACGCTGTTTTGACGTCCATCTGCTAGATTACATAATCATAAAATGCGGCAATTGCTAACATAATCCTAACAGACTTCAGCATCGCTACGGGTGAGAAAGTCTCATCGTAGTCAACCCCTTGAATTTGTCGAAAACCCTTTGCGACAAGTCGAGCTTTATAGACGGTGACATTACCATCAGCGTCTGTTTTCTTAAAGATCCATTTGTTCTCAATGGCCTGCCGGTCATCGGGCAAGTCCACCAAAGTCCATACTTTGTTTTCATACATGGATCCTATCTTGGATTTCATGGCCTCAAGCCATTTGTCAGAATCCGGGCTCATCATCGCTTCCTCATAGTTCGTAGGTTCGCCGTTGTCCAACAACATGACTTCCAAGACAGGATTACCGTACCACTCTGGTGCGGTACGTGTCCTGGTCGACCTACGAAGTTCAGCAGTAGCTTGATTCAAAGTTTCATGATCATCATCATTAGCTTCCTCTCCGGTTGGTGTAGGCATCACGGGAACTTCTTTCTGTGATGTGCTACTTTCTAGTTCGAGAGAAGGTATGATTACCTCATCAAGCTCTACTTTCCTCCCACTCACTTCTTTCGAGAGAAACTCCTTCTCTAGAAAGGACTCATTCTTGGCAACAAAGATCTTGCCCTCGGATCTATGATAGAAGGTATACCCAATGGTCTCTTTAGGGTATCCTATGAAGATGCACTTCTCCGCTTTGGGTTCGAGCTTATCAGGCTGAATCCTCTTGACATAAGCGTCGCATCCCCAAACTTTAAGAAATGACAGCTTAGGTTTCTTGCCAAACCATAATTCATACAGTGTCGTCTCAATAGATTTAGACGGTGCCCTATTTAAAGTGAATGCGGCTGTCTCTAATGCATAACCCCAAAACGATAGTGGCAAATCGGTAAGAGACATCATAGAACGCACCATATCCAATAGAGTACGATTACGACGTTCGGACACACCATTACGCTGTGGTGTTCCAGGTGGCGTGAGTTGTGAAATAATTCCACATTGTCTTAAATGCGTGCCAAACTCATAACTCAATTATTCTCCTCCACGATCGGATCGTAAGAATTTTATCTTCTTGTTACGATGATTCTCTACTTCATTCTAAAACTCCTTGAACTTTTCAAACGTTTTAGACTTGTGTTTCATTAAGTAAATATACCCATATCTACTTAAGTCATCTGTGAAGGTTAGGAAATAACGATATCCACTGCGTGCTTCAACACTCATTGGACAGCATACATCGGTATTTATTATTTCCAATAAGTCACTTGCCCGCTCCATCGTACCGAAAAACGGGGTTTTAGTCATCTTGCCCATGAGGCATGGTTCGCAGTATCAAATGATTCAACGTCAAGTGATTCCAAAATTCCATCGATATGGAGTTTCTTCATGCGCTTTACACCAATATGACCTAAGCGGCAGTGCCACAAATATGTGGTACTATCAACATTAACTTTGCATCTTTTGGTATCAATATTATGAACATGTGTATCACTATGATTGAGATTCAACAGAAATAAACCATTCACATTAGGTGCATGACCATAAAATATATTATCCATATAAATAGAACAACCATTATTCTCTGACTTAAATGAATAACCGTCTCGCAATAAACACGATCCAGATATAATGTTCATGCTCAACGCAGGCACCAAATAACAATTATTTAGGTTTAAAACTAATCCTGAAGGTAGACGTAGAGGGAGCGTGCCGACGGCGATCACATCGACCACTACGAGGGAAAAGCCTAGTAGTAGCGCTGGAAATACCCATACCAGTAGCGCTGCAGGCAGCACTACTGATAAGGCGCTACAGCTAAGTTTTAGCAGTAGCGCTGTTTCAACCAGCGCTACTGGTAAGTATAGTTAGCAGTAGCGTTGTGGAGAACAGCGCTACTATTAACTATCTATAGCGCTGCTCCACAACAAACGCTGCTGCTAAACCAGCGCTGCTGCTAGACGCCCACCAGCGCTACTGCTAAGATTCCTGCTTTCGCGTATTCATTTCCCTCTACGTATTTGTGCTATATTTGTGCATGCTCTATACAGTAGTTTCACCATATCATAATAAACATACAATATTCTCATCATATCATACACATACAGTAGTCTCGTCATATCATCATCATCATCATCATCCAACACAAATATCATCATCTCGAAAATAGCGATACACAAGTCATGTCTCGAATAAATGCAACAGCATGGTCATGGCACACACACAAGTTTCATCATCTCTATCTAAACCATGATGTAGAAGAGAAGAGCGATCAGTATGAGCAAGAGCGTGACTATGTAGTACTTCTTGAGGCGCCGGTTTCGCTCCCTCTCTTTCCGGAGCGTCCACCTCAAGTAACTATTTTCCGCTTCGGCTCTGCTGTCGAACCCTCTGTGGCTAGCGCCCGGGTACCTGTCCACCTGGGCCTGAGCGTCTGGCCAGTGGTCGTAGACTCCTGGAACCCTCCCAATGAATACGGCGTAGCAGTCCTTCGCCATCTCTGATCTTTGTACCTGCATCATCAGTTGATGAATTCATCGATAATATGCAACATAATGTACTTGAGAAACACGAAGAGACAGAGTTAGCAAAATACAAGCAACCTATAGTAAACATAAATAACGAAGTTCCTCGTACCCAAACTAATTAACTAGAGAGATCTACGCTAGTTCAGGAGGACAGTTTAATTACATCACAGAGTTTCGTCGTGCATAAATTCAAAGTTTTGTCATAGGAAGACAGTAGTGACTAAACAGACACATTGTCATCGTCAATCACTCGTCCATGTCGGCGCTCCAATCTTCATAGTCAGGGAGGAAGCACCCGAGCTTCGTGAAAGGCTTCAGGTCCAGACGCTGAGCGACTAGCAGTGCTCGGACATCATCCCGCGTCATTGGCCCATGGTAGAACATCCCTGTTTGTTCGAGGACCTCCTTCGTGATCACTAGGTATTCGAAATAATGATTTGCTGCCTCGACGGGGTCTTGTTCGGGGTGACCAGAACCCCCGGCTTCCTCGTGGCTAGACATGTTTCCTACGATTAATTAAGTATGCTAGTTTAATTCTAGACCGAATAAAATAAATAATGAAGAAAAGAAAAAGGGCCTATGTTTTGCCGGAATGTTGATTCATTCCCCTTCCGGCAAATCCCGGGCACTCGATATGTCCTAGTTTCTAGCACAAGTCATGCCGAAATTCACGGAAATTTTCGGCATGACCTTTGCTAAAAAGTGGACATATGGAGCGCCTGAAATTTGCCGGAACGGAAATGAATCAACATTCCGGCAAAACATAGGCCACTCGGATATTCTTCGGCAATTGTCCATTGAACCAACATTAATCATATCATATTCAACAATTGTAAATAAAAGATATAATCAACAATAATGGAATATGCAAATGAACATCAATGACATATATCATATAACATCAATCTTGTTTTTTGTTTATATAGCAACAATTACTTTAACCAAGTTTTTGAAAAGAAAAACAATTCTGTTTTTTGTTTATAGCTAAATGCCATAGCTACTGTTTTTTGTTTATAGCTAAATGCTACTATTTTTTGTTTAAAGCTAAATGCTACTGTTTTTTGTTTATAGCTACTAGCTACTAGGGTTCAAATATAAAACAGCTACTGTCCTAATAAAAAAACCTAGCTAAATGCCTAGCTACTATCCAACATAAAACTTCTATGAATTATCTGAATTTTGAAGCACTTCAAATTTTCTGAATTTTCTGTCCTACTTCTAATTTTGCATCTTTTTCCCCAATCTTAAAAAAGCCATGGGTTCAAATTTTATTCTAGCACTAGGGTTCAAATTTTAATCTAGCACTAGGGTTCAAATTCTAATCTAGCACTAGGGTTCTAGGGTTCAAAATTCTGCCTAGGGTTCATACTACTACCTCCTAGGGTTCATATGAGATAGAGAGCAGAGAGAGAGAGAGAGAGAGAGAGAGAGAGAGAGAGGGAAGAGGGGAGGAGGGAGGAGGGAAGAGGGGAGGGGAGAGGCTTACGGGGCGGCGGCGACGATGGTGGAGTAGGGGCTCGGGCGGTGGCGGTGAGATCGATGGCGGACGGTGGTGACGATGGACCGGGCGGCGGTGAAGCAGGGGCTCCGGCTACAGAGGGTGGGCGGCGGGCAATGGCGACGGAGGGCAGGCGGTGGGCGACGGACGGGGCCGACGAGGAAGGGTGCGCGGAGGGCGATGGAGGGCGTGCGGCGTCGGGAGGAGAAGGGGGTTTGGGACGAATGGGGAATTGGGGGGGAGGGGAACCGCGCGGGAGTTAACTCAAAATAGCAGTAGCGCGGATCCAGGACGCGCGCTAGTAGCGCGGGTTACAGACCCGCGCTACTGCTATTCCTTTCTCCTTTTCATTTTTCTATTCCTTTCATTTTTCTTTTTCTTTTGATTTTCTTTTCTCCTTTCTCCTTTTTCTTTTTCTTTTCCGAAAGACGACCGAGCCGAAAACATGCACACACACACACACACACACACACACACACACACACACACACACACACACACACACACACACACACACACACACACACACACACACACACACATATATATATATATATATATATATATATATATATATATATATATATATATGGTGGGAAGAAGGCATACAATGTATATATATTACATCATTAATTTGACCGATAATGATGGTTTCTCAGCTGCGTCGACGACGTTTCACATTGAGCTTCTTTCCTTTCTTGTTCGTTGTCGAATAATTGAGCCCCTCGTTGTGACTTTTCCAGAACCATGGAGTACGATATTTCTTACGTAATGTAGTCTTGATTCTTCTTTTGACGTATGCTTCATCGTCATCGTCATCTTCCCTCATCGGGTTGCCGTATTGGTCGTAGTCTTCCTCGTTGGCGACTCCATCCATTCCAACGATGCTCCTTTTGCCTCTCCTCACGACAACACGGCTGGGATTGGTCGGGTCGGTTATGAAGAAGCATTGTGTCACGTGCTTAGCGTGTACCCATGGCTCAGTTTTGGCAATGACGTTAACGTTCACGGTAGCGCTCTTCGCGTCGGGTATAGACATGGTAGTGAAATACTTGTTTTCTCTTACGACGGCCTTAGCCCATCTGACACGGAACATCGTCGCATCGTGCAGTCCAGCGTAGTCAAGCTCCCAGATCTCTTCGACCCTTCCGTAGAATCTTTTAGTTGTGCCGTTGGCGTCGGTCATGCATTCAATCGTCACCCCTGAGTTCTGGTAATCACTGTTCATGTCTTTGGCCTCCGTGTAGAACGTGTACCCGTTGATATCGTATGCCTGATAGGTCGCGAGGTTGGGCGCGGGGCCATGTGCTAAGGCATATATGAGCAATCCGTCCGCACTGCCCTCTTCTGGGGGATTAGCAAGAACTTGCTCTTTGAACCAACGCAAGAAAGTGGAGTTGTGCTCTGCAGTAACTTCGGCGTCCGTCTTGCGCATCCCCTGATTACGGTACTTTTTTGCGATGGTTTCTTTGTGCAGTGTCACATAATCTTCTACCGCATCTAGGTGTTGTAGCATTACTAAGTTAGCCCTGTCAAAGTCGTTCCGTCGACCCGAGTAGTCCACGTGCAATTCCCTCCGGCCGTTGTTGTGACCTTCTCCTCCGAGCCTCCCATGGTGCTTCTTGACGGGCAAACCAACAACAGGGTCTCCGACGCCTAGATAATTCTCGCAAAAGGAGATGCACTCTTGGGTCAGATACCCCTGGACGATGCTCCCATCGGGACGGGACATGTTACGAATGAATCCTTTGGTGACCCCATTCATCCTCTCGAACGGCATCATGCTGTGAAGGAATGTCGGCCCGAGGTCGATGATGTCGTCCACGATGTGGACACACAGTTGCACCATGACGTCAAAGAACGCGGGCGGGAAGTACATTTCAAGCTCACATAGTATGACAACGATCTCTTCCTGTAGCCTTCGGAGCTGCTTCACACTGATGGACTTTCGAGAGATAACGTCGAAGAAGTTGCAGAGACCAGTAAGCGTGTCACGGACGTGCTTGTCCATTATCCCTCTAATGGCAACCGGGAGTATCTGCGTCATCATCATGTGACAGTCATGAGACTTCATCCCGCTGAACATTTTCTTCTTGGTGTCTAGAAATCTGCTTATCTTCCCACAGTAACCGGAACAGACTTTGATTCCCGTAAGGCACTTGATGAATTGATCGATCTCCTTCGCACTTAAGGTGAAGCAAGAAGGGGGGCAATAATTCTCCTCCTTCTTGTTGGCTTTTCTGCCCCTTTCCCCCGCCTCCGTCTCCGTCTCCGTCTCCTCCGTCGACTTTTTACGGGGCGGCATGTGGAGATCTCCCTTGATCTCCAAATCTTCCAAGTCTTTCCTTGCCCTCGACCCATCCTTGGTCTTCTCCGGCATGTTCATCAGTGTGCCAAGCAAGCTCTCGAGGACATTCTTCGTGATATGCATTTGATCAAGGCAATGAGGCGTGTCGTGATTGGGCCAGTAGTCCAAGTCCCAGAAAACAGACCTTGTTTTCCATACCTTCAGCAGCGGCTCCGGCGCCTTTTTCATCTTTCCCGGCGCGGGGCACTGTTCCCAGTTTTTCAACAGCTCGTTGATTTTGGCGCCGCTCCTCTTACGTGGAGGTCCTCGATGCTCAGCCAAACCATTGAATAGATCTCCACGTTTTCTCCACGGGTCATCCTTCTCGAGCCATCTACGATGCCCCATGTACACGATGTTCCCAGACCCGCCATCTTTCGTTAACGTAAGCTGCTGAGACGTTGTATCATCCATGCACCTTGTGCATCCTCAGTATCCGTGGCACACCTGGCCTGAGACATACCCGTAACTGAGATAGTCGTGCACCGTCGTCATCAGCGCGGCTCTCATATAGAAATAATCTCCTGTGCTGGCGTCCCATGTCTTGACCGGTGATTTCCATAACGTGTGTAGCTCCTCTTTCAGTAGCCCCAGATACAGGTTAATATCATTTCCCGGTTGTTTCGGCCCTTGAATCAGCATGCTCATGTGTATGTACTTTGTCTTCATGCACTTCCATGGGGGGAGGTTGTACATCCATACAAAGACGGGCCATGTGCTGTGGTTGGTGTTCTGGTTTCCAAACAGATTCAGGCCATTGGTACTCGGGCCAAGCACGATGTTCCTTGCATCTGCTGTGAAAAATCGATATTCGGCGTTGAATGCTCTCCAATGGCTAGCATCTGCGAGGTGTCTCAGCTTCGGATCATCTCCATCGTCGGGCTTCTTCCTCTCCGCGTGCCAGCGCATGAGCTTTGCTTCCTTAGGATCTACGAAATACCGCTGCAGACGGGGAGTGATCGGAAAGTACCATACAACTTTCTGAGGAGCTTTCTTTCCGGCCTTCTTGTATCGAGAAGCATTGCACACTAGACAGCTGGTTTTTTCCGCGTGCTCCTCCCGATAAATGATGCAATCGTTGATGCATGCGTGGTATCTAATGTGCGGCAGATCAAGAGGGCAAACGATTTTCTTGGCCTCCTCGACACTAATAGGACACACGTTCCCCGCGGGAAGAACTTTATTATGTAGATGTTTCAAATGCTCATCGAGGCTTGCGTCTGTCCATTTTTTTGGCCTTCGTCTTTAGAAGTTCGAGCGTGAAACTCAAGCGGGTCACCTCGGGATCGCAACCGTCATACAAATGGAGTCTTCGAGTCTACTTCCAGTTGCGCCAGCTTGGCCTCCTCTCTAGAAGCAGCTCTGTCGGTAGTCGTATTCTTGTGAAGCAGGTCTTGAACATGAGGGTCCTGCACAACTGAACTTAGTCGCGTCGAAGACTGCGGCGTGTCCGCCGCCTCTTCTCCGCCATGTCCGGACTCTTCTTCGCCGTGTCCGGAATCTTCTCCGCCGCCATGTCCGGACTCTTCCCTGCCGCCATGTCCGGCGCCATCATCTTCGGGTCGATCGGTCATCTCTTCGTCTAGCCCCATGTCGTTATTGCCTGCCATGTGGACGTCCTCATCATCATCTTCACTTATCCACCGAGTATAGCCATCCATGAAACCATTCATGAGCAGGTGCGCCTTCAAACTGCCACGATTAAAGGGGTCCAAAATGACTCCTTCTTTGCATCTTGTACACAGACATCTAATCCCAGTCCGATTATTTGCATACATGTTCGTCACCGCGGATTGCAAGTATCGCTCCACCTTCCTTCCACTCACCTTCATGACCGACTGCGCGGTATAACAAGCAAAAGGATTATAAACAAAATGCATGCATGCATCAACGTCATACAAAAATTTGGCATGACCTTGCCTAAAAATAGGACATATCGAGTTTGCTCGAAATTCGCCGAAACGGAAATAAATCGACATTTTGGCAAAACATAAGCAACTCAGGGGGCATGTCACTCGCACAAATCCCTTCATATCGCAAACACACATATTCCCATTCTTGAAATGCACAACTTTTTACTCACCTATCTCCCGAGAGAGATCGAGCACGATTAGATGAGGCCTTCGCTACCTATAGGGATCGAAAGTGGATGGCTAGCTAGCTAGATCTAGTTGTTGGGAGGAGCTAGAGATGACTCTAGCTAACTAATGGAGAGGGAGAGAGATGAGCTAGGTAGCTATGAGACAAATCTAGGAGTGGGAAAGGGATATATATGTATGGAAGGAGGGAGAGCCAAATAAATGAGGAAGATAGAGAAAAGAGGCCATTTATGGAGGAGAATTATGGTGGAGGGGGGCATTAATGGGGAGAGAAGAGAGGTAGAAGGAAGAGAGAAGAAGGGCAATAATGGTGGAGAAGTAACTTAGAGAGGGGAGAGGGCAAAGGGGGGGAGGAAGGGGGAGGGGGAGAGGGGGTGGGTGAAAAGGTGGCAGTAGCCACGCCTAGTAGTAGCGCTGTATTTATGCCGGCGCTACTGCTAAGGTGCATAGTAGTAGCGCTTGTTCGGAGCAGTGCTAGTACTAAGTGGGGCACATTAGTAGTAGCGGTTTTGTCAGAGCCGGCGCTACTGATAAAACTTTAGCAGTAGCGCTGTATTTTGGAGGGCGCTACTACTACAGCTAGCGTCGATGGGCACGTTGGGGCCCACTTAGCAGTAGCGCGGCAAGTATTTCCAGCGCTACTGCTAAGGCCTTACTTGTAGCGCTGTCCAAATCCAATGCTACTGCTAATTAGCAGCAGCGCTGCTTATTTTCCCGCGCTACTACTAATGTTCTACCTATAAGCTTTTCCCTAGTAGTGGACCTTGGAGCCATTTCCAACGCACATCGTCACCTCATCCTTAGCTAGTCTCCGTTTATTCCGCAGCTCCTGTTTCGAGTTACAAATATTAGCAACCGAACCAGTATCAAATACCCAGGCGCTACTACGAGCACTAGTAAGGTACACATCAATATCATGTATATCAAATATACCTTTGTTGACGTTGCCAGCCTTCTTATCTGCCAAGTACTTGGGGTAGTTCTGCTTCCAGTGGCCATTCCCCTTGCAATAGAAGCACTCAGTCTCAGGTTTGGGTCCAGCCTTGGGTTTCTTCACTGGAGCGGCAACTGGCTTGCCATTCTTCTTGAAGTTTCCCTTTTTCCCTTGCCTTTCTTCTTGAAACTAGTGGTCTTGTTGACCATCAACACTTGATGCTCCTTCTTGATTTCTACCTCCACGGTTTTAAGCATCGCGAAAAGTCTTCTCCATCCCTTGCATATTATAGTTCATCACGAAGCTCTTGTAGCTTGGTGGCAGTGACTGAAGAACTCTGTCAATCGCCACTTCATCAGGAAGATTAACTCCCAACTAGTTCAAGCGATTGTAGTACCCAGACATCTTGAGTACGTCCTCACTAACGGATCTGTTCTCCTCCATCTTGCAGCTAAAGAAGTTGTCGGAGGTTTCATACCTCTTGACCCGGGCATGAGCCTGAAATATCAATTTCAGCTCCTGGAACATCTCATATGCTCCGTGGTGCTCAAAACGTCTTTGGAGCCCTGGTTCTAAGCCGTAAAGCATGGCGCACTGAACTATCGAGTAGTCATCAGAACATGCCTGCCAGACGTTCACAACATCCACAGACGACGCTGGAGGGGGTGGTGCACCGAGCGGTGCATCAAGGACGTAAGCCTTCTGTGCAGCAGTGAGGATAATCCTCAGATTACGGACCCAGTCCGTATAGTTGCTTCCATCATCTTTCAACTTAGCTTTCTCTAGGAACGCATTAAAATTCAGGGGAGCTACAGCGCGGACCATTGATCTACAACATAAAATTGCAAAGATATTTAGACTATGTTCATGATAATTGGTTCAGTTAATCAAATTACTAGTGAACTCCCACTTAAATCAACATCCCTCAAGTTGTCTAAGTGTTTACATGATCCACATCGACTAACCCATGTCTGATCATCACGTGAGATGGGGTAGTCATCAATGGTGAACATCTCCATGTTGATCATATCTACTATATGACTCATGTTTGACCTTTCGGTCCTCCGTGCTCCGAGGCCATGTCTGTACATGCTAGGCTCGTCAAGTTTAGCCCAAGTATTCCGCATGTGTAAAACTGGCTTACACCCGTTGTATGTGAACGTAGAGTCTATCACACCCGATCATCACGAGGTGCTTCGAAATGATGAACTTTCGCAACGGTGCATACTTGGGGAGAACACCTTTTATCTTGATATTAAGTGAAGGAATCATATTATAATGCTACCATCATCCTAAGCGAAATAAGATGCATAAAAAGATAAACATCACATGCAATCAATATATGTGACATGATATGGCCATTATCATCTCGTGCTTTTGATCTCCATCTCCAAAGCACCGGCATGATCTCCATCATCACCGGCATGACACCATGATCTCCATCATCATGATCTCCATCATCGTGTCGTCACGTGGTTGTCTCCGCCAACTATTGCTTCTACGACTATTGCTAACTCATAGCAATAAAGTAAAGCAATTACATGGCGTTTAATGATTGACACACAGGTCATACAATGAATTAAAGACAACCCTATGGCTCCTGCCAGTTATCGTACTCATCGACATGCAAGTCGTGAACCTATTACAAAGCATGATCATCTCATACATCAACATATATCACATCATGTTTTGGCCATACCACATCACAACATGCCCTGCAAAAACAAGTTAGACGTCCTCTACTTTGTTCTTGCAAATTTTACGTGGCTGCTATGGGCATCAACTAAGAACCATTCTTACCTACGCAAAGCCACAATGGTGATATACAAGTTGCCTTTTAACCTTCTACAAGGACCGCCGTTGTCAAATCCGATTCAACTAAAGTAGGAGAGACAGACACCCGTCAGCCACTTTTATGCAATACAAGTTGCATGTCAGCCAGTGAAACCGGTCTCTTGTGCGAGGACAAGTAAGGTTGGTCCGGGCCGCTTCATCCCACAATACCGCCGAATCAAGAAATAACAAAGGAGGTAAGCAATCTGAACATCAACGCCCACAACTTCTTTGTGTTCTACTCGTGCATATACATCTACGCATAGACCTAGCTCTGAAGCCACTAATGGGAATCGTTGCATGAAAATCAAAAAATTTCCTACGAAACACCCAAGATCTAATCTAGGAGATGCATAGCAACGAGAGGGGAGTGTGTCTTACATACCCTCGTAGACCAAAAAGCGTTAGCGTCGTAACGTGGTTGATGTAGTCGTACCCTTCGCGATCCAATCACGATCCAATCCGATCTAGTACCGAACGGACGGCACCTCCGAGATTAGCACACGTGTGACTCGATGACGTCCTCTCCTTCTTGATCCAGTAAGTAAGGGAGAGGCGGTAGATGAGATTGGAACCAGCCCAACAGCGAGGTGGTGGTGGCAGCGGAATTCCGGCAGGGCTTCGCCAAGCGTGTACCGGAGAGAGATGGGAGGAGTTGGGAGAGGCAACAGGCAAGGGTGGAAGGGTGCTGCCCCCTGCGCCCCTCCCCACTATATATATGGGTGAGGGTGAGGGGGCGCCAGCCCTAGCCCCTCCTCCAAGGGAGGGGGCGGCTGCCCTAGGGGTTGGCTTGCCCCCCAAGCCAGGGGGGCGCCTCCCACCCCTAGGGTTTCCCACCCTTTGGCGCATGGGCCTGGTGGGGGGCTGGTGCGCCTGGCCCAACTAGGCTAGGGCGCCCACCCTACAGCCCATGTGGGTCCCCGGGGCTGGTGGACCCCCCCGGTGGACCCCCGGAACCCCTTCGATGCTTCCGGTACAATACCGATATGCCCCCGAACTTTTCCGGTAGCCAAAACAGGACTTCCCATATATAAATCTTTACCTCCGGACCATTCCGGAGCTCCTCGTGATATCCCAGATCCCATCCGGGACTCCAAACATCCTTCGGACATTCCACTATTAATATATCAATACTACCCTAGTGACATCGAACGTTAAGCGTGCAACCCTACGTGTTCGGGAACTATGTAGACATGACCGAGACACCTCTCCGGTCAATAAGAAATAGCGGGACCTGGATGCCCATATTGTTTCCTACACATTCCATGAAGATCTTTATCGGTTGAACCACGATGTCAAGGATTCAGTTAATCCCGTATGCAATTCCCTTTGTCCGGCGATATGTTACTTGCCCGAGATTCGATCATCGGTATCTCCATACCTAGTTCAATCTCGTTACCGGCAAGTCTCTTTACTCATTTCCATAATACAAGATCCTATGACTAAACTCATTAGTCACATGAAACTTGTTGTGATGTTGTATTACCGAGAGGGCCCAGAGATATCTCTCCATCACACGGAGTGACAAATCCCAGTCTCGATCCATGCAACCCAACAAAGACCTTCGGAGATACCTGTAAAGCACCTTTATGATCACCTAGTAATGAAGTGACATTTGATAGCACACAAGGTATTCCTCCGGTATCCAAGAGTGGCATGATCCCATGGTCTAAGGAACTGATACTTGACATGTAGAAAGCTGTAGCAAATAACTAAACGATCTGATGCTAAGCTTACGGTTGGGTCTGTCCATCACATCATTTTTCTAATGATGTGATCCCGTTATCAAATGACAACTCATGTCTATGGTTAGGAAACCATAACCATCTTTGATCAACGAGCTAGTCTAGTAGAGGCTTACCAGGGACACGCTGTTGTTCATGTATTCACACATGTATTTAAGTTTCCGGTGAATGCAATTCTAGCATGAATAATAAACATTTATCATGAACAAGGAAATATGATAATAACCAATTTATTATTGCCTCTAGGGCATATTTCCAACAGTAGGTCCTGAAAGAACTACTCACACATCATCAAGGAGGCAGCAAGGCTGATGAAGATGGCCTCCCCAATGATTTCCCCCTCCGGCAGAGTACCGGAATAGGGCTCCAGATGGGATCGCTTTAGAATAGAGGCTTGCGGCGGTAATAAAATTGTTTCGGGTCTCGCTCCGAGGGCTTTAGGATTTATGGGAATTTATAGAACTGGAATTAGGTCAAACGTAGCTCCAGGGGGCCCACACGGCCAGGGGGCGTGCCTACCCCCTGGGCGCGCCGGGCGGCCGTGTGGGGCCCTTGTAGCTCCTCTTGACTCCTCCCGAAGCTCCTAGGGTCTCTTATGTTCCAGAAAAAATCGTCAAAAAGTTTCACCGTGTTTGGACTTCTGTATGTATGGTTTTTCTGCAAAACAAAAAACATGCAAAAGATAGGAACTGACACTGAACACTAAATTAATAGGTTAGTCCAGAAAAATAATATAAAATGATATAAAAAGATAATAAAAGTATATAAGAATGATAATATAGCAGCATGAAAGAATCAAAAATTATAGATACGTTGCAGACGTATCAGCATCCCCAAGCTTAATTCCTACTCGTCCTCGACTAGGTGAATGATAAACAAAGAAATTTTTATGTTGAATGCTACCTAACATGTCTTTGATCAAATGATGTAATCTTGGTATGAATATTGGGATACGAATGATTCAAGGCAATAGTCTATCAATTTGACATTAAAACAATAATACATAAACATACAAGCAAACAATTATTGCCTTTCAAAATAAAGATGCTAAAGAACGTTTATCCCGACACACTTCGTCATGATAAGCATGGCATGCTTGGTCTTCCTGGCATAAAAATATCAAATCATGAACAACCCCGGCGCCAAACCAGGCAATTAAATCATACTTTTTCTCGCCTCACCTTTTCAACTTCCACGCAATACTTGAGCATGAGCCATGGACTTAGCACTTTGGATGGCAAAAGAGAATGATGGTGGGGTTTATAAGGGAAGACAAAAAAATATAAGAAAGTCTCACATCAATGAGGCTTGATCGTTAGGCAATGGAGAGGCCTTACAATCGATGTTAATGCGAGGAGTAGGGATTGCCATGCAACGGATGCACTAGAGCTATAAGTGTATGAAAGCTCTCCTAATGCAGCTAAGTGGGTGTGCATCCAACTTGCTTGCTCATGAAGTCCTCGAGCATTTGAGGAAGCTCGTCATCGGAATATACAAGCCAAGTTCTATAATGTAAAGATCCCACTAGCATAATCATCAAGTATATGAAGACTCTCTATATGAAATACATGGAACTAGTTTAAAGCACATGTGTGGAAAAAGGATAAGTAGTGTGCCCCCTCTCTCTTTTTCTCTCATTCCCTTTTTTTCTTTCTTTTCTCCTTTTTTTTTCTCCCTTTTTTTGTGAGCTCTTTATGGCCTTTTTTTTAATGGCCTCACGGACCTCATCCCCTCTTTTTCGAGGACTCATAAGTCTCCTCCAATTCATATCCTCACGGGTAGGGGCACACTCTAATAATGATGATCGTCACACTTTATTTTACTTACAACTCATAAACTGAAAATGATGACTAAATATGAATGCCTCTGGCAGTGTACCAGGATGTGCAATGATCTAGCGTAACATGTATGATAGTGATGAACGGTGGCTTTGCCACGAATATCATGTCAGCTCTATATGATCATGCAAAGCATAATGACAATGAATGCTCAAGTCATAAATAGTAACAATGGAAGTTGCATGGCAATATATCTCGGAATGGATATGGAAATGCCATAATAGGTAGGTATGGTGGCTGTTTTGAGGAAGATATAATGAGGCTTATGTGTGAGAGAGCGTATCATCCCACGGGGTTTGGATGCACCGGCGAAGTTTGCGCCATGTCTCGAGGTGAGAGTGGGCAATGCACGGTACCGAAGAGACTAGCAAAATATAGATAGGTGGAAGTGCTTATAGTGCAAAACACTCACATTAGTCATAAAGAACTCAAGTACTTATTGCAAAAGTTTTAGTAGCCCTCGAAGCAAAGCATAACTCGCATGCCCCTAGGGGGGAGGTTGGTAGGAGTTAACCATCGCGCGCCCCCGATCCGAACACACAAAGGACGTCAATCAAAGATAAATCATACTCCGACTTCATCGCTAATGCCAGCGGCCACCACTTTCATGCATAAAGACTCACAAACCCTAACACCAATATTAATAATTAACTTTAATCATTCACGAACATCCTCACATATTACTACCTCAATATCGCAAACTATTGCAAGGAATCAAACTTATCATATTCAATGATCTACAAATCCATGCTAGTTTTTATTATTCCACTGTTATATACCCATTATTTTTGGACCAACCATATAATTCATGCAAATTGCCACTTCCTATTCAACTCTCAAACAGATTTAAGTGAAGCAAGAGAGTGCAAATAATTTCTACAAAACATATCACCATGCTCAATCAAATATAAGTGAAGTGCAAGAGCAATTGCCTCAGGTCAAATAGATATAAGTAAAGAACAAATGAGCATTCTATAAATGAAAGATGAATGTGTGTCTCTCATAATAGGTGTGATTAGGAAACAATGATTGTGCAAACAAGCAAACAAAACTAAACAAAACAAATGACGCTCCAAGCAAAACACATATCATGTGAAGAATAAAAATATAGCTCCAAGTGAGATGTACCGATAGTTTTGAAGACGAAAGAGGGGATGCCATCCGGGGCATCCCCAATCTTAGATGCTTGAGTCTTCCTTAGATATTACCTTGGGGTGCCTTGGGCATCCCCAAGCTTAGGCTCTTGCCGCTCCTTATTCTTCTCATATCTTCATCTCACCCAAAACTTGAAAACTTCATTCACACAAAACTTAACGGAACTTGTGAGATGAGATAGTATAATAAAAATAAATCATTCACTCATGTACTGTCAAGACAAGATTCATAAATATTCCCAAATGATTTCTACTGTATTCTATTGTTTCCACAATTTATATCCCCCAATATAAACCATAGAAACTCCAAAACAAGCAAACTAATAAACCGAAACAGAATCTGTCAAAAACAGAATAGTACATAAAGATGCATTTAAATATCATACTTCTGCAACTCCAAAAATTCTTAAAAATTAGGACAACACAGACAATTACAATGCAATACTGTGTAAAATTTTGAGAAATTGATCACGTTCCAGTAAAGATAAACAATTCAATTACTGGGCACAACAGTTTCTGTATCTGCACAGAATCAAATCAACAAGCATTCACATCATCCCAAAGGTTCTACTTGGCACAAAAAGCAAAATAAAAGATACAAACACAATTACCACAGTAGCAATAATCATGTTGACTCAAAAAAACAGAAAGGAAAAATAAAAGATAACTATTGGGTTGCCTCCCAACAAGCGCTATTGTTTAGTGCCCCTTGCTAGGCATAATGCAATCTATCAAGTTTTATCATTCTTCAACTCCTCTATAAGGCAACTTGATCTCTTAGGAGGATTAGCAAGCATCCTATTAGTCATAACACTCCTAGGCACAAAGTTCAAGAAACGAGTGTCAAAGATAGGTTCCCTTTTTATATTTATAAAGCTAGAGTGGACACTTATCATTTTTAATTCTCCTCTTTCTTTACTAGGTGAAGCACCCGTATTCAATTTAGGAACCTTAGGCACATAAGTGAGTTTCAGATTTTTATTTGTAGAAGATTCCTCACTAGTTTTTATGAAAGAAAAAGCCGAACCCAACACATTTATGACTTCTTCCAATTTATCAATTCTAGTGGGACTTTGTTCAACTTTATCGATAATAGATTCTTTCTCCTTCAAAGATTTCAAAGCAATGCCTACCGATGAACCTAGTTTATTCATATGATCATGCATCTTTTTACCCAATTCCTCTAGTTGGGGACTAGTAGACATTTTATTTTCAATAATATCCAATCTTTGCATAAGATGTTCCAATGTTACTTCTGATTCATTAATCCTATATACCTAAGAAGTTAATCCCCACTATAGTATTTATCTTAACATGCAGCCTATCCACATCAGCAAGTCAGCCAAGTCAGCGTTTAACTACTAGCTTACAAGAGGGACTGACTACGGATTGACCAGCACAGGGAACGGCCATGTCAGCGTTCAGTTACCAGACCACAGGCTCACCGCCGCTGCATAGGGACGTATCTCTCCCTCGATTCAACTGGCCGAGTTATTTCTCCCGAAAGAAAGGCCCAGACTTTCCCGGATCCATCTTTCCGCCCAATCTTTCCCACATCGTGCCTTCCGTTACTAGCGTACAGAACGGACCAAACGCATGACGTTCCATTACCAGACTCATCAGTTTCCAACCGTACAGCATGAACTCTTTCATCCCTTCAAAAAATAAACGATCGACCCCTCTCCCGCAGAAAAATTCACCAATCTTTTCGCCTGTCTACGGTAGGGTGTGGTAGCTAGGTGCCGATCTGTGCTCCTCCGGCACCACGTATGGATCACCTCCATCCATGTCTCTCTGGGATTCAATCAGGCTACGTTCCATTGCTGGTGTGGTGCCCTGCGTCGTTATCGAGACGGCGGCCGCGATGTAATATACCTCCCCTCCCGTCCCCTCCCATCTACGTCTCCGTGCCCGCCAAGGTAGTTTCGGCACCGCTGGGAGGTTTGGTTCCTTTCCACCGTAACCGGACCGGCCACTGGGTCCGAAGCTGCCTTCCTTTTTGGCCTGCAAGGAACGCGTTGGTGGCGATGCCGAGCAGGGCCTGAGTCATGGAGTGGACGACTTTATTTTTGTCCTGGAAGGATCGGACAGGCCTTCGGTTTACAGCGGCAGCTCAGAGGAGCGTTCGATCCAGCTCCTCCGGTGAGCGTTGAATGGGGTGCCGCCCCGGTTGATTCCGAAACAAGCTTCTACGGCAGCTCCTGCAGCTGGGGAGGAAACCGTCCAGTGTAATCCTCCGCTAATGCCCTACTGTTTTACCGCCACAATATCCTGCAGATGATTTGTTGATATTTATTTTCTTCTGTTCGATCATCTGAATGCTTATGCTGAGATTGGGTTGTTTATAGACATGCATCTTTTTTTCGGATAGTTTGTCGCCAGGCATCACTTACAGATATAGTTGAATGACAACAGGACCATCATTAACTATCAACTGACATTAACTAGGACTATCTAGCCATCAAAGTATGACGATCATCATTAACTAGGACCATCAACTGACATGCCCGTTAGTTAGACCACGGCGACTTGATCCCTTCACTCCTAGCAAGCCTAGCAAGACATTCTAATTACGATTGATGTCTATGATAGTATTCCCATTTCTTCAAGAATTTTTAATTCAATTATCTAATGAGATGCATATGCCTGCACCAGTTTGCACGGCCCTACACAATCCACCTCTAGCAAGATGGGCAAGGTACTACTTTTCTTTCATGGTTTATCTCCTATGGGTCTAGCTGGACGTAGCTAATATTGAGTTTGCCTAAATAAATGTCAAGGTGCAGGATGTTTTGTACGACCCCATCAAAGATTAGAAAAGAACTATATTTTTTTCGTCAGGGGAGAATTTCTTCCTCAGTTTTGCAAAATATATGTAAAATATTAAACTTGTGTTGGTCTTAGTTATGTTTTTGACTGATGCAATATTTAGTAATCCCATTCAAAGAACTATTTTAATTTCCCCTATAAAAACATTGTATTTAATTTAGTGGATACGGATGGATGCAGTTTGGCATCGAGTAGATGTGTTCCTGTTTTCGGTGTTGTCAAATGTCTTTAGAATTGGCTAATTTTAACATGGTTCCTTTTACCTCCTCTTTTCACATGGGAGGTAAGAGTATATTCCTACCTCTTATGTGAAGAGGAGGTAAGAGGACTGGTGTTAAAATTGCTCTTTAGAATTTTAGTTATTCACCTTAATTAACTCTTATCTATCTCCTTGGAGGTCTATGTGTGATAGCTCCCGGCGCCTGCCGCAAATAACAACATAAACATTAATCTTTCTCCAGGATGCAATGTGGTGGACCAAATAATATTCTACCCCACTCATCAGCTTATTCATCAAGGGAGACTCGGAAGAAGTACATGGAGGCTACTGCAAACATGAAGAATACTACGAGGATCATCCGTTCAGGTTCAGCAAATACATCTTCGAGTACATTAAGAAAGTCCATGCAAAAAAAAGTACATTAAGAAAGGAACCCCACATGTACAAATAGTTCTCAACGAAGAAGACCTCCACCCTGGCAACTACAAATAAATTTAAGGACATATTATGCTTTCTTTATATTCAACAAATACTTATCACTATACATATGTATTTTCCAATTTCAGTTATCATATATTGATTCAAACATCCGTATTCTATACAACCAAATATCATCCGAATGTATTTCAACCAATTCCCGCCGCAACGCGCGGGGTATTATCTAGTTTTAATAGGTGGTGATCCCACTAAATATCCCATAGCATTAAAAGCATCCAAAGGGTGACTACTCAAGAAATTTCCTCCAGTAATAGTATCAAGCACAAATCTATACCAAGTAGTGACACCAACATAAAAATTCTGAGAAGAATAGCGGTGGATTGCTTATGAGTAGATCTATTTTGACCATCGCAAATCCTATACCAAGCATCTTTCAAACTTTCTCCACCCCTTTGTTTAAAATTGAGTACTTCTAACTCGGGCTTAGAAACGACAAGTGAAGAGCTAGCCATGATAGCAACACAAGAAATTTTTTTTTTGGTATTTTGAAATTTTTGGCAAACAAAGAAGAAGGCAAATAAAAAGGCAAAAGGCAAAAGGCAACTAAACAAGAAAATAAAAACAAGCAAAGATAAAGTATTTGTGCGAAGGCACCTGATTTGGTAGATGATGACTCTCCAGCAATGGCGCCAGAAATTCTTCTGCTACTCACGATAGAGTTGTTCGATTTCCCCGAAGATGAAGGGTGATGTAGCACAGCAGCATAAAGTATTTCCCTCAGTTAAGAACCAAGGTTTATCGAACCAGAAGGAGTCACCAACTAACAACGTTAGCAGTACCTGCAAACAAAGAAATAATTTGCTTGGACCCAACAAAGGCAAGGGGGTCGTCACTCCCTTTGTTCTTGCAAGTTACAAGATTAAAACTGATAGTGATAGGTAAAGTGCAAGAAAGTAAAAGAAAATAAAAGAGCAATTTTTAGGAGTTTTAGTATTGATGGAAAATAGACCCGGGGGCCATAGGTTCACTAGAGGCATCTCTCTCAAAGTATTAAGTTCATGACAAACAGAGTAATGCAATAAGCATGATGACATAATGTAGACAGAAAAAGATAAATCAATATGACCAAACCTCGTCGTTTTATTCTTAGTAGCAACAATACAATACGTGCCTTTGCCCCTCCTGTCACAGGGCAAGATCACCGTAAGATTGAACCTACTACAAAGCACCTCTCCCACTGAAGATAGATCAATCAAACTTGGCCAAAGTAGACGGATAGATCGGAGAGAAATACAAAGCTATAAAATTACGCAGCAAAAGAACCTCAAGAGACTCATATAAATTCAATGAATAATCTAATCATAAACCCACAATTCATCGGATCCCAACAAACAGACCGCAAAAGATTACATCGGATGGATCTTAGAGAAGATCATTGTATTGAAGATCAAGAGAGAGAGAGAGATCAAGAGAGAGAGAGAGAGAGAGAGAGAGAGAGAGAGAGAGAGAGAGAGAGCCATCTAGCTACTGCTATGGACCCGTATGTCCTGAAAGAACTACTCACACATCATCATGGAGGCAGCAAGGTTGATGAAAATGGCCTCCCCAATGATTTCCCCCTCCGGCAGAGTACCGGAACAGGGCTCCAGATGGGATCGCTTCGGAATAGAGGCTTGCGGTGGCGATAAAATTGTTTCGGGTCTCGCTCCAAGGGTTTTAGGATTTATGGGAATTTATAGGACTGGAATTAGGTCAAACGGAACTCCAAGGGGCCCACACGGCCAGGGCGCGCGCCTACCCCCGGGCGCGCCGGGCGGCCGTGTGGGTCCCTCGTAGCTCCTCTAGACTCCTCCCGAAGATTCTAGGGTCTTTTATGTTCTAGAAAAAATCATCAAAAAGTTTCATTGTGTATGGACTTCTGTAGGTATGGTTTTTCTGCGAAACAAAAAACAGGAACTGGCACTGGGTACTAAATTAATAGGTTAGTCCAGAAAAATAATATAAAATGATATAAAAAGATAATAAAAGTATATAAGAATGATAATATAGCAGCATGAAACAATCAAAAATTATAGATACGTTGGAGACGTATCAGTATACCGTGGAAATTCCTTCTCCGGATGAGTTCAGGCATTTACGTGTTTTGGACTTTGAGCTTTACCGCCAAGTGGAAAACCTCCATCTTGCAAATATTGGAAGGTTGTTTCAGTTGAGGCACCTGAACCTGAGTGGGACGGAAGTAAGTGAGCTCGCTGAAGAAATAGTCCGTCTACGTTGCTTAGAGTTGCTGGACATAAGAGGCACCAAAGTATGTGAATTACCAACAACTGTTGTTAATCTCAAGAGATTTGTGGATCTGCTTATTGACACTAGGGTTAAGTTTCCTGATGGAATTGCGAAAATGCAAGCACTGGAGATGTTGGAACATGTTGGAGTTTTCAGGCAACCATTTAATTTTCTGCAAGAACTTGGGGAACTGCGGAATATGAGGAAGCTAGTCCTCATTTTTAAAGATAATTCTATGAAGAGCGTAAACAGAATGGGAGACAAAAAGTGCAGTAAAGCTATTGCCTCGTCTCTTCGCAAACTAGAGAACCTTCGTTCTCTAACAACTGTTCATGAGGACAGCTTGTTACAACAGGGACCTGTGTGCCCTCTTCCACGTAGTGGTGGTCCGCTCGGCTCGAGCTTGGTGCTCCGGCGAGCCCCAGAGTAGAGCTCGACTCAAGCGTTGCTTTGGCTCGATTGAGCCAGCTCGCAAGTCCGGTGACTGCAGTCAGTGTCATGTAGCAAGGGAGGACTCAGAGGAGCAAGGCGAGGTGGAGGATGGGCAATTGGTGGGTGTGGGCGGCGGGTGTGGCCATGGCAGAGAAGGGCGTCGGACGAGGGTCATGGTCATGGGCGATGCCAGGCGAGACAAGGTTGGCAGCGGCGATGCGTGGGCGGGGAAGAATCGCCCCCACCCCTAGCGGCAGTTGACACGGAGCGGCCTGCGGGTGGACCGGTGGAGAGCGTAGCCGGTGTGGCCATCGCGGCGCAGTGGCGCCAAACCAGCCAAAATATATATTTTTCTAACGGAACCGCTACATAGCGGTGAAGCATCAACCATCCAGTGTTTGCTTTGAGATTCGTGGCACCTTTACATGTATTCACTAGTAAATCATTTGTTATGCAATACAAGGAGTGGAGAAGAAAACACAACTGCAGCATGTCAGTTTCATGTCAGAAAGGACTGTTGCATGCATTCTCTCTCTCCCACGTAAAAGACTTGCATTTCTTTTCCTTGTATCATTTTAAACAATTGATAACTTTTGAACCAAATTTTCATTTTTGAAACTTTTTATATATTTGAATTCAGTGCGATTAGACCTTTCAAACAAGACCGATCTTGGATTTAGTTTGAATAGTTTAAATTTTATAGTTTCATATTTCAATTCTAATTATATTTCATAAATATCAGTTTCACAAACTACAATAAGCAACTTGACGAACATAATCAATTTCACACATTGGAACAAACCATTTCACATATTTGAAATAGTCTGTTTCAAATATTTTCACACGCTGAAATAAGCCGTCTGACAAACACATAGAAATATGTTTCATATATTTGAAAAATAACAGTTCCATATATTTGAAATAATCAGTTTCACACATTAAACAATCCATTTCACATATCCGAAATAACCCGTTTCACATATTTCGAAAAATGGACTTAAATTATTTCATGAAACTCCTGGCGGATGGATTTCACTAGTGCTAGTAGTTATCTTTGAAATGACTTTCATAAAACATAAGATTGTTTCGCTTTGAAAAGATATTTCATATATTTGAAATAATCAGTTTCACACATGAAACAATCCATTTCACATATCCTAAATAACCAGTTTCACATATATATTTAAAAAAATAGACCTAAATTGTTGGATAAAACTAACTTCACTTATTTCAGAATATAATTTCACTCATTTCAAAAAACTGATGTCAATCATTAAGAGACCGATTTCACCCGCTTTGCCAAAAAACTTGATTTCAGTCGTTTCGAATAACTGACTTCAATTATAAAAAAAAACGATTTCAACTATTTCCAAAAACAATTTCACTCGCTTCATATGTTTGAAATAATCAGTTTCACATGTTTGAAATAACTAGTTTCAAAATTTTGAAATAACAAGTTTCACATATTTCACACCGAAATATGTGTCATGTGTATGAAAAAAAAGATTACACTCATTTCAAAAAATTGGTTTCACTTATTTCAGAAAACTTATTTCACTCATTTCAGAAAACACATTACACTCTCTCTATTGAAATAACATATTTCACTCGTTTTCACACAATATATTTCACTTATTTGAAACGTTGAAAATTACACGTGTTTGAAATGTATCCAAGATTGATATTGTTGTTGATATTGTTGTAAAGGTCTTGGCGCCAGGAGATCAAATATATATAATATTTCACATACGTAATTTTTGTTTTTAGGATATGAACCATCTAAATTGTCAAAAGGAAATTAAAAGTGATGGATTTTAAGAGGGAGAGAGAAGAGATAATGTCAGATACATGCATGTGTCTAGTCTGTACATTGAGCAGGAAAGGAGAAAAAGAGGGCCATGCATGCGTCCTTTACCTGTACATGGTGGGACCAAGAGTAAAGAAATACACACACACAAACTCAGAAAATGAATTGAATACATTAGAGAGAGTAGTTGATGCAGGCAGAGCACTACTTTTACAGGAGCTGGGCATGTGCTAGTTGGGAACATCGACAGTAGTAGTAGGAGCCTTTGGTTTTTTTTTCTTTACTTCTTTTGGTCAGTGTACTACTCCACCTGTACTACTTTCTCCCTTCCTCTAGAAAGTCCTGTGTGGCCAGCGCATGTAGAAAAGAGGCTATCCACTGGAGGGATGGCAGAACACCCCGTGTAAGAAATATCCCCAGGAAATAAAGAGCCTATGAGCAGCAGCGCTGCTAGTTCTTCCCCTTCCTGTTCTTGGTGTTTGCCTCTTGATTTCTATTGATCTCCCAACTGCTTGTAGTGGACTCCCCTGCTTCAATTTCCCTGCATCAGTTGGTATTCAGAGCGGAGGTTCGAGTCCATGGTCGGGGGTCGGAGAAATCGGAGCCGAGCTGGCCGGCCGACGGCGGCTCGGGTTGATGCCGCGGAGCTGGACGAGGAGTCCGGGGACGGGGCTCACCCAAGGTACCGGCACCTACAGGACATCGATGCCGATCTGATGGGTCAGAATCAGGAGTTGAGATGTCAAGTTCAGACCCTTGTGCAGCAGATGGGGGCTATACAGGTGCAGATGGCCCAAATCGCTGCGGATGTGCGACGGAGGGATGTGCCAGAAGACCAGGGAAGCGAGGATGCTTCGTACAGCAGCGACAGCTCTCCGGTAAGCTCCCTGAGGTGTCCTGAAGTCAACCCTTTTCATGCAAGACACCAACATCACCGGAAGCACGCTTCTGCTGAACGTGGGCGCAGCGGACGGCGTTGCTTCAGAGTTAATTTACCGGAGTTTTCAGGAGGTCTCTCTGCTTAAGATTTTGTGGACTGGCTTGATGAAGTAGAGCGCATCTTCGAGTATGCAGAGGTTCCTGCTGAGGAACGTGTTCCTGCAGTTGCAATGCGGCTGAAGGGACGTGCTTCAGTGTGGTGGAAGAATTTGGAGCAGAGTCGTAAGGTCCGTGGCAAGAGAAGGATCGATTCCTGGCCTGCAATGAAAGAGAAAATGCAGAGAGAATTCCTCCCTTTTAATTATGAGGAAACTTTGTTCAGGCAACTCCAAAACTTACGGCAAGGCAATAGGAGCGTAGAAGAATATACAGATGAATTTTATCAGCTAGTCTCACGCAATAATTTAAGTGATTTAAGGAGTCAGCTGGTGGCTAGATACATTGGAGGCTAGCGTCAGTCTATCCAAGATGTGCTTACTTTACATGTAAATTTTTCTGTATCAGAGGCATATCAGCGAGCCGTCGCCATTGAGAAGCAGCAACAAAGATCATTACGTGCTAGTGGTGGCTTCACCCGGGTGCGACCTACTACCACAACACCATCAAGGGCAGTTGCAGATAGCAACAAGGCAAGGGAGACGAGAGCCGCACCCACACCAAAAGGGGTTGCAGATTTGCCTAAGTCTTCAACATCCAAGAATGCTAATTGTTTTAAGTGTGGATCTTCTGAACATCTAAGGAAGGATTGCCCAAAGAACTACAGTCGCGAGGGAAAGGGATTGATGGCAGAATTAGACGAGGAGCCTGAGCAGCGAGGTGACCCTGTATATGATGACTCTGAAGGTGATGAAGAAGTTGAATTAGATGGGGATACAGGCGAGATGCTAGTGATGGAGCGTGCCCTGATAACACCACCCAAGAAAGATGAATACTGGCGAAGGCAAAGCTTGTTTCATACTCGCTGTACTATAGGAGGCAAAGTATGCCATGTTATCATCGATAATGGCAGTTGGGAGAACACAATTTCTGAGGAAGCGGTAAACAAGCTTGGGCTGCAGAAGGTGAAACACCCTCATCCATACAACATGAGGTGGTTCAAGTCAGACAAGGTGTCAAAGGTACAATTCAGATGTCTAGTTTCCTTCTCTATTGGCAATAAATTTCATGATGAGGTAGAATGTGATGTGGTTGATATGGATGTGAGCCATCTCATCTTGGGAAGACCATGGCAGTATGACCGCCATGCTGTACATGATGGCCGCAAACACACATACACTATTGTGAAGGATGGCCACAAATTTGTGCTAAAACCAGTGAATATGGATGAGCTGGTTAAAGCAGAGGGTGGAAAAGCATCACGTACCACCAATCTGACATCCCGCAAGCAATTTATGCATGATGCCAAAGAAGGTGGTGTGTATTTGTTGTTGATTGCAGAACAAAAGGGTGAAGTCTCCATACCAAAGGAAGCACAAGAACTATTGAAGGAATTTTTTGATGTTTTCCCAAAAGAACTTCCTTCAACACTACCTCCGTTGCGGAATATTCAACATCATATTGACTTAATACCGGGAGCTAGTTTGCCAAACCGTCCTGCATACAAAATGAATCCAAAAGAATATGAGGAATTAAATCAGCAGGTGCAGGAATTATTGGACAAAGGTTTTATCCAGCCTAGTCTGAGCCCATGTGCAGTTCATGTACTACTAACACCAAAAAAGATGGTTCATGGCGCATGTGTACTGATTCTCGAGCAATCAACAAAATTACAATTAAGTATCATTTTCCTATTCCCCGTTTGGAAGATATGTTAGATAATCTGGCAGGAGCTGTGGTATTCTCTAAGATTGATTTAAAGAGTGGCTACCATCAGGTGAGAATTCGTCCAGGAGATGAATGGAAGACTGCCTTCAAGACAAGAGATGGTCTATATGAGTGGTTGGTAATGCCTTTTGGACTTTCTAATGCTCCTAGCACATTTATGAGGCTGATGAACCATGTTCTACAACCTTTTATTGGGAGGTTTGTTGTGGTATATTTTGATGATATCCTAATTTATAGTAGAAGCCTGGAGCAGCACCTACAACATTTGAAGGAAGTGCTACTTGTCCTAAGCATGAGCAGTTGTATGCTAATCCAAGGAAATGTGAGTTGTTGGTTTCTTCTGTTAACTTCCTAGGCTTTATAGTGTCTGAGAAAGGACTGCAGGTAGATCCTAGCAAGGTGGAGACTATTCTCAGTTGGCCAACTCCATGTTCTCTCACAGAAGCTCGTAGCTTCCATGGGCTAGCGTCCTTCTATAGGAGGTTCATACGTAATTTTAGCACCATCATGGCACCATTTACAGATTGCATGAAACGTAATGGAGCATTTGCATTAACAAGAGATGCACAATCAACTTTTGAGGAAATCAAGGCCAAGATTGCATCAGCAGATTGTTTAGCACTACCAGATTTTAACAAACTATTTGAGGTGGAGTGTGATGCTTCAGGATCAGGAATTGGGGCTGTTCTTAGTCAGGAATCACACCCTGTGGCTTTCTTCAGTGAGAAATTAACAGGTGCACAGTTACGCTATTCAACTTATGAGACTGAGTTATATGCAGTGGTTAGAACATTGCAACATTGGAGGCATTATCTACTGCATCAAGAGTTTGTTCTATACAGCGATCATGAAGCATTGAAATATATCCGTAGTCAGGCTAATCTGAATAGGAAACAAGCTCGCTGGGCAAGTTTTCTGGAGGAATATAATTTTGTGCTGAAACACAAGTCTGGAATACAGAATAGAGTAGCAGATGCACTGAGCCGTAAAGCTCAATGTCTCGGCATGTTGAAGGTTATGATTGTTGGATTTGACAATATTCCCGACCTCTATCCTACTGATCCTTATTTTAGCAAAATTTATGAAGCTGCCCAAAACAAGAAATCAGTGGAATACACTATGCATGAAGGATTTCTTTTTAAGGGGGTTCGGCTTTGTATTCCTGAGAGCTTTGTTAGAGATTTGATCATCAAGGAAATTCATAGTGAAGGCCATCGTGGGAGGGACAAGTCCGTTCAGTTACTTCTGCGGCAATATTTCTGGCCTCATGCTCGAAGGGATATGGAAAGATTTGTGGAAAGATGCCACATATGTCAAGTTTCAAAAGGAACAGCTACAAATGCAGGTTTGTACATGCCATTACCTGTTCCAGTTGCACCATGGATGGATGTGAGTATGGACTTTGTTCTGGGACTTCCACGAACACAACGCCGAGTAGATTCTATCTTTGTTGTGGTTGACCGATTCAGTAAAATGGCACACTTCATAGCCTGCAGGAAAACATCTGATGCAAGTCAAATCTCAGTTTTGTTCTTCCGAGAAGTGGTGCGCTTGCATGGTATACCAAGGAGCATTACCTCTGATCGAGACACCAAATTCATGTCTCACTTTTGGCGGTCTTTGTGGAGGCAAATGGGAACTAGTTTGAATTTCAGCAGTGCCTATCATCCTCAAACAGACGGTCAGACTGAAGTGGTTAATAGAAGCTTGGGAAAATTGCTAAGAGCTCTAGTAGGTGATAAACCAAAGCAGTGGGACGCAATACTACCTCATGCTGAATTTGCCTTCAATCGAACACCAAACTGTTCTACTGGATTATGCCCTTTTGAGATAATCTATGGTAGAATCCCTAATGGAGTGCTAGAACTAGCACCAATACCTGATGTTGGGAAGAAAAGTTGTAAAGTAGAGAATATGGCAGAAGAGATCAGCTCGATTCATAAACTTGTGCAGCAGCGAATTCAAGAGAGCAATGCTAAATACAAGTCTGCAGCTGATCAACAACGTCGTCGTCTTGTGTTTGATGAAGGAGATTTAGTATGGGCGGTGCTCACTAAGGATCGCTTTCCTGCTGGCGAATACAACAAGTTAAGCCAAAAGAAGATAGGACCATGCAGGATACAAAAAAGGATTAATGACAATGCTTACAAACTGGAGCTACCTAGCCATTTGAGGACTTCTGATGTGTTCAATGTGAAGCATCTTCAACCATATTTTGAAGCCCAGGGATCTAAATCTCTGAACTCGTGGACGAGTTCTTCCCTGCCTGGGGAGGATGATGCAGGCAGAGCACTACTTTTACAGGAGCTGGGCATGTGCTAGTTGGGAACATCGACAATAGTAGTAGGAGCCTTTGGTTTTTTTTTCTTTACTACTACTCCACCTGTACTACTTTCTCCCTTCCTCTAGAAAGTCCTGTGTGGCCAGCGCATGTAGAAAAGAGGCTATCCACTGGAGGGAGGGCAGAACACCCCGTGTAAGAAATATCCCTAGGAAATAAAGAGCCTATGAGCAGCAGCGCTGCTAGTTCTTCCCCTTCCTGTTCTTGGTGTTTGCCTCTTGATTTCTATTGATCTCCCAACTGCTTGTAGTGGACTCCCCTGCTTCAATTTCCACGCATCAGTAGTGTACTTTGCAAGATGGCAGACTGTGATTGGATGGTGAACCTAAGCTAGGTAACGTTGCCACTAAAAAAGACATTCTCTACTACTATTAAAAGAGCAAACATTATCTTCTCTAAACGCACCCCGCCTAACATACACACAACAACACACGACAATTAGAACCTCAGGATTAGGCCGACTCATTTAGATCTAACCGTCAACATAACAACTAACCTTCACTGAAAGTACGTTTAGCAATTTAAGAGGGCAGACGAAAACTCTTCATCCGCACCTGCACCAGCATTTGTTCAGCAATAAGGGGAAAAAAGGCACAATATATACGGCAAACAAACCGTCCGCTCCGCACGAGCGAGAGGGGCTGGGCAGTGGCGGCTTCGTCGCGCAACGGATCACGGGCAGCGGCGGGAGCCAGCCGATGGCTGCCGGTCAAGCCGACCGGGTCGGCGGCGCATCTTTGGGAGAGGAGGACAGGGGAGGACAGGGGAGGAGAAGGAGAGGCCTGACGAAGGCTGAGGAGGTGCTCGCCGGCGAGCGGGCTCCGGCGGCCGCCTGGCGCGCGGAGTTGGATCGGGGCGCTAGGGTTTCCCCGCCGCCGCCCTACAGCAGTCAGGGATTGATGGGGAGATAGCAGTCCGGCGGCGACGGCAACCGCAGTGGCTCGGATTACAGTTATGCGACGACGACGGCTCGAGAGCGGCGAGTGGCCGATTCCATCTCCTCGCTAGCCCGGCGCCCTCACAGGTTCAAGATCTGGCGCCCTCTTCTCCTCGAGCCCGGTTAATTGATTCTTCATGAAGATACGCACGTACACAAGAAGCAAACACACAGGCAACTGGATGGATTTTTCTTTGAGGAGCACACGCACATATGGAAACTGCAAGCCGCCGGATGAATCTTTGTAAGTAATCTCTTTTCCGTACCCCTTCTTATATTTACAGAAAATTCAAGTGTGGTACACATATGAGTACGCTCTGCTTCCCTCTGTTGGACACATGTGATCTGTACAAGTGATCATTTATTATAGCTGATTATTAAGAATCAAGAGCCACTGCATTCTTGAATATTGGGACTGTCTTAATTGGTTCAGGTTACACTTGATAAATGCAATTTACTTTTTCGTTCCATCTGACAATTCAGTTGTATTATTGATTTTGACAGTTTTCAGGAATTTTAAGCCGTCTTTGGATTTTAGCTTCCTTAATCATTCTGAATTATTTAATGTTAGTATGAGGTACATGTGTTCCCAAGATTAAACATGAGAAATGTGTAGTTGACCACTTGGTTCTGTGTGATTTCTTTAGTAGATGCAGTGACAACCACCATTGTTCATAATCTATTCTAAAGATAGATAATTAACAGTGCAACATCTTTGTTGGTTCAATCAAATAGATCAGCCGGGACAGTTCTTACTAACATTTAAGCCAGCTTCAATTTTTAGCCTGCTCGATCATTTTGGAATATTTAGTTTCAGTTTTGGGTGCATGTCTTTAATAGAAAAACAAACTGATTTTAGGTGCTAAAATAAACACTAAACGCTACTTCCTCATGGCTATTATGTGTAGAAAGACGATCCCGGTGGAGGAGATCCCGACTATCGATGTGAAGCCGGGGTGGAAGAAGGGCACGAATATACCTTCCTAGAAGGAAGGATCTGATTTTTCCGGTGTAGTTATGTGTTTCAAAAAGTTATTGGGATGTAATTTTTATATTAACACTATAGTCTATGAAGTTACATTTCTAGATATTTCACTTTTCGCATAAGTTGAGGCACCATTTTATTTTAAAATATTTTCTGAAGTAAAATTTGTGAATAAACTGCATGATGGTTCATGTGTGTGAATTGCAAGGGGATTTGAATGGTTGTGGCTTGTGGGGTCGGCCGGGGAGGCGACGGCGGCGGGGAGCAGCGGCACATCGATGGACAACAACGCATGTGTAGCGCGCAGCGGCAGCGGCTGCACGGCCACGATGGATGAGCAACAACGCGAAGCAAGTGCAGGTGGGGGTAAGAGTAAGTATCACTTGTCATGTTTAACTCATGGCCAACAAAGAGTAAGTATCAGTTGACACTCACTACAGAAAGAATACTGCTATGACTATTATATACATATATGTTCCACTTGGTTGCTCAGTGAGTATTAATTTCTTATCGCTTCCTTTTTCTTGCAGTCAAGTTTTGAAACCGGGCTTTCATGAGAGTTCATCCGTATATGGGAATTCTACCTTGTATACTCTATCGCCGGTTTCAAGTCGTGAGCAGTTAGAGATTACCAGGTATGGATGTATATATGTGTGCTCTTTGTATAGGTTTACCTGCATTATTCCTAGACAAATGGAAGTCATATACTCAGGGCCGGCCCTGAGGGGGGGGCAGGGGGGGCGGCCGCCCCGGGCCCCCAAGATCTAGGGCCCCCCTCCCAGGTGTAATATACGTATAAAGATAAGTACAGTAACTCATAGGCCATAGCTTCTCGTAGAAAAAAGAAGTAGCCCAGCCCGAAGACGGAAGGGACGGTAGGTAGCAGCGTACGCACATAAATCAGCGTACGATCGTGCGGAAACAAATCAGCGTACGCACGAGTAAATCACGTCGGCTCATTATCTTTATTCCATAACTATCGTGAGACATTCTACCTCTAAAAGAAAAAAAACCCGATCGTGTGACGTGAGTTCATCCCTAATTCCCTATATTCGCTCTTCTCTACAAGCTCCAAACTCCAGATCCCAAATCGATGATGCTGAGGGGTGACGGTCTCCAGGCACTGTACGCGGTGATGACGCAGCCCGAACATCACCTACCCCTGAAAATTGACATTGCCGGCCCGGGGCGCACACGTACATTGCCGAGTGTGTGCCACCAGAAATCCACATCACATCATCGCCGAGCGTCCAATGACTGACGCCGATCTAATCAATCTCAGGTATGTCAATATTACCATTCCCTACAATTTAATGTAAAAAGTCGTGCTGTGAGAAAGAAACAATTTGATAAAAGTAGTTGCCAAGAAGAAATTCTAGAAGCTGAGGAGGATTTTTTTCATGTTAAATAGTATCTGTCTGTTTTGGTTGACATGAATCACTTCATTGAAGAAAGGATTTAACTGACGGTGCTTAAAGATTTATTCAGATTTACTGTGCATGTGATTGTTGCATCAGCTAAAAGAAGCTTTTCAAATTTGAAATTATTGAAGAAACATTTGGGATAAACAATGACCTAACAAAGCTTAAATGGTTAGGCAACATGATGCATCGAGAACAAACCGTTGGATGATATTGGCATTGACACAATCACAAGTGATTTTGCATCAAAGAATCTTACAAGAAAATTTGAAGATAATATGCATATTATGTTTATAACAAGGGGCCCCAAATTGTATTTTCGCCCCGGGCCCCCAAAATCTCAGGACCGGCCCTGCATATACTCCCTCTGGTCTTCAAAAAACATCTTGCTGGAAATTGTTTGGTGGTTTCCAATGCAGACTAAAATTTGAGTTGATGTTGCTTTCTGCAATTACGTTAATCTCAGCCATAAGATTGAGAGAGATCAGTAGATAACAGATCTTTGAGTAAAAAGTAGTAAATTAGAACCTTTGGTGAACTACAGAAAGCAAGCTTTCATTGTTTGAGATTCTAAATAACCTCGGATAGCAATTTGACGGCCACATAATTATTTTACACGGACCTACTGAACCATGAAACAACATTGCTGAGCTTCAACATTGCGGTAAAACATCACATGGTAAATCGGCTACAACCGACCAGATTGTTTATGTAGTAGCAGTTGCGTACGAGATGATGCACTGATCTCTTCAGAAGCTTTGTTGCTTATTCACACTTCTTGAGTTCAGCATAGAACACATTAGGATTTTATGTAGTTGCTTTTCCTCTAATAAGGTGCATCATGCTTACTGTTGAATAGTTTCTCATATATATATTTTTCAGCGCATTTTGTATCAACTGATAACTTTGAATCTTTTCGTCTTTCATCAGATCATGCTTATTGTTGGATTTGCACATGAATAACTAAAAGCGCCATGACATTATGCATTTCCTTCATTTTAGCCATTAAACTTATGTATCCATGTTAATTTAGTATGATTTCTTGTCCTGAGTGTATATTCATCTTAGTTAGGAAGGTCTTTGAGTGGCTTTGGTCATCCTAAATTTTGTGTGGATTCTTTTTCCAGCCCTGGTTAGCTTTGCGAAACAATAATTATTATAGCCCTTGATCTGCACATGTCCAATTTCCTTATATTGTACAGTTCCCCATTCTAGAATAGTAGTCTTTCTGCATTGCTAAGATGTTGAAGTACGGCGACATGTTTAACACATGTTTAATATTGTCAGAACTAAGCATAGAGTAGCGAAAGGGTTGCTTGCATGCCATCCATGTCATGAGAAAATGTTAAATTCCCTCTCTCCATTTCCTTACCATGAATCTAACGCTTCATTCATCTGTTTTTAGCTTCTAGATGTTCTGCTACTATATAAACAATATATATTGTCTGTCTGAACTGTAGTTCCACTCCATGAGAAGCTGAGATAAACTGAGAATGGGGCAAAAAAATCCGACTCTTCCTGCTCGCAGGCGGTGCTTGCTATGACTCCCATGGTTGGCTTTACCGCAACCATCAAGCCTTCAAATTCTGAAGATAACAAGCAGCCCGAATCCAAGAAGAAAACTAATTCAGTTCTATATTTTTTCGGTATCTTTGTTCCAACTTTGCATTGACACCATGTCCACTTGGACATGTTTATATGTTCCTTTGATTTTCACCCAAGAAAATAAACATTCTGAAATCTTCATATGATATTTGATTGCATTTTTACTATACAATAGACTAAATAGGCTACGCCCTTACATTCTCTGTGGAGAAGTTCCAACGGTCGATTGCCATTGATTTGTGACATTTTCTATACAATTATTATTTCTTCGTGGTCTGCTTGGCATCATCAAAAAATAATTGATGGGTTTGTACTTCTCCTTTTGTTTATAGAGAAGGGGTCATATCCTAGAGTATGAATTCAAAGTTTTATACCCACATGAATTTGACATGGTTTGGTTGAGACGTGCGTTGCACGTGGACACAGGCGACAATGCGAGCGACGGGGAGACGTGGACCTATCTCGGCCTGCTCCTGAGCCCAATAACACCGAGCTGACTCGGCCTGGAGGCACGAATAAAGCCTGTTAGGCCGACTGTTGCTCAACTGTCGGGCCACTTATCTTGAAAAGGAAAACTGTAGGGCTGAAAGCCGAGCTACAGGCCGAGCCCGACCCCGAGCACAAAAGCCCGCCCTGCTTGTCCAGCGTGAGTTCCTATACAAGATCAATCTCTTCATTACTTTTGTACACAAATTTCAACATCTGATTCAGCGTAACTCCAATACTGACTGGGAGATACGAGGGAACCGTCGACCGGATCTACGGAGGGTTGGGACGACCGAGATGGCTGTCGGTGGGTCGGATCTTTGTGTGTCAGCCCGACAGCCCCGGACGGGAAGAAAGGACAATTCGGCTTGCTACTCTTGAGAGGCAAACGGCATTTCTCTCTGCTTCGGTTCGGCGCGTGCACACAAAGAGTCGCCATCCGTTCGTCCTAGCTTGTCCGTTGTCCACATTACTACGTACGTGCGCTGGGCACTCAACGATCTTGACGGCCGCCGCACAAGCCAGTAACTAACAGCCACGGCCGCCATGGACAGCACGGTGGACGCAATGGCGACGGCCTACGATGCGCTGGTGGACGCCTCCGCGGCCGCCGTGCGCGAGCCGGCCCGCGCGGCAGCGCTCGAGGACCAGAAGCGCTGCCTGGACGCCTTCAACGAGTGCTGCGACCGCGCCGAGTGCCTCATCCAGGCGGATGGCACCGGCCTCGGCCCCGCGCCCACCGCCGACGACGATGAGGATGCGCATGAAGAGGAGGCGGTGGCTGCCGATGACAATTAGTAGCTCGCTCGATCTGATCGACCCGGTCTTACTCTCATGTCGCTGTGATGCTAATCCATGCTCTTGGTTTTAAAATTTGCTGATCGGGCGAGTCATATGGATCGTGAATAAATAAAACGGCGACGTGATATTGTTATCTTGATTGATGCTATGACCGTGATATTATTGCCTACGTACTAAACATGGCTGTCAAAGGTGAGTTGCAAGTTACTGTCAAAGGTCATCCAGGCTGCCGACAGAAACAACTCGATCGATCAAATGTACGGCCCTGATTGTGAGGTGGTGCCTATACGCAACGGTCTTTGGGTGGCGGAGGTAAGGGGGGGAACTATGCCCGGCGGGGCGGCCGGGCTAGGCCCATGCGCCCTAGCCCTGGGGCGCGCCCGACCCACATAAGCCCCCTCTGCCTTTGGTAAGAAATTTAGGATAATAGGTCTACTTAGCAACGATGAGATTGACCTTTTGTTCAAAAGTTTCAATACAGCATCTCTAGCACAGTATGAACTCTGCAATGAACATTATGTCACCTTGCTAAACGCAATACTCCGTTTTACTTAATACTTAGAGGTGCATGCATATGAGCGGTCTTTGAGTGGAGTATTAGTTATAGATGCATGCTGGATAGCGGTCTATGGACATAAGGACGTAATGCCTATACGCAATCTTGCCATGTATGATTAACCATAAAAACTGCAATTTAATCGATACACAACTGTAATTTGTTTACCATGCCTATGCTATTTGGAGAGATGCCACTAGTGAAATTATGGATCCCGGTCCTTTGTTCTTCATAATACAACTCCGTGTTCTCGTTTTTCTGTTCTTTAATATTCTGAAATAATTTTACACGCTTTAATAAAATTCAATTCCATTCACACGATACATTAATCCTTGTAACTAGCAAAGCTAGTGAGAATGACACCCTCAATAGACTAAGTTGGAGACCAAGAAAAAGTTTCTTAGTTGAGTGCCGGGCTGATCATTGGCTCGTAGGAGAACTCCGCGGATCAATACCTTGGTTCTCATACTGAGAGAGGATTCTTCCGATACTACAAACCCTTGCTTTTCAGGGCTCAACAGATATTCTCGTTTTGACACTATGTTATTAGCCAGGTATATCAGGAAGCGATCAACAACTTCCATCAGAGATGCGCCAGGTCCATCGCCTTCATCTGCAGTGGGATCAACACGGGAGGGTCGAGGGGTGTCGACCGCGCCGGGGTCAGAGACGCGATGGGCCCCCGTTCCATCACCGCAGGCGGCTGTGGAGGGGGCAGCACGAGCCTCGGTAGGTGAGCTCCCGGACGACAACGACTTCTGCAAGCACCACCGCATGGGGAGCCAGGCGAGACGGATCGAGGGAACGAGCGGGATGGGCCGTGGCGGCGAGGTGAAGAGGCAATGCAGAGGTGGCGGATGACCTCCTAGAAGCGGGGGACATTGGAGCTAGGAGCTTGGTCGTCGAGGCAAGGAGTGGGTGGGGCGGCGGAACGGGAACGGAGTAGGGGTGGTGGGGCGGCAGAGCGCGAACGGAGCAGGGGCTGCGGCGGTGCTCTATCTCGATTTGTTTTGGGGAACGGGTGATATGTCGGTGTCGTTCGCGAGAGATAGAGACAGAGGAAGGAGAGAATATACTTGTTTCCGGTGCAAATACGTGAGATAGAGGAAGGAGAGAAGAGCGAGGGGGTTGGTGGGAGATGGAGCGTGGGACGTGTGTGTGTGTGGTCGTGGCTGTTATTTTTTTACCTTTTTTATCATGCGGGGGAGGTTGGGAGGGTTTGAGGGGGAGGTCGAACCATCACGACGACGATGATGACGACCGCGGACTCCCCTTAGTAGTAAAGATCTATAATTTAGAATCGGGCAAGCCACGTCAAAGATGCTCTTGACGATGGAGTACAATAGTTGCCATGCAGATGAAGGAGATCTCATTAATTAGTTCATTTAACTACTTCATATACACTTGCAAACGTAGGGCGATGGATGAAGAACTGTCAATAGCTTGGTTCGTAATACTTCCTCTACGACAGGGACAACTTCCATCAGGGATGCGCCAGGTCGATCTCCTTCATCTGCAGTGCGATCAACGCGGGAGGGTCGAGGGGTGTCGACCACGAGTCCGCGCCGGGGTCGGAGACGCAGCAGTGCGGCCGACGCGTTGGGCCCCTGTTCCATCCCCCCAGGCGGCTGTGGAGGGGGCAGCACGAGCCTCTATCCGGGTGTGTAGGGCTATCCGGGTGTGTAGGGCGCTCTACCAAAACCAGGTATTTCGGATTTGTTAGTCGGCATCATTAATTAACGCGAGGTGGTAATTAATTTCGTAAGTTAAATCCAGATAACGATGCGCTACGTTCGGTCAGTGCATGCATGCAGACTAGTAACGCCCAGTGCATGCAAACGGCAATCATTAATCGAGGGACATGCATGCCTCCTGTGCACACGCGAGGTGGTTGGCTGCCGCAGTGCCTCGTCCCGGATAGCGCGCTAAGCGAGCATGCAAACACGCGCTAATTAATTAATTAGCGCTAAGTGCTAATTAATTTCGGGAGTACTAAGGATGTTGCTACCACCTTAAGTTGTGCATGCGAGCTAGATGACAAAGCTTGGAATGTCACTATCACCTACCTTAATTCAGATTAGATTCTTCAACACCTTGCCGACTATACTTAATTAATTACCAGTTCTTGCATATAACTCCTCAATCTGACATGACACTGAAGTTGCTTTCATTTTCACTCGCCTGTCCATGTTGTGTACTTCTGATATATACTACCATTTTGCTTTGCTTGTTTGAATGTTGCTAGCAGTGCAAGATGACAATGGTAGCTGATATTAATTTGCCAACTAGCTAGACTTGCCAGTTTTGGCAACTACATATTAATCCTCACACAAGCTGACATGACACTGCAGTCGCAAATTCGCAGCTTGTGCTCGTGTGATTGAACTGTACTGCAAACTGTTTGTAATCATAAAGCAATGTTTAATTTAATTTCCTCCTGCTTGCTGCTTGCTCAAAACTTCCTAAACTGAATCACAAGATAGATATTTATTGGCCTTTGATCCAACTGTTTTCGTCGGCACCTTGCTTTTTTTTATTTATCAAAAGGGGTTTTCCCCCGCCCCATTTTATTAGAAAAACGGGGCACAACATCCAGATAACAGCTAAAAGCTCTCGGACCTAACCAGAGTAGCAGGCCAGACTACATCACTAGTAGAAAGCAGAAGAAAGGCCACACAGGGCAGCAAAGGATAGCTACGCAGCATCAGAATGCGATATCACCCAGAACTAGTTTATGACAAAAGGAGACTAGCCTATTACAAAGATTTAGCCCTCTTGCAGGAGGCATCACCCTGAGTGAGCTTTGAGCATGAAGCCAACTAGTCCCCCTTTCGCGCCAGCCTTGGTTTTTCCTACCACGCAATGCGCAGTAGCTCTCCTCTTCGCCGGTCCAGCAGCAAGAGACAGCGCCGTAGTAAGACCGATTGATCTCCCACGCATAAGATCTTCCATTGATGCATTAGTGCACAAGCTCTCCCCAAGATCACCCGAGTACTTATCCACGGTACGCCCTGAAAACAAATATCGTTACACATGGTCCAAATGCTCCAAATGGCAGCAACGCAAGCAATGTTAACAACAGTCTTTTTATTATTAGCACTCCATAGATCAGATAATTCCTGCATACATCGTGGATAGCTAAACTCAAAGGATTCAACAATATCCGACCAAATCTCTTTTACAACCACACACTCGAACAACAAATGGTGTACTGACTCATCTTCACAGCAAAATAAACATGTCTTATCGCTCACAGGACGTCTTTTGTCCAGATTATCTCTGGTAAGGATTTTGTTATGAAAAGCTAGCCACACAAACACTAGGTATCTGTGTGGAACCAAGATTTTCCAAAAGTTTTTCCACACAGGGGTAGAAACCCCACCCCAATTAATCATGTCATAGTAGGACTTCACAGAATAAACCCCGGACGCCTCTAGCATCCAGGTGGGGTGATCTTCCTCATTATTAGGCACATTGGTCGAAAGTAGCTGGAGTAGATCCTGCCACCTGGCCAGGATTCTATCATCCACACACCTATTAAAAGAAAGCTTCAAGTTCTCCCCATCCCAGACTTGCGCCACACTACATTCTTGTTGTTGACAAATGGTATATAACTCCTAGAATTGGGTTTTCAGAGAAGAATCTCCAGCCCAAGTGTCGTGCCAAAAGCTGATCTTACACCCATTCCCCAATTTCCATCTGTAGAAAGGTCTAGTCCCAGCTAGGGCCCAGGTGACCCCTTTCCAGAAGGGGGATCCCACACCAGGTTTAGACCAGCGTAAGTTAGGTTTATCAGTTCTATATTTATGATCAACTAGTTTTTGCCAATCTTTGTTATCACTCAAAAAATATCGTTTAGACCATGAGGCCAACAGAGCCATGTTAAATTCTCGCAAGTTGACAACACCCAAGCCACCAAAAGCCTTCTTCTGGGAAATGAGCCCCCAGTTAGCTAGGTGATATTTATGGTTATCTCCCAAGTTCCCCCAGAAAAAATGTGCCATCTGAGAGGTAATGGCTTTAATGGCCCACTTGGGAAATTTAATGACTAACATTAGGTACATGGGGATGCTGGCAATGCAAGTCTGCAGCAGCACCAATTTAGCCTCATAACCGAGTAATCTACCCCTCCACCCACAGATTCGTTTGATGATTTTATCAATAATGGGTTGGAGGTCTTCCCTCCTCAATTTCAGATAGTGCAGAGGAACCCCAAGATATTTAAGGGGAAAAGTCCCAGTTTTGCAGCAAAAAATCTGGGATAAATTTTTTGCAGTTGCCTCATCTAGATTTACAGGGACCAGCTCACATTTGTCATAATTAATCCCAAGTCCAGAGAGTTTTTCAAAACAAGCCAACAACCACTTAAGGTTTTTTGCATTGTTTGTGTCTGGGTCCAGGAAAAGAATTGTATCATCAGCGTATTGGAGGCTAATCAAGCTATCAGGGATGATGTGGGGAACAATCCCCGAAATAATCTTCCCTCTAACAGCCTTAATTAACATTCGGGAGAAAACATCCGCGACTAGATTGAAAAGGATGGGAGAACTGGGATCTCCTTGTTTTAAGCCTTTACCACTCACAAAGTATAGACCCAAAGTATCATTAATTTTGACAGAAAAAGAGCTATTGTGGAGAATGGATAAAATCCAGCTTATCCATTTCGCACCAAAGCCCCTAGAGGTTAACATCTCTACCAGGAAATCCCAGTTAACCCTATCATACGCTTTCTCGTAATCCAGCTTGAGGACAACCCCAGGTTTGCCCGACTTATGGACTTCGTGTATAGCCTCATGTGCTATAACCACACTCTCTAGAATAAATCTACCTCTTACAAAAGTAGATTGACAGGGGGACAGCAGTCTATGCCCAATAGGTGAAACCCTGTTGCACATAGCTTTGCTAAAGATTTTTATCGAACAATTACTCAAGCATATTGGCCTAAATTTCTTCATGTGCCTAGCATCCGGTTCTTTTGGAATGAGGGTAACAGTAGAGTAATTGAGTCTTTGGATATCCAAAGCACCACGCTCGAAATCCCTGACTAAGGCCATAAAATCTTCTTTAATCACCTCCCAGAAGTTTTGGTAGAATAGGAAAGATAGTCCATCCGGACCTAGGGCTCCACTGGCATACGATCCCATGATGGCTTCTCTGATTTCGTCCTCCATAAAAGGTTTTTCAAGGGACTCATTTTCAGCCTCGGTAACAAGTTCCTCAGCAGACCAAAAATGGGCACCCAAATGAATATTTGGTTTTGGTTCAAAACCAAAGAGGTTTTTATAGAAATCGGTGGCCACCCCCAGCATATCCTTGGTAGAGTAAACAGGGCCATCAGGCCCTTCCAAAACTGACATTTGGTTTTTCCTCCTACGTTGATTAGCCACATCAGGCCCTTCCAAAATCGGCAGCTAGCTTGCTTGATACTTACTGCCTATGTAAAGAGGGACAGAACAGGGGCTAGCTCCTCCTACTTTGGATTTGTACTGTATATATGTGTCGCTCTCATTGTCAAATCGGATATTTCTTGTGTCCTGGAGGCTATCCAATTCCTCCGAATCTGCAGCTCCGCTTGCTTTACTAGCTAGCTACCTCCGGATGAGCTCAATATGGACAGCAACTTGTACAACTCCCATTTGTATTGCATTGGTAGCTGGATTCTCTTGTGAGAAAAAGAAGATGCAAGTTTGGCGGTAAAGCTTGATCATCATTAGATAATTTTTTTTATAAAATATGGCAACGTCAAAAAGTGAATGTAATGTTAAACAATTAGCTGCTTGATGTTTTGCAAATAAGAATTCGAAGGTGTCCTTATGCACGATCGAAAAGAATCGTTATGACGACGGTTAGTGTTTGGTACAAGGATATATATGAGTTTCACACTCCTTGCTCTCCATCTTAAACACTTATACTATCCATATTTAGAAATATGATCTCTTAGAGAGCATGCAATCATAAAAATAATGTAACAAAACAGCATCTTAGAGGCCATGCCCATATTCAAAGTGTAATCAAGAAGCCTTAAAAAGTGAAATCAAGAAGGTTCTAGTAGAGTCCATCAGGGCCGTATATAAACAAGCAAATTTCGCAAAACCGCTTTAGTGATTTATGTCCATTGGATCGAGGATTCCGATGGCTAGGAGAAAAGGCTTTGCCTCGTACTATCTTGGAGCGTCGTTGTCACCTCTGCCGACTAGACCTACGAGTTTTTTTTGCACTCTATGATTGGATGGATGGCCACAGGATATTTGTTGGCGTACATTTGATCGATCGAGTTGTTTCTGTCGGCAGCCTGGATGACCCTTGACAGCAACTTGCAACTCTCCCCTTTGACAGCCATATATGTTTAGTACGTAGGCAACAATATCACGCTCGTAGCATCAAGATAACAATATTACGTCACCGGTTTATTTATTCACGATCCATATGACTCGCCCGATCAGAAAATTAAAAAACCAAGAGCATGGATTAGCATCACAGCGACATGAGACCGGATCGATCGATCGATCGAGCTAATTGTCATTGGCCGCCAGCGCCTCCTTTTCCTGCACCTCCTCCTCGTGGGTGGCGGCGGGCGCCGGCCCGAGGCCGGTGCCGGCCGCCTGGACGAGGCCCTCGGTGCGGTCGCAGCACTCGTTGAAGGCGTCCAGGCAGCGCTTCTGGTCCACCAGCGCCGCGCGGCCCGGCTCGCACACGGCGGCGTCCACCAGCGTGTCGTAGGCCGCCTCCATTGCGTCCACCGTGCTATCCATGGCGACGGTGGCTGTTACTGACTTGTGCGGCGGCGGTCGAGATCGTCGAGTGCCCAGTGTACATACGTAGCAATTAAAATTAAAATATCCAAGCCAGGCAACTCATACAAGTCGACTACGGACAAGGACGGACGAATGGCGACTCACTGTGTGCACGCGCCGAACGAAAGCAAAGAGAAATGTTGTTTGCTATCAAGACTCAAGAGTAGCAAGCCGAGTTGTCCTTTCCTTGGTGTGAATCTTTCTTCCCGTCCGGGGGTGACACACAAAGATCCGACCCATCGACCGCCATCTCAGTCGTCCTATCATCTTCGGTCTTCCCACACGCACCTTCTCGTCCCTTTCCTACGTACGTCATGCATGCATTACGATAGGCCGGCGAAAATGTTAAATCAAGCATCGGACAGCAGATTGCTTTTTTCCTTCAGAGAAATTTCCTCTTCCAACGTGAATGAAAACCACCGACTTCAAATATACAGCTGAGAATCACAACTTGCTACAATTGACTAATCCCCGTCTATCAAATCATGACTCTTTCCCGCGTAGTATAATGCTCCTTAACACGCTAATCGGCAACTATCACATGCTTCTTGGCACGGTAATCGGTAACCATCACATGCTCCTCAATAAAGTTACATTATAGGCTCCCACAAAAAAAAGTTACGTTATAGGCCTTGTGGGAGGAGCTACCAGTTCAAAAAATGAAGGAGCAAGGAGCGAGGGAGATCAGGGGCTCGATTCTGCACCAAATCTCATGCATGCTCAGGTACTATTTTGTCCAAACATGTGCCATCACTACTGGAATCGCCTTGATTGCCGAGTGCCGAGATCTTTGCCCAGAGCATCCTGTCGGGTGCTCGGCAAAGGCCCTCCTAAACCGAGTGCAAAAAAAAAAAAAAAATGCTCGGTAAAGACCAGGCTCTCGGCAAAGCCCTCCCTTTGCCGAGAGCCATCCAGAAAGCCCTCGGCAAAGACAACGGCTCTCGGTAAAGTCCTGGATACATGTCCCTGCTCGCCGCAGCTGCACTACCGGGATTACTGGCTATGCCGACGGCCAGTCCAAATCCCGTCGGGATAGACTTATGCCGACGGCCGCCGTCGGCATAGACCCGTCGGCATCGTATACGTCGGCGTACCTAGGCCTGCCGTCGGCATAGAAAAGCCGTCGGCATAGGTACCTATGCCGACGGTGTCCGTACGGCCGTCGGCACAGATTGGCCGCCGGCAAACTCATACGTATGACGGCGGCAGACGGCGCCGTCGTCAAGTTACGCCCAATAAAAACGCGCCACGTGTCAGAACTATACCGACGGCTAAGCCGTCGGCATATACTGGTGCCAGGGAGTACAGTTGCGTGACACGTGCCAGGGAATTTAAACATATGCCGACGGCTTAGCCGTCGGCTTAGGTGCCACGTGTCACCCACTGGTGCCTCGGCGGGTGGCTATGCCGACGGCAAAGCCGTCGGCATAGATGCTGCCTTTTTTTCTGATTTATGTTTGAATTCATTTCAAATTCACAGCACATATACATATACATATATTCAAATTCACAACACATATACATATAACATCATCATCACAATAACATCATCATCACAATAAGTATCGTCATCACATAAGTATCATCATCACAATAACATCATCATCATCATCACAATAACAAAAACATAAGGAGAAGCACACAAGTCCTATGAGCATACAAAGGGCTTAAGCCCTACGAGGTCCACTACCAAGGTCCTCACCGCCTAGACGGCCAAAGCCCAGGTCGTCACTGCTTGCGGCAGCGCTACCGCCAGGACCGGCACCGCTACCGCCACCGCCACCTCGATGGATCGGAGTGACCGGGCTCCGTGACTCGGGAGTGATGCCATCATTGGCACCACCACCAACGGATGATCCACGGGTTCCCTGGATGTTCGAAAAGACATGTTAAGGGGATATATGATTGTGTTAAATAAACGGTAAGCAGTGGTTGATGACTTTGGGGATGTACTAACCGGAGTCTCCATGTTCTGTGCCAGAAACTCCTCAAAGGTAAGGAGCACTGGTGCAGGTCCAGCAGATGGTGGTGGTGGTTCCATTACAGGAACCGTGCCGGCCGCCATGCTCTCAAAAACGCGCTGCATGTGAATTGACCAAGCAAACACGAAGGTCAGAAGAAATGAAAGTGCAAATATGGAAGTGAAATGAAAGAGGCTAAACTAACCGTCATCATGCGACTGCTGTGCTCCTGGACTGTTGCAACTCTCGCCTGCCATGCCATGGTCTCCTGGCGTGTGTACTCCATGTAGGCCTACGATATGACATGATGAACTCATAAAACATCTCAATGCGGAAAATAAAGTGAGCAAAAAGGAAGATAAGAGGGAAAATACTTACGCCGGTCTGCTGGGCTAGGAGGGAGTGTGACTGTGCACTGGTCGTGCTCGTGCGCTGGCTCAGGCTCGGGTCGGTAGCTCGGAGCCGTGTGAAGGAGATAGAAGGAGTACACACGGCATCCAGAACCGCCTGCCGACCATGAAGCTTCGGCCCTATGCCCACCACCACCCTCTCGTCCGTAGCCTACTTTAAGGGGTCAGGTGTGCCAGGATTTACCCTCAGATACTCCTCCTCGTAGGCCTTCAGGTTCTACTCGCTCTTGCCGTAGTAGTCGCCCTTGCCCTCCATGGACTTATTCCGCGTATGGGCGATCTACCACGCCTCTATGTCAGAGAGCGGCCGCTTCAGTTTCTCCTCCTGCACCACCAAACAGAGGTTAGTGATACATAAGAAAGTGACGGTAAATAGAAGAAGAAGAATGTTTCATGTAAATAGATATACCTGAACTTTCTTGTGGCTAAAGTGGTTCCGGTTTCCCTGACCATGTGTTCCGTCGGTCCCTCGGTTAGCCCGGTTTTTCTTGCTCTTAGCAGCCCACTCTGCATCCTGACCGAGCCACAGATCCACCAATGCCGCCCATCCATCGTCCTTTCCATAACACCAAGCAGGACACACCTACATAATGAAAGCATAATGGCATGTCAACACGAAATGATGAAATTTACCACAAACGCCGGAATGAAAAGTCTGTTATACTTACGACCAAGTACTCCTCCCTCTCCAAGGTAACATGCATCCTCCGCGCGTCTTCCTTGGTCATCTTCGTCTCAAGAGCGTCGTGATGATATTGCGAGATGGCCACCCAACGCACCTCGTACTGCATCTGACGGGCCTTCTTCCTCGCTTGGCGCAGCACGATCTCGTCGGTAGTGGACTTGTGCTCCTCAAGAACTCGATAGTATTTCTACAATCATTCAGAAAACCAGAATGGAAGAAGCCATGAGTTAAACCATTCGATGATAAACTACGAACGAAACTCAAGACTCGTGCTTCTGAAGAGAACTTACCCAAAAATTTGTGATCACGGCCTTAGCATACGTGGTATGGTCCGGGTGGGGGGCCGCTTCCCAGTGGTCCCAGCTCGTGGCCAAAACCCGGCGCTCAGGCTGCCTGACTGGATCCGGACGGAACAGCCCTGGCCAGTGTTCCTTCAGCAAAACGGTGATGACGCCGTTTGGAAGACGAGCCCCTTTAGGAATTATCTAGTTGCTGCATAAGATAGAAAGAATGAAAATATGAGCATGTGTACAATCAAAAGAATGAAAATATTAGCATGTGTACAAGCAAAAGAATTAAATTATGATTAAGTGGCACTTACTCTTTCCCCTTGGGCTCAATGAGCCACTTCTGCTCCTCGGTAGCAGGAAGGGGACGGAGCTTTGAATTACCACGCAGCCACCCCTTGTTGTGGGCAACCCCCTCACTGCCACCACCATCCTCCCCGCCAGCACCATCCTCCTCGCCTGTCTCCTCCTCCTCCTCGTCCCCCTCCCCAACCACCACCTCCTCCTCCTCCTCCTGAACCTCCTCCTCCTCGCGAACCTCCTCCTCCTCCTCCTCGGCAGAGGGTACCTCACTAAAGGAGGGTACCTCAGTAGAGGAGGGCCTCGAAGAGGACACCCCTAAGTCGGTGAGGGAGCGCTGTTTCTAGCCCCGACCCTGTCCTCCTCTAGGGGCTCTCCCCCACCCCTCCACCTCTAGGGGCACCTCTCCGTCGACCTCCCTGTGAGGAGTCATCCTCAAGTAGTCGGGGGGGGGGGGGGGGGGAGGGTACGGGGTCGACCACTCCGACTAGTCATCGTGGTGAGCTTCGATAGGAAACCCGTGCCGTCGGCCTTCCCCTTGCCCATGTTTAGCGAACTTGCATTGAAAAGAGAATAAACAATTAGTACATTAATAATGAAGAAAAAAGCATAATAATAAGGAATAAAAAACACATTAATAAATAAGCCTAAAAAGGCATATTAACAAACCATAGAAAAAAAGACATGAAACGTACATCTGCTAGAACCCATACGAATCATCACTGTTGTAACCGATTCCTCGATCGGTCTCATCATCACTATCACGCATATCATCTTCGTTGTCTGACGGAGGTGGAGGCTCTTCCTCGTCGTCAGCGTCTTCGTTTAACTTTTCTAGCATAAGTATGTCATTTTCATTAACAATGGTCTCACCATCATTCCGTGCATCGTCATGGTTTGGATCCACTTCATCATCACCCAAGGCGTTAGCGTCATCGTTTCTGACCACATCATCATCAGGTTGCTCTTGATAGAACACTCCCTCGTATGTCATGGGGTTAATGTTGCTGTAATCGTCATCGTTCGGGTCCGGTACCTTACCATGTGGCGACACCTTGAACACAACTTCCCAACCCTTTAGGTACTCTTTCTGGCATGGGTAAGGCAGGTAATAAACTTGTGTGGCTTGGGTAGCCGCAATAAAGAGATCGGCTCCGGCATACACGATTGATGGTTTAACTTCGACCAAACCAACGGAAGGCGTATGTCTCAGCCCCTCTACTGGGTCGAACCATCGGCATTTGAACACAGGGAGACTTAGGGTTTCGTGCCCACGGCTGAATGTAAGCTCGTATATTTTTTCTACCCTTCCGTAGTAGTCAACTGAATTTTGACCTTGCATGTACACTCCGGTATTTATAATCTTGGGATCAGGCCGGCTATTCTGGTGCTCCTCTGTATGGAAGCGATACCCATTCACATCATACTTTTCACATGTCTTGACCCGAGGGTCAAAACCCATGGAAACTCATCTCAATTCGTCATCCATGGATATGTTCGGATCTTTTCCCTACAAGTTTAATTGAAATTGCTGGGTGCATTAGTTCGGTAAACTAATAAATGTTGAACTAGGTATTTAATAGGGGAATGTGAAAGTTTACTTTCTCCATGAACCAAGCAACAAAAATTTTCCTTGCAGGGTTTCCATGCTGGAGAAGAGTAAGTTCCTCCGCCTCAGTAGGAGGAATCATTCCCGTCCACTCCTCACGAACGAATTGACTAAAAGAAGAAAAGCGGCGTTAGACCGAGACTAAGTGAACATAGAACATGATGTTGTGCAAGACATAAAGGAATGGTGTAGTGGTATTACCTCATCGACACATCCTCAACTTCCTTGATGTTGTGCAAGACATAGAACATGAGGTCCTCCCACTCTTGTTGTGGCATGTTATAAGATTTCGAGCCCCAAGCCCTGCCACCTTACCCGCTGAATAGATGGAGCTTGGGTTTATACTTGGGCTCTTCTATATTGTATCGAGGCACCTTATTATGCAGAGTGGGAACGTGGTCTGGATAGTACGATGTCCTGAGGTCTGACACCTCCTCTAGGATAACTGCCTCAGCTATGGAAGCTTCAATCTTAGCTTTGTTTCCGCATTTGTGTCGGAGATGCTTGTTCTGTCTCTCAGGGCCGTACTGCCAACGATTCTGCACAGGCCCCCCCAACAATACCTCGTTCGCGAGGTGCAAAATGAGATGTGTCATCGGAGTAAAGAAGCCTAGCGGAAAGATCTTATCTAGCTTGCATATCAACTCCGGTGCCTTCATATGCAATTGTCTAATCACCTCGGGACATACTTCTTTAGCACAGAGCGTGCGGAAGAAATGGCTTAGCTCCGCAAGCACTCGCCAGACATGCTCAGGGACATAGCCTCGAACCATCACCGGCATTATTCGCTCAATCCATACATGATAGTCAAGACTCTTGAGCCCGGTCACTTTGCCCGTTGCAAGATTGACTCCCTTACTTATATTTGATGCATAACCATCAGTGAACATCACTATGTGTTTGAGCCACTTCAATACCTCCATCTTTTCTGGATTTTTAAGTACGAAGTTAGCATCTAGCTTGAACAAGTTTCTTCGACCGCCTGTGGGAGGCTTCATGTTTAGACGTGGTCTATCACAAATTTTCTGTTGATCGGCTCTAGCTTTAACGTTATCCTTCATCTTATCAGGAATGTTGAGGATCGTGCAGAAAAGGGACTCTGTGACATTCTTTTCGGTGTGCATCACATCGATGTTGTAAGGAAGTTTGAGGTCCTTGAAATAGGGAAGCTTCGTGAAGGGGGTAATGTGAGTCCAGTTGTGCGTCTCACCATATCCCTCGAAGCCTTTGGCTTTGGCTTTGCCTTGGCCTTGGCCTTGGCCTTCGCCTTCTCCTTTGGCTTTGGCTTTGGCTTTGCCTTTGTCGGAAGTGGGGCTCCGGGGACCCAAAAGTTCGAACACTGGGGTGAGCTCGTTCTACTACTTCGTCTCCAACCACGGCTTTGCTACGACGAGACTATGGCGAGAGCGCGCTAGCGTAGGACGGGGCGAGAACACAGTGGTTTACCCAGGTTCGGGCCACCTTGCGGTGTAATACCCTACTCCTGCTTGTAGTTGGGATTATTGTGGGTGAGAGGGTTCTTGCGTACAAGGTTGAAGACGATGGGATCCGACCTCCATCTATGGTAGCGCTCCTGTCCTCCTTATACCCGCCTTGGTCCTCTTCCCCCAAAGCTTAGGCGGGAAGGGTTGCCACACTTGGCGGGTTTTTGAAAGGGGACATGCGCTAAGGCTATCCTGACTAAAGGTGGTCTTCGCCTGCCAAAGCATGATCCATGACGCGCCGGTGGGCTCGGTGATGACCTCCGCCCTGCGCGCCCGTCGTCCTGGTCTTCCTTCGCCGATCGGGCAACCTTTGGGGTTGCTTTGGAGAGTAGATAGCTGGCCCTGCTTCCCTAACACAAAAGAGGAAACCATCCGCATCCGCGCCTGCTGGCGCGGCCTCTGCTGCTGCTCGTCGCCGCGCGCGTCACACACGTGCTGGGCTCTGGAGCGCGCGCCATGCCGAACGGCTTCGCCATGAGCGCTTGTGGGAGGGGGCCTCAGGAGGCCACCTCGGGAAGTCGCCTCGCGAGGCCAACTCGGGAAGGCGCCTCGTGAGAGGGCCTCACGAGGCCGTTGAGGGTGATGCTGAAGATTACTTGCTACTCCCTGAGGAGGGGGCCTCAGGAGACCAGGGCCTCAGGAGGTACCTTGGTGAGATGTTTGGTTGCGACGGCCCGCTGGGCCCACTCCAGGCGTTGCGCCCTGGGCCAAAGGCAGACGGGCCTGGATACCCCGGGTTCCATGGGCCCGACAGTAGCCCCCGGGCCCGCGACGCGCACGTTCCCACCAATTGAGGGGCGAAACGGCGCGGGCCCTAACCGCCTGCGGCCAGGCGCGACGCGTGGCGCACGATGTGATGGGCGACGCCCCCACTTCCCCACGACGCCTCGGGAATTGCCGCGCTGACATAAATCTGGGCGCCGGAGAAGGCGGAGCGACGAGGGGAGCCTCGCGCCGAGATAAAAAGGGAGGAAGGAAGAGCCGGAGCCCCCCATTCATCTTCTCCTTTCTCCAGCTTCCTTGTCTCCTTGCTAGAACTACCGACGAGATGGCGAGAGGACGAGGGCGCAGCCGTGCTTCCGCCACTGCATCGCAGGTGCCGCCCCGGGGGCGTGGTCGATCTTCGACGGCCGCCGGCGCCGGGCCCAGCAACCGCGGAAGGGGCGCCGCTCGCGGGCGCGGCGAGCGAGGCGCGCAAGGCCGAGGCGGCCGCGGCCGCGCTTCCGCCCCAGGCGGGGAGCCACTCGGCGGAGGCGGCACATGAGTTCATCGTGAACATGCACCGTAGCCCCTGCACCTGGCTCCGACTCCCGGACTCCTTCGCGGCGGCGATGGCGGGCCGCGCGCCCTTGGGCCTGTGGGTGCAGGCCGACGGTTGCTGCAATGGCCCCTCCTCGGTGGCGACGGAGTTCACCGCCTCGGGCTTCATGTTCCTGAGGCAGGGGTGGAAGTCGTTCGCCCTCGCCCGCGGCCTGAAGCGGGGACACGTCCTCCAGTTCAAATACGACGGGGCCGCCACACTCTTCATGAAGATCTTCGGGCTCTCTGGCAGCCGCCTAGAGTGCTGCGCCGAGAGCGAGGACAGCTACAGCGGTTCCTCCAGCGAGGACGGCTCCTCCGACGGTGTCGCCCCCTCCGGCGGGGACGGAGGCTCCCCCCGCGTCAAGAGCGAGGACGAGGACTCCGACTAGGCGCACGTGACGACGGCTGCGTAGCCGGGACACCGCGCGCACGGTGACGGGGCCGCGCTCGCGTAGGCCCTTTCTTTCTTTCTGTTTTCCTGCATTGAACCGATGTAACCCCGCGGGGGCGTGAAACAGTATCTCCTTATGTTTAACTTAATACTTTTGTGACATGGGGTTGCATGCATTCTCTCCCGAAGTCCTCTCGTGAGGCCGGTTTTTTATTCTTTGCTCGCCTCAGCGCTCTACGCCGTCGGGACCCAGCCCCCGAGCGAGCCTCAGCCGCCGCTGGTATGTCCGGTCGCGATGCCGGGACAAGGCCAGGAGGTGAGGGGCACCGGGAACTAGTGAGGGCTCCTGAGGCGCGATGCTCAGGGAGTCCCCCCTTTAGCGTGCAAGCGGCTTACGCAGAAGAAAAACGCTGCACTCAACGGGATCACGAGGGGAGAGAGCTTGAGTGAAGTTGAGGGCGTCCCGCGAGGTAGCTAGACTTAGCTTTGGTGGAGGGCGACGACGGGCGAGCCACAGCTCGTGAGGGGCTCAAGAGGCGTGCTCACGAGGCTCGGCGATCGAGGTATCTTCGCCTCGCGAGGCCGGCTCTCGAGGGGCTGCTCGCGAGGTGCTCGCGTAGTTTGCCTCCTGGGGGACTGCATGTCAACAGATTCACGGTGGGGGAGCGGCACGCGCTCGCTATCTCGCCCGTTGCCGTTGCGTGAGGGCATAAGGCACCAAGGACCTTGGTGAGGTGACATGCACGGGAGCAGGCCCGCGAGCCAGAGCTCAGTCGCTTGGATTTGGCGGTACTGCAGGGACGGACCCGAGCACAGGCACCGTGCCTAGCCCCCGCTCACGGAACCGGTCAGGGGAGGGGTCGCGAGCGCGTGGCGCTCTCCGGTCAGCATCGAACTTAACATAGAAATTAGCGGGTAACATAACTCATCAGGGCGAAATCAGAAAAATCCATTACACAGCCAAAAGGATAAGGTTCCGGGAGCGAAGCTCGAGAGGCGCGGCGGGAAGGAGTGAGGGTCGCGCGAGGCGACGCGCCGGGCGCACCTGGCAGAACTGCACCGTAGTGACGTCAGACCACTCGGCGAGGCGCGCCGAGGGGGTCTGCTCCTTCGGAGGCAGGGGGCTCGCGAGGCCCTGGGAGCTCGCGAGGAGCAGGAGGCTCACGAGGCCCTGGCGCGAAGGACGCCAGCCTCTGGAAGGAGGCGCAGGCGTTCCTGAGCCCGAAAGGCATGCGCATGCCGCCGACGGTGGGGCCAACGCCCTGGCCACCTCGCGGCAGCTGGAAGGGGTCACGAGGGCAGAACTTGTTGAGGCCAGTGAAGTCGACGCACATGCGCTCCTTGCTGCCCTTCTTGGGGACGACGACCGGGTTGGCGAGCCATTCGGGATGGCGCACCCCACGAACAACTCCGGCTTCTTGGAGCTTCTGAACTTCATTGACGATGAACTCTTGCTTCTCTGGCACCTGGCGCCGCGCTTTCTGCTTGACCGGGCGTGCATTGGGGCACACCGCTAAGTGGTGCTCGATCACCTCCCTCGGCACACCGGACAAGCCGGATGCTTTCCAGGAAAAAACATCCGAGTTTGCCCGAAGAAAGGTGACGAGCGCGCTTTCCTATGCAGGAGGGAGGCCTATGCCGATGGTGAAGGCGGGGCCGGAGCCGCTGCCGTTCGCCGACACCTTCTTCGTCTCGGCGCGGTCCTGAGAGAACAACTGCTTCTTCTTCACGGGCGCGGCCTCGGAAGGCTCGACCGCGTCCTCGTCGGCTGGGTGCTGGCCACGTCCTTTTCTTCGCAGGCGATGGTGATGATGCCGCTGTAGCCGGGCATCTTGAGGACGTTGTAGGCGTGATGAGTGGCCGCCATGAACTTGGTGAGAGCTGGGTAGCCCAAGATGGCATTGTAGGGCAGGCCAATGTGCGCCACGTCGAAGTCGATGAGCTCGGTGTGGTAGTTCTTGCGGGTGCCGAAGGTGACGGGGAGGCGCACCTGCCCTAGCGGAATGGTGGAGCCATCGGTCACTCCGGAGAAGGGCCTGGTCGGCATCAGCTGGTCGTAGGGCACTTGGAGCATTTCGAAGGTCTCGACAGAGAGCACGTTAAGGCCGGCACCCCCGTCGATGAGGGTCTTGGTGACCGCAACGTTGCTGATGGTGGGAGTGCACAGCATGGGGAGCGCGCCTGTGGAGGCCGTGGACTTGGGGTGGTCCTTGGAGTCGAAGGTGATGGAGTACTGCGACCACTTGAGGGGCCGCGCGACCTCGGGCCTCGGGAGGGTGGCGTACACCTCACGAGAGAGCTGCTTCAAGTGGCGGATGGACGCGGGGGCTTGGGACCCGCCAAGGATGCAGGCGACGACCGCGCGTGGCTCCTGGTAGCCCCCAGCGCCCTCGTCAGGCTGGCTGGCGTCGTTCCTCCGAGGTGGCGGAGGCAGCGGCGGGAGAGCGGCATTAGCCCATGGATTCGCCTCACGAGGCTGGTCGCGCCAGCCCTGGTGGTAGTTGCTGTTATTGTTGCGGCTGTCCCAGCGGTTGCCGCTGCGGCCACCTCCGCGGCCGGCGCCGCGGCCGTTGCGGTCGTCTCGGCGGCTCTGGCGCTCGTCGCGGAGCAACTTGAGCTCATGACAGTCTTCGGTGCTCTGGGAGCGGACGTTGTGAAAGGCGCAGAGTGGCCGGTTGTCCTTCCTGGGCTCATCGAGGTCACAACCGCGCTTCTGCTCGGGCTCCGCCGCAAGCACGGCAGGGCCCTTGCGCTTGACGTCCTTGCTCTTGGCCTTGGTGCCGTCGAGCGCCGCGTCGGGGTCGTTGTGGACGAAGAGGCGGCCTTCTTCAGCCTTGGCACACTTGTCGGCGATGTCGAGCAGCTCGAGCACGGAGTCGAGCTCGCCGTTGATGGCGAGCTTCTCGCGCATCTTGATGTCCATGACGCCGGTGGAGAATGTGGAGATGACGGCCGCGTCGGAAGCGCGCGGGATCTTGTTGCGCACCTGACTGAAGCGCTGGATGTACTTGCGGAGGGTGTCGTCTGGGCGCTGTCGAACGCGCCGCAGGTCGTTGATGGTGAGGGAGCGGTCCTGTGTGCCCTTGAAGTTGGCGATGAACTGGCTGCAGAGCTCGGCCCACGACGAGATGGAAGCCTCGGGGAGGTTCATGAGCCAGGAGCGCGGGCCGTCCTTGAGGGCCATGGGGAACCAGTTCGCCATGACCTTGTCGTCGCCGTTCGCCGCCTCGACGCTCTGCGCGTAGAGCTGGAGGAACTCCGTGGGGTTGGGGGTGTCGTCGTAGCGCGGAGGCAGCTCAGGCTTGAACTTTGCGGGCCAGACCACGCGACGCAGCTCGCGGGTGAAGGCACGGCAGCCCACGCCGCTCGAGGGGATGCTGCCGGCGAGGGCGGCGCGGTTTTGACGCCCGGCCGCTGCAACGTCTTGAATGGCCTGGTCCTGGCGCTGGCGTTGGCGCTCGAGGAGCACCCGCGCGTCGGGGGGCGCGCGGCGGATGATCTGGCAGCTGGGCTCGCGGTGGTCCGGAGAAGACGCGTCGCGGGACAGCTCACGAGCTCGCTCGCTGCGCTGGGGCCCGGCGCGCTTGTCACGCAGAGGAGGCGGCGGGGGAGGGCCGTGCGCCATGTCCCCAGCACGAGACGGCGGGGGGCGGAGCGAGTGAGAAGGCGCCGGAGCGTCCCCGGCGACGTTGACGAGCTCGGTGATGCGACCAAGCCAGGCGTCGTAGCCGGCGTCATCAGGACGGTAGCGGAGCAGCTCGCGCGCCATGAGCAGCACGGCCTGCGGGTTCGGTGGCCCATGGTTGGCGAGGGAGGAGGCCGTGGCGGTGTGGCCGTCCGCCCGCACGGAGGGGTGCAGGGAGGAGGCCTGCTGCTCGCGGGCACCGGTGTCGGTGGCGGCGGCGGCCTCGGCGTCGGGGCGGCGGCGATTGCTGCGGGCCACCTGCTCTGTCTGGGCCACGCGGCCAGCCCTGCGCTCGGCGCGCTCGCGGCGTGCGTCGGCCATGGGGCTGGTGGAGCTGAGGGCGGAGCAGAAGAACAGCAGCGCACCCCTACCTGGCGCGCCAAATGTCGGAAGTGGGGCCCCGGGGACCCAAAAGTTCGAACACTGGGGTGAGCTCGTTCTACTACTTCGTCTCCAACCACGGCTATGCTACGGCGAGACTACGGCGAGAGCGCGCTAGCGTAGGACGGGGCGAGAACACAGTGGTTTTCCCAGGTTCGGGCCACCTTGCAGTGTAATACCCTACTCCTGCTTGTAGTTGGGATTATTGTGGGTGAGAGGGTTCTTGCGTACAAGGTTGAAGACGATGGGACCGACCTCCATCTACGGTAGCGGCCCTATCCTCCTTATACTCGCCTTGGTCCTCTTCCCCCAAAGCTTAGGCGGGAAGGGTTGCCACACTTGGCGGGTTTTTGAAAGGGGACATGCGCTCAGGCTATCCTGACTAAAGGTGGTCTTCGCCTGCCAAAGCATGATCCATGACGCGCCGGTGGGCTAGGTGATGACCTCCGCCCTGCGCGCCCGTCGTCCTGGTCTTCCTTCGCCGATCGGGCAACCTTTGGGGTTGCTTTGGAGAGTAGATAGCTGGCCCTGCTTCCCTAACACAAAAGAGGAAACCATCCGCATCCGCGCCTGCTGGCGCGGCCTCTGCTGCTGCTCTTCGCCGCGCGCGTCACCCACGTGATGGGCTCTGGAGCGCGCGCCATGCCGAACGGCTTCGTCGTGAGCGCCTGCGGGAGGGGGCCTCAGGAGGCCACCTCGGGAAGTCGCCTCGCGAGGCCAACTCGGGAAGGCGCCTCGTGAGAGGGCCTCACGAGGCCGTTGAGGGTGATGTTGAAGATTACTTGCTACTCCCTGAGGAGGGGGCCTCAGGAGACCAGGGCTTCAGGAGGTACCTTGGTGAGATGTTTGGTGGCGACGGCCCGCTGGGCCCACTCCAGGCGTTGCGCCCTAGGCCAAAGGCAGACGGGCCTGGATACCCCGGGTTTCATGGGCCCGACAGCCTTTGTCTTCGCCTTTAGGGTTGAGAGCTTTTAGCTGAGCAAGAACATCTACCCCCGAAAACGTTGGAATCTCGTTTACTTCATGGACAACCCGGCCTTTCATGAAGTTCTTCTTGTCTTCCCTGTCTGGATGGTCTGGAGGGAGGAACTGTTGATGCAGGTCAAATGCTACATACTTGCCACCCTTCTTCAGCCAAATTAAACGTAGAGCCTGCATGCACACTAGGCATGGCATCTTCCCACTTGTACACCATCCGCAGAAAAGGGCATAACCGGGAAAGTGATGCATGCAATAGTGCAACCAAACTTTCATCAAGAAATTTCTCTGCAGATCTCGGTCGTATGTCAACCTTGGGAAGTACCAAGAATGGTGCAAATCATCCACCAGTGGTTGCATAAACACACCCAAATTCTTCCCCGGGTATTCAGGCCCCGGAATGATGAGCGACCAGAACATGGTCTTGCGTTGCATTAGGGCACCGGGAGGGAGATTGAGTGGAATAACAAACACGGGCCAGCAGCTGTATGCATTGGACGACATACTATATGGATTGAACCCATCACCTGATATTGCAATTCTGACATTCCCAGCCTCGGCTGCTTCCTTGGGGTATTCTTCATCGAACAACTTCCATGCTTCATCTTCTGATGGATGTACGATTTTATTTGGATGGTACCTTATACCTTCCTTGTGCCACTTCATCATTTTGGCAGACTCCTCCGTGATGAAAAGGCGCTGCAGTCTTTCTAAGAAATGCAGATACCGAAGAACCTTTGCAGGGATGCCTAGCTGCCTCTTCTCACCATCCTCACCGACCACCTCAAGGCACCGAGAGGAACCGCACTCCCTACAGTACTTGTCATCCGCATACTCGTGCCTAAACAAAAGGCAATTCTTCGGACAAACATGTATTTTCTCATAATCCATAGAGAGTGCCTTCATGAGTTTCTTCGTGGCATACATTCTTTTCGGCAGTTCATGACCCTCGGGGAGGCTGTTAGCCCATACTCCCAGAAATGCTTCGAAGCAAGCTCGGCTACAGTCGTACTCAGCCTTGACTGCCATCAGTTGCGAGATGGCATCCAGCTGAGAGACTTTGGCACCCGCATAAAGAGGTTTCTTTGACGAAGCCAAAATCTCCAAGAAGGCCTTTGCGGTTGCCTCCGGCTCCTCCGTTTCATTCTCTGAAGGTGTCACATGTGCCATCTCTGCAGCAATGACATCATCTAGCATGTCTCTGACCACCGATGCATTGTCGCATCACCTCCTCTCTACCACAGTCCCGCTCGACAAAGTTTATCGGCGGCATGTCAAAGTTTGGCATATATCCGTGCGTGCGAAGGTGCTCAGACATGTCCTTCTGATTTTTACGGAGACGTCTTTCACATTTCGCACAGGGGCATTGTGGGATAATTCTCATTGGACGACGGAATATCTCCTTCAAAAACACATCGGTTCTCGCGACCCACTCTGGTGTAACTCGATTCCGGCGGATAAAACCACTTTACATCCACAGATTATCTGCCATCCTCTGCTTTATTGGGAGCCACACAACAAAATTAAGGATTCATTTAAATTAATCACATCAAAATTTTATTTTCTACCGCGTTGACGGCATTGAATCCACCTACATCTCTAATAGGTAAAGATAGGTCCTAATCCCACCCGTGGATGTGTAGATTGAGTACGTTCTCCATGCTCTACCCCGTTCCGAGACAAAATTTCGTAAGCACCTCCCCGCTGTTCTCCAGATACACGTCTCGGCAATAAGCCGAGAGAATGTGCATCCGGAGAACAATGGGGAGGCGCCGCCGAAATCCTGTCTCAGAACGGGGTAGAGCATGGAAAACGTACCCAATCTACACATCCTCGGGCTGTCCGTGGAAAACGCTGGACAATCCGAAAAAGTTGCGGTGATAAATATGCAATTGAATGCGCGGTGATAAATATGCAATTGAATGCATATTTATCGATGCAACCCTTTCGGACGGGAGACGCCTAGGTTACGCGACTTGACGAGATAATGAAATCTAGTGACATGATTAAAAGAGCGTAGGAGGTGAAGGTGACTTCGTAGCTCACCCTCGGCTGTAGAGGAAGTAGTCGAACAGCGGCGGGATCACGGACCAACAAGTTCGACGACGATGACTCCAAAGAGATGCAACACCACAAAGCCTGTAAATTTTACCGACAAAACAACTTAGATCATCACATCAAATACCTATTTTTTAGCAAGACCATCAACATCTTCATTATTACTATGCGTTTCCCCCTCCGTGCGTTTTTTAGCAAGTTAACAATTTTTAGCCAAACATTTTTTCTCAAATACTATTTTTTCTCAAATATCTATTTTTTAGCAAGACCATCAACATCCATCTAGCAACAGCAGCATCATCATCAGTCATCATTCATTAATAGTAGACCATCATCATGAATTCATCTAGTAGCAGCATGCATCATCATTCATTAACAGTAGACCATCATCATGCATTCATTAACATTTTTTAGCAAGTTAACATTAACAGCAGCAACATCATCATTCATCTACATAACATCATCATTCATCCATCTAACATCATCAATCATCATCAATACATCTAGCAAATTAGCATAAAAAAAGAGGAGGCAGAGGGATGCTCACCGTGGGCTGATGAACGGCCGGCGTTGGAATCCGGAGGAGGCAGAGGGGTGGCCGGCGGCGTCGCTGTCCAGAGGAGGAAGAGGGATGGCGGCCGGTGGCTAGGACGGCGCCGGTGAGGCGGGTCCGGTGCGGAGGGGGCACGCGGGAGGCGGAGGGGGCGCGCGGAGGGCTGGCCACAGAGGCGCGTGATGCCGGAGGGGCCGCGTGGGAGGCAGAGCGCGGCGGGGCGGCCGACGCCGGAGGGGATGGGGCGGCAGTTGGGGTCGGGGACGCGGCGGCGTGGGGCGGTGCGGGGCTAGGACGACGGCGGCGGGGGGTCGAGAGCGGTGCGGGCGGTCGGGAAGGCGGCAGCGCGGGCGGGCCGGGGGTCGGGTGGCGGCGGCGGGGCGCGGAGTGGGTGGCGGCGGCGGTTGCGGGCGCGATAGAGAGAGCGAGAGAATGACTAGAGGAGGAGCGGCCGCGAGTGGATAAGGGGCACCTATGCCGACGGCTTAGCCGTCGGCATAGGTATTTTTTTTTGCTTTTTTTCTCACAATTTCTTTAGCACGTGCCACGTCATCGATCCGAGGCATATGCCGTCGGCATAGCTATGTATTATTATTATTATTATTTTTCCCTAAATTAAAATTTGATTAATTTAAATGTGCCTTATCTAAACATAAACATACATAGATACACCACGCGTGTCTGTTGGGCCCAGTTTGCTGCCCGGTCAACAGGGCCAGGGTTAGACGGGACGGGGTACTTGGGGGGGAAGCTATGCCACCAGGTCTTGGGCTGGGCCCTCTTACACGTCTGGAAGTGTGGTGGCAGGTGCAAGCACCCGGCACGCGGCTCCGTAGTGTGACCCCCCTCACGGACGTCGCTGCCGCCGTCGCACGGAGGGGGGAAACGGCCACGTCGGGCAGACACGGAGGGAATCTTGCGGTGGGTTGTGCCCGGACCTTGATCCGAAGTGTACCTATGGGCTGGCCTATCACAGCCAGGTGAAAATGTCCATCGGTCAAACCCCGTCCGGCGAAAGTCAAAGGCCTAGATCCGCCGGTCAATAGTGCCAGGGTTAGACGGGACGGGGTACTTGGGGGGGGGGGGGGGTAGCTATGCCTCCAGGTCTTGCGCTTGGCCCTCTTACACGTCTGGAAGTGTGGTGGCAGGTGCAAGCACCCGGCACGCGGCTCCGTAGTGTGACCCCCCTCACGGACGTCGCTGCCACCGTCGCACGGAGGGGGAAAACGGCCACGTCGGGCAGACACGGAGGGAATCTTGCGGTGGGTTGTGCCCGGACCTTGATCCGAAGTGTACCTATGGGCTGGCCTATCAGAGCCAGGTGAAAATGTCCATCAGTCAAACCCCGTCCGGCGAAAGTCAAAGGCCTAGATCCGCCGGTCAACAGTGCCATGGTTAGACGGGACGGGGTACTTGGGGGGGGGGGGTAGCTATGCCGCCAGGTCTTGCGCTGGGCCCTCTTGCGTGTGGCGGGTGCTTGCACCTGCCACCACACTTCCAGACGTGTAAGAGGGCCCAGCGCAAGACCTGGCGGCATAGCTACCCCCAAGTACCCCGTCCCGTCTAAACCTGGCACTGTTGACCGGGCGGCAAACTGGGCCCAACAGACACGCGTGGTGTATCTATGTATGTTTATGTTTAGATAAGGAACATTTAAATTAATCAAATTTCAATTTAGAAAAAAAATAAAAAAAAATAAAAAAAAATACATAGCTATGCCGACGGCAAAGCCGTCGGCATAGCTATGCCCCGGATCGATGACGTGGCACGTGCCGCGGATCGATGATGTGGCAAAAGTTATGCCGACGGCATATCTATGCCGACGGCCGCCGGTAGGGCCGTCAACATATATTTGACGGCGTCAAACGGCAGTTAACCACCGGGTGGCCGGGCCCACATATATGCCGACGGCCTGTCTATGCCGACGGCCACCGTAGGCATATCACGACCTATGCCGACGGCTTCCTTACGCCGACGGCCCCCGTCGGCATAGGTCGTGGTATGCCGACGGCCGCACTACGCCGACGGTTTGCCTTAGGCCGTCGGCATACCGCCATCTATGCCGACGGCCCCCGTCGGCATAGTCAGGGCCGTCGGTAACGTGCCTTATTCTGGTAGTGCTGATGGTGGGGTGACGGCGCTGCCACATTTGTCGAGCGTCGGCTGATGGGCACTTGGCAAAGCCGATGCGCCGTTAGTACTGTTTAGCTTTGCCGAGTGCCCGATAAATAGCACTCGGCAAACACTTTTTTCTTCTTTTCTTTTCTTTCTTTCCTTTATTTATTTCTTTTTTTTCTTTTTTTTTCTTTCTTTCCTTTTATTTTATTTCTTTTCTTTCTCGCCCTTTCTCTCCCGCCACTTTTTTCCCGCGACTTCTCTCGCCACTTTTTTCCCGCCCTGTCTTTCCCTGCTCTTTATCTCCCGCCCTTTTCTCCAGCAATCCTAATCCTATAAAAGGTCCTCACACGTATGTTGTGTTGCATCGGTTTGTTAGCCTCTCCCCCTCCCTTTATCTCCAGAGATGGCCGCTGATCCTTCTGTTCGTGGTTTTACTCTTATGATACATTTTGAGGTTTTGAGAAATGCCTCTAAGATGGTTCCGGGTCTTTTTCCAGGTCCGTTTGCTATATTTATGCCATTAAATGCATTTCTAGGCTTTTAATGCATGAATTTTAAAATTTGAACTGTAGGTACATGAAATAATGGCCGGAAATGGGTTGAAAAATCCTATTTGTGGTATGTAGTCTATATGACTCGCCCGATCATCAAATTAAAAATCCAAAAGCATGGATTAGCATCACATCGACAAGAGACCGGATTGGTCGAGCTACTTGTCATCGGCCGCCACCGCCTCCTTCTCTTCTTGCGCCTCCTCCTCGCGAAGGTGCGGGTGCAACATCGGCGTCCATGGCGATGCCGCGCGCTGGAGGCCGCACGGCTAGGGTTAGCCGCGGGCAGCAGGGGAGGAGGCGAGTGTCAAATCAACTTGGTAGAGGGGTAGAGCGGAACGAGAGGCGCTCGGGGCTTCAAGCAGTGCGGCGGAGCTCGCTGGTGATGGTTGGGAGCGGTGGGCGACCGTGACGACGATTTGGGGATCGGGCTGAGAGAGAGAGCCGAGGCGAGAGAGAGAATACGAGGGAGAGTGGGCTGGGGGCTTTGGGTTTGCCCTAGCCGAGCGGGCCAGGTGGGCCGAGCCAGTTGGTCTCAGGTAGGCTTCCGCCCAAATAGGAAAAGGGGGCCTTTGGTCTATTTAAATTCCAGCCAGGTATTAAAATTACAATAAAATCCATTTCCTTTTACCAAAAAGGAATACTAATATTTTAACCCTAAAAAATGCCAAATTTCTTATTCTTCAAATTAAAAAACCATGCAAAGTTTATATTATTCAGACTTCATTTACATTTTTTAAAATTCAAGAACCAATAACCTCTAAGTAACTGTTTGAATTTTGCCACCCAAATGTTTGAATTTTCAAAACATTTCTTGGAAAAGGCCTACAAATCTACTCAAGAACATAAATATGATTTTTCACCCAATTTGCGGGCATTTGTTTCTGTCCTTGTAGTTCAAATTTAAATTATATTCGTTAAATGGATAGAAATCCATTTAATGCCTTAAAAATAGCAAATGATCCCAGACAAATGCCAATTTTAACATGGAAGAAGTAATGGTGTCTGTTGTATGTACAAAAAATTTCAAGGTCAAACGATGAAGCAACTGTCAATTTACCATCAAACCTCACATTTTCCCTTTCAAAACTATGATTCTTCCTCGGAGATGCTTCGGTTTCTAAGCAGTGTACGTCACAACTTTTGTGAGTCTTTCTCAAATTTTTACCATAGCCTATTGAGGTCATATAATGATACCATGCCAAGAGTTTCATTTTTTTAGACTTCATTTGCAATTTTTTAAATTCAGAAACCAATAAGCTCCAGGTTGGTGTTTGACATTTGCCACCAAAATGTTTGAATTTTCAAAAGATTTCTTGGAAAAGGCCTACAAATATACTCAAGAACATAAATATGATTTTTCAACCAATTTTTGTGCTTTTTTTTAATGTACTTGTAGTTCAAATTTGAATTATATCCATTAAATACCTAGAAATCCATTTACCGACTTAAAAATAGCAAATGAACCCTAAAAATGCCAAATTTTGACTTGAAAGATGTAATGATGTATGTTGAATGTGACACAAGTTTCAAGGTCAAACGATGAAGCAACTGTCACTTCACCTTCAAACCTCACACATTCCTTTTCAAAACTACGATTCTTCCTTGGAGATGCTTTAATTTCTAAGCAGTGTACGTCACAAATTTTGTGAAACTTTCTCAAATTTTTACCACAACCTCTAGATGTCATATCATGACACCATGCCAAGTTTCATGTTTTTCAGACTTCATTTACATTTTTCAAAATTCAAAAACCAATAACCTCCAAGTTTGTGTTTGTGTTCTCCCACCCAAATGTTTGAATTTTCCACAAATTTCTTGAAAATGGCCTCAAAATATACTCAAGAACATAAATATGATTTTTCAACCAATTTGTGGCCATTTTTTCATGTACTTGTAGTTCAAATTTGAATTATATCCAGTAAATACCCAGAAATCCATTTAATGACTTAAAAATAGCAACTGAACCCTGAAAAATGCCAAATTTTAACATGGAAGATGTAATGATGTATGTTGAGTGTATGCAAAGTGTCAATGTCAAATGATGAAGCAACTGTCACTTCGCCTTCAAACCGCACATCTTCCCTTTCAAAACTATGATTCTTCCTTGGAGATGCTTCGGTTTCTAAACAGTGTACATCACAACTTTTGTTTTCTTTTATATTCCCTTTCTTTTCTTTTATATTATCTTTTCTTTTCTTTCCTTTCTTTTCTTTCCTTTCCTTTCCTTTTCTTTCCTTTCTTTCCTTTACTTTCTTTTCTCTTCGTTTCTTTGATTCTTTTTCTTTTCTTTCCTTTCTTTTCTTTTCTTTTCTTTCTTTTCTTTCCTTTATTTACACCACATTTTAACAACAACAACAACAACAAAGCCTTTTAGTCCCAAACAAGTTGGGGTAGGCTTGAGTTGAAACCCATAAGATCTCGAAACAAACTCATGGTTCTGGCACGTGGATAGCTAACCTCCACGCACCTCTATCCATGGCTAGTTCTTTGGTGATATTTCAGTCCTTCAGATCTCTCTTTACGGACTCCTCCCATGTCAAGTTTGGTCTACCCCAACCTCTCTTGACATTATCAGCACGCTTTAACCATCCGCTATGCACTGACGCTTTTGGAGGCATGCGTTGTATATGCCCAAACCATCTTAGATGATGTTGGACAAGCTTCTCTTCAATTGGCGCTACCCCAACTCTATCACGTATATCATCATTCTGGACCCGATCCTTTCTTGTGTGGCCACACATCCATCTCAACATGCACATCCCTTTTAGTTGGCCACCATTTAGCGCCATACAACATCGCAGGTCGAATCGCCGTTCTATAGAACCTGCCTTTTAGCTTTTGTGGCACTCTCTTGTCACAGAGAATGCTAGAAGCTTGCCGCCACTTCATCCATCCGGCTTTGATTCGATGGCTCACATCTTCATCGATATCACCATCCTTATGCAGCATTAACCCCAAATATCGAAACGTGTCCTTCTAAGGTACCACCTGCCCATCAAGCCTAACCTCCTCCTTCTCATGCCTAGTAGTACTGAATCCGCACCTCATAAACTCATTTTTAGTTCTACTAAGCCTAAAACCTTTCAATTCCATAGTTTGTCTCCACAGCTCTAACTTTCTATTAACCCCCGTCCGACTATCATTGACTAGCACCACATCATCCGCAAAGAGCATACACCATGGGATATCTCCTTGTTTATCCCTTGTGACCTCATCCATCACCAAAGAAAAAAGATAAGGGCTCAAAGCTGACCCTTGGTGCAGTCCTATTTTAATTGGAAAGTCATCAGTGTGGCCATCACTTGTTTGAACAATTGTCACAACATTATCGTACATGTCCTTGATGAGGGCAATGTACTTCCTTGGGACTTTGTGTTTCTCCAAGGCCCACCACATGACATTCCGCGGTATCTTATCGTAGGCCTTCTCCAAGTCAATGAACACCATATGCAGGTCCTTCTTTTGCTCCCTGTATCTCTCCATAAGTTGTCGTACCAAGAAAATGGCTTCCATGGTCGACCTCCCAGGCATGAAACCAAACAGATTTTTGGTCATGCGTATCATTCTTCTTAAGCGATGCTCAATGCCACTCTCCCATAGCTTCATTGTATGGCTCATCAGCTTAATTCCACGATAAGTAGTACAACTTTGAACACCCCCCTTGTTCTTGAAGATTGGTACTAATATACTCTGCCTCCATTCTTCGGGCATCTTGTTTGCCCGAAAAATGAGGTTGAAAAGCTTAGTTAGCCATACTATCGCTATTTCTCCAAGGCCCCTCGAGATATAATTAGGGCCCATCGCCTTGCCTCCTTTCATCCTTTGAAGCCCTCCTTGACCTCAGACTCCTGGATTCATCGCACAAAACGTCTGTTGATATCATCAAAGGAATCGTCCAGCTGAATGGCAAAACTCTCATTCTCTCAATTGAACAGCTTGTCAAAGTACTCTCTCCATCTATGTTGATCTCATCATCCTTCACCAGAAGTCAATCTGCTCCATCCTTGATGCATTTGACTTGGTTGACATCCATCGTCTTCCTCTCTCGGATCTTGGCAATCTTATAGATGTCCTTTTCGCCTTCCTTCATGTCTAAATGCTGGTAGAGGTCCTCATACGCCCGACCCCTTGCTTCACTCACAGTCCACTTTGCAGCCTTCTTTACCACCTTGTACTTTTCTATTTTGTCTGCACTTCTATCCCGGTGTAGGGATCTGAAACAGTCTTTCTTCTCCTTAATAGCCTTCTGGACATCATCGTTCCACAACCAGGTATCTTTAGTTTTGCTTCTACTTCCCCAGGTCACCCAAACTCCTCTGAAGCCACCTTACGAATGCAAGTCACCATCTTCATCCACATATTGTTTGCATCGCCTGCTTCCTCCCAAGGGCCCTCCTTAATGATCCTCTCGTTGAAAGCCTGAGCTGCTTCACCCTTGAGCTTCCACCACTTCTTCGAGTGAATTTGGTGCGCTTATCCTGCTGGACACGAATCCGAAAGCGGAAGTCGGCCACCACAAGCTTATGTTGAGGGACAACACTCTCTCCAGGTATCACCTTACAATCTAGGCAAGCACACCTTTCCTCTCTTCCCAAGAGGATGAAATCAATCTGGCTAGAGTGTTGACCACTACTAAAAGTCACTAGATGGGATTCTCTCTTTTTAAAGAGGGTTTTAGCTATGATCATGTCATAGGCTAGAGCAAAGCTTAAGACATCCTCTCCTTCTTGATTCCTGATGCCATAGCCAAAGCCCTCATGTACCCCTTCAAAACCTGTGTTAGATGTACCCACGTGGCCATTGAGGTCTCCTCCTATGAAGAGCTTCTCGCCAATAGGTACACTCCTAACAATGTCCTCCAGGCCTTCCAAGAACTCCCTCTTGGTGCTCTCATTGTGGCTTTCTTGTGGGGCATACGCACTGATAACATTGAGAACTAAGTCCCCAACGACCAGCTTGACCAGGATAATCCGGCCCCCTTGCCTCCTGACGTCTACCACTCCATACTTGAGGCTCTTGTTGATCAAGATGCCTACTCCATTTCTGTTTGTAGTTGTTCCCGTGTACCACAGCTTGCGGCCGATATCCTCCACCTCCTTCGCCTTCTGTCCCCTCCATTTGGTTTCTTGGATGCATAGGATATCAACACCTCTCCTCACCACTGCATCAACTAGCTCCCGCAACTTACCTGACAGGGACCCTATGTTCCAGCTAGATCCTACTAGGCTCGGCTAGCTTCCTTACCCTTCGCACTTGTCGAGTCGAATGCAAAGAATCTTGCTCAATTTTCACTACACCCGGGCGTCGATGTAGCATGCCATTAAGGATGCGACGACCCGATCCTTGCTCACTTATCACTGTATCCAGATCAAGATACGGCACACCACCAAGGGGGTGACGGCCCGGCCCTTGCCCATTTAACACCACACCCGGGTTCCGATATGGCGCCTCGCTAAGAGGGTTACGCCCCAACGATGTTCTTCTAGGTTTCATCTCAATAAGAGTGGCTGAGTTTTGACGTTGGCTCACCAAGCCTATCACAACCCTCCTCCTTTACCCGGGCTTGGGACCGGCTATGTTGAGACAACATAGGCGGGGGTTTATACCACATTTTAAAAACCAAATAAAAATGTTTGCCGAGTGCCATGCACACGCTACTCGGCAAAGTTTATACATCAGCAAAAAACGTTTGCCGAGTGCCAGGTGGAAGGCACTCGGCAAAGGTGAATAGTACCTCCACCCATCATTGTCCATTCGCCTGACGAGGAGCTATCATCCATTGGAACGTAATAAAATGAAAAACACCTGGTCTAGTCACCGTCCACCCTGAATACCTCCTCATCTCCCTTGCCATGTGACGGTGGCTGGATTCTCTGATTCTAGTGAGCCTCTGCCAGCCAGAAATACCTCCCTCCCCTTCGTAGTCCCCTGGAAGCATCATTTCCCACACCCCCTACCCCCAGATCTCACACCCTCCCTCTCCTCCCGACATTGCTAACTAGAGGAGCAATAAGGAGAATATATTGCAATTATATTTGTGCAGTTCTTTTCTAAATAGATTTCGGTTCTAGAGATGTCCTCTAAATTTTTCCTCAAATGGTTTTATGATATGCTCTGAATTCAGTTAGAACCAAATACCAATGTTTCAATTTGTGTATGAACATGTGTACTTTCAGAGATGTTTCATGAATGAACTTATTTGTTTGTATGAGTTATTGATTATTTGCAAAATTTCATGTCGTTTCCGATTTACTCAGTTAACATTTGATGCGCCTAGAGCATACATTCAGAAAACCAACAATTTACACTAATTTAGTTTGATAAATTGTCCTTCATAGGTAAAATGGCATCAAAGGGCAATGAAGAAAAAATGATTTGGAGCCCGGGCTCTAGGTAGCCCTTTAAAACAAATCAAAAACATTATTTTTATACACCAAAAGATTCTTAATTTTTTTGTACATATACATATAAATGTTTAGTATGTGCGTATGAATTTTCATCAATATATATTTTCATATGTGGTGTAGACCAAAAAGGACAAATACGTGGATCAAAATGGGGTTATTTTCGTTTTTTTAGCTACAAATTGTTTTACCCCGTAGCCTACAAGTCATCCTATTTTTTAATGAAAATTTACAGATATGTAGAGAACACCTATATGTATCTGCGGGAAATTTTTTGATTTTTTGAAATTTTCAAATATGTTTTTGAATTATTTCAAATTCAGGGTTCCCTGGAACCTGAGAGCCAAATTGCCTCACTCCATTGAATCAGTATATAAATAGCCTCGCATACTATTAGGGACTTGCACGGATAAGTCTGATAGCCATTTTACCATATGATGCTTGGATAAGCTGCCTATCCTCCTGCCAGCAGTAGCCTTTCTCACTAGTAGAAAACAGGCCTTTCGTCCGGAGCATTAGTCCCGGTCGGGTTTTGGACGGGGACTAATGTGACCACTAGTCCCGGTTCCAACGGCTAGGCTTTAGTCCCGGTTCATTTGTGACCTCTAGTCCCGGTTGGTGTTACCAACCGGGACTAAAGGGGTGGTGGCAGGCTGGCGTCAGGCTGGGGCCCCTGCGAGCCCCTTTAGTCCCGGTTGGTAACACCAACCGGGACTAGAGATGGACCTTTAGTCCCGGTTGGTATCACCAACCGGGACTACTATATATAGTGCTTCGTCCAGCCCGAGCCCAAGCTCTCCTTTCTCTGTTTTCTCCTTTCTCTCCTCTGTTCTCTTCCCCTTGCTCGAGCTCATCCTCCATTTTTGCCAAGATTTATCAAGATTTGAGGCACCCCATCTATCCAAGTGTTCACAAAGGTTAGCAACTTTGTCCTTTCATCTCTCAGTGCTAGATTAGCTCATGCAATGCTCTATAAGTATAGTGATTTGTGGGTTTTAGTTTGGGAGTAATTATGTGGGAGTTTATTTGACTTATAAGCAATTTGAGCTCAAATTAACTTCTTAGTTTGCATATGTGTAGGTGTGGTTTACTTAGTGCCTTCCCGTCCCCGTCCTAACCACCGTCGATCGCCCGCACCGTCCCGTCGCCGGCACCACCTTGGTGAGCCTCTTGTTCTTATCCTTTTTATAAAAAAAAATCTTATTTGTATGATTTAGATAGTTACTTGTATAATTTTCTTACTTGTATGATTGTTTGTTATACATAGTGCCATGGTTTTGATATCCGTCCCCGTCGGCCCTAGTCCGGTTTATGATTCGGATGTGGTATATTCTCTTTTATAACTATTTGTTGCATTTCGTGTTTATGACAATTATGCCCATCAAGTTGACATAGATATTTTTATCTAGGAGGTATGTGAACCGGAAATTGCAACCGACCCTCTTGTCGAGAAGTTAAATTTAGTTGAAAAAGAAAACGAGTATTTGAAAGAAAAATTGAAAAGAATTGAAGAAGAGAAGATGAAATTGGAGTTGTATGTTGCCGATGTCGTCGATGATCACAAGATCAAGATGGATGCAATGCACTTGAAGATTAGAAATATTAGAAAATATGCCGTTAATAAAGAGGCTTGCTATCATTATGCTGTTGGATCAATTATATCCTTAGTTGCGATTTTGATCGCATTTGTTGTCGCATTAAAATCTTTAGCTAGATAGTTTTATGTTGTTTTATGAGAATAAGTGTGTATGAACTTTATGTATGAACTTGTATTAATTTGGTCTTTTCGGTGTTGTGTAATGAAGATGAGTCGGCAATGGATGTACGATGACCGACGCTCTCCCCAGTTCATTAATGGCGTGCATAGTTTTCTGCGTGCGGCTGAGGCAAACAAGTGGAATGGTTTTATGTGTTATCCATGTGGTGTCTGTAAGAATGATAGGAATTACTCTAGCTCAAAAGTCATTCACGTCCACCTGTTTACGTCCGGTTTCAGGTCCGGCTATAACTGTTGGACCAAGCACGGAGAAAGAGGGGTTCTAATGGAAGAGAATGAAGAAGAGGATGATGACAACTATCCTGGGTTCCCAATACGATGGTACTACAATGGGGGAAGGGAATGAAGAAGAAGAAGCTGAAGAAGAGGCATCAGATGAGCCCGCTGATGATCTTGGTCGGGCCATTGCTGATGCAAAGAGAAACTGCGAAAGTGAAAAGGAGAAGTTGAAGTTGAAGTGCATGTTAGAGGATCACAAAAAATTGTTGTACCCAAATTGCGAAGATGACAAGAAAAAGCTGGGTACCACACTGGAATTGCTACAATGGAAGGCAAAGAATGGTGTATCTGACAAGGGATTTGAAAAGTTGCTGAAACTGATAAACAAGACGCTTCCAAAGGATAACGAATTGCCCGACAGTACGTACGAAGCAAAGAAGGCTGTCTGCCCTCTAGGATTAGAGGTGCAGAAGATACATGCATGCCCTAATGACTGCATCCTCTGCCGCGGTGAGGAGTACGAGAATTTGAATGCATGCCCGGTATGCGGTGCATTGCGCTATAAGATCAGCCGCGATGACCCTAGTGATGATGTTGAGGGCGAGCGCCCCAGGAAGAGGATTCCTGCCAAGGTGATGTGGTATGCTCCTATAATACCACGATTGAAACGTTTGTTACAAAACAAAGAGCATGCCAAGTTGTTGCGATGGCACAAAGAAGACCGTAAGAAAGACGGGAAGTTGAGAGTACCCGCTAATGGGTCTCAGTGGAGAAAAATCGAGAGAAAGTGTCCGGAGTTTGCAGGTGACGCAAGGAACTTATGGTTTGGTATAAGTGCAGATGGCATTAATCCTTTTGGGGAGCAGAGCAGCAATCATAGCACCTGGCCTGTGACTCTATGTATCTATAACCTTCCACCTTGGTTGTGCATGAAGCGGAAGTTCATTATGATGCCAGTGATCATCCAAGGCCCTAAGCAACCCGGTAACGACATTGATGTGTACCTAAGGCCATTAGTTGAAGAACTTTTACAGCTGTGGGACATAAAAGGTGTACGTGTGTGGGATGAGCACAAACAGCAGGAATTTGACCTACGAGCGTTGCTGTTTGTAACCATCAATGATTGGCCTGCTCTTAGTAACCTTTCAGGACAGACAAACAAGGGATACCACGCATGCACGCACTGTTTAGATGAGACCGAAAGTATATATTTGGATAAATGTAAGAAGAATGTGTACCTGGGACATCGTCGATTTCTTCCGATCAAGCATCTCTTAAGAAAGAAAGGCAAGCATTTCAAAGGTGAGGCAGATCACCGGAAGAAGCCTGACCACCGTACTGGTGATCATATACTTGATATGGTCAAGGATTTAAAAGTAATCTTTGGAAAGGGTTCTGGCGGACAATCTGTTCCGAATGACGCTGACGGACATGCACCCATGTGGAAGAAGAAATCTATATTTTGGGACCTACCCTATTGGAAAGTCCTAGAGGTCCGCTCTGCAATCGACATGATGCACGTGATGAAGAATCTTTGCGTGAACCTGCTAGGCTTCTTGGGCGTGTATGGGAAGACAAAAGGTACACCGGAGGCACGGGAGGACCAGCAACGTATGCATGAAAAAGACGACATGCATCCAAAGCAGTATCAAGGTCCTGCCAGCTATGCTCTTACCAAAGAAGAGAAGGAAATCTTCTTTGAATGCCTGCTCAGTACGAAGGTCCCGTCTGGCTTCTCGTCGAATATAAAGGGAATAATAAATATGGCAGAGAAAAAATTCCAAAACCTAAAGTCTCATGACTGCCACGTGATTATGACGCAATTACTTCCGGTTGCATTGATGGGGCTTCTACCGGAAAATGTTCGATTAGCCATTGTGAAGCTATGTGCATTCCTCAATGCAATTTCCCAGAAGGTAATCGATCCAGAAATCCTACCAAGGTTACAGAATGATTTGGTGCAATGTCTTGTCAGTTTCGAGTTGGTGTTCCCACCATCCTTCTTCAATATCACGACGCACGTCCTAGTTCACCTAGTCGAAGAGATTGCCATTCTGGGTCCTGTATTTCTACACAATATGTTCCCCTTTGAGAGGTTCATGGGAGTCTTAAAGAAATATGTTTATAACCGTGCTAGGCCAGAAGGAAGCATCTCCAAGGGCCATGAAACAGAGGAGGTTATTGAGTTTTGTGTTGACTTTATTCCTGACCTTAAGCCGATTGGTGTTACTGAATCGCGGCATGAGGGGAGACTGAGTGGAAAAGGCACGCTAGGAAAGGATTCAGTAATATGTAGGGACGGGCATTCTTGGGCCCAAGCACACTACACAGTTCTACAAAATTCCACCTTGGTGGCTCCGTATATCGAGGAACACATGGATATTGTACGCTTCAAGAACCCGGAGCAGTCTGACCCCTGGATTAAACGTACACACATGGCGACTTTCGGCGGTTGGTTGCAAACACATCTCATGAATGACGACAGTGTTGGAGATGAGCTGTACTTGTTGGCGAAGTCACCATCTTCGACTATATTGACTTTCAAAGGGTATGAGATTAATGGGAATACATTTTACACGATCGCCCAAGATAAAAAGAGCACCATCCAAAACAGTGGTGTCCGCTTTGATACAACAAACACCAATAGGGAAAAGGACACATATTATGGTTACATAGAGGAGATATGGGAACTTGACTATGGACGTGAGTTTAAGGTCCCTTTGTTTTGGTGCAAATGGGTCAATCTGATAGGAGGCGGGGTAAAGGTAGACCTGCAGTACGGAATGACAACAGTGGATCTCAACAATCTTGGGTACACAGACGAACCATTCGTCCTAGCCAATGATGTGGCGCAGGTTTTCTATGTGAAGGACATGTCTACCAAACCGAGAAAAAGGAAAGATAAGGAAGCGAATACATCATACGGTGAGCCAAAGCGCCACATAGTTCTTTCAGGGAAAAGAAACATCGTGGGAGTGGAGGACAAGACAGACATGTGAGAAGATTATGAAAAGTTTCATGAAATTCCTCCCTTCACAGTGAAGACTGACCCAAGCATCCTGTTAAATGATGAAGATTGTCCATGGTTATGGCGCAAAGGGACACACGCGAAGAAAAAGTTTTATACCCCAAGATCCCACCCTGGGATGTGATCGGCTTCACCGTCATCACTTTCTTCTCTAGTGAGTAGCCGAGATAGGCCAGTTTGTACACGAAGTGCATCCGGTTATTGCCGTAACCCTCTCAACTTTTTAGCACATGCTATGTGGGTGAAATGATGATACCATGCCAATTTTCAACCTTTTCAGAGTTCATTTGTAGTGCTTTTCAATTTCAGGGTCATTTAGCTCAAAAAAATCATTAAATGCATGAAAAATAGCAAATGAAGTAAGTAAGGGCTGAAAATTAAAACTCCTGATGCTGACTAACAGAAACATAATATAATTTGGCAAAAGAATAACAAGAAAACATATAAACTAAACTATTTAAAACAAATGAGGGTATAAAACTAAAAGAGCTAAACAGAATCTGTTTTTGATTAAAAGACCTATTTAAAATAACCTAAAAATTACCAAACTAAACATACTAATAAAACACACTAATATTAAACAGCAGGAAAAAGAAATACTCAAAAATCTATTTTTAAACTAAAGTTATTCACAAACGAGTGATTCACACAAATTTCAAAGAATTCAAATTTGAAAACTACTGGCACTAACAGAAAGTTTATAATTTTTGTGACCTAAAGCAAAAAGATTCACTCAAAAACTCTAAATATTTGGCTGTAAGTAGAAAAAAAAGAAAAAAAAAGCAAAAACAGAAAAAATGAAAAAAAAACCTTTAGTCCCGGTTGGCACAACCAGCCGGGACTAAAGGTCCTCCCCCCGCGCTTAATTTGGGCCCCGAAAACAGACCTTTAGTCCCGGTTCGTGGCTGCAACCGGGACTAAAGGCCAACCTTTTAGTCCCGGTTGCAGCCACGAACCGGGACTAAAGGTCCTTTAGTCCCGGGGCATGGATTCAACCGGGACTAAAGGTCGATCCTATATAACTGTCACTTAGCGTTTTCCACCGCCCAGGAGACAGATCGAACACCACACGCCGCCAGGCCGCTCGTCTTCAACCTCCGACGCCGGTGATCGCCGATGCCGTCCCGCTCGCTCCGGCCCCTACCCGAGCCCGCAGCCCGCTGCATCTTCCTCGACCACGGGAGCGAGCGAAGAGCCCCACAGCGCCCGCACCATCGCCTTCCTCCTCGCCGGTCGCCGCCACTGCCTCGACCTCGTCCTCGAGCACCCACGCGTCCACGACCTCCCTGAGCCCTCCCCGAGCTCGCGACGACCTCGCTGTGAGCCCCCCTTGTCTTCCCGCGCTCTCCCCTGGCCCGCGCACGGCCTCTAACTACCCACCCGCACACCCTGAGCTCGGCCACCGCCATGGACAACCAATGATCGATGAGATTGAAAATGTCCTTGTATTTTTCAAGTCATGTTAATGTTAATTATTAGTGTGAGCAAATGGCTAATTTTGATAACGACATTGTGTATGAGACATGAGATTTTGGGAGTATGTAATTTTTGTGTGTAGATGAATGTTAATTAGATGGACTTATTATGTATTTTTGTGTGTAGATGAATGTTAGATGGATATATATGTAGATGGATAGATGTTATATTGATGTATGTTAGAATGATGGATGAATAGAAATGTTAGATAGATGGATGTTAAATGGATGAATAGAAATGTTGTTCAAGTGTGGGTTCTCCATAAAAAGAATGGTTGGATCAATGATATAAAATGTTGTTCAAATTGCTCATCTACTATAGTTGTAAAAGTTTATTAAATATGAGTAGCATAATAAAATGATAATTATTGCATAGGAATTTGTTTTCATAAGAATTTGTTCTCGACGTCGACGATGCCCGGCCCGCATCCTCGTCGTCGACTCGGCGGTGACAACCTGCTTGAGAGGCGCCATGTCCGGGACTGGGCTCCGCCGGGCTGGCACTGGGAGGTGCTACCTTCCGGGGCGCGTAGCTTGGTGAAGAATCGGGCTCCCGTCATCGACCCGGAGCTTCTTTGGTGGCGGTCGCGTGGGCCTCTATCGGTGCGGAGGCAGCCAGCCCCCGAGGAGGTGGTACGTCGCCGTGTCAGGGAGGAGGATGACCACGTCCGTCGCTACTTGGTTGCGTTGGACGTCAGGTTCTCCAATACCTGGCAGGTTCTTCAGGGATCTCACCCGAGCTATGATCCTGTGACGGTTCCTTCTCTTTGGGTGTCCACCGCCCGCGCCCCAGGAACCGCGAGTCAACTAGATTATTCGATAATATTCGAGCTGTATTAGTGATGTTATATGATAATATTCGAGATGTATTAATGTTATATGATGAACTTGCTAAAAAAATTAATCCTCCTCGCCATCCCTCGCCCCTCAGATCGAACCTCTTCAGTGGCTGACTACTATGATTTAGTTTTTGCTTATTGAATGCATTCTAATTTGAATACTAAATTATTTTATCTTTTTCTTCTGGATTAGTTAAGCTATGGACTATAGCGGCAGAGACGACCATGATCAAGAGGATATCATGTTCGACATGATACGCTCCCAAAACCCAGAGATTGAACCAGATGACGGCTCACAATATCTGAACGAGTCCGGTGAGGGAATTGAGGAAGAACCAATAGACGATGGGCACACAAACAATGATGGCGAAGGAAATGTTCTTCAATTAACAAAGTCCGGCGAGGTATATATATATATATATATAGCCCGTCTATTCTGCCAATATTGGCAGAATAGTTATTCTGCCCACATCCGAACTGCACGCTCAACGCGAGGGCACTGCACTTTCTGAAGCAAGCGCACTACAGTGCTGAGACGAGTGAACTTCTCGTCGAAAAAAACTGCATGTGGTGTTTTTTTGATACTGTTTTTGATCTAATTTTTTAACCGTTTGTCGGAACGAGGCGTATGATACGCCGTTGGAAAGCTATGGATTAGGTGCAACTTCGCCATGTTGAAATTGTTTCGAGATTCCTCGCGGTTTAAGAGCAGTTTCGAAAACGGTGGGCGCTCGACGAACGGCAGCAAGCGTATTTTCGCGTTTTTTCGCAAACCGCTTGTCGGAATGAAGCAAATGATACGCCGTTGGAAAGATATCGTCGAGGCGCAACTTTTTCATATATATTACTTTCTCTAATTCATTACGGTTTAAGAGCAGTTTCAAATTTATTAAATCGCGGAATTCTTTTTTTCAAATTATTTCGAATTTTCGGTACTGTTTTCGCTCCAGTTTTTTAACCGTTTGTCGAAACGAGGCGTGTGATACGCCGTTGGAAAGATATGGATGAATCGCAACTTTCATATGTATAAATGTTTTTGAGATTCCTTACGGTTTTAAGTTAATTTTGAAAATCGTGCGGCGGATGACGGGTGGCAATGGACGTTTTTCCGCGAATTTTTACAAACCGCTGGTCGGAATGATTCAAATGATACGCCGTTGGAAAGATATCGATGAGGCGCAACTTTTTCATATAGAACACCCTCTCTAATTCCTTACGGTTTAAGAACAGTTTTGAAATTACTGAAATGCAGACACTATGTTTTTCGCGACACCAAAATCTACGAGTGTACTGCATCGGACAGAAAACCGCACTGCTTCAGACTGAAAACCGCACTGCATCAGACGGTCAAGTGAACTTCATGATTTTTTTTGTCGGACGTAAATATTTCTCAGACGAGAAAGTGGACCGCACCTCACATCGGGCGTTAGTGAACCGCAACCCTATCAAGAAGTGAACCACGTTACTTTTTTGTTGTTGTTTTCATAACATTTTTTCTGCACTTCATATCGGGAGTAAGTGAACCGCGACACTACCCAGAGTGAACGGCAACACTAACTTAAAGTGAACCGCATGACTTCTTGTTGTCTTTTTTCATACTTTTTTTTTCATTGACAAAGTGATTGCATTCGAGGGCAAACCGCACTGCAATGTCTTCTAAGAGGACTACACATGTTTTTTTGTGGCTATTGAATTACATTTTTTTTACTACAACGTTTTTTATTTTGTACGAAGTGAACCACACAGGTTTATTACAATGAATTACATGAATTTTAAAAGAAATTATAAAGGCGTATGGATTACATTTGTTATGGCCACTGAACTACATCTTTTTCCTTTTCCCGAAGATTATTTTAGTCACGATACCACACTGCACGAACAGGTCGAGTGAACTGCAACTTTTTTTATATCTACATACTGAAACACACAGAAATATTACAATGAATTGCATGAGAAAAAATTCCAGAAGACGAACTGGACTGTAGTTCTCGACACGGAGATACTGCACTGCTGGACAAACCCAAGCGAACTGCAAGATAGATTTTGTTGTCAAATAAAAAGGCCTTGCGTCTCCAGGCCACGAGTGCCTCAAAAACACAAAACCAGAAAGCGATAGTGGACTGCATGCCCGCGTTGTGCCAATCGCAAGCCGCTCGCCGGTGAGCTGCAAGTCCTCACCGAAGAAGTTTTCATTGCCGCGCCGAACTGCAAGGTCGCGTGCCGCCCAACTTCAGTGGTCGCTGCCTGTGACTCGCTCGTCGTCCTCCTGGTGGCTGTTGGGGAAGAAGACAGGAGTTAGAATGGGGGGAAGCGGAGACAGAAGTGGCTGTTGGGCCAGATCCGGCAGCCATGGCGGTGGATGTAGAGAGGGTGGCTGTTGGAATGCGACAGGACCTGCAGAAGGGGAGAACAGCAGAAGGTCGCGCCGCCCAAAATTCTGCACACACGTGCTTCGCGAACTGCACAAGCGAAGCAGCCGTGGATTGCAATTCCTCATTGGGCGCACTTGTATGCAAGCACGCACTGCCGCACTGCACATCGGCGGGCTGCGATTTGCACGCGTTGGAAACATGGACTGCGGGCGACCTTCGGCGGCGTGGACTGCACCATTGTGGGACGGCCGCGCACTGCAGCGGCGCGAGGTGGGCACTGCACACGGGGCAGAGGAGGACAGAACGACGTTGACCCGGAGGAAGTTGGGCACCAGCAGGGGACAACACTGGACGCCATGGACGCCGACGTCCACCACCCAGATCGAGGGGAATCATTGTAGCGCGGTCATCCAGAAATGCGGGTACAGTAGGAGGGAGGCGGAGGAAAGTGGAGGAGAGAGATGGAGCTCCGCTGCCGCTGGAAGTCGTGGGAAGGGAGGGCCAGGCGAGATCTCGCCGTCATGGTGCTCGTCGACGCGGGGAGGGACCGCCGTGGGATCTGCAGTGGAAGGCAGCCACCACCGCATCGACCTGGCCTCCCTCCACCTGATTCCCGCCGGGGCGGTGTGGATCCGTGGTTAGGTGAGGTTTGGCCGGCGCCGTCGGCCGGGCTGATCTCCAGGAGGAGCACGACCCCGCGTCGCCGCGCCTTGGACGGCCGCCGCCCCGTCGAGATCCAGCTCCTAGCACGCCGCCATGGACCGGGTCGTCATCGCCGGATGTCGCTGCTGGGGCTGGTCGTGGCCGCGCAGGGGTATGTTTTTGCCGGCCCGGATCCGTCGCCTTGAGGTGGAAGAAGGTGGGTGACCGGATCCGTGCCCGGAGTGGCCTCCTTGGGCAGGAGCGACGGGGAGGAAGGGGCAGCGCCGGCCGGGCTGTCCCGTCGGGTATGTGAGGCGCAGGGGCGGGTCAGGGGATGGAGGTGGGCGGATTTGGGACAGGAAAGAAGGTGGGTGTGTGGAGAGGGAGTTGGCAGGCGGAGTGGAGTTGGTCGGGCGGCACGGGGGAAGAAAGTGGGATGGGAAGGGGGCGGTGCGCCAGAGAAGGAGGGAGGTTGTGGGGAGGCGGCGCAGAGAAGAAGGTGGCCACGGGGGATAGCGGGTGGCGCCGGCGGAAGAAGGTGGAGTCGGATTGGGGTCGTGGTCGGGAGGTGGGCTGGGGTGTTGGTAGAATAAGCTTTTTTTGGGTAGAATAAGGTCTTAAGGGGGTTGGTAGAATAGACCCACCCTATATATATATATAAGGCCTCTGGTGATCATTACATGTATTAATTGATTTGTATATATATATATATATATATATATATATATATATATATATATATTAACGAAACTTTCTTCTTTTAGCCCTCCGGATCGAGCAAATCTTCTACAAGGGTAGTACGAGGCCCGGCCAAAATGTTGCCCGGTGGCATAAAGTACTGTTGGGGAACGTTTCATGGAAAACAAAAAATTTCTACGCACACGCAAGATCTATCCATGGAGATGCATAGCTACGAGAGGGGGAGTGTGTCTACGTACCCTCGTAGACCGTAAGTGGAAGCGTTAGAACAACGCGGTTGATGTCGTCGAACAACTTCACGTTCCAACCGACCGAGTACCAAACGTACGGCAGCTCCGCGTTCAGCACACGTTTAGCTCGGTGACGTCCTCGACTTCTTGATCCAGCAAGACGGCGAGGTAGTGGATGAGTTCCGGCAGCACGACGGCGTGGTGACGGTGATGGTAATGCTATCTCCGCAGGGCTTCGCCCAAGCACTGCGAAAATATGACCGAGGGACGGAACTGTGGAGGGGGGCGCCGCACACGGCTAAGACAATGTTGTGTCTCCTTTGGGGCGCCCCCTCTCCTCTATTTATATATGTGTAGGGGCTTAGAGTAGAAGGAATAGTGCCACGTGAACAGTAACCGTGAATAGTACACACGTGGACTTGGACTCCAAAGTCCAATCCTATTCCTACTAGGACTCTCCCTGTTTTTCTTCCCTAGCTGCGTGGGCTTTTGAAGACTTGGTGCGCCTGGCCCAATAAGGCCAGGGCGCCTCCCCTTAGCCCATGTCAGCCCTTGGGACGTGGTGGACCCACTTGTGGACTTCCGGACCCCTCCGGAATCCTCCGAAACCTTCTGGAAGCTTCCCGGTACAATACCGAAAAAACTGCACCTTTTTCCGGAACCCAAAATATGACTTCCCATATATAAATCTTTACCTCTCGACCATTCCGAGACTCCTCGTGACGCCCGGGATCTCATCCGGGACCCCGAACAATATTCGGTTACCAATTCACATAACTCATATAACACTATATCGTCAACGAACGTTAAGCGTGCGGACCCTACGGGTTCGGGAATGATGTAAACATGACTGAGACACCTCTCCGGTCAATAACCAATAGCGGAACCTGGATGCTCATATTGGTTCCTACATATTCCACGAAGATCTTATCGGTCGAACCGCAATGACAACATACGTAATTCCCTTTGTCCGTCGGTATGTTACTTGCCCGAGATTCGATCATCGGTATCTCCATACCTAGTTGAATCTCGTTACCGGCAAGTCTCTTTACTCGCTCCGTAATACATCATCCCGTAACTAACTCCTTAGTCACTTTGCTTGCAAGCTTCTTATGATGTGCATTACCGAGAGGGCCCAGAGATACCTCTCCGAAACACGGAGTGACAAATCCCAGTCTCGATCCATGCCAACTCAACGGACACCTTCGGAGATACCTGTTGAGCATCTTTATGATCACCCAGTTACGTTGTGGCGTTTGATAGCACACAAGGTATTCCTCCGGTATCCGGGAGTTGCATGATCTCATGGTCTGAGGAACATGTATTTGACATTCAAGAAAGCAGTAGCAATAAACAGAATGATCATATGCTAAGCTAACGGATGGGTCTTGTCCATCACATCATTCTCCTAATGATGTGATCCCATTATCAAATGACAACTCATGTCTATGGTTAGGAAACCTTAACCATCTTTGATCAACGAGCTAGTCTAGTAGAGGCTCACTAGGGACACGGTATTTGTTTATGTATTCACAGATGTATTTAAGTTTCCGGTCAATACAATTCTAGCATGAATAATAAACCTTTATCATGAACAAGGAAATATTAAATAATAACAACTTTATTATTGCCTCTAGGGCATATTTCCATCAGTCTCCCACTTGCACTAGAGTCAATAATCTAGATTACATAGTAATGAATCTAACACCCATGGAGTCTTGGTGCTGATCATGTTTTGCTCGTGGAAGAGGCTTAGTCAACGGGTCTGCCACATTCAGATCCGTGTGTACTTTGCAAATTTCTATGTCTCCATCCTTGACATATTCATGAATGGAGTTGAAGCGTCTCTTGATGTGTTTGGTCTTTTTGTGAAACCTGGGCTCCTTGCCTATGGCAATTGGTCCAGTGTTGTCACAAAAGATTGTCATTGGACCCGATGCACTAGGTATTACACCTAGATCGGATATGAACTCCTTCATCCAGACTCCTTCATGTGCTGCTTCCAAAGCAGCTATGTATTCCGCTTCACACGTAGATCCTGCCACGACGCTCTGCTTGGAACTGCACCAACTGACAGCTCCACCATTTAATATAAATACGTATCCGGTTTGTGACTTAGAGTCATCCGGATCCGTGTCGAAGCTTGCATCGACGTAACCCTTTATGACGAGCTCTTCGTCACCTCCATAAACGAGAAACATGTCCTTGGTCCTTTTCAGGTACTTCAGGATATTCTTGACCGCTGTCCAGTGATCCACTCCTGGATTACTCTGGTACCTCCCTGCCAAACTTATGGCAAGGCACACATCAGGTCTGGTACACAGCATGGCATACATAATAGAACCTATGGCTGGGGCATAGGGAATGACTTTCATTTTCTCTATTTCTTCTGCCGTGGTCGGGCATTGAGTCTGACTCAACTTCACACCTTGCAAGACAGGCAAGAACCCTTTCTTTGACTGATCCATTTTGAACTTCTTCAAAACTTTGTCAAGGTATGTGCTTTGTGAAAGTCCTATCAAGCGTCTTGATCTATCCCTATAGATCTTGATGCCCAATATATACGCAGCTTCACCGAGGTCTTTCATTGAAAAATTCTTATTCAAGTATCCATTTATGCCATCCAGAAATTCTATATCATTTCCAATCAACAATATGTCATCCACATATAATATTAGAAATGCTACAGAGCTCCCACTCACTTTCTTGTAAATACAGGCTTCACCGTAAGTCTGTACAAAACCATATGCTTTGATCACCTCATCAAAGCGTATATTCCAACTCCGAGATGCTTGCACCAGTCCATAGATGGATCGCTGGAGCTTGCACACTTTGTTAGCACCCTTAGGATCAACAAAACCTTCTGGTTGCATCATATACAACTCTTCTTTGAGAAAACCATTAACGAATGCAGTTTTGACATCCATTTGCCAGATTTCATAATCATAAAATGAGGCAATTGCTAACATGATTCGGACAGACTTAAGCATCGCTACGGGTGAGAAAGTCTTATCGTAGCACTACTAGAAAAATGCCTATTAGTGGCGCACCTGTTTTCCCTGTTAGTGGCGCACTATAGGTGCGCCACTATTATCACGCCACTACTAATAAGTAGTAATGCCGCACCCCTGGTGCGCCACTGTTAATGTACATAACAGTGGCGCACCACCTGGTGCGCCACTACTACCCCTCCCAGTGCGCCACTAATATGCAGTTTGGGTGCGCCACTAATAGGCAGTTTGGGTGCGCCACTAATATACAGTTTGGGGGGGGGGGGGGGCTACTGGTGCGTCACTCCTAACTCTAATGGTGCGCCACTGGTATAAAATATGGGTGCGCCACTAATATATATATGGTGCGCCACTACTATTAATTCCAGTAATTTTTTTTTTGCTTTTCTCTTATTTGCACGGATTACAGAATACAATAAAGCACATAATATACAGTTTGCAATACAGTATAAACTACCATTAGTCAAGTATAAACAGCACATAATACAATTCATCACATTAGTCTCCGAATTCGAAATAGCGAACAAAGTTCAAATATTAGACAAGTTTAGGTCTCGAGACCGAGTAGCGAGTTTGCCGTCACATTACAAAGTTGATATCATCTAAACTACCATCACATAGAAGAGAGCTGCGGTCACGATGAGCATCATCGCGATGAAACTGGTCTTCATCCGGTTCCTCCTCCGCTCCCTCCTCTCTCCCGCTACATAGCGCTCGTATCTAGCTTCCGCCTCCGCCCTAGTGGTGTACCCTTTGTAACTGTTACCGCTGAAACGGTGAACCTATCTCCGACACTCCTCCCAGTCGTCGTAGACTCCGGGAACCTTACCCTTGTACACGACATACGACGGCATCTCTATGCACTAGACAAACAAAACGTTAGTAGCAATTCACAGATAATATATAAGTATGCAACAAAAGGATCGGAAGAGAAAAGTAACACATTAATAGCATCGATTACATATAAGTTGAACGACTGTCCAAACTAAAGAGACATACAAGTTCATTAAAGTTTAATTACAACACGAGCTAATCGATATTTCAGAACTACATATATAGCATCAATACTTTCTTCGACTAGACTCAGGGACCGGAGCGTGGATGAAGCCGCCGTCATTCGTGGGGGTCATGAATGTGCGTTCGTTGTCAGCCTGCATTTGTAGCGTTGTTTCTATTTCACTGTTGGACGGTTGATATTTGAGGTGGAACTGCCCCGAGGTACGAAGGACATCTTCATAGATGATTTCCGCAAACTCCGACTGGATGCGAAAGAATTCTTGTCTGATGTCCGCGTCATGGATTCCCGACAAGCGTGCGGCCCAATCTTGGAGACCATTTGGTAGCATAAGGTGATTATGGTCCCATACGATCGCCCGCATGTGATGGAGGGCGTAGTAGGCATCCTTCTGACTGCTAGGCGGCTGCTTGACGCAGGGGAACGTCGTTACGTGGGTGAACACGTGCTTGCCGTACCTACGCACTAGCCTCCTGAAGGTGCCTCCAGATTTGGCGTAGCCGGGGAGAGCATCATCAAGAACTTTCTTGATATTTGTGTAGTCTTTCTGCGACTGACGGTCCGAGTCGAAATACGTGGCCGTGGAATATTTCGGGCTTAAGAGGATGAGTGTGCAACGTGTGTCACTGCACAAAACACGGAATGTTAGAAAAAAAAAGAACGATCGAAATCTAAGAAATCATATGTTACGGGGCGGTGAGGGGATGACTTACTCGGGAAAGTAAGGCACGAGGAAGTTATCCTTATCTTTGTTCGCCAGAATGACGCCTTCGAGGTATGAACTCGTGACTTGCCGGTCCCCAGAGTTGTCCAAGAGCTTGGCACGCATGTAGAAGGGGTCGACTATCACGATGTCCGGGGTCTTGTCTCTAATGATCCGCATCTCCATACTGAGCAAAAATAGCCGAATGAAGGTGTAGTGCAGCGGATGAAGGTTATACATAGCGAAGATGTCATCAAACCGCAGGACGATCATACGCCCGATGCTGCTATCGACAAAGCCCTTGCCCTCTGGCACCTTGGCCACGAAAACCGGGTATGCCACATCATTCTCGGAGAGACGCCGCCTCTCCATAGAAAGAACACCGTCATGCAGACTCCGCATAGGACCGGTTGCAGCTTTGAGCAGATTAGGCGGTAGCATCGGCCTACCCACCACATGCACCCTCCTCATGATATCCTTAGGTATTGGTGGCCCGTCCTGAGCACGGATCGTACTCGGTGCCGGCTGGCTCGCACCCTTGTTAGTTTTTCTTTTGTGCCTTCGGCTTCGGCTGCTGTAATGGGATTGCGTTCTGCTCAGAGACCACCTTCTTGAGTGTGTTGGGGCTGAAAATCTTTCCCACCTCGGCTGTTTGAGTCTCGGTGAAGGCGGCAGCTGGAGGCGTCTCCTGAGAACTGAACAGACGACGCCTGTTGCAATTGGGTTTCTCCGCGGTACCAGCTAGATCGCGATCGTCTGTTGCAGGGTTGGGTTCTTGAGAAGGAGGCCCCGAGAATTCGTCACCGTACCCATGTTCGTTGAAGTACTTATCGACGTTGGAAAATGTACCATCGTCGTCGTCGTCCGGATCCTGTGCCATATGCATGTCCGGATCAGCTGACGGCGGTAGCGTTGCGGCGGTCTTGCCATGGCTTGGCGCCGTCACGACTGGCGGTGTTGTCTGTGGGGTGGTGTCCCACGCCCCCAAACGAATCTGGCTCTTCGGCCAAAGCAGGGGCCAGTTAAAGCAGGCCCCGAGGGTCATCACATCTTCTTCGTCGGCCCCAGGGGGTCGATACGGAGGTAACAAGTCGTCGCAGCCCCGCAGCACCCGAACCAGTTCAACCCTATACACGGCGGGTGGCATCGGATTACCGTGGAACACGCGGTTGCCCGGTTGAACGATTCTGGCCTTGGCGACATCGATCAACTCGCCGTCCACGAAGTGCAGGAGAGTGCATGGAACGTTGGCGGCGCCCTACGAAAACATGTAGGGCGTCAGGGATGCCTAGTCAAAGGCAAGGAGATGAAGTCATCGGCCGAGGCTTAGTTACCGTGATGGCGTCGAGCTCGGCTAATGTCGAGGCACCGCCAACGGCGGGCGTGCAATTGACGGAGGGGCCGCTTGCTGCCGAGGTGTCGGCCGGCGTATTCTTCCCACACCCGGGTGCATTAAGCTCCAATGCCGGCGCCTCCGCCGGAGACACCAATGCCGCCTCCGCCGGAGACACCAATGCCGGCGTGTTGTGCGAGTTGCTGCCCGTGAAGCTGGGAATCGGGGGCGGCCCCTGTTGGCCACCCGCAATCCACCCCCGCAGCCCCTCAAGCAAGGTAGGCATAATGGCGGTGATCGTCGCTCCCAGTTGGTCTCGCACTTGCTCTTCGACTATCTGAGGAATCCGCGCCACTTTTGCCTTGAGTTCTTTAACCTCGCGCTCCTGGCTTTCCGAGCTGGCGGTCTTTCTCTCCTTTCGCCCAGCCTTATAGTATTCCGACCATTTCGTGGACAAGCCTTCGCCGGCCACACGACCAGCTGACGACGGCTTACTGAGCTTATCCTTGTGTTTCATTACGTTCAACGCCCTATTTAAAGTGGTGTCCCAAGGGGCAGACGGGGAGCTCTGAGACCCTGCGCTACTGCTTTCAGTTTCCTGCGGAAGCAATGTGAACCATTTAGAAATTTGGCTTCATTAATTAGAATGCAACCATATGGAGCTAATTACGCGGGGGTGTATTCCTTACCAGAACACGCTCAAGATCCTTCACCTTCGGATCCGTGGTAAGCTCCTTTGTTACCGGGTCCTCCTTGTACCGGGCCCTGACATAGTTCTTGGTCTGCTTTTCATGGTATTTATCGAAGAGGGGCGGTAGGCTTTGCTTGGCACGCTCCGCGTCCTCCTTCTCCCATTTAGGTTCCGCCACTCTGTAACCGCCGGGACCGAGTTTGTGGACCCCTAAGTTCAATTCCCGCATATCTTTCCCCCACTGACTTGATTCCGCGGATGCGTTGCTCTCGCACTTGATCTTGAACTCCTGGTAGTCAGCTTCGCTGATCGAAGGATTTTTCTCCTTGATCATCTCATAACTATCACCTCTTAGAATCCTTCTCTTCACCGAGGCTCTCCAAGTAGCCAGGGCCGTGCTCATCTTCGTGAGGGCGGTACTGTTCACTTTATTCCCTGAGAGGCGTGTGTTTGCGAAGTCACCGGGGAACTTGTATCGTTCGTGCAGCTTCGTGAAGAGGAGGTTGCGCAAATTCCCTCGGTCACGATGCCTTAGGTTCTCGGTGTTGATCGTGACGGTGCTCCGGACAATGCACCCGAGTTGTCCCGCGTACCCACCGACTAATCCTTTGGGCGCCGTTGGATGCCCACTGGAGGACACTTCAGTAAATTCCTCCTTGACGGTGCCGAGCACGTTCGGGCGCCGGTCCTTCCGTTGCCTCTTCGGTTGGCTGCCATCTGTTCGTTCGCTGCCATCATCAGTGGTGGCATCCCCGGCGGCACCATCAGTGGTGTCATCCCCGACGCCACTAGGGGTTGTGTAGTCGGGATCGGTGTCTTCCGCGGCGTCCTCATAGCGGTGAGGTTCTTCCTCCATCTCCTGGGACAGCTCCCAGAATTGCTTGCCGCCCGAACCGCCGGCCTCATCGTTGTCGGCCATGTTCGCTCTAAATAGGAAAAAAAGGCTACTAGAGTTATTGGATGAGATCAGGGTAGTATTTGGCATTTGGCATTTGGTTGAGCATTTCTAGAAAAGATGAATGTTGTCCAGTATATTTCTGCCACCAAACTAAGTGCACTAGGTCAAGAAAATTAACAAAGTTCATGCACGAATTCACGGAAAAATTTGGCATGACCTTTGCTAATTTTCTTGACCTAGGACCCCATTCTCAACCGAAACGGAAATTAATCGACATTTCGGGAGAAAGGGGTAATTTTTTGTACCTGCACAAAAAAGGCCTACATATAGGCACAACAGAGCAGCAAGCCCATCACTCTTTTGGTGAACAGAAACTATGTTTGAATCTGTATAATAAAGCCAGGGGAGATCATCTCCTCCCTTATTCTCAAAAAATAGGTCATCAGACATGTTATTAATTACTCCCTCCTGTCCAAACTAAGTTATGTGGGGAGGGAGTATTAGGAAAGCTTCAGCACATATACAGAAGGGGCCACTTAATTATGCCTTTGGTAAGCATAATATTACAAAAAATGTGCTTAAACAACAATCGTAACAGCAAAATAATGAAACCTTTGGTAAGCATAATATTACAAGTTCTGTTTTTACCTCAAGTCAAATTATGTGTATCTTGCTTATTCCTGGAAAGGGGCTATTTTTTTCTGTTGCTAAATTTGTCTGCTTTCCTATTCTAGTTCTACATGAAGTGCTAGAATTAAGTTTGGTGCTTCTTATTCGATTCACAAACCAAACAAAATATATGTTTGATTCACAACCAAATAAGCTAGGATCGATCAAATGCAGCTGTGAGTACATGACACATGCCATTCTTCCTGTATACCACTCCATTTTTCAACTAAACAGAACACAATGAAATGACTCTATTACTGTACATGGTAAGCTAATATTCCTTTAGCAATTCAGGTGGTGAACCACAAATTGGAGCATGCTGTTTCAGTTTGCAGCCAACATACATATGCACTAACGCACCAGGATGGTTGGATTAATATATGATCTGTGATGATAAGATAATACTCCAAGGTTTTGCCTGACAGATTAACAAACCAAATGGTTGCACTTTTACATGCACTTTCAAGACCCTAGAATGTTTGGAATATAAGATACGACAAGATAAACAGAGTATCTCTTGAAAGGACATTTTGCATCAATCCTACGTCCTTGAATTAACCCACCCACAAACAAATTTGCCCTCTTCACAATATACTAGAACATTGTGCACTTTTCATTACGGTCAGCAGCCCAGAATGCATTACCAGATAAGTTCAAACAATCACAAATCGCAACAAAATTTAAAATTTATCATTGGTACCACCCAAATTCAGAAATCGAGCCAGGCTTCCATCCATTTAATTTCCACGAAATATCAACATACTGGAACAATTCAGACATAGATATGACACATGACTTCCTACACATTGAATCTGAATTAAAGAGGAGTACAAAGATTCAGTTCTGCAGAAGTTCAACACACTCACTCGCTGACAGATTGGGGAACTCGATGGGCGGCGGACGGACGTACCAGGTCGCGGCGGTGGGACTGGATCACGGAGTTGAGGACGGGGACGGCGAGCCTCCTCCTCCTCCTGGTGGTCGAGGATGGGGACGGGGACGGGGACGTCGTGGTGCTCCTGGGGACGAGCTCGGCCTCCTTCTCCTGGTGGTCTCCGGCGGGCCTCCTCCTCCTGGTGGTCGCGGGCGGGCGCTGCCGGACGGGAGAGATGTCAGAGACAGGGGAGAAGGCGGAGGGGAGAGAAAGGAGGGGAGGGGGAGGGAGGGGGAGGAGGAGGGGGAGAGGGGGAGCTCACCCTCGACGTGTGGTGGCGGCGGACTCGACGGCGACAGGCGATGGCGCGGCGCGGGGGAGAGGGGGGATCTGGGTGTGCAGGAGTGAGGAGGGAGGCGCGGGGAGGAGAAGCAGCTTAGGGCCGGCTAACAATGGCGCACCTGTGAGGGGTGCGCCATAAACGCCGCATATCAATGGCGCACCAGGAGAGGTGCGGCATTACTGCTAGTACTAATAGGTTAAAACAGTCTGCATGTGGTTATGGACAGAACTACTAACATAGCCTAGTGGTTGGTCCCTTGATACATTAGCCAGCCAGCCAGGGTTCGAATCCTGGCGGCCCCATTTTTTGCACCTTTTAAAAAAAAATATTAACCTTATGATAAACATCCAAACACTTTAAAATAAACACATGGCAATTTTAATACTCCCTTCATTCCTAAAAATAGGGCGTATAATTTTTTTACAATGCATCTCCTTTACTCAATCACAATATAGAATCATTGTGATAATTTAAGATTTGAGATAAAAGAAAAGGAAAATGCAAATGGAGTGATAAAACCATTGTGCAAAGATTTAGAATTAGATGACATGGTTGAAATCAAGTGATACATGTAATAATTTAGTTGCATGTAATAATTGAGCTTGCCACTGACACACACACACGCGGCCGACACGTCGTGATTCGATCTTAGCTATATTTTCACAATCTTCTTGCCCTTCTTCCTCGCGGTTGAATAATTTAGCCCCGGAACCCCTTGAATTGATCTTCTCTTGAACGGACGTCCTTTAGGTAGGGTGGTCCTGCTTCTTCTTGTGGTGTATGGTACTTCATCGTCGTCGTCATCTTCCATCTTCGGGTCGCCGTACTTGTCGAAGTCTTGCTCATTGGCGACTCCATCCATTCCGATGATGTTCCTTTTGCCTCTCCTCACGACAACACGACTGGGCTTTGGCGGGTCGGTAATGAAGAAGCATTGGTCCACTTGGGAAGCCAGTACCCATGGCTCATTTTTCGCGGTGACGTTTGCGCCCGCGGTCTTGGATTTGGCTTCGGGTATAACCATGGTGGTGAAATACCGGTCTTGTTTTAGGAAGCTCTTGGCCCATCTGACACGGAACATCGGGACCTTCTCTCCAGCGTAGCTCAGCTCCCAGATCTCCTCGATCCTTCCGTAGTATCTGTCCTTGTCGTTACCGGTGTAGGATTCCATCGTTACCCCGGAGTTCTGATAATCGCTCTTCATGTCCTTTTCCTCGATGTAGAATGTGTAGCCGTTGATATCGTACGCCTCATAGGTCATCAGGTTGTGCTCGGCGCCCTGTGACAAGGCGAATATGAGTTTTTCTTCCGCGGAAGAATCCTCATGTAAAGGGTACGACAGAAGCTTCTCCTTGAACCAACGCGTGAAACATGAGTTGTGCTCTCTGATTATATCTCCGTCCGTCCTCTGTTGGCCTCGGTCATTGTACGTCTTCTCAATAAAGGTTTTGTGCTCTACCACCCAAGCATCGACCACGTCTATGTGTTGTAGCGCGACTAGGTTTGCTCTTTCAAAGTCGGCGAGTCGACCCTTGAAGTCGACATGCATTTCGCGGCGACCCTCGCGGTGACCCCATCCAGCGAGCCTGCCGAGGTGCCTGTTGACGGGCAGACCAACGGGGTTCTCGATGCCTAGATAATTCGTGCAGAAGGAGATGCACTCTTCGGTCAGAAAGCCCTTTGCTATGCTTCCATCTGGACGTGCCCTGTTGCGAACGTATCCTTTGATGACACCATTCATCCTTTCGAACGGCATCATGCTGTGCAGGAACGTCGGCCCGAGTTGGATGATATCCTCCACGATATGGACCAGCAGATGCACCATAACGTCGAAGAATGCGGGCGGGAAGTAGATCTCAAGCTCGCATAGTATCACCACGATCTCTTCCTGTAGCTTTCTGAGTTGCCTCACGCCAACCGACTTCCGAGAGATGACGTCGAAAAAGTTGCATAGGCCAAATAGCGTTTCACGGACGTGCGCGTCCATGATCCCACGGATTGCAACTGGAAGTATCTGCGTCATCAGCACGTGACAGTCGTGAGACTTCATCCCGCTGAACTTCTGCTTCGCTGAGTCTAGGTATCTGCTTATCTTCCCCGCGTAACCGTAAGGAAGTTTTACTCCTACGAGGCAGGTGAAAAACTGCTCGATCTCCTTCTGACTTAGAGTGAAGCACGCGGGAGGGCAGTCATATTCGATCTTCTTGGCCTTTTTGCCTTTGCGACGACTTTCCGTGTCCTTCGCCTCATCATCATCATCATCATCATCATTAGGGCGCCAGAGCTCCTCCCTGATGCCCATTTTTTGCAAGTCTGCCCTTGCTTTCGGCCCATCTTTGGTCCTCTCTGGCATGTTGAGCAGGGTACCAAGCAGACTCTCGCACACGTTCTTCGTGATATGCATGACATCAAGGCTGTGAGGCACACGGAGGATCTTCCAGTACGGCAAGTCCCAAAAAACAGACCTCGTTTTCCATACCTTCAGCAGCGGCTCTGGCGCCTTTCGCTTCTTTCCCGGCGGTGGGCACTCTTTCCAATTTTTCAACAGCTCGTCTATTTCCTCGCTGCTCCTCGTACGTGGGGGTCTTCGGGGTTCGGTTTCACCATCGAACAGATCCTTGCGTTTTCTCCATGCGTCATCGTCGCGAAGCCACCTTCGATGTCCCATGAACACGGTTTTCGAAGATCCGGGATCTCTATCTAGCTGGCGATACGTTGTGTCATCCATGCACCTGACGCATGCAGAAAATCCGTGGACCACCTGCCCCGCGACATATCTGTAACCGAGATAGTCGTGCACCGTCGTGAGCAGTGCGGCTCTCATAAGGAAATATTCTTTCGCTGCGGCGTCCCACGTATTGGCTGGCGTTTTCCACAGCGTGTCTAGCTCCTCTTTCAGCAGCCCCAGATACAGATTGATGTCGTTCCCTGGTTGTTTCGGCCCTTCAATTAGCATACTCATGTGAATGTACTTCCTCTTCATGCACATCCAGGGGGGAAGGTTGTACATCCACACAAACACAGGCCAGGTGCTATGTGTGCTTCTCTGGCTGCCAAACGGATTGACTCCATCGGTGCTCGCGCCCAGCACGATGTTCCTTGGATCGTCCCCAAATTCTGGGTCTTCGAAGTTCAACGCTTGCCACTGGCTCGCATCCTTAGGGTGACTCATCATCTTGTCTTTTTTATTTATCTCCGGATCATTTCCGTCATCTTCTCGCTTCTTCTCCTCCCTATCTGCGTGCCAACGCAGGAGCTTTGCTAGCTTAGGATCCGCGAAATACTGCTGCAGACGAGGAGTGATCGGAAAGTACCACACCACTTTTCGAGGAGCTTTCTTCCTCTTCTTGTATCGAGTGACGCCGCACACCGGACATATGGTAGACTCCGCGTGCTCGTCCCGATAAATGATGCAATCGTTCATGCACACATGGTATTTCACGTGCGGTAAATCCTGAGGACACACGATTTTCTTTGCCTCCTCGAAACTGGTCGGGCACTTGTTCCCCTTGGGAAGACGTTCGTGCCAGAATGACATGTTCTCGTCGAAGCATGCGTCGGTCATTTTGTGTTTTACCTTCATCTCCAGAGCCATGAGCGTTACTTTCAGGCGGGTATCTTCGGGCCTGCATCCTTCATACAATGGAGTAACCGCGTCTGTCTCCAGTTGATCCAGCTTGGCTTTCTCTCGGGCGGCAGCTCTTGCGTTACCCGTCTGCTTGCGAAGCAGCTCTAGAATATGAGGGTCCTGCACCCAGCCCATCAATGGTCCATCGTCGTCTGCTCCGGCATCTTCATCTTCATGATCATGCCCTTCGTCTTGATCTTCCTCATCATCATGTCCCGCATCTTCTACATGATGACTGTGTCCTGCATCTACTTCGTGATCATGTCCTGGAGATTCTTCGTCTTCTCGCCCGCCCTCGCCGCTATTGTCTTGCTGCCCTTCCTTATTTCTTGCCCGGCCCCCATGGACGACTTCATAATCAACTTCACCACCTTGCCACCGATAGCCATCCATGAAACCACGCACGAGCAGGTGGTCCCGCACCTGTCTGGAATCCGGGTCCATAAGGCTCTTCAGCTTGCATCTTCGACACGGACATCTTATCTCCGTCTCGTTCTTTTGAAGCATCTCGGCCTTCGCGGAGCTCAAAAACCTATTCACGATGCCTTCGGTCATCGTGCGAACCATGGTCGCCTGCGGGGTAGAGCAAAACGATATTTTAGAACCAAAAAAAAATTTGGCATGACTTTGCCTAAAAATAGGACCAAAAAGAATGCATAGTGCCAAATTCTCGCCGAAACGGAAATGAATCAACATTCCGGCAAAATATTGGCAACTATCGCATTTCAAATACCGGTACCTGCGAACACAAACATATGCAACACCACAAACATACGTAGATCTCTAGGCCATAAAAAGTGTGTACGTTGTTGGAGAGGGAGAAAAAGGTAGATCTAGAACATAAAGAAAGCTTTCCCCTTACTTACCTATCAAAAAAAGGAAATTTAACCACTTAATTTGGGTGAATCTATGGTGCAAATGAGGTGAGGAGGAGGAGCAAGACGACCAGATCTGTTTTGGTGGAGGGGGGAAAGTGAGTGTGTGGTAGGTGTGGCTGCCCAATTATAGCTACTGCTCCCAGGTTACCAGTGGCGCACCCCTTCACTGGTGCGCCACTAGTAGCCATACTAGTGGCGCACCAGTGAAGAGGTGCGCCACTGCTATTTTTTTTTGGACCACCCTGCCCAGGCTTACCAGTGGCGCACCAGGTCCAGGTGCGCCACTACTATCAAAAATAGTAGTGGCGCACCTGGACCTGGTGCGCCACTGGTAAGCCTGGGCAGGGCTGGTTACTGCCAAAAAAAATAGTAGTGGCGCACCCCACCCCTGGTGCGCCACTAGTAATGTCACTGTTAGTGGAGCACCTGTTTATGGTGCGCCACTGCTATATAGTAGTGGCGCACCACATCTATGGTGCGCCACTAATAGTGATATTAGGGATAGCCCTTTTTCTAGTAGTGTAGGCAACCCCTTGAACTTGTCGAAAACCTTTCGCGACAAGTCGAGCTTTGTAGACAGTGATATTACCATCAGCATCCGTCTTCCTCTTAAAAATCCATTTATTCTCAATGGCTTGCCGATCATCGGGCAAGTCCACCAAAGTCCATACTTTGTTCTCATACATGGATCCTATCTCGGATTTCATGGCCTCAAGCCATTTGTCAGAATCCGGGCTTATCATAGCTTCTTCATAGTTCGTAGGTTCGCCGTTGTCTAACAACATAACTTCCAAAACAGGATTGCCGTACCACTCTGGTGCGGAACGTACTCTGGCGACCTACGAAGTTCAGTAGTAACTTGATCTGAAGTTTCATGATCTTTATCATTATCCTCTCTTATTGATGTAGGCATCACGGGAACGGTTTTCTCTGATGAGCTACTTTCCAATTCGAGAGAAGGTACAATTACCTCATCAAGTTCTACTTTCCTCCCACTCACTTCTTTCGAGAGAAACTACTTCTCTAGAAAGGACCCATTCTTGGCAACAAAGACCTTGCCTTCGGATCTGTGGTAGAAGGTGTACCCAATTGTTTCATTAGGGTATCCTATGAAGACGCACTTCTCCACTTTGGGTTCGAGCTTATCAGGTTGAAGCTTTTTCACATAAGCATCGCATCCCCAAACTTTAAGAAATGACAGCTTAGGTTTCTTGCCAAACCATAGTTCATATGGTGTCGTCTCAACGGATTTAGACGGTGCCCTATTTAACGTGAATGCAGCTGTCTCTAATGCATAACCCCAAAACGATAGTGGCAAATCGGTAAGAGACATCATAGAACGCACCATATCCAATAATGTACGGTTACGACGTTCGGACACACCATTACGCTGTGGTGTTCCAGGTGGCGTGAGTTGTGAAACAATTCCACATTTTCTTAAATGAAGGCCAAACTCGTAACTCAAATATTCGCCTCCGCGATCAGATCGTAGAAACTTTATTTTCTTGTTACGATGATTCTCTACTTCACTCTGAAATTCTTAGAACTTTTCAAATGTTTCAGACTTGTGTTTCATCAAGTAGATATACCCATATCTACTCAAATCATCTGTGAAGGTTAGAAAATAACGATACCCGCCGCGTGCTTCAACATTCATCGGACCGCATACATCGGTATGTATTATTTCCAACAAATCAGTAGCTCGCTCCATTGTTCCGGAGAACGGAGTTTTAGTCATCTTGCCCATGAGGCATGGTTTGCAAGTATCAAATGATTCATAATCAAGAGATTCCAAAAGTCCATCCGCATGGAGTTTCTTCATGCGCTTTACACCAATATGACCTAAACGGCAGTGCCACAAGTATGTTGCACTATCATTATCAACTTTGCATCTTTTGGCATCAATATTATGAATATGTGTATCACTACGATCGAGATTCAACAAGAATAGACCATTCACAAAAGGTGCGTGACCATAAAAGATGTTACTCATATAAATAGAACAACCATTATTCTCTGACTTAAATGAATAACCGGCTCGCAATAAACAAGATCCAGATATAATGTTCATGCTCAACGCTGGCACCAAATAACAATTATTGAGGTCTAAAACTAATCCCGAAGGTAGATGTAGAGGTAGCGTGCCGACGGCGATCACATCAACCTTGGAACCATTCCCGACGCGCATCGTCACCTCATCCTTTGCCAATCTTCGCTTATTCCGTAGCTCCTGTTTCGAGTTACAAATATGAGCAACCGAACCAGTATCAAATACCCAGGCGCTACTGCGAGCATTAGTGAGGAACACATCAATAACATGTATATCAAATATACCTTTGCTCACTTTGCCATCCTTCTTATCCGCCAAATACTTGGGGTAGTTCCGCTTCCAGTGACCAGTCCCTTTGCAGTAGAAGCACTCTGTTTCAGGCATGGGTCCAGCTTTGGGTTTCTTCGTGGGAGCGGCAACTTGCTTGCCGTTCTTCTTGAAGTTCCCTTTCTTTCCCTTGCCCTTTTACTTGAAACTAGTGGTTTTGTTAACCATCAACACTTGATGCTCCTTCTTGATTTCTACCTCCGCTGATTTCAGCATCGCGAAGAGCTCGGGAATTGTCTTCTCCATCCCTTGCATATTATAGTTCATCACGAAGCCTTTATAGCTTGGTGGCAGTGACTGAAGAACTCTGTCAATAACACTCTCAACCGGAAGATCAATTCCCAGCTGAGTCAAGTGGTTGTGTTACCCAGACATTCTGAGTATGTGTTCACTGACAGAACTGTTCTCCTCCATCTTACAGCTAAAGAACTTGTTGGAGACTTCATATCTCTCAACCCGGGCATTAGCTTGAAATATCAATTTCAGCTCTTGGAACATCTCATATGCTCCGTGGCGTTCAAAACGCTTTCGCAGTCCCGGTTCTAAGCCGTAGAGCATGGCACACTGAACTATCGAGTTGTCATCAGATCGAGCCTGCCAGGCGTTCACAACGTCTGCAGCAGCTCCTGCAGCAGGTCCATCACCTAGCGGTGCATCAAGGACATAATTCTTCTGTGCAGCAATGAGGATAATCCTCAAGTTACGGACCCAGTCCGTGTAGTTGCTACCATCATCTTTCAACTTAGCTTTCTCTAGGAACGCATTGAAATTCAACGGAACAGTAGCACGGGCCATTTATCTACAACATAGATATGCAAAGAAACCATCAAGACTAAGTTCATGATAAATTAAATTCAATTAATCAAATTACTAATGAACTCCCACTTAAATTAACATCCCTCAAGTTAACTAAGTGATACATGATCCAAATCAACTAGCCCATGTCCGATCATCACGTGAGATGGGACAGTCATCAATGGTGAACATCTCCGTGTTGATCATATCTACTATATGACTCATGTTCGACCTTTCGGTGTCCAGTGTTCCGAGACCATGTCTGTACATGCTAGGCTCATCAAGCTTAACCCAAGTATTCTGCTTGTGTAAAACTAGCTTACACCCGTTGTACGTGAACGTAGAATCTATCACAGCCGATCATCACGAGGTGCTTCGAAACGACAAACTTTAGCAACGGTGCATACTCGGGGAGAACACTTTTATCTTGAAATTTAGTGAAGGGATCATCTTATAATGCTACCGTCGTTCTAAGCAAAATAAGATGCATAAAGGATAAACATCACATGCAATCAAAATATGTGACATGATATGGCCATCATCTTGTGCTTTTGATCTCCATCTCCAAACCATCGTCATGATCTCCATCGTCACCGGCTCGACACCTTGATCTCCATCGTTGCGTCATGGTCGTCTCGCCAACTATTGCTTCTACAACTATTGCTAACGCATAGCGATAAAGTAAATCAATTACATGGCGCTTGCATTTCATACAATAAAGAGACAACCATAAGGCTCCTGCCGGTTGCCGATAAATTACAAAACATGATCATCTCATACAATAACGTATATCACATCATGTCTTGACCATATCACATCACATCATACCCTGCAAAAACAAGTTAGACGTCATCTACTTTGTTGTTGCAAGTTTTACGTGGCTGCTACGGGCTTCTAGCAAGAACCGTTCTTACCTATGGCACAAAACCACAACGGTGATTTATCAAGTTTTCTGTTTTAACCTTCAACAAGGATCAGCCGCAGTCAAATTTGATTCAACTAAAGTAGGAGAAACAGACACCCGCCAGCCACCTTTATGCAAAACAAGTTGCATGTCTGTCGGTGGAACCGGTCTCATGTACGTGGACATGTAAGGTTGGTCCGGGCCGCTTCATCTTACAATACCGCCGAATCAAAATAAGACGTTGGTGGTAAGAAGTATGACGATCACCGCCCACAACTCTTTGTGTTCTACTCGTGCATATCATCTACGCATAGACCTGGCTCATGATGCCACTGTTGGGGAACGTTGCATGGAAAACAAAAAATTTCTACGCACACGCAAGATCTATCCATGGAGATGCATAGCTACGAGAGGGGGAGTGTGTCTACGTACCCTCGTAGACCGTAAGCGGAAGCGTTAGAACAACGCGGTTGATGTCGTCGAACAACTTCACGATCCAACCGACCGAGTACCGAACGTACGGCACCTCCGCGTTCAGCACACGTTCAGCTCGGTGACGTCCTCGACTTCTTGATCCAGCAAGACGGCGAGGTAGTGGATGAGTTCCGGCAGCACGACGGCGTGGTGACGGTGATGGTAATGCTATCTCCGCAGGGCTTCGCCCAAGCACTGCGAAAATATGACCGAGGGACGGAACTGTGGAGGGGGGCGCCGCACACGGCTAAGACAATGTTGTGTCTCCTTTGCGGCGCCCCCTCTCCTCTATTTATATATGTGTAGGGGCTTGGAGTAGAAGGAATAGTGCCACGTGAACAGTAACCGTGAATAGTACACTCATGTACTTGGACTCCAAAGTACAATCTAGCTATTCCTACTAGGACTCTCCCTTTTTTTCTTCCCTAGCTGCGTGGGCTTTTGAAGACTTGGTGCGCCTGGCCCAATAAGGCCAGGGCGCCTCCCCTTAGCCCATGCCAGCCCTTGGGACGTGGTGGACCCACTTGTGGACTTCCGGACCCCTCCGGAATCCTCCGGAACCTTCTGGAAGCTTCCCGGTACAATACCGAAAAAAACTGCACCTTTTTCCGGAACCCAAAATATGACTTCCCATATATAAATCTTTACCTCTCAACCATTCTGAGACTCCTCGTGACGTCCGGGATCTCATCCGGGACTCCGAACAATATTCGGTTACCAATTCACATAACTCATATAACACTATATTGTCAACGAACATTAAGCGTGCGGACCCTATGGGTTCGGGAATGATGTAGACATGACTGAGACACCTCTCCGGTCAATAACCAATAGCAGAACCTGGATGCTCATATTGGTTCCTACATATTCCACGAAGATCTTATCGGTCGAGCCGCAATGACAGCATACGTAATTCCCTTTATCCGTCGGTATGTTACTAGCCCGAGATTCGATCGTCGGTATCTCCATACCTAGTTTAATCTCGTTACCGGCAAGTCTCTTTACTCGTTCCGTAATACATCATCCCGTAACTAACTCCTTAGTCACTTTGCTTGCAAGCTTCTTATGATGTGCATTACCGAGAGGGCCTAGAGATACCTCTCCGAAACACGGAGTGACAAATCCCAGTCTCGATCCATGCCAACTCAACGGACACCTTCGGAGATACCTGTAGAGCATCTTTATGATCACCCAGTTACGTTGTGACATTTGATAGCACACAAGGTATTCCTCCGGTATCCGGGAGTTGCATGATCTCATGGTCTGAGGAACATGTATTTGACATTCAAGAAAGCAGTAGCAATAAACAGAACGATCATATGCTAAGCTAACGGATGGGTCTTGTCCATCACATCATTCTCCTAATGATGTGATCCCGTTATCAAATGACAACTCATGTCTATGGTTAGGAAACCTTAACCATCTTTGATCAACGAGCTAGTCTAGTAGAGGCTCACTAGGGACATGGTATTTGTTTATGTATTCACACATGTATTTAAGTTTCCGGTCAATACAATTCTAGCATGAATAATAAACCTTTATCATGAACAAGGAAATATAAAATAATAACAACTTTATTATTGCCTCTAGGGCATATTTCCATCAAGTACAACACCGATGAAATCAAAGAAGATGGCGAACCGATTGCTCCTAAAAAGAATGCGGACAAATTTATACGTCAATGCGGAGTTATTGTTAGGGACCAAATCCCGATCACCGTTCAATAATGGAATAAGCCAAAGGAAGATCGAGGAGTTAGTTTTGTCGACGAAAGAGCAAAAAATCTGCTTTGGGATACGCTCATGTCACATTTCACCCTATCAGAGGGTTTCACACATCTCCAACGGGAGAAAGTCAAGAAGTGTGCTCTTAAGAAGATGACCACACAATTCCAGACTTGGAAGAAAAGATTATGGGCCAACTACGTCAACGCTGAAAAGAAGACTCCAGAATTCACTGGACCACTAGAGAAGGTAAAAGATCACTGGGACTTTTTTGTGGAGTTCAAGGAATCGGAATCAGCTAAGGAACGGTCGAGGATAAACAAGATAAATGCTGAGAAAAAAAAGTGTTACCATGTTCTGGGGCCAGGTGGCTACAAGACTGGGTTGCCTAAGTGGGATGAATCTGAGGATAAGATGATTGCTGCAGGGGTCACTCCAAAAACAGTGGGTTGGCCCGACAGGTGCAGGACTTGGTTTTATGCGCATGGGGGAAAGTTGGACCCAAAGACAGGGGAGATTATTGAACAGGCAAGTCATAAAGAAGCCTCGGACGCTTTACTTGAAGCAATAGAAGAGGCTCGAACGGGGGCGTTCCAGCCCGAGAGAGAGAACGACGAGCTTACACGCGCCCTCAAGAATCCTGAACACCCGGGACGAACATGAGGCAAAGGCGTTGTTCCGTGGGTTGAGGGGTTTGCGGAGTGGAACGACACTTACAGAAGCCGTGCGAGAAAGAAGAAGCAGGATGCAGACCGGCTTCAAAAGGTAGAATCAAAGAACGCGGAGTTGGAACGCGCTTTCATGCGGCAGCAGGAGCAGATCGACACAATTAGCCAGCAAAGGGCGTCTCAGCGGCAGGAGCAACCAGATCCAGCATTGGATAGTACCATCCCATCTATGCCGAAAAGCAGCGTGGGTTCCACGGGGGTCCCGGCCGATGATGCACTGCTGGCTTGCTACCCCGTGGATGATATCCAAGAGACGACAACTTGTGAGCTACACATGAAAATGAAGAACATATCCATGAAGGTGGCGGACAGCTTTGCTTTACCGAATGCACCTGAAGCAACCATCCACGGCAATCCGATTCCACCTGGCTATGCTCGTGTCGGGGTGGATGAAGTTCTGTCGGGATATGACTCACTAGAGCTTGACTTTCCTGGAGGTCAAGGGGAGCAGACACTGGGAGAAGCCATACGTGGTCTCATTGTATGGAGAAAGCAATGCATCGTGTTTCCAAACTCGGTGCCAAGGCCACCGACTCCTCCTCCAAGTCCGCCGCGTCAGCCGACTCCAACCCACCTCGAGACGGAGCGCAGCGCGAGTCCGCCATATCTATCTCCGCCGCGTCAGCCGAATCCACCCCACCTCGAGACGGAGCCCAGCGCGAGTACGCGATATCGATCTCCGTCGTGTGAGCCGACTCCAAAGCGGAAGAGAGCACCAAAGAAGAAACCCGACCCTCCTGCCAAAAAGAAGTTAGCTTACGAGATGACTGAGGAGGAAAACAAAGGGGTCGTGGAAGCCCAAGTGAAGGCCCATTTTGCACCGAAACCGCCCCCGCCGCCGAAGGAGAAAATACCTGAGAAAGTCATACAACACTTTGTGGATCTTGCTAAACCGGTTGTGGAGAAAAGGCGATCAGACTATGAACGCTATATTAGCAGGTCATATTATCAACAAAAAAATCAGCAGTCGAGCCTTACAGGTAGTAATAAAAGCGGGAAAACTGTTCCCCAGCTCGGAGAACAGGCAGTGCAATCGATCCCCCCGCTCAAGGTGAGTACCGATAAGGCGGTAACCGACGCTGATAAAGAGATGGCTAGAGAGATGGGTATCACTGTTGAACAACTCCTAGGCATCGAGGAAGTCCCCGCGATGGATCCGAAGGAACTAGCATGGAAATATGTCCCCGGGAACCCTCTGGTCAGGCCTGACGAGGTGGAGCTACTATCAACGCAAATGAGCAGATTGCATGACTGGTACCTGAGAGAAATAAAGGACGGGCGAGAGAGACTCATGGTGAAAGTCAAGCCAGAGCATTACTTCCATGGAAAAGATGTGTGGATTGATTTTCCAGAAATTTTTCAGTTATTCAATCAAGACGCACTCGACAAATCTCTCGTCAGTTGCTATTGTCTATAAGTGATTTCTTTCTGTAATTTAAGTCTCTAGCTCAGCTCATTCATTGCCTGTAATTATCCTCACTATATTCTTTTGTGTGGTATTATGCAGAATGAAGATTTTTGAATTGAAAAGAGATGGAGTCTATGGCATTGGGTTCATTGACCCAAATACCGTTAATGAAAATGTGTTAAATAACCACAAACAAGACACAGAGAATAGCTTGCTAATGTTTTTGAAGGAACTAAATACCAGACCAGAAATACTTTTTCCTTACAACTTCAGCTGAGTGTTACTGTCTTGTACTACAAATTTTATTTTTGCTTACTCGATGTTAAGTGTAGTTGATGAGTTATGCATGCCCGTTTATACAAACGTGTGCGCAGATTCCACTGGATCCTGCTAATCATTAGAGTTGACGAGGAACTGTTGAAGTACTGGACTCACTAGGTAAAGACCCTGAAGAATACACGAGCCTGTTTTTGATGCTCGACAGGTAATTGCAATCATTATCGCACCATGTCGGCCTCTTTAGTTCATTTCCTGATATCAAGTAATTAATAAGTCCTTTATTCATTTTCTTTGCCGGGCAGGGTTTGGAAAAAGTTCATCAAAGAGGTTGTCAGTGAATGGAAACCACAACTGAAATGGCGACGGTCCAAGGTAATTAAGTAGTACTAGCTACGTCCGCGCATCTCTTTAATTCTAGTTTCAATACCATTATCATGCTTGATTATTATCTGATTGAATTCTATTCTCGTAAAGTGTATGAGGCAGAAAAATGGGACTAATTTTTGTGCATACTACGTTTGCGAGAACATTCGCTTTCTGACCGAAAAGAGCAGAGATGCAAGACATCTTTGGGTACGTAAACACTATTCACAATTTTTTTTATCATGATCTAATATATATACACACAACTAATATATTCATATTGATCTCCTTATTTAAAGATGGTGGAGATGCGTGATAGGCTCCTACCAAAGGACCGCATACGAGCACTTCAAGAGGAAATGGCGGGATTTTTGCTTGAGCACTTCATATCTCCCGACGAAGAATACCATTTCACCTAATGTCTGCATGTAATGATCTGCAAATTGTAGGAGAAATTGTATATACCAAATTGTATATATATATATGTGTATGCATGGTCGTACGAAAAATTCTATGATATATGATTGGTTCTACGAGAAATTCTATTATATATGCATAACGTGTACAGTATGTAGTAGCGTAAAATATGTTTGAAATGAAAAAGAATTAAATGGAAAACACAAAATGAAAAGGAAAAATAAACAATAAACCCTAAACCCCTAAACCTTTAGTCCCGATTGGTGTCACCAACCGGGACTAAAGGTCCCCAGCCCCGGCGCGCGCTGCCGGCCACGTGGCAGGGATTTTGTCCCGGGTCGTGGCCAGCCGGGACTAAAGGGTGGGGGCCTTTAGTCCCGATTTGTTAGTCCCGGTTGGTGAACCGGGACTAAAGGCCGTTTCTCCACTAGTGTCTCTTCATCCTTTTTCATCTTCTCCATTTTCCCTAATCTCTTAGTTGTACCTACTAAGAACACTAGTTTTTGGACACTTTTCAATAAAAACTCAGGTGGGGGCCCCCCTGAGCATGTGATTTTTTTTTGCCATGTGACTCTTTAGCTTTGCCACAAAATAATGCACAACAGATTTCCCACAAGAGACGTTCCATTAGAAAGCCACAACCTACCTAAATAGGGCGTAAGTTTGAAATAAAATATCCAAAATTTGAAGTTAAAATTTTCAAAGTATGAGTTCAAAGTTCAAAATATTTTAGCATGAAAATTTGGAAGTTTGGGTTGAAAGCTCATACATTTTTCCAAGTTGACGGCCTGTTTGGAATGCGGGATAGGAAAAACATAGGAATATAAAAATTGTAGGAATTTTAGATTCCTACAGGAATCTAAATCACAAGAATTGTACAACATAGTTGTTTGGATGCTCCACAGGAATTTTGCCGGAATTGTTTCTTTAAGAGAGAGAGAGAGAGAGAGAGAGAGAGAGAAGAGGAGAGAGAAAGACACATGTTGCATTGGACTTCACAAAGGAAGTGAAAACATGAGGTTTCAGTAAATGTTTAGAATCCTCCAAAATGTGAAGGAAAGGAAGGATTCCTATAGGAATTTTCAAAGCCAATTCTACAATCCAAAGGGCACATAGGAAAAATTTCCTATAGGATTCCATTCCTATGAAATTCCTATAAATTTCCATTGTTCTCATTTTGACGTGCAGTAACCTTGGAAAAAGGAATCGGCTCAGCGCCACTGAACAAAGATTTTTCCTTCACGCTTTGAAGACCATGAATAGCAAGTGTTACGCGTCTCGTTTTGACGCGCTTGTCCACCTGAACAGATGTTGCTGTTCGTGCTACCGTCTAGGTGATAGATGTTCATTCTGCATTAACTGTTGCCAGTTGATGTTCGTGCGCGTGTGTTCTCGGAGTTGGAGATTTATAGCATTTTGAATTGTCGGCCTGCTAAATCGCATGTTCTGCTCGGTACTTCAACCTACCAGACTTGTCCTGTTTGGTCAAAGAGTGCATTTTTGCCTTGCCACTAAAATGATCAAAAGCCTGTGCCGACAGGCGACAGCAACAGAAACTTCTCCGGACAAGGATGGAAAAATGGACGCAGTTTGATTTGAAGAAGCACATACGAACGTAGCTTATTCCATTCGGAAACTACTGGCTGATTTCCATCAACGAAGGGAGACTAATTAATTTGATTGGTAACCACGGGGAAGATGAGCCGAACAAAATTGACTGACCAACACCGTCGAGAAGACGAGTGGTGACTGATTTATCTCGCATCACATATGCACAAACAAATGACGGGTCCGCCTTGTCATCCTTCGATGAAGCCGGTCATCCGCAGCACGGAGTTGCGCAGGTGGCTGAGGTCCCGGTGGGCCCACCCAGGCCCTGACCGCAGCGAGAACGCCACCGCCGCCGCCTTCCCGTCCGACCACCTGCGCGACACCATCAGGTGCGGCGGCACCATGGCGCCGTCCTCCTCCTCCTCCTCCAGGTGAGCACGCCCACGGGGCAGGTGCGCGGCCCTGGGAATGTCCACCGGCGCAGAACACTGCCGGTGGTGGTTCTTGAAGACTCTGGGAGCCACCGCCGATGACCCCAGCGCGCTCCCCGAAGCGCCGTGGCGCGTCTCCGGCCACAACACCTCGCACTCGGACAGCTCCTCCCCCACCGTCGCCATATGTAGTCTTGTACTCGCGCACATATTACACTTGGGGATTTGCCGACTTGGATTGGAAGCTCGATGATCTTTTTGGTTTAGTGTCCTATCCTTGTGACGGGGAAGCGCGTATATATAGGCGGTGTGGCACCATGCCGTGTAGCTTCCCACGTACGGCGGCAGACGCGTGGAGGATGAGGCCGGGCCTACCGGGTCAGGTCAAACAAAGGCTGATCCAATGCACCGGGACACATAGAAATAACGTGACTGCATGCAATGCAATGTTCAAAACTGTCACTTGGGCATGAGAAATGTATTTTTCTCTCACTGTTGCTCGACATGAAGCTGCAATCTATTTTGCGATTAAAAAAAGAAGAAGCTGCAATATATTTTGGTCGTATGCAAGCGAGCGATCAATGTGATCAGTCAATTTCTCCCTCTATTTTTCTTTCTTCCATTTGGTAATTAATGTACTAGTACTAGTAGTACTAAATCGTGAGTCCGATCATTGGTGGGAGGTGACGAAGGTGCCACCACATACACCTGTTAGATGGAGAATCAAGTTGAGAACACTACCGGACTGGGGCACTACGCCGACGGCCGGCCCTCGTCGGCATAGGCCCATATGCCGTCGGCATAGGCCTATGCCGACGACCGCCGTCGGCATAAGGCCTTGGGCAACTCGTACGTCGGCGTACCTGGACCCGGCCGTCGGCATAGAAAAGCCGTCGGTATAGGAACATATGCCGACGGCTTCCGTACAGCCGTCGGCATAGATTCACCGTCGACAAACTCTTACGTATGACGGCAGCTGACGGCGCCGTCGTCAAATTGTGCCCAACCTAAGAGCGCCACGTGGCAACTATATGCCGACGGCCAGGCCGTCGGCATAGTTTTATATCTATGCCGACGGCCTGGCTGTCGGCATATAGCTGCCACGCGGCAGCCGCTGGGGAGCCCTGGCACAGAGGTATGCCGTCGGCATAGATTTAGGATATGCCGACGGCCTCTGTGCCAGGGCTCCCCAGATCGAGCCACGTGTCCACTATGCCGACGGCCAGACCGTCGGCATAGATAGAAAACTATGCCGACGGCCTGGCCGTCGGCATAGTGGACACGTGGCGCCCACTGGTAGGACGGCCCACCCTATGCTGACGGCCTAACCGTCGGCATAGATCCTGTCTGCTTTTTTTTTGTATTTTTCTGTCTGAATTCAATCAAATTAACAGCACATATATATATTCAAAATAGACATACACAGCACATATATATCACATAAGTATCATCATCATCACCACATAAGTATCATCATCATCACCACGAAAGCATCATCATCATCACATAATAGAGAACATGACAACATAAGTATCATCACAAACATAAGTATCATCATGAAGAACATAAGCATCTAAAGAAGCACGCAAGTCATCTAAAGGAGCATAAAAGAGGCTTAAGCGCCAGGACGTCCACCACCACCGCCAAGTTCCTCACCGCCAAGACCGCCAAAGCCCAGGTCGTCATTGCTACCGGCAGCGCTACCGCCAAGACCGGCACCGCTACCGCCAAGACCGCCACCGCCACCTCATCGGTGGATCGGAGTGATCGGGCTCCGTGACTCGGGAGTGATGCCATCATTGGCACCACCACCAACGGATGTTCCACTAGTTCCCTGGATGTTTGAAAAGAGATGTTAAGAGGATATATGATTGTGTTGAATAAACGATAAGCTATGGTTGAATAGTTTGGGGATGTACTAACCGGAGTCCCCATGTGCTGTGCCACAAATTCCTCAAACGTAGGCAGCAATGGTTGTGGTCCAGGAGGTGGTGGTGGTGGTTCCATTACAGGAACCGTGCCGGCTGCCATGCAGTCAAAAACGAGCTGCATGTTAGTTGACCAAGCAAACAAAAAAGTCTGAAGAAATGAAAGTGCAAATATGAAAGTGAAATGAAAGGGGCTAAACTAACCTTCATCATGCGACTGTTGTGGTCCGTGACTGCTGCAACTCTCGCGTTATACGCCATGACCTCCGGACGTGTGTACTCCATGTAGGCCTACAATATGACATGATGAAACTCATAAAACATCTCAATGCGGAAAATAAAGTGAGAAAAAAGGAAGATAAGTGGGAAAATACTTACAGAGTGCTGCTGGGCTAGGAGGGACTGTGAGTGTGCACTAGTCGTGCTCGGGCGCGGGCTCGGCCTCGGGTTGGTAGCTCGGAGCCGTGTGTAGGAGACAAAAGGAGTGACCACAGCATCCAGAACCACCTGCCGACCACCGCCCTGTCGTCCGTAGCCTCTTTTAAGGGGTCAGGTGTGTCAGGATGTAACCTCAGATACTCCTCCATGTAGGCCTTCAGGTTCTTCTCGGTTTTGCCGTAGTACTTGCCCTTGCCATCCTTGGACTTCCGCACATGGGCGAGCTCCCACGCCTCCATGTCTGAGAGCGGCCGCTTCAATTACTCCTCCTGCACCACCAAACAGAGGTTAGTCATACATAAGAAAGTGACGGTAAATAGAAGAAGAATATTTCATGTACATAGATATACCTGAACTTTCTTGTGGCTCCAGTGGTTCCGGTTTCCCTGACCATGTGTTCCGTCGGTCCCTCGATTGGCCAGGTTTTTCATGCTCTTAGCAGCCCACTCTTCATCCTGACCGAGCCACAGATCCACCAATGCCTCACATCCATCAGTTTTTCCATAACACCAACCAGGACACACCTACATAATGAAAGCATAATGGCATGTCAACACGAAACAATGAAATTTACCACAAACGTCGGAATGAAAAGTCTGTTATACTTACCATCAAGTACTCCTCCCTCGTCAAGGTAAGCTTCTCTCTCCGCGCGACTTCCTTGGTCATCTTCTGCCCAAGAGCGTCATGAAAATATTGCGGGATGGCCACCCAGCGCACCTCGTACTGCATCTGGCGGGCCTTCTTCCTCGCAGCCCGCACCAAGAACTCGTCGACAGTGGACTTGTGCTCCTCAAGAACTCGATAGTATTTCTACAGTCATTCATAAAACCAGAATGGAAGAAGCCATGAGTTAAACCATTCGATGATAAACTACGAACGAAACTCAAGACTCGTGCTTCTGAAGAGAACTTACCCAAAAATTTGTTATCACGGCCTCAGCATGTGTATCATGGTCCGGGTGGGGGGCCGCTTCGTAGTGGTCCCAGCTCGTGGCCAAAACCAGGCGCTCCGGGTGCCTGACTGGCTCCGGAGCGAACAGCCCCGGCCAATGTTCCTTCAGCAAGACAGTGATGATGCCGTTTGGAAGACGGGCCCCTCGAGGAACTATCCACTTACTGCAAAAGATAGAAAATATGAGCATGTTTACAATCAAAAGAATCAAAATATGAGCATGTGTACAATCAAAAGAATGAAAATATGAGAATGTGTACAAGCAAAAGAATTAAAATATGATTAAGGGGCACTTACTCTTTCCCCGCTGGCTCAATTAGCCACTACTGCTCCTCGGTAGCAAGAAGGGGGGGAGTTTTGCACTACCACACAGCCACCTCTTCTTGTTGCCAGCCCCCTCCCCGCCACCACCATCCTCCACACCACCACCATCCTCCCCGCCACCACCATCCTCCTCGCCTGCCTCCTCCTCCTCCTCCTCCTCCTCCTCCCCATCCCCAACCTCCTCCTCCTCCTGCTCAACCTCCTCGCGAACCTCCTCCTCCTCCTCCTCCTCCTCCTCCTACTCGGAAGAGGGTACCTCACTAGAGGAGGGTGCCTCACTAGACGACACCCCTAAGTCGGTGAGGGAGCGCTGTTTCTGGCCCCGACCCCGTGCTCCTCTAGAGGCTCTCCCCCCACCCCCTCCTCCTCTAGGGGCACCTCTCCCTCGACCTCCCTATGAGGAGTCATCCTCAAGTAGTCAGGGGGAGGGGGGGACAATACGGGCTCGACCACTTCGACTAGCCATCGTGGTGAGTTTGGTTAGGAAACCCGTGCCATCGGCCTTCCCCTTGCCCATGCTTAGCAAACCTGCATTGAAAAGAGAATAAACAATTAGTATATTAATAATGAAGAAAAAAGCATAATAATAAGGAATAAAAAAGCACATTAATAAATAAGCATAAAAAGGCATATTAATAAACCATAGAAAAAAAAAGACATGAAACGTACATCTGCTAGAACCCATACGAATCATCACTGTTGTAACCGATTCCTCGACCGGTCTCATCATCACTATCACGCATATCATCTTCGTTGTCTGACGGAGGTGGAGGCTCTTCCTCGTCGTCAGCGTCTTCATTTAACTTTTCTAGCATAAGTATGTCTTTTTCATTAACAATGGTCTCACCATCATTCCGTGCATCGTCATCGTTTGGATCCACATCATCATCACCCAAGGCGTCAGCATCATCGTTTCTGACCACATCATCATTAGGTTGCTCTTGATAGAACACTCCCTCGTATGTCATGGGGTTAATGTTGTAGTAATCGTCATCGTTCGGGTCCGGTAGCTTACCATGTGGCGACACCTTGAACACAACTTCCCAACCCTTTAGGTACTCTTTCTGGCATGGGTAAGGCAGATAATAAACTTGTGTTTCTTGGGTAGCCGCAATAAAGAGATCGGCTCCGGCATAGACGGTTGATGGTTTAACTTCGACGAAACCAACGGAAGGCGTATGTCTCAGCCCCTCTACTGGGTCGAACCATCGGCATTTGAACACAGGGAGACTTAGGGTTTCGCGCCCACGGCTGAATGTAAGCTCGTATATTTTTTCTACCCTTCCGTAGTAGTCAACTGCATTTTGACCTGGGGTATACACTCCAGTATTTATAGTTTTGGGATCAGGCCGGCTGTTCTGGTGCTCCTCTGTATGGAAGCGATACCCATTCACATCATACTTTTCACATGTCATGACCCGAGGGTTAAAACCCATCTCAATTCGTCATCCATTGAAATTGTTGGGTGCATTAGTTCGGTTAACTAATAAATGTTGAACTAGGTATTTAATAGGGGAATGTGAAAAATTACTTTCGCCATGAACCAAGCAACAAAATTTTTCCTTCCAGGGTTTCCATGCCGGAGAAGAGTAAGTGCCTCCGTCTCAGTAGGAGGAATCATTCCCGTCCACTCCTCATCAATGAATTGACTAAAAGAAGAAAAGCGGTGTTAGACCGAGACTAAGTGAACATAGAACATGATGTTGTGCAAGACAAAGGAATGGTGTAGTGGTATTACCTCATCCACTCATCCTCAACTTCCTTGATGTTGTGCAAGACATAGAACATGATGTCCTCCCACTCTTGTTCTGGCATGTTATACGATTTCGAGCCCCCAACCCTGCCACCTTGCCCGCTGAATAGATGAAGCTTGGGTTTATACTTGGGCTCTTCTATATTGTATCGAGGCACCTTATTATGCAGAGTGGGAACGTGGTCTGGATAGTACGATGTCCTGAGGTCTGACACCTCCTCTCTAGGATAACTGCCTCAGCTATGGAAGCTTCAATCTTAGCTTTGTTTCCACATTTGTGTCGGAGATGCTTGTTCTGTCTCTCAGGGTCGTACTGCCAACGATTCTGCACAGGGCCCCCCAACAATACCTCGTTCGTGAGGTGCAAAATGAGATGTGTCATCGGAGTAAAGAAGCCTGGCGGAAAGATCTTCTCTAGCTTGCATATCAACTCCGGTGCCTTCTTATGCAATTGTCTAATCACCTCGGGACATACTTCTTTAGCACAGAGCGTGCGGAAGAAATGGCATAGCTCCGCAAGCACTCGCCAAACACGCTCGGGGACATAGCCTCGAACCATCACCGGCATTATCCGCTCAATCCATACATGATAGTCATGACTCTTGAGCCCGGTCACTTTGCCCGTTGAAAGATTGACTCCCTTACTTATAATCGATGCATAACCATCAGTGAACTTCACGATGTGTTTGAGCCACTTCAATACCTCCATCTTTTCTGGCTTTTTAAGGACGAAGTCTGCATCTGGCTTGAACCAGTTTCTTCGACCGCCTGTGGGAGGCCGCATGTTTAGACGTGGTCTATCACAAATTTTCTGTTGATCGGCTCTAGCATTAACATTATCCTTCATCTTATCAGGAATGTTGAGGATCGTGCAGAAAAGAGACTCTGCGACATTCTTTTTGGTGTGCATCACATCAATGTTGTAAGGAAGTTTGAGGTCCTTGAAATAGGGAAGCTTCGTGAAGGGGGTAATGTGAGTCCAGTTGTGCGTCTCACCATATCCCTCGAAGCCTTTGACTTTGACTTTGCCTTTGCCTTTGCCTTGGCCTTCGCCTTTGCCTTCTCCTTTGGCTTTGGCTTTGGCTTTGCCTTTCCCTTCGCCTTTAGGCTTGAGAACTTTTAGCTGAGCAAGAACATCTGCCCCTGAAAACGTTGGAATCTCGTTTACTTCATGGACAACCTGGCCTTTCGTGAAGTTCTTCTTGTCTTCCCTGTCTGGATGGTCTGGAGGGAGGAACTGTTGATGCATGTCAAAGGCTACATACTTGCCACCCTTCTTCAGCCAAATGAAACGTAGAGCCTGCATGCACACTTGGCATGGCATCTTCCCACTTGTACACCATCCGCAGAATAGGGCATAGCCGGGAAAGTCATGCATGCAATACTGCAACCAAACTTTCATCAAGAAATTTCTCTGCAGATCTCGGTCGTATGTCAACCTCAGGAAGTACCAAGAATGGTGCAAATCATCCACCAGCGGCTGCATAAACACACCCAAATTCTTCCCCGGGTATTCAGGCCCCGGAATGATGAGCGACAAGAACATGGTCTTGCGTTGCATTAGGGCACCGGGAGGGAGATTGAGCGGAATAACAAACACGGGCCAGCAGCTATATGGATTGGACGACATACCATATGGATTTAACCCATCACCTGATATGGCAATTCTGACATTCCCAGCCTCGGCTGCTTCCTCGGGGTATTCTTCATCGAACGATTTCCATGCTTCGCCTTCCGATGGATGTACGATTTTATTTGGATGGTACCTTCTACCTTCCTTGTGCCACTTCATCATTTTGGCAGACTCCTCCGTGATGAAAAGGCGCTGCAGTCTTTCTATGAAATGGAGATACCGAAGAACCTTTGCGGGGATGCCTAGCTGCTTCTTCTCACCATCCTCACCGACCACCTCAAGGTACCGAGAGGAACCGCACTCCCTACAGTACTTGGCATCCGCATACTCGTGCCTAAACAAAAGGCAATTCTTCGGACCAACATGTATTTTCTCATAATCCATAGAGAGTGCCTTCATGAGTTTCTTCGTGGCATACATGCTTGTCGGCAGTTCATGACCCTTAGGGAGGCTGTTAGCCCATACTCCCAGAAATGCTTCGAAGCATTTCTGGCTACAGCCGTACTCAGCCTTGACTGCCAGCAGTTGCGAGATGGCATACAGCTGAGAGAGTTTGGCACCCGCATAAAGAGCTTTCTTTGACGAGGCCAAGATCTCCAAGAAGGCCTTTGTGGTTGCCTCCGGCTCCTCCGGTTCATTCTCTGAAGGTGTCGCACGTGCCATCTCTGCAGCAATGACATCATCTAGCATGTCTCTGACCCCGTCGTCCGCATAACCACCGATGCGTTGTCGCATCACCTCCTCTCTACCACGGTCCCGCTCGGAAAAGTTTATCGGCATGTTAAAGTTTGGCATATATCCGTGCGTGCGAAGGTGCTCAGTCATTTGCTCCTTATCTCTACGGAGACGTCTGCAACATTTCGCACAGGGGCATTGTGGGATAATTCTCAGTGGACGACGGAATATCTCCTTCAAAAACACATCGGTTTTCGCGACCCACTCTGTTGTTACTCGATTCCGACGGGTAAAACCACTGTACATCCACTGATTATCTGCCATCCACTGCTTTATTGGGAGCCACACAACAAAATTAAGGATTCATTTAAATTAATCACATCAAATTTTTATTTTTTACCGCGTTGACGGCATTGAATCCACCTACATCTCTAATAGGTAAAGATGGGTCCTAATCCCACCCGAGGATGTGTAGATTGAGTACGTTCTCCATGCTCTACCCCGTTCCGAGACAAAATTTCGGCAGCACCTCCCCGCTGTTCTCCAGATACACGTCTCGGCAAATAGCTAAGAGAATGTGCTCCGAAGAACAACAGGGAGGCGCCGCCGAAATCCTGTCTCGCAACGGGGTAGAGCATGGAAAACGTACCCAATCTACACATCCTCGGGCTGTCCGTGGAAAACGCTGGACAATCCAAAAGAGTTGCGGTGATAAATATGCAATTGAATGCATATTTATCGATGCAACCCTTTCGGACGGTAGACGCCTAGGTTACGTGACTTGACGTGATAATGAAATCTAGTGACAAAAAAAAAGAGGTGAAGGGGGATTCGTAGCTCACCCTCGGCTGTAGAGGAAGTAGTTGATCAGCGGAAGGAAGATCGGGGACCAACAGCTCCGACGTCGATAACCACTCCTCGGAGATGCAACACCACAAATCTGTAAATTGCACCGATTTAAAATTTTAGACCATCACATATCATATAGCTTTTAACAACATCTCAAATTGCAAAATAAGCTTCATCAATTATTTACTACATATTCGCATGAGAAAAATAGCTCCAAAAATATCTTCTCAAATTACAAAATGGCAAATAATGTATCTTATGAATCAACATGACCTAACACTAACTTGATCAACATCCATCCATCGACCCGTCTATCATTAACTTGACCAACATCCATTAATCAATATTTTACAAACTAAGTTTCTAAAAAATTTGACCAACATTCCATCCATCCATCCATCTATGAATCTAACAACATCCATGCATCCATCTAACACAAATCCATCCATGCATCCATCAACCTAACAAACAGTAGCAAGAAACTGAAAAAAAACATGAAAAAAATGAAGAATGCTCACCGGCCGGGGGTCGGAAGAGGGGCGTCGTGGGCACGGGTGCAGCTCACCCTCAAATGTAGTCAATCAGCGTAGGGATGATCGCGGACCAACAGCTCCGACGGCAATCACTCCGGAGAGATGCGACACCAAAAGCCTATAAATTCCACCGAGTGAAAATTTTAGAACCTCACATCTCATATAGCATTTTAACAACATCTCAAATTGCAGGATAGAATTCTTGTAATCTACATTCAAAGTACATAAAGTGAACAACTTATATGATCATTATACTTCAAATTAAAATTTTACCGCATTGGTGAATTTTTTTTGTCACAACTTAAATATATCTATCTATCTATCCATCCATTCATCTAGCTAGCTATTTATCTAGTTATCTATCCATTTCATGCAACTATCAAAAATTTAACATTTGTCTATTTATCTACTAAAATTGCACTAAACATACCAAAAAAAATCTATTTATCTAGCTATCTATCCATCCATTCATCTAGCAGCACAGCAGCAGCAGCGGTAGAGGAGCGGCAGCAGCAGCAGCACAGCAGCGGCAGGGGAGCAGCGGCAGCGGCAGCACAGCAGCAGCAGCGGGAGGAGCGGCGGCAGTAGCAGCACAGCAGCGGCAGGGGAGCAGCGGCAAGAGCGGCAGCGGCAGCACAGCAGCAGCAGCGGGAGGGGAGCGGCAGGGTGGCGGGGGAGCTCACCGAGGGGAGGCAGCAGGGGAGCGGCAGGACCGCAGGGGGGCGGGGGAGGTGGCGGCGGAGGCGGTGTCGGAAGGGCCGGCGACGGCCGACGGAGCGCGGGCGGCCCGGACGCCGGCCCAGATCCACAGCGGGCGTGGGCGGCCGCGGCGGTGGTGGGTCGGCCTGCGGCAGCGGCGCAACGAGGTGGCTGCGGCGCGGCTGGTCGGGGTCGGGAGAGGGTGGCGGCGGTGCGAAGAGGGTGGTGGCGGCAGTGGCGAGTGGAGAGGACGGCGGCGGTGGGCGTGGGCGGCGGCGGCGGCGGCGCAACGAGGTGGCGGCGGCAGCGGCGCCGCTGGTACGGCCGCGGCGGTGGTGGGCGGCGGCGGCGGCGGTGGCGCAACGAGGTGGCGGCTGCGTGGCTGGTCGGGGTCGGAGAGAGATGGGGATGGGAGAGAACGAGAGAGGAATGAGCGGTCGGGAGGGCACCGCGAGTGGATAAGGGGGCCCTATGCCGACGGCTTTCCCGTCGGCATAGTATGGGTGAATCTATGCCGACGGCCTAACCGTCGGCATAGATACTCTGTTGGAAATATGCCCTAGAGGCAATAATAAATTGGTTATTATTATATTTCCTTGTTCATGATAATCGTTTATTATCCATGCTATAATTGTATTGATTGGAAACTCAAATACATGTGTGGGTACATAGACAACACTGTGTCCCTAGTAAGCCTCTAGTTGACTAGCTTGTTGATCAAAGATGGTTAAGGTTTCCTAGCCATGGACATGAGATGTCATTTGATAACGGGATCACATCATTAGGAGAATGATGTGATGGACAAGACCCAAACTGTAAACGTAGCATTTGATCGTGTCAGTTTATTGCTATTGTTTTCTGCATGTCAAGTATCTGTTCCTTTGACCATGAGATCATGCAACTCACTGACACCGGAGGAATACCTTGTGTGTATCAAACGTCGCAACGTAACTGGGTGACTATAAAGGTGCTCTACAGGTATCTCCGAGGGTGTCTGTTGGGTTGGCATGGATCAAGACTGGGATTTGTTACTCCGTATGACGGAGAGGTATCTCAGGGCCCACTCGGTAATACAACATCACATTGAGCCTTGCAAGCAAAGTGACTAAAGAGTTAGCCACAGGATCTTGTATTACGGAACGAGTAAAGAGACTTGCCGGTAACGAGATTGAACTAGGTATAGTGATACCGACGATCGAATCTCGGGCAAGTAACATACCGAAGAACAAAGGGAACAGCATACGGGATTAACTGAATCCTTGACATAGAGGTTCGACCGATAAAGATCTTCGTAGAATATGTAGGAGCCAATATGGGCATCCAGGTCCCGCTATTGGTTATTGGCCGTAGAGGTGTCTCGGTCATGTCTACATAGTTCTCGAACCCGCAGGGTCTACACACTTAACGTTTGGTGACGATTAGTATAATTGAGTTATTATGTTGGTGACCGAAAGTTGTTCGGAGTCCCGGATAAGATCCCGGACATGACGAGGATCTCCGGAATAGTCCGGAGGTAAAGATTGATATATGTGATAATAGTGTTTTGATCTCTGGAAGGGTTCCGAAGTTCACCGGAAGGGGTTCCGGATGTTTACCGAAGTGTTCGGGTGCAGCAACACTTTATATGAGCCAAAAGGATAAAACCCACAAGGTATTGGAAAGTGCAAAAGTAGTTTTGCTGCCGCGTAAGCGGTACTACCGCTTGGTGAAGCGGTACTACCGCCGGAGCGGTACTACCGCTTGTGTGAAGCGGTACTACCGCCGGAGCGGTACTACCGCTTGTGTGAAGCGGTACTACCGCCCAAGCGGTACTACCGCTTGTGTGAAGCGGTACTACCGCTTGTGTGCGGCTGTGCACGGTTCGGCAGGGATCCGAGTTGGACTCTTTCCCTGCGGGCCAAACCGACCTTGTGCGGGCAAAACCGACCTAGAGGAGGCTTTTACTCCAAGTTTAGACCCCAAGGCTCAACATATAAATAGAGGGGCAGGGCTAGCACACGGGACACATCAAGATTTCCCCAAGCCGTGTGCGGCAACCCTAACCCTCTAGTTCCTCCGTCATAATCTCCGTAGCGCTTGGCGAAGCCCTGCAGAGATTGTTCCTCACCACCATCACCACGCCGTCGTGCTGCTGGAACTCAACCACTACTTCACCATCGCTCGCTGGATCGAGGAGGTGAAGGCGTCATCAAGCCGTACGTGTGTTGAACACGGAGGTGCCGTCCGTTCGGCGCTAGTTCGTGATCGGATCGAGGGACGACTTGCGATTTGGATCGCGGAGACGTTCGACTACATCAACCGCGTTTCTTAAACGCTTCCGCTTAGCGATCTACAAGGGTATGTAGATTCACTCTCCCTCTCGTAGATGCTCATCACCATGGATAGATCTTGTGTGTGCGTAGGAAAATTTTTGTTTCCCATGCAACGTTCCCCAACAGTGGCATCATGAGCTAGGTCTATGCGTAGATGAGATCTCGAGTAGAACACAAACGAGTTGTGGGCGTGGGTGTATACATATTGCTTGCCGTTACTAGTTGATATTTGATTCGGCGGTACTGTGAGATGAAGCGGCCCGGACCGACATTACGCGTACACTTACGCGAGACAGGTTCCTTCAACTAACATGTAACTTCGTTGCATAAAGATGGCTAGCGGGTGTCTGTCTCTCTCACTTTAGTTGAATCGATTTCAATGAAGAGGGTTCTTTTAGAAGATCAAAAAGCAATCACTACACCACGTTGTGGTTTTGCGTAGGTAAGAACGGTTCTTGCAAACCCGTAGCAGCCACGTAAAATTTGCAACAACAATTAGAGGACGTCTAACTTGATTTTGCAGGGTATGTTGTGATGTGATATGGCCAATTACATGATGAGATATATGTGATGTATGAGATGATCATGTTTTGTATAGAATATCACGACTTGCATGTCGATGAGTACGGCAACTGGCAGGAGCCATAGAGTTGTCTTTCATTATTGTATGACCTGCGTGTCAATCATTAAGCGCTATGTAATGCTTTACTTTATCGCTAAACGTTAGCAATAGTCGTGGAAGCAACAGTCGGCGCGACAACCTTATGGCGACACGTTGATGGAGATCAAGATGATGGAGATCATGGTGTCATGCCGGTGACGATGGAGATCATGCCGGTGCTTTGGAGATGGAGATCAAAAGCACAAGTTCATGGCCATATCATGTCACTTATGATTTGCATGTGATGTTAATCCTTTTATGCATCTTATTTTGCTTAGGACGACGGTAGCATTATAAGGTGATCCCTCACTTAAATTTCAAGATAAATTGTGTTCTCCCCGAGTGTGCACCGTTGCGAAAGTTCGTCGTTTCGAGACACGCCGTGATGATCGGGTGTGATAGACTCTACGTTCGCATACAACGGGTGCAAGCCATGTTGCACGTGCGGAACACTCGGGTTAAACTTGACGAGCCTAGCATTTACAGACATGGCCTCGGAACACAAGAGACCGAAAGGTCGAACATGAGTCATATAGTAGATATGATCAACATGAAGATGTTCACCATTGAAACCACCTCGACTCACGTGATGATCGGACTTGAGTTGGTGGATTTGGATCATGTTACACTCGAATGATCGGAGGGATGTCAATTTGAGTGGGAGTTTTTAAGTAATATGATTAACTAAACTCATTATCTAGAACAATAGTCTAAGTTGTCTTTGCAATATTTATGTTGTAGATCATGGCTCGCGCAGTAGCACCCCTGAATTTTAATGCGTTCCTAGAGAAAGCTAAGTTGAAAGATGATGGAAGTAACTTTGTGGACTGGGCCCGTAATCTAAGGATTATCCTTACGGCTTCCCAGAAGGCTTATGTCCTTGATGCACCGCTTGGTGATCCACCCGCTCCAGTTGAGTCTCTAGACGTTGTGAACGCCTGGCAGGCTCGTTCTGATGATTACTCAATAGTTCAATGTGCAATGTTGTATGGCTTAGAACCGGGACTTCAAAGACGTTTTGAACGTCATGGAGCATATGAGATGTTCCAGGAGTTGAAGTTTATCTTTCAGAAGAATGCCCGGATCGAGAGATATGAGATCTCCGATAAGTTCTATGCTTGCAAGATGGAGGAGAACGGGTCTATCAGTGATCACGTGCTCAGAATGTCTGGGTACTCCACCCGTCTGGCTGAGTTAGGGATGCCCCTTCCGCCAGAGGCTATCACTGACAGAGTTCTTCAATCATTGCCGCCTAGCTACAAGAGCTTCGTGTTGAACTATAACATGCACGGGATGAACAAGTCAGTCGCCGAGCTGTTTGCGATGCTGAAAGTCGCTGAGTCTGAAATTCAGAAGGAGCATCAAGTGTTGATGGTCAATAAAACCACTAGTTTCAAGAAAAATGGCAAGGGTAAGAAGGGTAACTCTAAGAAGAGTGGCAAAGCAGTTGCTCCTCTCGTGAAGAAACCCAAGGCTGGACCCAAACCAGAAACTGAGTGTTTTCATTGCAAGGGAACTGGACACTGGAAGCGGAACTGCCCCAAGTATTTGGCTGACAAGAAGGCGGCCAACAACAAACAAGGTATATATGATATACATGTTATTGATGTGTACCTTACCAACTCTCGTTGTAGTGCCTGGGTATTTGATACCGGTGCGGTTGCTCATATTTGCAACTCAAAACAGGAACTGCGGAATAGACGGAGGCTGGCAAAGGACGAAGTGACGATGCGCGTGGGAAATGGTTCCAAGGTTGATGTGATCGCCGTCGGCACGCTCGCTCTTCGATTACCGTCGGGATTAGTGATGAACCTAAATAAGTGTTATTTGGTGCCTGCGTTAAGCATGAACATTATATCTGGATCTTGTTTATTGCGAGACGGTTACTCATTTAAATCAGAGAATAATGGTTGTTCTATTTATATGAGTAATATCTTTTATGGTCATGCACCCAATGTAAGGGGTTTATTCTTATTGAATCTCGATAGTAATGATACACATGTTCATAACATTGATGCCAAAAGATGTAGAATTGATAATGATAATACCACTTTCTTGTGGCACTGCCGTTTAGGTCATATTGGCGTAAAACGCATGAAGAAGCTCCATGCTGATGGACTTTTGGAGTCACTTGATTTTGAATCACTTGACACATGTGAGCCATGCCTCATGGGCAAGATGACTAAAACGCCGTTCTCTGGAACAATGGAACGGGCAAGTGACTTATTGGAAATCATACATACTGATGTGTGCGGTCCGATGAGTATTGAGGCGCGCGGTGGTTATCGTTATTTTCTCACCTTCACTGATGACTTAAGTAGATATGGGTATATTTACTTAATGAAACACAAGTCTGAAACATTTGAAAAGTTCAAACAATTTCAGAGTGAAGTTGAGAATCATCGTAACAAGAAGATTAAATTCCTACGATCTGATCGAGGAGGAGAATATCTGAGTTATGAGTTTGGCAGTCACTTAAGACAGTGTGGAATTGTTTCACAATTGACACCGCCTGGAACACCACAGCGTAATGGTGTGTCCGAACGTCGTAATCGAACCTTGTTGGATATGGTGCGATCTATGATGTCTCTTGCCGATTTGCCACTATCGTTTTGGGGTTATGCATTAGAGACAGCTGCATTCACTTTAAATAGGGCACCATCGAAATCCGTTGAGACGACGCCATATGAACTTTGGTTTGGCAAGAAGCCAAAGCTGTCGTTTCTTAAAGTTTGGGGATGTGATGCTTATGTCAAAAAGCTTCAGCCTGAAAAGCTGGAACCCAAAGCGGAGAAATGCGTCTTCATAGGATACCCAAAAGAGACAGTTGGGTATACCTTCTATCTCAGATCCGAAGGCAAAGTGTTTGTCGCTAAAAACGGAACATTTCTTGAGAAAGAGTTTCTCTCGAAAGAATTGAGTGGGAGGAAGATAGAACTTGATGAGGTTGTTGAACCTTTACTTCAACCTGAGAGTAGCGCAGCGCAGAAAGTTGTTTCTGTGGAGCCTACATTAGCTGAAGAGGAAGTTAATGATGATGATCATGAAGCTTTGGATCAAGTTGCTATCGAACCTCGTAGGTCGACAAGGACGCGTACTACTCCTGAGTGGTACGGCAACCCTGTCTTAAAAATCATGTTGTTAGACAACGATGAACCTACGAGCTATGGAGAAGCGATGATGGGCCCGGATTCCGAGAAGTGGTTAGAGGCCATGAAATCCGAGATGGGATCCATGTATGAAAACAAAGTATGGACTTTGGAAGTATTACCTGAAGGGCGTAAGGCCATTCAGAACAAATGGATCTTTAAGAGGAAGACGGACGCGGACGGTAATGTCACCGTCTATAAAGCTGGACTTGTGGCAAAGGGTTTTTCACAAGTTCAAGGAGTTGACTACGATGAGACCTTCTCACCCGTAGCGATGCTTAAGTCCGTCAGAATCATGTTAGCAATAGCTGCCTTTTTCGATTATGAAATTTGGCAGATGGATGTCAAAACAGCGTTCCTTAACGGTTACCTTAAGGAAGAGTTGTATATGATGCAACCAGAAGGTTTTGTCGATCCAGAGAATGCTGACAAAGTTTGCAAACTCCAGCGATCCATTTATGGACTGGTGCAAGCATCTCGGAGTTGGAATCTTCGTTTTGATGAGGTGATCAAAGCGTTCGAGTTTATACAAGTTTACGGAGAAGCTTGTATTTACAAGAAAGTGAGTGGGAGCTCTATAGCGTTTCTAATATTATATGTGGATGACATATTGCTGATTGGAAACAATATAGAAATGCTGGAAAGCGTAAAGGAATATTTGAACAAGAGTTTTTCAATGAAGGACCTAGGAGAAGCTGCTTTCATATTAGGCATCAAGATCTATAGAGATAGATCGAGACGCTTAATAGGACTTTCACAAAGCACATACCTTGATAAGATTTTGAAGAAGTTCAAAATGGATCAGTCCAAGAAGGGGTTCTTGCCTGTTTTGCAAGGTGTGAAGTTGAGTAAGACTCAATGCCCAGTGACTGCAGAAGATAGAGAAAAGATGAGTGTCATCCCCTATGCTTCAGCCATAGGCTCTATTATGTATGCAATGCTGTGCACAAGACCCGATGTCAGCCTTGCCATAAGTATGGTCGGAAGGTTTCAAAGTGATCCAGGAATGGAACACTGGACGGCGGTCAAGAATATCCTGAAATACCTGAAAAGGACTAAGGACATGTTTCTCGTTTATGGAGGTGATCAAGAGCTCGTCGTAAAGGGTTACGTCGATGCAAGCTTTGACACTGATCCGGATGACTCTAAGTCGCAAACCGGATACGTATTTATTCTTAATGGGGGTGCGGTTAGCTGGTGCAGTTCCAAGCAAAGCGTGGTAGCAGATTCTACATGCGAAGCGGAGTACATCGCTGCCTCGGAGGCGGCGAAGGAAGGTGTCTGGATGAAGGAGTTCATGACAGATCTTGGAGTAGTGCCTAGTGCACTTGACCCAATGACTCTGTTTTGTGATAATACTGGTGCCATTGCTCTAGCCAAGGAACCAAGATTTCACAAGAGGACCAGACACATAAAGCGACGTTTCAATTCCATCCGCGATTACATCAAGGAGGACGACATAAATATTTGCAAAGTACACACGGATCTAAATGTTGCAGATCCGATGACTAAACCTCTTCCAAGGGCTAAACATGAACAACACCAGAACTGCATGGGTGTTCGATTCATTACAATGTAAATCACATAGTGATGTGAACTAGATTATTGACTCTAGTGCAAGTGGGAGACTGTTGGAAATATGCCCTAGAGGCAATAATAAATTGGTTATTATTATATTTCCTTGTTCATGATAATCGTTTATTATCCATGCTATAATTGTATTGATTGGAAACTCAAATACATGTGTGGGTACATAGACAACACTGTGTCCCTAGTAAGCCTCTAGTTGACTAGCTTGTTGATCAAAGATGGTTAAGGTTTCCTAGCCATGGACATGAGATGTCATTTGATAACGGGATCACATCATTAGGAGAATGATGTGATGGACAAGACCCAAACTGTAAACGTAGCATTTGATCGTGTCAGTTTATTGCTATTGTTTTCTGCATGTCAAGTATCTGTTCCTTTGACCATGAGATCATGCAACTCACTGACACCGGAGGAATACCTTGTGTGTATCAAACGTCGCAACGTAACTGGGTGACTATAAAGGTGCTCTACAGGTATCTCCGAGGGTGTCTGTTGGGTTGGCATGGATCAAGACTGGGATTTGTTACTCCGTATGACGGAGAGGTATCTCAGGGCCCACTCGGTAATACAACATCACATTGAGCCTTGCAAGCAAAGTGACTAAAGAGTTAGCCACAGGATCTTGTATTACGGAACGAGTAAAGAGACTTGCCGGTAACGAGATTGAACTAGGTATAGTGATACCGACGATCGAATCTCGGGCAAGTAACATACCGAAGAACAAAGGGAACAGCATACGGGATTAACTGAATCCTTGACATAGAGGTTCGACCGATAAAGATCTTCGTAGAATATGTAGGAGCCAATATGGGCATCCAGGTCCCGCTATTGGTTATTGGCCGTAGAGGTGTCTCGGTCATGTCTACATAGTTCTCGAACCCGCAGGGTCTACACACTTAACGTTTGGTGACGATTAGTATAATTGAGTTATTATGTTGGTGACCGAAAGTTGTTCGGAGTCCCGGATAAGATCCCGGACATGACGAGGATCTCCGGAATAGTCCGGAGGTAAAGATTGATATATGTGATAATAGTGTTTTGATCTCTGGAAGGGTTCCGAAGTTCACCGGAAGGGGTTCCGGATGTTTACCGAAGTGTTCGGGTGCAGCAACACTTTATATGAGCCAAAAGGATAAAACCCACAAGGTATTGGAAAGTGCAAAAGTAGTTTTGCTGCCGCGTAAGCGGTACTACCGCTTGTGTGAAGCGGTACTACCGCCGGAGCGGTACTACCGCTTGTGTGAAGCGGTACTACCGCCGGAGCGGTACTACCGCTTGTGTGAAGCGGTACTACCGCTTGTGTGCGGCTGTGCACGGTTCGGCAGGGATCCGAGTTGGACTCTTTCCCTGCGGGCCAAACCGACCTTGTGCGGGCAAAACCGACCTAGAGGAGGCTTTTACTCCAAGTTTAGACCCCAAGGCTCAACATATAAATAGAGGGGCAGGGCTAGCACACGGGACACATCAAGATTTCCCCAAGCCGTGTGCGGCAACCCTAACCCTCTAGTTCCTCCGTCATAATCTCCGTAGCGCTTGGCGAAGCCCTGCAGAGATTGTTCCTCACCACCATCACCACGCCGTCGTGCTGCTGGAACTCAACCACTACTTCACCATCGCTCGCTGGATCGAGGAGGTGAAGGCGTCATCAAGCCGTACGTGTGTTGAACGCGGAGGTGCCGTCCGTTCGGCGCTAGTTCGTGATCGGATCGAGGGACGACTTGCGATTTGGATCGCGGAGACGTTCGACTACATCAACCGCGTTTCTTAAACGCTTCCGCTTAGCGATCTACAAGGGTATGTAGATTCACTCTCCCTCTCGTAGATGCTCATCACCATGGATAGATCTTGTGTGTGCGTAGGAAAATTTTTGTTTCCCATGCAACGTTCCCCAACATACTCCACATTTTTTTATTCCAAATTTATTTTGCTTTTTTATTACACATACATACATGTGTATGAGTGTTAAAAAAACAAAGTTACTACATTCTACCCATCTGCTTAGATACTTCTCTGGCACCCGGTCAAAGTCGTAGACCACGCGGGCCCACGGATGGCGCAGACGTCGAAAACCGCCCCGGGGAGGGCCTGAAGACCGCACCGGCCTGCGTGGGGCCTGGATATATCAACGTAAGGGTGGCCAGATGTTTAAATACCTAGTGCACAACATTATTGTGCCACCTCCCTCACAAACAGGACAGTCACGCGAGAAGGTTCAGGACGTATAGTGTGGCAGTCCCCCACATCGAGCTGACGGGGGGAGTCATGTTACCGCATGCGCTCCAACCTGGTCTGCCACGTCGGCATGACCTGCCGCGACACAGAATAAGAGGAAACCCCCCCGGTCAAACCCCTCTGGCACCCGGTCAAAGTCGTAGACCGTGTGGCCGCACGGATGGCCGTGGCGACGAAAACCGCCCCGGGGAGGGCCACGTGGACTCCCGAGCCGCGTGTCGGCTGTTTGCACCTGCCACCACACTTCCGCACATGTAAGAGGGCCCATCGCGATGCTCTGGTGGCATTGCTACCCCCCAAGGCCCCCGACCGGCCTAACCCTGGACCAGTTGACCCGGAGATCTATCCCTTTGACTTCCGCCGGACGGGCTTTGACCAATGGACTCATCCACCTGGTTGTGATATGTCAGCCCATGGGAACACTTCAGAACAAGGTCCGGGCCCAACCCACCACAAGATTCCCTCCGTGTCGACCCGACGTGGCCGTTTCCCCCGTCCAAGTGCTCGCGGCAGCGCCAACCGTGAAGGGGTTTACACTCCCGAGCCGCGTACTTGCACCTGCCAGCACACTTCCTGACGTGTAAGAGGGCCCAGCGCAAGATCTGGTGGCATCGCTACCCCCCCAAGACCCTCGTCCCGCCTAACCCTGGCCTAGTTGACCCGTGGATCTACCCCTTTGACTTTCGCCGGACGGGCTTTGACCGATGAACCTTTTCAACTGGTTGTGATAGGTCAGCCCATAGGGACACTTCGGATCAAGGTCCGGGCCCAACCCACCGCAAGATTCCCTTCGTGTCGACCCGACGTAGTCGTTCCCCCCCTCTAGGTGACGGCGGCAGCGCCGTCCGTGAGGGGATCACACTCCGAAGCCGCGTGCCGGGTGCTTGCACCTGCCACCACACTTCCATACGTGTAAAAGGGCCTAGCGCAAGATCTGGCGGCATTGCTAGCGCCCCAAGACCCCGGTCCCGCCTAACCCTGGCCCAGTTGACCCGCGGATCTACCCCTTTGACTTTCATCGGACGGGCTTTGACCGATGGACCTTTTCAACTGGTTGTGATAGGTCTGCCTATAGGGACACTTCGGAGCAAGGTCCGGGCCCAACCCACCGCAAGATTCCCTCTGTGTCGACCCGACGTGGCGGTTTTCCCCCTCCAGGTGAAGGCGGCAGCGACGTCAGTGAGGGGGGTCACACTCCGGCGCCGCGTGCTAGGTGCTTGCACCTGCCACCACACTTCCATACGTGTAAGAGGGCCCAACGCAAGATCTGGCGGCATTGCTACCCCCCAAGTCCCCCGTCCCGCCTAACCCTGACCCAGTTGACCCGTGGATCTACCTCTTTGACTTTCGCCAGACGGGCTTTGACCGATGGACCTTTTCAACTGGTTGTGATAGGTCTGCCCATAGGGACACTTCGGAGCAAGGTCCGGGCCCAACCCACCGCAAGATTCCCTCCGTGTCGACCCGATGTGGCCGTTTCCCCCCTCCAGGTGACGGCGGCAGCGACGTCCGTGAGGGGGGTCAGACTCCGGAGCCGCGTGACGGGTGCTTGCACCTGCCACCACACTTTCATACATGTAAGATGGCCCAGCGCAAGAACTGGCGGCATTGTGATTTAAATTTGTTCACATTAGAGAACATATTATGGAACAAAATCCTTTCAAGATTCTTATAAAAAACATATAAAACTTGTCAAAATAGATGCAATTATCCATTGTTTGTGATTTTTATAAAGTATAGGGACCTATATGCAAAACAACATGAGGTCACATTACTAACATACTCGAAAACAAATACAAACTACATATTCATAATCTATGGAAAATTCTACACCAAATCGATATATAATTTATGTATGTTTATGTTTAGATAAGGCACATTTAAGTTAATCAAATTTTAATTTAGAAAAAAAAACAGATAATACATAGCTATGCCGACTGCAAAGCCGTCGGCATAGCTCTACCCGTGGTTCGATGAGGTGTGCCCAACCGACACGCCTCGGATCGATGACGTGGCACGTGCCGCGGATCGATGACGTGGACCAGGCCTATGCCGACGGCCGCCGTTAGGGCCGTCGGCATCGATTTGACGCCGTCAAACGCCCGTCTACCGCCGGGTCGCCGGGCCCAGATCTATGTCGACGGGCACTGTAGGCATATCTCCGGATATGCCGACGGCACTACTATGCCGACGGGTGCCGTCGGCATATGTAGAGGTATGCCCACGGCTTTTCTACACCGACGGTTTACCCTAGGCCGTCGGCATACCTCTATATATGCCGACGGGGGCCGTCGGCATAAGATAGGCCGTCGGGATTGAGGGTAATTCCGGTAGTGGAACCAATCTGTGCAGTGGTGCCCCCAGTCCATCAGGGATCAAACCTCGGGTTTGATGCTTTGGTTTCTCATAAATGCGGAATATTCTTTCAGTGGGAGACGACCTTTCCGTCGATAGCGAGGCGCCTGTGGTGACTTCGTCAATCTCAAGACCCGCCGGCTCAGTCTCTCGGAGGTGCTCATAGGGGTAGGGTGTGCGTGCGTGCGTTCATAGGGATGAGTGTATGTACGTGTTTGTGAGCGTCTTCGTCTGTACTGTGTTTCTAAAAAAAAGATAGAGAATCAAGTTTTACGGTGGTTGGAAAAAATAAGAGCCGTCGATCGAACATAATAAGTGATGGTAAAAGTACCAGAAAGTACCAAATAAGTGGGGCCAGTACAAAAAAAAATGGGGACAAATACCAATATTATTTTCTTTTTTTATAATTTGTTATAAGTAATTTTGCAATTGTACCGATGGAATTTGCCATGCCTCGGATGCGGCTACGTTCTGGTCATTGCTTCCTCTCCGAAACTTTGACCGTCCACAGACGGCGCCGCGGCCTCCCCACCAAATTTCGGACGGGCACCACAGGGCACGTTGCGAGCTCCGCCGCTAAGACAGACATGGCGGAGTGCCTCTGTTGGCCCTATCCCCACACCCGAGTACTTTCGGTGAGAGGACGACGACGACGAAGAAACGCAAGCTGACTTCCTCCGATCAATCCACCCAGCGCAGTGCAAAGCTAGCCTACGACTAGCTAAGCGTCTACTCCTGATTGATCATCTTGGTGTACTAGTATTAGTACTTAGTAGTACGTATGCACTAGCGAATTCTAGCCGAAAATTGATCGAATCGATGAATCGATCCACTGGTAGCTAAGCTTACGCTCCACGCACAGCACACATTACGTATGTACTAGCCCCTCGTCGCCAAGCGCACGTCACCTCGTGCCCGCCGTCGCCTGCTGCACGTCAAGCGCGTGCCCACCGTCGCCCATCCCTATCCGCATTGACGCGTCGCGCCAGCACCACGGGAAGCTCTGGCACTGTTGCGGTCTCCTCTGTCACCCAGCCGCGGTCTACGACGGGGCGAAGTGGGCGTGGACCGGGCCGGCGGCAGCGGCGAACGCGGAGGCGCTGACGCATACGGGCCGCTGACGCGTCGGCGGCGGACGGGAGAAGCTGGATGTGGACCGAGCCGCTGAAGGCGGCCGCGGCGGACGGGTGCGGAGCTACGACGGCGAACGCAGTTTCTTTTTCGTGCATGGGCGTAGCGGTGGGGAAGGATGAGAGGAGATTACTATAATACCCATGGTAAAGTAAATTCAATATTATTAAGTTACCTTTTCAGATCAACTGCAGATAATATTCAGAGGGGTAATTAATCTGGATCAAGCCTGGCATAATATTCAGATGGCTCCATCGGCCTGCATTTTGTTACTGTTAGAAGGGATAGAGAGAGATTGGTGGAATCGATGTTTATTGCTTGAGCCTCATGGGCATATATATAGGAGTACATGATCAACTTGAAGTACAAGACAAGCTAGAATAATTCCTAGTCTATCATATGTTTCCTAATTAACCATTATACTCAACAGTTACATTTCGGTGCCAGTAGCAACGCCTTTGTCTTGCGATGACGCGTGTGACACTGGCTGCCTCCACCGGGCAGTACCGCAGAGGATCTCAATCCACTGCTGCTGCACCATCGAACCGGTTGCTATCGTACCTTACGAATGCGATCATTGCCGTGTGCAGCCTCCGTCCGACGCCAAGCTAAGCTAAATACGAATGCGATCATTGCCGTGTGCAGCCTCCGTCCGACGCCAAGCTAAGCTGAAGGATGAGAAGCATCCACGTACGTTCCACAGGACGCGTGTTTGATTAAGGGCAAAGAAAGCCACGGAGGGATGGGATGTGTACGCCGAGGAACAAATATGCTTCAGCCCGAGTGCCCAACCCGTTCGTTATCATCGTTGGACGTGGGTAGTTCGTATACAGTTCTGGATCCAAGGCAAGAAGGCACGATGGGTTGTCAATGACGACTTGCTAACAAATCTCTCCACACTAGGTGAACTTTTGGGGCCTCGACGAGTATTTTCATATTCGTAGGAATGATGACCTTTGGCCTATAATTCACTGAAAACGGTCCCGATCTCATAAGAACAAGGTAATTTTTCACATTTCAAACAAGTAATAAAACAAGTCGCATCTTGCTTCTGGCTAGTCAATAATTGATTGCTGAGTTGTTTATATTGGCACGGTGGTTGTCGCACAAGAACATGAGGCTGTGAGAATGAACAGGTGGGCTACAAACTGACAGAAAATATAATGTACAACTTCCTGCTGCAAGCAAGAAACCGGACAAGAGTGCTCACATTTCGATTGGCCAGATTATCCCCACTACCAGAATAGTGTGTTTCATGGAAGTGGTCACAGCTCGCCGTTGCTTGCGCTGATGTATATGCTTCCCCTTTAATAGCTGTAAATCTTGGGGAGAGGTTTAATTGGAAATGTTCAACGTATATATATTGCTTCTTGAACGATAAGTTTGGACTCTACTTAATTATTCTGGGAGATTACTTTCCTTTTGCGTCCAAGCATAGTACAACTCCTGTCCAGGGGCACACCGAAAGCTGATACTGTGATATAAGGTGAACAAGAGAATTGCTCGTAGTGTTAAACTTGTGTGGATGAAGTTAATAGCTTGTATAAGCTTCTCATGAAGGTTAATCAGCTATTAAGAATGGTATAAACTGCAAAAGAAAGCCGGAGTCCGCGGCACACAATCTCTTTCGGTGTAGATACTCCCTCAGAATTTGGACGGCCATCAAGGGTTGGCTTGATGCTCCGGAATTGCCGAATTGGACATTGTGAGCTAGGGAGGCATCCACATGGTCCATGCTTGGTGGGCTGCGACGGTTCTTCAGCATGGTCACAGGAGGAAGGCTATCTCCTCGCTTGTCATTAAGGGTGAAAGTGGTTAGGATAATTTCTGACCGAAACCGTTTTTATAGGATACGGTAAGAGATTTTTGACATCCGAAAACAAAGCGATCCGACTCCGAGTCTATTTGATAGGATACGGTATAGAAGATGGTATTACTAATATACAGCGCCGTAAGATAATCCGTTTTGTCTAGCCGGACAATCCGGCCTTTTAAATACAGATATCCGATTTATGGGTAAAGTTTTAAGTATTAACTATCAATACATAAATGCTATCTTTGCTTATGAGACAAGATATATGCTTGTTTGTGATTTATTTGGCTTATTTTAGTACCTTCTAGTGCTTTATGTGTGCCTAAAGTGTATAAGTATTAATATTTGCTCATTGTTTATGTATAATTTTAGTTTAAAGCATTTATATATTCCTCGTATATGCATGTGGTATATGACCGTTTCCGATCCGAGGCCGTTCCGTTACCGTACCATGTCCGAATCTGGCATAATCCGGTATTCGAATCCGCATAATCCGGTATTTGAATCCGCATCCGTCCTGCTTCTGAATTCAAAAATAAATATGGAATAGGATACGGTATGAGCAGTATCCGTACGAATCCAATCCGGTTTCACCCCTATCTACACAGTACCAAATGATTCGAGGAATATGTGAGGGGTTGCAGTATCTCCATGACAAACAAATTAACCATCTAGACCTGAAACCAGAAAATGTTATGTTGGATGCTCACATGGAGGCCAAAATTACAGATTTTGGTCTGTCGAGATACTTAGATCAAGGACAATCCAAAATGATTACTCAACACATATGTGGGACTTTGTAAGCTAAGCCAGCCTCTTGACATCTTTGTTAGTTAAATTTGCTTTGTGCAAGGAGACTTCAAATTTACGATCCTTCCAATGCATGTAGGCTATATATTGCACCAGAAGTCATTGACAAAAGAGATTTATCATTCAAAACAGATATATACACTTTGGGCATTATTATCATAGAACTATTAACTGGGATCAGCATGATAAGTCTCGAGAATGTAAGCAGAATTCTACTTAACCTTCTAGTCCGACTTTGTTAAATCATGCCAACTTTAAATACATTTGCTGCAACAACCAGTGCTATTTTGCTGCATCCGCACCCACCCTTTCAAAATAAAAGGTTGTTTTTTTTTTTTTTTACTTTTCACAATCTCTGTGATGCAACTTTGTGCACTACTTCGTTTGATTAAAGCTAGTTGTACATGCAAGTGAATCATGGCGTACCAAATGTCAACAAATAAGTATGTCACTTATTTTCTTTTATGTTTGGGAACTGGGCTTTGGCCCAATGGTAGGGTCGTAGTGGCGCATCCCTTCTGATGCGGGTTTGAATCCTATTAGTAGTGAATTTCTGGTATCTCATCTAGGTGGGTTCTACCTTAATTCCAAGAGGCCCCTCGTCTGTCGGACATCATTTTTTATTTTAGGTTCAAATATATATTACTATCTATCTTAACTTAAAATTTGCAGTGGGATGAATCGTTAGACTTACTGGACTACGTACCCACGAGAAAGGATGGGCACCGAAATAGCTCGAAACTGCACGGTTGCTAAAAGAGATAATAGACCTACCATACGTGAAGTAATTCGTGACCTAGACGAGTTGGAGAGAATGATTCCAAAGACTTCCACAAACCAGGTATGTTTGATTAATTCAATGGAAGGGTTCTCTTTAGACGAAGATTTCTTTGTGCATGCAAATTCCACCCGTACAACATTTTTTATGCATCAATCATCACAGTTCACACCATGGTTTTGGTAACCGGTCGTAAATTCGCTTACCGCATTTCCCATCCCCCCCCCCCCCCCCCCCCCCCCCAAAGGTAAACATGCTTACTGAGCGGTAATTACCGAAATTTTTGAATTAAACGCTCAGAGTAAACTAAATAAGCTTGTCTCCCGTCCCCAAAAAAATGCTCAGAGTAAACCAAATAAGCTTCTTTCCCTGCATGAACAACATATGAAGAGATGGTGTAGCGGTAACTCCGCTCTCTTCCCATCTGGAGGTTCCGGTTCGAATCCCTTTGCCTGTTTTTTGTTTTGGTGTTTAGGGCCTATGTATCTCCAACTGAAAAGGTTGAATTCAAAACTCGTTTGATAATTTCAGGCAGTAACTGCATGGTATTTTAGGATTACCTCAGTAACCGCATATCCCAGTCCCCCTCGGTTAAAGTTGTCTATTCGGTAACCAAAACCTTGGTTCACACACATGCATGTGCCTGGTCGCACTCAACCAGTACTTGATACATGCAGGTCACCCACACTGTGTTCCCTGGGACTGAGTTGCTCGATGTCTACTCCCTTGAGCTCAGGTACCACTTCGTGCCAAACGAGGCAAAGATGTCCTGTCACTTGAGCATGACCAACAAGACAGACGGTGTAGTCTACTGTCTTATTATAGCGAAAGATCAGGATACTTGTCAAGGTGATCACATTTACAAATACTTTCTGCCCCCAATGTCCACATCAGTTATCAAAGTGCGTATGAAGGTGAAAGAGGAGCTTCCCTCGGACATGGTCCACTGGGAGATAGTGATGTTTACCACAAGGTGCGATAAAGAAGTCGTCATTAATAAGATGCTGACGTTTTCCATGGACGAAGACACGCCCGCTGAAGATGCGCTCAAGGCACTCCGAGAGTTGTTTGGGGGCAACCTGCACCGAGCGGCTTTGACGACTGTCGTCGTTGTTGTCTCCGAGGATCAGTTAGAGGTGCATACTCTAGGCCAAGAATAAGAAATTGATTCGATGGATGTGCATCCCATGGAGCCATGGTGAGTAGATTATAGGAGAGTATCCAGTGATACCGCCCTTTAGGTGATACCGTGATACCAATGCAACGAAATTAAAATCCAAAAAGTTTTCAAAAATTCCTGCAATAATTTTTTATATTCACAAGATATGTGTCGACAATCCCTACAAATTCCAAATCCAAATGTGATCTACACATAGAGAAACTATATGTAGATAGAATTTGGATTTGGAATTTTCAGGGATTGTAGACACATCTTGCGAAACATTCACAAATTTTTTTTGGAGTTTTTGAAAACTTTTGGATTTGAATTTCGTGCGTTGGTATCACGGTATCACCTAAAGGGTAGTATCACTGGATACTTTCCCAGTAGAATATATATAATATTAATCCAATCGAATGGTGCATGTTGTCTAACGTAAGTGAATATCGAGATTAGTGCATATTTAGTACTTTCTCTCTGCTTAAATTTCCTCTTGTTCATGCACAGGGTATTATTGACCGCTAGGGGCATGGTTTACATTGGGAATTGGCAAACCAATGAGAAAGTAGGAGAATATAATTCTCTTATTGGACTGGGCAACCATTATGCAGTATGTCGCGATGGCGACTCAGTGGTTAAATTCATTGCTTGAAAACAATGGGTTGTGATCGGGAACTCGGATGGGTCCATCCTTGTGAACATGTGTCCCACAATGGACCAAGTTAAGCAATTCAAAGCTCACAAAGACTGTCAGGTCATTGGCAGTTCACCCAACTCGTCCTTTCCTGCTGTCATGTTATCATGCCCGTTCGCGCAAGATTTGGGACTGGAGCCGCAGTTGATCTTATACCACAAAATTTGCCATCACATCATCTCTGAGGCAATTCATGTTTAACCCCAAGGATACCAGCACTTTCGCTACTTGTCAAGAGGATGGGTCGCTCCAGGTTTGTCTTCCTTGCTCAACATTTTACTTCTTTATTTGCTCTCTGGTGTGTAGTACTATAATGGAGAAATCTAACTTGTTAATTAGCTCTCATTATTATGGGACCATAAATTAGATTTTGCCTTTATGTGCTTTAAATATGTAGATGTGGAGAATTGGTCATCCCGAACACAACGCCACAACAGACAATCGGGATTACGGCAAGGTTAGCCATCTTATGACCTACACGGGTGATCAGGATTTCATTGCTGCAATTGGCGACAACACTACACGCGTAAGGGCCACGTACCTAACTGAATAATATAGGGCTCTTTTACGGTGATTGGAGAGGTACAACTCGCCTAACTCCCTCACTGATTATTTTCAGCCGTTGGTTTAGACTGTTATTTAAAACAATTAAGTTTAATCAGTCAAGGATATTTTGGTCCCACATCTCGTGAGATCCACGTGACAAGAGACGATACCTGTCCCGCACACATCTCAAAGCTTTTCTTCCCCAAAGCTTTCTTCTTCATCCAATTAATCTCCTGAACGGCTGCTCCGACGTACAAGCTGCGACACCCAATCGAAGAGCTCGTCGCAACTCAGTGCTGCCCGTACGTGGTGGCTCGGACTAAGACCACAGGCTCGCCCAAGACATTGCCCCCATGCTCGCCCTCCACTACGCCATACCAATCTTGCCTTTGTCTGCCACGTCGGAAGGCAAACAGAGTGCGGCGCCGCCCTGCCGGCCGGGAGGCGAACGGAGCTAGCGTTGGCCGGCTGTCTCATTCCAAGCGGCGCTGGCGGCTGGCGGTACCACTCCAAGCAGCTAGCTCCTCTGTTTCGCGTACTAGTGCAGCTAGCCGGAATCAATCAACAATTTGCTTGTACGTGTGCATATCGCCAGGAGGCGGCCAGCTCGCCGCGTGCATTTAGTTTGTGTATGGCTGGATCAGGAGCTGCGTCGGCACTGCGCCCACCGTATCCTGCAGACGGCCGCCCCGCGCGAGGTGGGAAACGAGTTCAGCCACCGGCGAGGACGACGCGACTGATGGGTGTTGTCTGGTCGCTCGAGCTGCAGGGGCATCACGCGTGCGTGAGCCAAGACGTCGTTCCCGTATCCTGAGCTCCTCCACGGCGTCGTCTCGCATGGATACCGGCAAACTAGGTGAGTGTGTGGCTGTGTGCCATGGTCAACGACGCTGGTCCTCGCCCACGGGCCAACCTTTGCCACGGGCTCGCTGGTAAGGACAAGGTCATCCTGGACGACGACGGATCTATAGCCTTTAAAACAATCCCCGCAAAAAAAAAAAAAAGCCTTTAAAACAAATTAAAAAATATATATTACGGGTTTGGTCCCACCTAAATTTTGTACCGGTTCCACCGTAACTTGTACTTTCATGTAATTTCAGTCTCGTAACTCCTATTTTACCACTGTCAGATTAGGGTGAATGGACGGTTCCTAAAATTGCCAATCACTGTAAAACTTGTAAATAATTTAATATAATATATGTGCATACACACATATATGTATACACAACGCTAATATGATATTTCTTTTCCTTTTTTGTTGGGTCGAGCCAGATCATATGTGATTTGCCGAAAGAAAAACATGTCCACACACACTCTATCCTATGGAAGGAGAAGGGCATATCGCTGTCGTCATTTTCCACCCAACACGTCCAATATTAGTTACCGTCTCAAGTTTCGGGTGTGTTTGTGTGTGCGACCCCACTACATACATGTATGTAATACATTGTTATTATTTATTTATTTATTTTCCGAATCAAGATCGATCAAGGTGTCTGTGTCTTTCCGTTGCCAACATGCATTAGATGGGTTTGGTTTCAGGCCACCATGCATGATTTGCATTCGGTTAAATTGTGCCAGTTTGATACTATTGCTTACCAGCGAAAGACTGCAATGTATCATGGGTCTCGCAGTTTTCACCCATTTTTTTTTTATTGTGGAACATAGTAACATGCACGAGCCTGAAAAATACTAATAGATCTTGATCAGGATCTAAGTGATTTTTTCTTGTACTAATTATTGTCATGCCTTATATGTCCCTTATGGTGAAAATATATTACTCTATGCCATATATCTAAGTTGTGATTTAAATTCCGGCCACTGAGGTCAGGGTCTTTTTTTAACAACATTCAGTCGAGCCTGGAAATGCTTGCACACACTCACATAGATATTATGCCTGGAACATATATATGATATACTATTATGCTAGAAGATGCAACTAACCATGGGCTTCCGACGTTCATAGGCTTAAGATGGCCTATGAGAAATTGGCACTATATTATCCTATACATGGTGGATTTACAGGCTCCAGAAGATATATATTTCCTTGTTACGGTTTTACCGTGTTAACAAAATTGCTTCTTTCAACTAATATTTTTTTGATGTACAAATAAAGGGACAAAACTAACTTTGCCTCAATTAGATATGTACCATCTTTTCCAAAGGTTTTGTCCGCATAAACTGTATCCTACAAACCCAGGAATTCCACATAGATATTTCTATTTTACCATGAATCAGGGAAAAATAATGTATTACAGACGTAGTGTCTAAACATAGATATGTAGAATTATTTAAGTGGCTTTAGTAGATCATATAGAAGGATCAAAACAAATGTAATTGGCCTTGTAGTTTTCGGCTCTATTATTTTGTAGTACTAGTTTTTGCACTTCTCAAACTTTTTCATCCAGTACGCATGAATTGTGTAGGCTCGTGATCGGATACAGACCTACGGCGATATCTGTACTGGATATTGAGCTGGAATAGGGACCTCGGGGATGCCTACACAGTGTTCGCAGCTGGTTATATATCTCCTGGATTACCTCTCATCAATTCAAGTTCAAATTTTCAATATATAAATAAGTGTAATCGCTGCAATAGGCTGGCCTAATTCATGTGAAACTGCTCTGCCTCTGGTTTTATTTATACCAACATTATGCGCCACCTGCACTGTAAGGATCATTGATATTGTGACGATGACATTTGTAAATTGCTGGCACATTTAATTCAGATGGATCTATATTGTATCATGTGATCTAATATTTGTACATTATCATAAATCATTCTCAGTATTTCAAATTCAAAGAGACATAACAACATCAGTGTGTTTGGTCGTTTGGCTTGCGAGTAGTTGTTCCTATTTATTGTCTGGACAAGAAAAAGTGGCGTAGAAACTGATTCGGGCAATTAAAGGACGAAAGGAAATCTGAATCGAAATATCTCTAAATCAAAACTGCTTGCAAATCGGAACCAAGGTCGTCATCTTCTTCTGGTCGAGCCAAGTGTGTCGCTCGATGAGCAAATGACTGATGATTTGCCTCAGCTGGGGACCGACGAGAACGAGATACTATCGGCACCCTTCACTGAGAAGGAGGTATTCGAGGCGATAGCACAGATGAAAAATAATAAGGTACCGGGTCTGGATGGATTCCCAGCTGAATTCTATAAGAGGTGCTGGGACATTATTAAAGGGGACCTTCTGCCCATGTTCCATGACCTGTTTTGTGGCCAACTACAACCGTTCCAACTTAACTTTGGAACTATCACGCTGTTGCCAAAGAAGGAAGAGGCTGTTCGCATTGAGCAGTTCAGACTGATATGTCTGCTTAATGTGAGCTTTAAGATATTTACAAAAGTTGGCACCAATCGACTCACATAGATAGCGCATACTGTCGTGCACCCGACGCAGACGGCTTTCATGCCGGGACGACATATCCTGGAGGGGGTAGTCGTTCTCCACGAAACTTTGCACGAAATTCACTCGAAGAAACTAAATGGAGTTGTCTTCAAGGTGGATTTTGAGAAGGCGTACGACAAAGTTAAATGGCCATTTCTGCAACAGGCCTTACATATGAAGGGTTTTGATGCGGCCTAGAGGAAGCAGGTCGAATCTTTCGTACAAAAAGGCAGCATTGGGATAAAGGTTAATGATGACATTGGTCATTATTTCCAGACGCACAAGGGATTAAGACAGGGGGACCCGATGTCCCCTATCCAGTTTAATATTATGGCCGATATGCTGGCGGTTCTCATTGGTCGGGCAAAGGAGGACGGCCAGGTAGGTGGGCTAATCCCTCATCTTGTGGATGGTGGGGTTTCCATTCTGCAGTACGCCGATGACACTATTATTTTCATGGAACATGATTTGGCGAAGGCGACGAATATGAAACTGGTCTTATGTCTTTTTGAACAACTGTCGGGCATGAAAATTAATTTCAACAAGAGTGAACTATTCTGTTTTGGGCACGCCAAGGAAGAGCAGGAAAACTATAGACAGTTGTTTGTGTGCGAATTGGGATCTCTCCCATTTAGATATCTGGGAATACCAATTCATCACCGAAAACTAACTAACAAAGAATGGAAATGCATAGAGCATCGATTTGAGAAAAAACTAAGCTGTTGCAAGGGCATGCTTATGTCTTATGGGGGTCAGCTAATTTTGATTAATTCCGTGCTTACGAGTATGCCGATGTTCCTATTGTCTTTCTTTGAAATACCCGTGGGGGTACGGAAAAGGTTGGACTTCTATCGATCACATTTTTTTTTTGGCAAAACGACAAGAACAAATCAAAATACAGGTTAGCTAAATGGTACATAATCTGTAGGCCAAATGACCAAGGGGGCTTAGGAATTGAAATTCTTGAGGTAAAGAACAGGTGCCTTCTTAGTAAATGGCTATACAAACTTTCGGTGGAGAACGAGGGAGTGTGGATCCAATTACTGCGTAACAAGTACCTACACTCCAAAACCCTCGCACAAATAACGGCACAGCCGAATGACTCACCGTTCTGGAAAGGGTTGATGCGTACAAAGGTAGCTTTTTTCAATAGGAACAGCAATACCATTAGGTTTTGGGAGGATACATGGCTAGGGGACACGCCACTGGCCATTCAGTATCCTACTCTTTACAATATTGTACAATGGAAAGAGGTTTTCGCCAGTACAATTCAAGGATCGGTTCCCTTGAACATTCAGTTCAGAAGATCACTAGTAGGTGAGTGATGGGATAGATGGCTACATCTCGCGCGTAGGTTGATGGAGATTAACTTATCGGATGAGCCAGATACACTACACTAGAGACTTTCGGTGTTAGGGGTATTCTCAGTGAAGACAATGTATATTGATTTGATAAACACTGGTCCAATCCCAAACTCGCTACACATTTGGAAAATTAAGGTGCCTCTAAAGATAAAAGTTTTTATGTGGTTTGTCCACAAGAAAGTGATCTTGACTAAAGATAACCTGGCAAAGCTTCATTGAGAGGGTAGCAAAAGGTGTTGTTTCTGTGATCGTGATGAGTCGATTCAACATCTCTTTATCGATTGCCCACTAGCCAGACTACTTTGGCATACAGGGCATGTGGCCTTTAATGTTAGTCCACCTAGTAGCATTGATACTTTATTTGGGACTTGGTTAAACGGGGTGGAGCCTAAACTAGCGGCGCATATTTGAGTCGGAGTGTGTGTCGGGGATATTACCCGCGGAGGAAACTGGGCATGGAGGCCCAAGCAGTAACCCGCCAGGTCCGGAGGCCTAGGGACGGGTCATCTATCGAGCTACTCGAGCCGGGTCTTGATGGGCCAGAAGGAAACCCGGCCCAAGATGACAAGACCCGACCTTTCGGTGTCCACGCACAAGATAGCATCTCCTTGACTTGGAGGGCACGGAGGACTTAGAATAGGACTCCGATCACGGGTAGAACCCGGAATCTGTTGTAACACCAGGAAGCCGGCTATTATATAAAGGGGGTTCCTGGGTCGTCAAAAATGGACAAGTTTGAGAGCTCTCGAGACCTAGGTAGCGAAACAGCACCCTTGTAATCGAGATCTTCATACACAATAAGCAAAACTAGCAGGAGTAGGCTTTTACCTCATCAGAGAGGCCGAACCTGGGTAAACTCGTGTCTCTCGTTCCCGATCAACCCCATCCAAGGCTTCACCTTGCAGCAATGGCCTCACAACTTAGTTCTCCTATGAGGACACCTGCCATGTTAAGCCCACGACAGTTGGTGCCCACCGTGGGGCTAGTGCACGATGGTGTTGTCTTCTTGGAGGGAGCCCTCCCAGGGATCGAGAAGCTCACGATCGACCAGATGAAGAAGAGCCGGCACGGAAAAATCTACATCGACGACACAGGTTGGGGTCTTTAGACCGACTCCCTCGAGTCATGATTCTGGGTCCCCTTCGGCAAGGTCGACATCTTCGTCAGGTTCATTAGCAGGACCATGCAGGAGCCAGAAACCGCCACTAACTCCATCGAGTCGGGAATCCAGGTTTTCCCTTCAGTAGAATCGATTTCGTCGGCTTCATCGGAGGAGCTGGCCCTAGAGGAGCCAGAGGAACCGGCCACGGAGAAGCCGGCCCTGGAGGAGCTAGGAGAGCCGGCCCTAGAGGAGCCAAGAGAGCCAGACATGGGGGAAACATCAACCTGGCTTAATTATTTTATTCGCCCATATGGTCGATCTACTTGGAAAAAGCCGGGTTACAGATTAATCAAAGCCGGGTCACAAATTCATTTGAAGCTGCAAAGATCACGCAGAAGCATCTACTTGGTCGATCTAATTGGATTGAGGAAAAATACAATTCAAAGCTGTATACAAACAATTAGAGCGTGGATTTTCTAGCCGGGTTTTTTCTTCTCAAATAAAGTTGAGTCATAAGGTTACCAAAGAGGACTGGTTGCCACGATGCGCAGTTCAAACATGGGTACCCTACCTATCAGTGAAGTAATTTGACACTACATGCAACACCAGAGTAGACAGAGCCCTATCTGGCTTACCTAACCCGAGGCGAGCTCCCTATAGAGAAAATCATCGCCCGGAGTTTATATTATGATTAATGGAATAAAGGCGGCATCTCTGGAACCCGGAGTTTGTCGTTTCACCTCATATCATTGAGCGTTGAGTCTTTATTTTTTATCATTGATCATGGGTTACTTGGGGGCTTGTAACTTAACGAGTTCAGCTAATCACCCTTGAACCCAGCATATGCCAACTTATATTACTTGGTTAAACTTGCCTGTAAGCCAGATGCCACTCGCACTTCTGTGACCCGGCTATGCGCTTGCTAAGTCAATCAACTCTGACGCCCATTGTGGACTTAGTTGACCCTGAACTTATCAAAGCTGAAAACACTAGAGCAAGTCACTCGAAAGCTGGCTTTACAGTAAAGCAAAGATAAACCAAAAGGGCTATCAAGCCGGAATTTGTGGTAAACGGACTTTGTTAGTTACAAAGCCACAAAGTTCACAGGTGTGCAAACACCATCCACATCAAGATTAAAAGTTTCTAACTTATTACAAGCCCGGCAATGCTGAATATCATTGTTTTTTGCAGAAGTACTACCTATTCTCCTGCAGGTTGGGTATCAGACCCGGCGACATACTTGTCTTTCTCCTGCGCAACTTCAGCCGGGTTGTGGGTAGTGACAGCTGGGTCCTTTGCGGCCGGCTCATCAAACGTTTTGCTCGGCCGATTTCTCTTGGCCTTCACTTGGATTCTTGGGAGCTCCATCTTTGCCGGCTTCTTCAACATCTACCTGGCCTGTTTCTGCATCACCAGCATCAACTCTGGTCGTATCATCTTTGCGCAAGCGGATTGAAGCAAGTGCCTCAAAGGCAAACCCATCGACATCCTCACCTTGCGTGTTCGCTCTGGGAGGAGCCAGGATTGTTGGCGTGCTAGAACTTGGTGTTGTGGATGAAGCCGGCGGAGTTTTTCTCTGAAATTTAGGCTCAAGGCCAATGGGCTGTGGATTTGGTGGCTCCATGCGCTTGTTGTGTGTGTCATAGCCGGGCTGGAAACTGGACAAGTCCAAGGAGTGGGCGATCGAGGTGGCAAAATGCCGGGTCTCTTTGTTTGCCCTGGCAAAGTCGGCTGACCCAAAGGGAGTATTATCCACCTTAAATTCAGGGAACCCGCCAGCTAGAAGTTCCGGCTTCATTTCCGGATGATAAGCCTTTCCCAACGCAAGGGCACGCATAGCTCCTTTGCGGCAGGCGGACAGCTTTAGCTCCTTTATCCACTCAGGCACAGTCGACAGTTCTCTCACCATATCACTTTGCCTTTGTGGTCGCTCATCCCAACCTCGTACAGCTTTGATGGCTTCTGCACCTCCAATAAACAGTTGCTTAATGAAAGTATACAGAGCCCTCAGCTTTACATCAGGAAGCTCAAGATTGATTGCAGCCTTTTTACCTGGAGAAAAGAACGAGAGTTAGAAAAGCCAGAGCCGAAGTTCATGTGCAAAGGAGCAAGACCGGGTTTGCAGTTACAAAGAATAAAAAGAAGCCGGCTTACCAAAAGTGGCCGCACAAATCTTGCTCAAAAGGCCCTTGATACCAGCGAGCTCTTCTTCAGCAACCTTGAGTTTTCGCTCTGCAGTTTCGGCTCGCAAGGTCCAAGCCTCCTTGTGCTCTGAGAATTCTGTCTTTGCTTTTTCAAGCTCTTTCGTGACTTTCCGGACAGATTCCTCGCACTCACGAGCCAGTTGTTCAGTTTTCTCACGCTTGCCGGCTTCAGCAGCAAGCTGCTCTTTTAGCTGGGCAATTTCTTGCTCTGTTTGAGCTGCATATTTCTACAGGTGCAACAATGAAAGTTAGATCACCATACAGAACCCCTGGTCGCCGCAGGCAAGCAAACCCGGCGCTTGGGGGCTACTTCAAAATTAAAAAGGAAGAGCACCGAGCTGCTGTGAGAACCACAACCCGGCACTTGAGGGCAACAGTGTCAATTTAAAGCACAAAAGTTTTCAAAGCAAAAGTGAGTCCCGAGGTTGCCGCAGTCAAGACAACCCGACACTTGGGGGCTACACTATTTGAAGTTTCATTGTAAAAAGGTAAGTTCCAGTTTGCTGCAGGCAAGACAACCCGGCACTTGGGGGCTACATTATTTGAAACTAGAAATATACAAGACCAAGGAAAAGTCCCGAAGCTCCTGCAGGCAGACAACCCGGCGCTTGGGGGCTACAGCATATTAATTTAATGCAGAATGATTACAAAGGAAAAATAAGTCCCAAGCTGTTGCAGGCAGGCAACCCGGCACTTGGGGTCTACACTGTTTGAAGCTTCATATTGAAAATACTAAAGTCCCAGGCTGCTGCAGGCAGGCAACCCGGCACTTGGGGGCTACACAGTTTGAAGTTCCAAATTTACCAAGTTTTAAAGACAAGTCCGAGGTTGCTGCAAGCAGGCAACCCGACACTTGGGGGCTACAAAATTAGAGTCCTAATTTATGTAAAGCACCAAGTCATCATGAGGTGATACAACTTGGAGCTTGGGGGCTACATATATGTGTGGATATAAGGGAAAGAATGTACCTCATATTTCCCCTTCATCAACGCTACCAGCGCACCTTCGTGTTTTCGGTTCTGCGTGAGCCGGGTCTCATACTCTTTGTGGAGAGTTGCAAAGTTCATCTCCTTGAAGGCTTCCATGTTATATTGGGCAGCCGGCTCTTGGCGCAACGCCGGCTTTTCTTTAGTGACCACTTTCGCTAGCACATTGGAAGTGCTAGGTGGTGGGTTGTGCTGTTCAGAGACAAACTGCAGATCATCATCAGCTTGGGCTTGATGTCTTACAGGGGAACCCGGCTTCTTCAAAGACGGGTCTCCTTCTCCGCCCTTCTCAGCGGCAGGCTCTGGAACTTTTGGTTCAGCAGAAGCCGGGTCTATCGACGCCGGGTCAGTAGTGGCTGGGTCCTCTAGAATCGGGTCTTCTGCGGCAGTCTGTTCGGTGGTTGGGCCCACCATATCTACATCAGCGCCAGGTGCAGAAGTAGAACCCGGTGTTTCTTTCAACATTGCTTTAGCCATGTCAAAGTAGAAAAAGACAGTGAGGATAAGAAAGGTTTACGAAAAGTAGCAAGTTTGATGGAACTTACCCAGTATTGATGACAAAATCAGATGGCATTTGGATACCAGATGACCCGGATGATGGCGAGGTAGAATGGTAAGAAGCATCCATTGGATCCTTTGGGTTCCTTATCTTGCCAGCTAAAGGTTGAGATGCTGTTGGAGTTAACTGGACTTTGCGAACCCGGCGAGGAGAAGGCTGGAGAGAGATACCTTCTTCATGTGGTTCCTCTGAGCTGGAACCCCGGGTCCTTCGTTTCTTGTCAGCAGCCTCCTGCATTTTTTCTCAAAGGTAAAAATGAGTTCACGGAAGGAATTGACAGATGAGAATAAGGCACCTTTGCAAACCGAGAGTAAGGCACCTTTGCCACAGCCAGCCGGGTCTTCCTTTTGCCAAGAGGTTCTTGGTCTGATGCACTAGGGGCTCGCTTAGTATCAGACGGGTTACTATCCCCAATGTTTTCCTGAGAAGAGTCGGCATTAGCTAATTCATTATGAAGCTGGCCAAGAGAGTCAAGTTCTCCAACCTCGTCATCTTCGTCTTCGTCGATCTCCTCAACCACTTCTTCTTCTGGAGTGGTTGTGGGCTCAAAATCGGTCTTCCACCAGTCATCAGTAAGCTGTAAAACACAAGGCGGCTTATCACAAAGTTAAAAGAGGAGGTACAAGATTGAGCCAAAAGAACAACATTTTCATACCGCAGGAGCCGGATTGTTAACATTGAAAGGAGCAAGACCTACGAGTTCGATCTCCTTCATAGTTTCTCCCAGGATCCACTTCACTGCCCTAGCAACTTTGGACGGCTCCAAAGCCTCAGACGTGTAGCGCATATTATCGTCAAGCTGGCCTATGTACACTACTAGAAAAAAGGCTGTTAGTGGCGCACCAGTTTTTGCTATTAATGGCGCACTATAGGTGCGCCACTATTAACACGCCATTATTAACTAATAGTAATGGCGCACCTCTGGTGCGCCATTAGTAATCCAAATACTAGTGGCGCACCACCTGGTGCGCCATTACTAACACTTCAGGTGCGCCACTGGTAATAGAGGACAGTGCGCCACTACTAACACCCATGATGCGCCATTGCTATTTTTTTTGCGATTTTTTTTTTTGCGATTTTTTTTTTGAATTTCGTTCTGGTTTGCATCTTGGTACGTTCTTTGTGCCGGGAGGAGGAGGGACTGTGAGGAGGAAGTAGAGGAGGAAGGAGAGGAGGCAGAAGAGGAGGGAGGAGAGGAGGGAGGAGGAGGGAGGAGAGAGGAGAGGAGGAGAGGAGGGAGGAGGAGGGACCGTGAGGAGGAGGAGGGACCGTGAGGAGGAGGAGGGAGGAGAGACCGTGAGGAGGAGGGACTGTGAGGAGGAAGGAGGAGGGAGGAGAGAGGAGGGAGGAGGAGGTCACCGGAGAGGAGGAGGAGGTCGCCGGAGAGGAGGAGCAGGAGGAGGAGTTCGCCGGAGAGGACCGTGAGGAGGAGGGAGGAGGAGGTCGCCGGAGAGGACCGTGAGGAGGAGGTCGCCGGAGAGGACCGTGAGGAGGAGGGAGGAGGAAGGAGGAAGGAGGAGGAAGGAGGAAGGAGGAGAGGAGGAGAGGAGGAGGAGGATAGAAATGTGTGGCGGAGGAGGGAAGTGGATAAGGGTAGTGGGGGTAGGTGGGCGATTTGAAACTGCCCAGACTTAGTAATGGCGCACCTAGGTGTGGTGCGCCATTACTATGTACCTTAGTAATGGCGCACCTAGGTGTGGTGCGCCATTGCTATGTACCTTAGTAATGGCGCACCTAGGTGTGGTGCGCCATTACTATTTTTAATTTTTTTTTTAATTTTGAAGGCGGGAAAATAGTAGTGGCGCACTATGCACTGGTGCGCCATTGCTAACTTTATTTTATTTTTTTATTTTTTTGCCTCCAGATCTTAAAATGGCTGTAACTTTTTTTCTGTTAGGTTTTTGAGGATTCTAAAAAATCGATTCGGATGTAACTTTTTGAGTAGATGCTTTTTCATGTAAAAAACTTTTTCATCGGAGGTCGTATGCAAAAGTTACGGCCATTTTACCGAAACACGACGGCCTTTTGCAAAAAAAATCAAAATTCATGTTTGTTAATTTTCCTAACAACTAGAACACATAACACATGGGCATCTATTTTTTTGAATTTTTTTGAATCTTTTATCATTTTCTTTTATTTTTTTTTAAACTGAAAAGGCAATCCGGGGGGGGGGGGGGTGTGTGTGTGTGTGTGTGTTTGTGTGTGTGTGGTGGGGTGTGTGTTTGTGTGTTTGTGTGTGTGTGGTGGGGTGTGTGTTTGTGTGTTTGTGTGTGTTTGTGTGTGTGTGGTGGGGTGTGAGTTTGTGTGTGTGTGAAACGTTAGTAATGGCGCACCCTCCCTGGTGCGCCTTTGCTAACCCTAGCAATGGCGCACCAGGGAGGGTGCGCCATTACTAACCTCACACACACACGCAGGCACACCCCCACCAGACATAGCAATGGCGCATCACACCTAGGTGCGCCACTACTATGGTACATAGTAGTGGCGCACCTAGGTGTGGTGCGCCATTGCTATGTCTGGTGGGGGGAGGATGGACAAAAAAAATAGCAATGGCGCACTGCTCAAGTGGTACGCCATTAGTAAAAAAACAGCAACGGCGCACCTGATTCTGGTGCGCCACTGCTATATAGCAGTGGCGCACCACCATCATGGTGCGCCATTAATGTCCATATTAGCTATAGCCGTTTTTCTAGTAGTGGTATTGGCAGAGCAGGCGAGAGCGCACACTAAGTGGTTGTATGCACCATCCGACCCAACACCGGGTCAAATCAATGTCTCTGAGCCCTCGAGCCAACAAAGCTTTGATCCTCATGAAGACCGGCTCCAAGCCCTTCCGGGTCTCGTCAGGAGCATATGAATTCATGACACTATCCCATGAGAGCCAGCCGGAACGGTAACCCTGCAGAGGATTTTCTCCGCTGGGTGTGGTATCTTTGCAGTAAAAGAAAGTTCTTTGCCATCCTTTAGGATGGCTTGCCAACTTCATATAAGGATAAATGCAGGACGAACGTTTTTGGATAGTTACACCACCACACTCCAGAAGTGGGCCACCACTGGTTTCAGATTGTTTATTGCAGTAAAAGAACTCCAAGAACAGATCTACAGTCGGCTCTATTTGGAGGTAAACTTCGCAAAAGACTTGGAAATTGCTAATATTCAGAATGGAGTTGGGCGAAAGATCCTGGGGTCGTAAGCTGTAATATGCGAGAACATTACGGAAGAACCTGGAGCCGGGCGGCCTGAAACCCCAGCTTAAGTGGTCTGCAAAGATTATGACTTCGCCTTGGTTTGGCCGTGGCCGGGTTTCTTCTCCGGGAGCACGCCAGTTGATTTATTCCTTAGGTGGGAGCAACCCAGCGGTCACAAGCTCATCAAGTTGTAGGTCTGTAATTAGGGATCTTGCCCAATCTGCGCAGATTGTGCGCTTGCTGGGAGCCGGAGCTGGAGCTGGAGCAGATGTCGACTCCCCTCTTTTCACTTTGTTCTTGATGGCCATTTTCTTCTGACCCATCTGGTGCAAGCAAGGGAAAATTTGTGCAGTGCTGAGGCAAAAGGGGAAAAAAGTGGTAAATAAATGAACCACGGCCTTGGAGGATGAACTACAGTGGCACAAGAAGAAAAGAAGCGGCGGATAAGCTACGAACAGTAAACAGAAAAATTATCGATGGAAGAGCCATGGCAGCAACACAGCAATTGAAGGAAAACCTAGATCTAGGCGATGTTGAAGGAAGAGACAGAGACAGGCGATGAACCCTAGCAATGGCGGATGAACTCTAACGGCGGCAATAAAAGCTAAGGATTTAAGATTACCCAGTGCTAGGGTTACCAGAATCAGGTGCGCCATTGCTATTTTTTTACTAATGGCGTACCACTTGAGCAGTGCGCCATTGCTATTTTTTTTGTCCATCCTCCCCCCACCAGACATAGCAATGGCGCACCACACCTAGGTGCGCCATTACTAAGGTACATAGTAGTGGCGCACCTAGGTGTGGTGCCCCATTGCTATGTCTGGTGGGAGTGTGCCTGCGTGTGTGTGTGAGGTTAGTAATTGCGCACCCTCCCTCGTGCGCCATTGCTAGGGTTAGCAATGGCGCACCAGGGAGGGTGCGCCATTACTAACGTCTCACACACACACAAACACACACCCCACCACACACACAAACACACACCCCACCACACACACACAAACACACACAAACACACAAACACACACCCCACCACACACACACAAACACACACAAACACACAAACACACACCCCACCACACACACACAAACACACACACACACACCCTCGTGGATCGCCTTTTCAGTTTAAAAAAAAATAAAAGAAAATGATAAAAGATTCAAAAAAATTCAAAAAAATAGATGCCCATGTGTTATGTGTTCTAGTTGTTAGGAAAATTAACAAACATGAATTTTGAATTTTTTTGCAAAAGGCCGCCGTGTTTCGGTAAAATGGCCGTAACTTTTGCATACGACCTCCGATGAAAAAGTTTTTTATATGAAAAAACATCTACTCGAAAAGTTACATCCGAATTCAACGGGCTACGCCCGTTATCGATTTTTTAGAATCCTCAAAAACCTAACAGAAAAAAAGTTACAGCCATTTTAAGATCTGGAGGCAAAAAAATAAAAAAATAAAAAAAAGTTAGCAATGGCGCACCAGTGCATAGTGCGCCACTACTATTTTCCCGCCTTCAAAATTAAAATAAAATAAAATAGTAATGGCGCACCACACCTAGGTGCGCCATTACTAAGGTACATAGCAATGGCGCACCACACCTAGGTGCGCCATTACTAAGGTACATAGTAGTGGCACACCTAGGTGTGGTGCCCCATTGCTATGTCTGGTGGGAGTGTGCGTGCGTGTGTGTGTGAGAGGTTAGTAATGGCGCACCCTCCCTGGTGCGCCATTGCTAGGGTTAGCAATGGCGCACCAGGGAGGGTGCGCCATTACTAACGTCTCACACACACACAAACACACACCCCACCACACACACACAAACACACACAAACACACAAACACACAACCCACCACACACACACAAACACACACAAACACACAAACACACACCCCACCACACACACACAAACACACACACACACCCCCTGTGGATCGCCTTTTCAGTTTAAAAATAAATAAAAGAAATTGATAAAAGACTCAAAAAAATTCAAAAAAATAGATGCCCATGTGTTATGTGTTCTAGTTGTTAGGAAAATTAACAAACATGAATTTTGAATTTTTTTGCAAAAGGCCGCCGTGTTTCGGTAAAATGGCCGTAACTTTTGCATACGACCTCCGATGAAAAAAAAAATTTATATGAAAAAACATCTACTCGAAAAGTTACATCCGAATTCAACGGGCTATGCCCGTTATTGATTTTTTAGAATCCTCAAAAACCTAACAGAAAAAAAGTTACAGCCATTTTAAGATCTGGAGGCAAAAAATAAAAAAATAAAAAAAAGTTAGCAATGGCGCACCAGTGCATAGTGCGCCACTACTATTTTCCCGCCTTCAAAATTAAAAATAAAATAAAAATAGTAATGGCGCACCACACCTAGGTGCGCCATTACTAAGGTACATAGCAATGGCGCACCACACCTAGGTGCGCCATTACTAAGGTACATAGTAGTGGCACACCTAGGTGTGGTGCCCCATTGCTATGTCTGGTGGGAGTGTGCGTGCGTGTGTGTGTGAGAGGTTAGTAATGGCGCACCCTCCCTGGTGCGCCATTGCTAGGGTTAGCAATGGCCACCAGGGAGGGTGCGCCATTACTAACGTCTCACACACACACAAACACACACCCCACCACACACACACAAACACACACAAACACACAAACACACAACCCACCACACACACACAAACACACACAAACACACAAACACACACCCCACCACACACACACAAACACACACACACACCCCCTGTGGATCGCCTTTTCAGTTTAAAAATAAATAAAAGAAATTGATAAAAGACTCAAAAAAATTCAAAAAAATAGATGCCCATGTGTTATGTGTTCTAGTTGTTAGGAAAATTAACAAACATGAATTTTGAATTTTTTTGCAAAAGGCCGCCGTGTTTCGGTAAAATGGCCGTAACTTTTGCATACGACCTCCGATGAAAAAAAAATTTTATATGAAAAAACATCTAATCGAAAAGTTACATCCGAATTCAACGGGCTATGCCCGTTATTGATTTTTTAGAATCCTCAAAAACCTAACAGAAAAAAAGTTACAGCCATTTTAAGATCTGGAGGCAAAAAATAAAAAAATAAAAAAAAGTTAGCAATGGCGCACCAGTGCATAGTGCGCCACTACTATTTTCCCGCCTTCAAAATTAAAAATAAAATAAAAATAGTAATGGCGCACCACACCTAGGTGCGCCATTATTAAGGTACATAGCAATGGCGCACCACATCTAGGTGCGCCATTACTAAGTCTGGGCAGTTTCAAAACGCCCACCTACCCCCATTACCCTTATCCGTTTCCCTCCTCCTCCACACATTTCTATCCTCCTCCTCTCCTCCTCTCCTCCTTCCTCCTTCCTCCTCCTTCCTCCTTCCTCCTCCTCACGGTCCTCTCCGGCGACCTCCTCCTCACGGTCCTCTCCGGCGACCTCCTCCTCCCTCCTCCTCATGGTCCTCTCCGGCGAACTCCTCCTCCTACTCCTCCTCTCCGGCGACCTCCTCCTCCTCCTCCTCCTCTCCGGTGACCTCCTCTCTCCTCCCTCCTCTCTCCTCCCTCCTCCTTCCTCCTCACAGTCCCTCCTCCTCACGGTCTCTCCTCCCTCCTCCTCCTCACGGTCCCTCCTCCTCCCTCCTCTCCTCCTCTCCTTCTCTCCTCTCTCCTCCCTCCTCCTCCCTCCTCTCCTCCTCTCCTCCTCTCCTCTCTCCTCCCTCCTCCTCCCTCCTCTCCTCTCTCCTCTTCTGCCTCCTCTCCTTCCTCCTCTCCTTCCTCCTCTACTTCCTCCTCACAGTCCCTCCTCCTCCCGGCACAAAGAACGTACCAAGATGCAAACCAGAACGAAATTCAAAAAAAAATCGCAAAAAAAAAATCGCAAAAAAAAATAGCAATGGCGCATCATGGGTGTTAGTAGTGGCGCACTGTCCTCTATTACCAGTGGCGCACCTGAAGTGTTAGTAATGGCGCACCAGGTGGTGCGCCACTAGTATTTGGATTACTAATGGCGCACCAGAGGTGCGTCATTACTATTTGTTAATAATGGCGTGTTAATAGTGGCGCACCTATAGTGCGCCATTAATAGCAAAAACTGGTGCGCCACTAGCAGCCTTTTTTCTAGTAGTGTGGGGGCTAATGTCGGGGATATTACCCGCGGAGGAAACCCGGCATGGAGGCCCAAGCAGTAAACCCGCCAGGTCCCGGAGGCCTAGGGACGGGTCATCTATCAAGCTACCTGAGCCGGGTCTTGATGGGCCGGAAGGAAACCCGGCCCAAGATGACAAGACCCGGCCTTTCGGTGTCCACGCACAAGATAGCATCTCCTTGACTTGGAGGGCACGGAGGACTTAGAATAGGACTCCGATCACGGGTAGAACCCGGAATCTGTTGTAACACCAGGAAGCCGGCTATTATATAAAGGGGGTTCCTGGGTCGTCAAAAGGGGACAAGTTTGAGAGTTCTCGAGACCTAGGTAGCGAAACAGCACCCTTGTAATCGAGATCTTCATACATAATAAGCAAAATTAGCAGGAGTAGGCTTTTACCTCATCAGAGGGGCCGAATCTGGGTAAACTCGTGTCTCTCGTTCCCGATCAACCCCATCCAAGGCTTCACCTTGCAGCAATGGCCTCACAACTTAATTCTCCTACGAGGACACCTGCCGTGTTAACCCCACGACAGTGTGCGCTTTAATTTGGGCCATATGGAACTGCCGAAACGACGACATTTTTAACGGACAAAACATTGCAAATTTTTTGCAGGTCATCTACAGAGCAACTTCCTGGATCCATACGTGGTCGTTACTCAGCCGTGCGGAAGCCAAGGAGCATATGGCTTATGGGTGCAACCATTGGGAGATGGTAGCACGGGATACCTACAACCGGTTTGGACGGCGGTCCAATAATAGGATAGGTGTATAGGCATCTAGTCTTATTTTTGCCGGTTGTGGCTTTGTTCTTTTTTTACAACTCTTTTCGAGTTTTTGTAACATACTGCATACTTGCTGGAGACTTCGTTTAATAATATGGCTGCCTGCATCATTGCGATTTAGAGGCCGGGGGCAGTCCTCCTTTTTGAAAAAACACAGGGTTTTAACTGTTGGCGCCGATTCAAGAGTCACTACAAGAAACACAAACATGTAAATACATAACTTTATGCAAGAATTCGTCCCAAATCATTTAGTAGCTGCTTGACGAGGGCACAGACATAACTGAATGTGCATTCGCTGCAATAGGGTCGCCAATTACTGTGAAACTGCTCTGCCACTGGTTTTATTTATACCAACTTTATGTGCCAGGTGCACTGTAACGCTCGCTGATATTGTGATGATGGCATCGATCTATAAATTGCTGGCACATTCAGTCCAGATGGATTTATATTGTATCATGTGATCTACTATCTGTACATTATCTGGATTTAACTGTCGGCACCGATTCAGTATGGAATACAGTCACTACGAGAAACACAAACATGCAAATACAGAACTCAATGTAAGAATTCGCCCCAAATCATTTAGCAGCTGCTTGACAAGGACGGATACATAACCGAAGGTCGCATCAAAGAATGACCGAACAATTGGCACCTTTCACTTGACATACCAAACATTGGCTAAAGGAGATGAAATTGTTATTACTGCATGCAGTGCCTTTTTTATTAAAGCCACAGGCTAGTAAATCGAGCACATGTAATTTTGTCAGAAGAAAGCTTTTCCTCTGACAAATTTGTTGTAAACAATTATTAATTACCTTAGGTTGCTCTTTTGAGAAATCAGCATGAAAGAAAACCCCATCTTTCACATAGCTGGTGAGAGACAAATAATAACAGAACTGAAGAAAGTAACCTATGATGGGAACTTAATTTCAGAGTATTATCGTGTATTATTGATGATGAACTATGAAAATACTGCTCTCTCCCCTGTAAATTGCAGATCCAAATCCGCAAAAAAATATGATGCTTTGGTATTCATGGTACATCACTACAGTAAAAGAAGAAGGCCCGGTGTTACATAAGGTACAAAACTGAAAGAACATTGCTGAAGTTGAGTGGAAACTTAATGGAAATGGCCCGTGGAACATTGGAACTAATTTGAACTAATGCATACCCTGGGCCATACTGAAGGAAGAAATTCAACTCAACTGATGGAATTATGTTGAATAATTACTTCTAGCCTTCAGATATGGAAGAGTCCCTGGATTAAGGAGGAGGTGGGCTTAGAGATAAGCACACTATAAGTCAGATATAGATCTTCAGCAGGTTAGGAAGGCTAAGGAGTAAGGGAGGATTCTATACCTGATTGTGTTGTAGACCAGAAAGAGATTCAAATCGTCTGATACTTCTGATTTTGCTACGTCACCCTTTGCAAAATGGTTGCCAGTGAATAGCACCTTTAGCGGTTTGTACAGCAAGCAGAGCAAGCCCTACACAAAATGTAATCTTTTTCAAGATTGAATCTTAGATGCGTTGAAGAAGATAAGCATGGTTCCAAATAATTGCTGCTAAAAAACGGACCATTAATTATTTCGATAATGACATTACCATCCAGCCATCCTGCCTTTCCAAAGAACAACATATAAGTTTAGTACGTTTTCCAGCAAAAACAACAGTTTCAGAAGTTTAAGAAAATCTAGAGGACAGGGTGATAATGTTGCACAAACTGGACAGCATGAGGAAGTTATTGGACCTATAATTCGAGTGGTTTTTATACCTTGTACCAGTTCTGCCTTGTACGCAGCCCACTCAAATATTGCAAAAATATAGATTGCCAAGATTCATTTATGATCTTTGTTTCAGCTGCAATTTGCCAACTTGCGTTGATTATTGAGTTGTCTCTCTCCAGGCCATGGCTACCAAATCCAGTATGTAGATGCACAGACCAAGAATTCAGGCATTCAGCTATTGAGTCTCTCCTAGCAAACTGCACAAGATAGGAGCATTTTAGACCTCACAAATAATGATTCCAGATCCAGCAAAATAACAATGCTACTGTTCTTAGCATTTTATCCGAAGACCAAACACCATGTACTTACATACAATGTATAAGGCTCGGTAAAATAAACAATGTATAAGGCTGAAGTATGCTGATATGAAGTTGTACCTTGTTTATTAATCTATCAACTAGTAAATCAAACATCTGTTGACAATGTATAAGGCTTGAATACTAAAGACTGAAGACTCACAAATCTGTTGCAAATGAACATTGATTACCACAAGTTGCTCTTATCACAAATCAACACGAAAGAAAACCTCAACTTTACATGGCCGGTGGAAGTAACATATGATGGGAACTTGATTTCAGCATATAAACAATCACATATTCTTGATGATGACCAATGAACAAAATTTCCCTCTCCACTGGAAATTACACTTCTGAATCCGCAGAAAGAATGACGCTCCAGACTTCATGGTACAGAAAAAAAGAAGCCACCGAAAAATGAAAAAAAAAAAACAAAAGCTTGCATTGTATGCTCTTTACTGTTACATAAGGTCCAAAACTGAAAACTCTTGGCCAGAGAAACCTTCCCTGTTAAAGCAATGCTTCCAAATATTCATCAACATATGCCAAGCATGGCCAATGATCTGTTCTTATGCTGACCAGTGTGGAGGCATAGCCTATATCCATTAAGAAGAGGAGGTGATACCTGGGTGGCAGGAATATCAGAATGCGCATGACACCCATATCCCTCTTGCTTAGATGAGCATACCTCTCCGCACCAATCCCGATTTCGTCATCATCGATGTGCTGAAGCTGGAGATTGTTTTCCATGGAGTATGGAACCAATGCATCAGCACCAACAGCAGCATCTGAGTCACTTTCTTCCCACACGACATTCTCAATGACGCCATTACCTCTTAGAATAGTGATAAGTGAACGCACTGCAACACTGACAACAAAGGGAGCCAGGTACCTCTCAACAGCTCCGATCAAAACCTTTGGAGTCACCTCAAGAATCTTGACAGACCGGGTTCCACTGATCGCAGCTAACCCTTTCCCTCCGCTCAAAGGGAAGGTCTCACGGCCTGTGTTAGATGAACTGTTACAGGCCTCCCATAGAGCATGAAACAGGTCCTGGTTGTTGAGTATATTGATTATTAGGAAGTATAGGATAGACTAGGATTTGGTCCTGCCTTGTCTTGTACTCCAAGTAGATCATTGTACTCCTATATATATGCCCACGGGGCTCAAGCAATATACAACGATTCCACCAAATCCCTCTCCCCCTTATAACATGGTATCAGCCTAACCGATACAAACCCTAGCCGCCGCCCGCCGCTTCCGCCTCGCGCCGCCCCCGGGGCGGTCGGCCTCCATGACCGCCGCCGGGGGCCGCGCCGCCCGTACCTAGGGTTCGTCCGCCGGTCGTGTCGACCGGCTGCCCTAGAGAGTCTTTTTCCCGAGCCCTTGCTCCGGGTTTTTCTCTCTCTCGCCGGTCGCTTTGATCGGCGTTTACTTTTTGGATTTCCGATCTAAGATCGGTTTGCGTCGCCCGCCGCCGTCGTCGACCCCTGCGCCTCTACTCCGACATCGGCGTTGACTCCACCGGCTGCTTCCTCCTCAACCGCGCGGCAAGGCTGGACGCGCCGCCCAAGGGACGCCTTCGTGCGTCGCTGCCGGCCGCTCATCCGCGCGGTCTCCATCGCCGGTTCGTCTTCGTCGTCATCGACCGGGACATCACCGACAACGTCGCCATCGACTCCAATCAGCGCGTCGTCCCCGCCATGGCACGTACAGCACCGCCGTCGGTCTGATCAACCGATCGCGCACCTGTCTTCGCCAAGCTGTCCCCGAGCACGCGCCTACTGCCGATTGAGCCATCGGTTGCCGCCGCGTCGTCCCTTCGGATCGTTGCGTCGCCGCCCCGAGGTCATCCCGCCCGCTGCCCCGACCCGCGCGCCGCTCCCACCGACGCCCCTTCGGGCTGTCGCGCTGCGACGTGCGGTCCACGCCGCCGCCCCGAGATCCTCCCACCGGCTACCCCTGTAGCCGCCGCCGCCTTTGCGTCGCCCCTTAGGGCCGTCGCGCCGCGGCACGCGGTCCACGCCGCCTCCCGTCGGATCGTCGCCCCCGGCCAGTGGTTCTCCCCGCGGCATCGACCTGCGCACCGCCGCTGCGCCGCCCCTTCGGGCCGTAGCGACGCAGCACGCGGTCCACGCCGCCGCCCGAGGTCTTCCCACCGTCGCCCCGACCTGCTCGCCGCCGCTGCGTCGCCCCTACGGGCCGTAGCGCCGCGGCCCGCGGTCCACTCCGCCGTCACCGTGCGTCGACTTCCCGTGGTATGCGCCGCGCCGCCTCCCTCGGCGCGGGAATGCCACCGTCCGCGCCGGTCTTCGTCACGCTGTTGGGTTCCTCGCCTACTTCGAGCACCGCCGCCGCACTCCTAACCTAGCCGCCGCCGCCGCCGTCAGGCCGCCGCCGCCGCTCTTCTTCGGCCGCCGCCGCCGCTACCTCCGTAGCCACCGCCGCCGCCTGTCCACCCCCTTCGTCTTCGTCCAGCACCAGTTCGTCGCCAGCGTCGCCGTCATCTTCTCTGACCACTTCGTCTACTCCGACCACCGTTGGCGACATCGGCCCCGCGCCGATTGGCGCCGCAACCGTCGTCGAGTCCTTCTCTGCTGGCCCCTCCGACTCCTCGACATGGCGTACAGCTTGTGCAGGTCCCTCGTCTACGCATGCCCGGTGCTGGCAACACCGATGCGTGCCTTCGTCCACGACGTGTCCCCGGGCCTGGCAAGCCTGGTCGGCACTTCGTCAACATCGTCTTCTCCCCAGCGCACCACTCCTTCGACACCACTGCGCCCATGACTAACTCGGCGCCTCCTTGCGCCCGCGGCTCCACGATGACTTCCTCGACACCGGCTACCCCAACTCGACATCGACCACGGCGTTCTTCGCACGGCTACCTCGACCACGGCTACACCACCCTCCGCTCTCGGCTACATCGACATCGGCACAAAGGGCTACCGCCTTGCTTGAGCAACCTCGTCGGTTTCCACTCCAGCGACGACTTCCGCGATGCATCGACCGTTACGACTGTGGGGGGGTGTCCGTCGGCTTACCTTCGGATTCTTCTCCAGTCTCACCGTCTGCGTCGCTACCGTTGTGACTGTGGGGGGGTGTTGAGTATATTGATTATTAGGAAGTATAGGATAGACTAGGATTTGGTCCTGCCTTGTCTTGTACTCCAAGTAGATCATTGTACTCCTATATATATGCCCACGGGGCTCAAGCAATATACAACGATTCCACCAAATCCCTCTCCCCCTTATAACACTGGTAATACTCAGCTGTACCATCTTTCGGAGTATCAGGAGGTACACTGGCCTTCAAAAACATGTCCTCGATGCCAACTGTAATGGGCTGAAGAGAACCACATATGACTTGGCAGTTCTCTGTGTTTGCTGCAATTTCGACGTCAATAAGACCAGGTGATGGCTCCCGGGGCTCCAGTTCTATCTTTACTGTTGCATGGTAACTTGATTCTTCCTGGTGGCATTTATCTATGGGGACAATGTCCACACCAGAACCAGGAGGCTCACCCAAAAGGAAAGGCACATGACATGGGGGAATTTTTCCAAACTGTGCACTGGATGACAAGGTAATTGTCACTGCATAAAGGGCAGGCAACTCATCTTCCCCTTCATAACGTGAAACAGGTGAATCAGATCCCCAAGCACTGTTAAATGGCTCTGAATGAAATCTAAATGTGCAGTGTATTTTGACTTTGAGACCGCCAGATGAGTGCAGGTAGTCAGGAATGCATGAAAAGTGTCTTCTAAGTATTTCCAAAGTTTCAGCAGTTGAAACAGATAGGTTTAGGGTTTTTGCGTGGGGGTTACATCCACCTCACGTCTCAATATATAGATAATTAGGTTGCATACGTATACACGTACAAATACAATATATGTAAGCTAAACCCTATTTTACATGCCCCCTCAATTTGAACTACATACAAGATTCAGATTGGTTCTGAAGCGGTCTAGCATCTGACGGGTAGCGGGTTTAGTAAATACATCCGCTAGCTGATCATCTGTTGAAATGAACCTGACTTCCAATGCACCGGCAGCTACTCATTCCCTCACAAAATGGAAATAAATCTCAATGTGTTTGGTCCGAGCATGAAACACTGGATTCGCCGTCAGGTAAGTTGCCCCTAAATTATCACACCACAATATAGGTGTGCGCTGCTGTGTAACTCCAAGTTCTGTGAGAACTGAGTCTATCCAAATGGCCTCAGCCGCGCCATTGGCCAATGCCTTATACTCTGCCTCGGTGCTAGATCTCGAGACTGTAGGCTGCTTCTTTGAACTCCAAGATATAAGATTGGGTCCGACAAACACAGCAAAGCCACACGTGGAACGCCTGTCATCAACACAGCCTGCCCAGTCTGCCTCGGTGAATATACTGACTCCAGTAAATCGGGACTTACGAATCCGTAGTCCTGTGTCTAGCGTACCTTTGACATACCTCAAAATACGCTTGACTGCTTCCCAATGAATCTCCGTAGGCTGAGACAGAAACTGACACACTTTGTTCACAGCAAAGGAGATATCGGGACGAGTGAGTGTCAAATACTGAAGTGCTCCAACTACACTGCGATACCTGAAAGAATCATCAGTACCCAGTAGTGCACCACTGTGACGTGAGAGGCTCTCGGATGTAGCAAGCGGAGTGGAAGTGGACTTGCAGTTCTCCATGTTGACGCGATGAAGAAGATCAAGCGCATACTTTTTCTGCGTCAATGTCATGCCCCCTGAATGAAAGGACGCTTCCAATCCAAGGAAGTACTCCAGCCGACCAAAGTCTTTGATGGGAAAACTAGCAGACAAGGACTGCACAAGGCGATCAACCACAGCGGGTGTAGAGCCAGCAATCACAATATCATCAACATACACCAACATGTATATCTGAATAGCACCATGTGAAAAGATGAACAAGGATGTGTCTGCTTTGGAGGCAACAAAACCAAGCTGTGAGAGGCGCTTACTCAACCAAGCATACCAGGCACGAGGCGACTGCTTGAGCCCGTAGAGAGACCTCTGAAGTTTGCAGACATGAGAGGGATACCTAGCATCCTCAAATCCGGGGGGCTGCTGCATGTAGACATCTTCGGCCAAGTAACCGTGTAGAAAAGCATTACTCACATCAATCTGTCGAAGGCTTCACCCACGAGACACAGCGAGAGAGAGGACCAGGTGAACCGTGGCAGGCTTCACCACTGGGCTGAAAGTATCTCCATAGTCTATCCCTGGCTGTTGAGTAAAACCACGAGCAACAAGGCGAGCTTTGTGCTTATCGACAGAACCATCCGGACGATGCTTGGTCTTGAAGATCCAGTTGCAGCCCACAACATTAACACCGGGAGGCCGAGGCACCAACACCCAGGTGTTCGTGTGACAAAGAGCAGCAAATTCCTCAGACATGGCGGCACGCCAAGCGGGTTGACCAAGAGCATCACGATGAGAAACCGGCGCGGCGAAAAATGCATGCCGGCGAGAGTCATACCGAACCGTGCCATCGGTGTAAGTCTTGTCCTTGCGCGTATGATCACGGTGACGTGTGACCATGGCATGCCCTTGAGCTGCATCGCCGGTAGAAGGTGGCGGCGGCAACGGAGACCCGGCCAGTGGTGTCGCGGCTGAGGACTCCTCAGCGACAGGCGACACGGGCCGGGGCGAAGCGATGGGCTGGGCCGGTCCAGGCGACGCGGGAGAGCCGGGCGAGGATGATAGCCCGGGAGACGCGGCCGGCGACCCAACCAGGGCCGAAACGGTGGACTGGGCCGGACCAGGCGATGCAGCCGGTGACCCAGCCGAGGCCGCAGACTCACCAGCTGGCGAGGCAGGCGGGTCAGCATCGGGAGGCATGGCATGCACGTCCGATGCATTCACGTCGATCACAACGTCGGGCGCAGGAGCAGCGACAGTTTCCTGGGAAGAAAACAAAGCAACATCGTCTGCAGGTAACAAGTCAGATGACAAATAGGACATGTCATATTTTCGCACATGGACATCCGAAACCGGTTCATTAGATGGAAAAGTGAGGGCATGTTCAAGAGAAGCAATGTCAACCGAAACACCTGGGTTGGAATAAGGAAAAACTGTCTCGTCGAAAACAATGTCACGAGAAATATATATCCTCCCCGAGGTGCGATCAAGACACTTATAGCCCTTATGCAGAGGGCTATAGCCAAGGAATATGCACATCTTGGAACGGAACTCAACCTTGCGAGCATTGTACTTGCGAAGACTAGGCCAGCAAGCACACCCAAAAATCCGAAGTGAGGAATAATTGGGCTGAACATGAAACAGGCAGAACAAGGGTGTGTCCTTGTTGAGAACCGGAGTGGGCATACGGTTGATGAGGTAACATGCCGTAAGAAACGCCTCATCCCAAAACCGGAGTGGGAGAGACGAGTGCGCAAGTAAAGCAAGGCCGGTCTCGACCAAATGACGGTGTTTGCGCTCGGCAATACCGTTCTGCTGAGATGTATGTGGACATGACACACGATGAGAGATGCCCGTGCGTTGAAAGTAGCGATGGAGTTTGTGGTATTCACCACCCCAATCGGACTGAACGGCCTTGATTTTACAATCCAAAAGGCGTTCAACATGAGCCTAAAAATTATAGAAGACTTGCTCAACATCAGACTTGTGTTTAAGCAAATAAATCCAAGTGAAACGCGTGTAGTCATCAACAAAACTAACATAATACTTGTACCCCCCCGAGGAAGCAATGGCTGGACCCCAAACGTCTGAATGTATTAATTCAAGAGGTACAGTAGTGACATGATAAGACGTAGAATACGGTAGTTGATGACTCTTAGCACGCTGACAGGCATCACACACTAATGGTGAATTATTTGAACTAGAACACGGGAGATCATGGCTCCGAACAATGGAGGTGACCACATTATTTGTAGGGTGACCGAGACGCTGATGCCATTGCGATGACGAAACTCTGACACCGGAGCATGCATGGCGAGATGATGAGGACGATGCACGAGCAAAGGGAATGGGGTAGACCGCCCCCCTGACTTCTACCTTGAAGAATGACTCGCCTGGTTGCTTTGTCCTTAACAAAGAAAAGACGACGGTGAAACCCAACAAACACGTCATTATCACAAACAAGGCGATAGACAGAAAGAAGATGCTGGCTGATGTGTGGAACATGAAGGATGTTGTGCAGTTTTAGGGATGAACCGGGTAGACAAACCTGCACCATTGGCCACCTGAACCTGATCCTTGCCATCATAGCGCTCGTGAACCTGGAGACGCTCAAGATCACTCGTCAGGTGATCCGTAGCCCCGGTATCCAGCACCCAAGGGTAGTCGATGGTGTTGGTGGAGGCCGAGTTGGCGGAGCGAGTGTTGTGGTCTTGGTCATAGCGCTTGCGGCACTCATCGGCCTCATGTCCCCAGTTCTTGCAAATTTGACATCTGGGGCGCCAACGATTATTGCGGCGGCCACCACCGCCGTTGTTGCCGGCGTTGCCCCCGCCACCTTGCCGACCATTGCCGGCGTAGCCAGGGTTGCGGTCGCGGCCGCCGTTGGTGCCGCCATTGCCACCTTGGCGGCCTTGCCCTGACTGGCCGTTACCATCAGCCGGGCGACCCCCGCCATGCGAGGGGTAGGGCTCCGAGTAGGGCGCAGGTCCGCCAGTGCCGTATGAGCCCGAGCGGGTCACGGCGTTGGCAGAGGGAGACCACCCCTCCGCCGCACTCTGCTGGGCCTGCAACGCTTCGAACGACAAAACGAGCGAGTAGAAACTGGAGTAGGGAATAGGTGCATTACTCACACCCAGGGAGGCGGCGATGGAGTTGTAGGCGGAGCCGAGTCCTGTGAGGATGTGATCAATGAGCTCATCATCACGGATCGGGGAGCCGGCGGCTGCCATGGTGTCGGCGAGGGCCTTCATCTTGTGCATGTACTCAGCCGCAGACAGCTCCTCCTTCCTCAGCGTCTGGAGTTGACGCTGGATATGACGAACGTTGGCGCGGCTCTGCGCGCCGAACATGGCACCGACGGCCGTCCAAACCGCCTGTGCCGTCTCGCAGCTAATGAGCTGGCAGGCAATATCCTCATCCATGGAGGTGAGGAGAAGGCCCTTGACCTTCTGATCCTGAGTCCACCAATGGTGGTACGCTGGGTTGGCGACGACCTGAGTCCACCAATGGTGGTACGCTGGGTTGGCGGCGGTCGTCGCGGCATCGCCTGTGCCCACAGCGATGGTTTTGTCCGGTGCCACCGTGGTGCCATCAAGGTAGCCATGGAGGTTGGCACCGGCGAGGACGGTGCCGGCGATGCCCCCCCACAGCATGAAGTTGTGGCGGCCGAGGCGGACGGAGATCGCTGGAACGGCGAGCGCAGCGGGAACCGAGGCGGCCGCGGGCGAGGTGATGGCGCCGACGGGGTTGGAGAGCGACAAGGCAGCGGATGACATCGCGGCAGCGCGGAGGAGAGCGGCGCGCGGCGGCGGAGAGGAAGACTCGCGGCGGCGGCGCGGAAAGAGGCGCCGCGCGGCGGCGGCAGATGGATCAGGGCGGCGGCGGAGGGTTTCACGCGGCGGCCCGGGAGGCTATCTGATACCAAGTTGAAACAGATAGGTTTAGGGTTTTTGCGTGGGGGTTACATCCACCTCACGTCTCAATATATAGATAATGGTTACATACGTATACACGTACAAATACAATATATGTAAGCTAGACCCTATTTTACATCAGCCCCCTTTGAATCCATCACGCGTAGCCCTTCTTGTGTATGGCCAATTCTCTCGATGGTAGGTTGTGGTGGCTTTTCTTGCTCTAGAGGAGTCACACTCACATCCTGTATACTTAGAATGTGACCAGATGCTCTGCTCTGAACACTGAAATTAGGCAATGTGAGGGCCCATGACCCGCTTCACAACCAGAGGCACAACTCTTTCAAGATGAATGTGGGAATGACTCGATGGTGCGCACGAGTAGGTGGGTGAGGGGAAGGAATATATGAGAGCTGTGATGGTGCTTCAGCATGATACGACAAGTGCCCACAACCTTGCTGCCCTGAGACCAGGACTTCAGTTCTGTGTCCGGGTCATGCTTCTTGGCGAGAGAAACCATCTGCTTGCACTACTGGAAAATTGTTGTACGCCGAGTGTTTGGGACTACGCCGAGAGCTAAACCACGGGATCTCGGCAAAGTGACGTAAGCTGAGAGCCAAACTCGGCAAACGATGGAGCACGGCAAAGACAAGCATTTACCGAGACAAAATACAAAACATACTCGGCAAAAACACGACACTCGGCAAAGTCTCCGTATGCCGAGATCCAAAGTGTAATGTCATGGTAAAGATGTGCCATGTGCCAAGTCCGGCTGAGGTTAACGGCTCGGTGACGGTGGGTATGCTTTACCGAGAGCCCGTAATTTGGCTCTCGGGAAAGCGTTGTTTCAATGCATATTTTTTTTGCGGGGGATTTCATTGCATGATTCAATCATTAGTTTTTTTTTCATTTAGTTGTTTCAGTTGAGTCTAGCCAATGAAGATGCTTATTCGCAACTCGCGTTTTGACTTTTAAGCAGAAGGCTTCTCGTCCGGCTTTGGAGGTATGATTAATTTAAGCACATCGGCTCCCTTCTCTCTCGTGGTTTTATAAACCCCTCATGCCCCTTGTGGAGGGAGGGGCACGCCCCGCCACCGTGTCGGCGAATGTACCTCGACGGCATGCCCGATCGAGCCGTTTAAATCCACGAAAAATTGTACGATGCCGAAAGTCCTTGGGACCTGGCACGGTGCCATCACATGGCCCCTGTAGGGTGTGGTAAAAGTTTGATCGCGTTTCGCAGAAGCCTCACCGGAGGCCGCTTGTAAACTGCACCATCTCCGAGGTAGTTTCTAGCTATCGAGAGGGAATGTGTCCGGTTTGTGAAGGAAGTGCGGGCCCGTTGCTCCGTTGGCCTCGAAACTTCTTATGCTCTCGAAGGAGGCCATCTCATGACACGTGCCAGGCCCCCGCATTTTTCGGGCCCGCTTGCAATATTTGAGACATTTATTGCACTCTTAGAGTTTCAGCGCGGGAAATTGCAGATCTGCACGGCGGACACATGAAATGATGTCCAGAAGCGGTTTGGAAAATCCTATATGATGTCTTTGAGATATGCGTAGGCCTTGTGCAGCCGAGGGAGGGTCTCGCCCCGCCACCGGGTGAGCGAATGTACCTCGGCGGCATGCCCGATAAAGCCGTTTAAATCCAGGGAAAATCATACGATACCGGAAATCCTCGGGACCTGGCACAGTGCAATCACATGGCCCCTGTAGGGTGTGGTAAAAGTTTGATCGCGTTTCACAGAAGCCTGACCAGAGGCCGCTTGTAAACTGCACCATCTCCGAGGTAGTTTCTAGCTATCAAGAGGGAACGTGTCCGGTTTGCGAAGGAAATGCGGGGCCTGTTGCTACGTTGGCCTCGAAACTTCTTGTGCTCTCATTTTACGGGCCCGCCTGCAATATTAGAGACATTTATTGCACTCTTAGGGTTTCATTGCGGAAAATTGCAGATCTGCACGGTGGACACATGAAATGTTGTCCAGAAGCGGTTTGGAAAATCCTATATGATGTCTTTGAGACATGCGTAGGCCTTGTGCAGCCGATGGTGGGGCACGCCCCGCAACCGGGTGGGCGAATGTACCTCGGCGGCATGCCCGATCGAGCCGTTTAAATCCACGAAAAATCGTACGATGCCGGAAATCCTCGGGACCTGGCACGGTGTCATCACATGGCCCCTGTAGGGTGTGGTAAATGTTTGATCGCGTTTTGCAAAAGCCTGACCGAAGGCCGCTTGTAAACTGCACCATCTCCGAAGTAGTTTCTAGCTATCGAGAGGGAACGTGTCCGGTTTGTGAAGGAAGTGCGGGGCCTGTTGCTCTGTTTGCCTCGAAACTTCTTGTGTTCTCAAAGGAGGCCATCACATGACACGAGCCAGGCGCCCGCATTTTTCTGGCCCGCCTACAATATTTGAGACATTTATTGCACTCTTAGGGTTTCAGCGTGGGAAATTGCAGATCTGCACGGCAGACACATGAAATGATCTCCAAAAGCGGTTTGGAAAATCCTATATGATGTCTTTGAGACCTGCGTAGGCCTTGTGCAGCCGAGGACGGGGCACGCCCCGCCACCGGGTGAGCGAATGTACCTCGACGGCATGCCCGATCGAGTCGTTTAAATCGACGGAAAATCGTACGATGCCGAAAATCCTCGGGACCTGGCACGGTGCCATCACGTCGCCCCTGTAAGGTGTGGTAAAAGTTTGATCGCGTTTCGCAGAAGCCTGATGAGAGGCCGCTTGTAAACTGCACCATCTCCGAGGTAGTTTCTAGCTATCGAGAGGGAACGTGTCCGGTTTGTGAAAGAAGTGTAGGGCCTGTTGCTCCGTTTGCCTCGAAACTTCTTGTGCTCTCAAAGGAGGCCATCGCATCACACGTGCTAGGCCCCCACATTTTTCGGGCCCGCCTGCAATATTTGAGACATTTATTGCACTCGTAGGGTTTCTGCACGGGAAATTACAGATCTGCACAGCGGACACATGAAATGATGTCTAGAAGTGGTTTGGAAAATCCTATATGATGTCGTTGAGACATGCGTAGTCCTTGTGCAGTCGAGGGAGGGGCACGCCTCGGCACCGGGTGGGCGAATGTACCTCGGCGGCATGCCCGATCGAGCCGTTTAAATCCACGGAAAATAGTACGATGTCGGAAATCCTCGGGACCTGGCACGGTGCCATCACATGGCCCCTGTAGGGTGTGGTAAAAGTTTGACCGCATTTTGCAGAAGCCAGACCGGAGGCCGCTTGTAAACTTCACCATCTCCGAGGTAGTTTCTAGCTATCGTGAGGGAATGTGTCCAGTTTGTCAAGGAAGTGCGGGGCTTGTTGCTCTGTTGGCCTCCAAATTTCTTGTGCTCTGAAAGATGGCCATCGCATGACATGTGCTAGGCCCCCATATTTTTTGAGGCTGCCTGCAATATTTGAGACATTTATTGCACTCTTAGGGTTTCAAAGCGCGGAATTGCAGATCTGCATGGTGGACACATGAAATGATGTCCAGAAGCGGTTTGGAAAATCCTATATGATGTCTTTGAGACATGCGTAGGCCTTGTGCAGCCGAGGGAGGGTCTCGCCCCGCCACCGGGTGAGCGAATGTACCTCGGCGGCATGCCCGATAAAGCCGTTTAAATCCAGGGAAAATCATACGATACCGGAAATCCTCGGGACCTGGCACAGTGCAATCACATGGCCCCTGTAGGGTGTGGTAAAAGTTTGATCGTGTTTCACAGAAGCCTGACCAGAGGCCGCTTGTAAACTGCACCATCTCCGAGGTAGTTTCTAGCTATCAAGAGGGAACGTGTCCGGTTTGCGAAGGAAATGCGGGGCCTGTTGCTACGTTGGCCTCGAAACTTCTTGTGCTCTCATTTTACGGGCCCGCCTGCAATATTAGAGACATTTATTGCACTCTTAGGGTTTCATTGCGGAAAATTGCAGATCTGCACGGTGGACACATGAAATGTTGTCCAGAAGCGGTTTGGAAAATCCTATATGATGTCTTTGAGACATGCGTAGGCCTTGTGCAGCCGATGGTGGGGCACGCCCCGCAACCGGGTGGGCGAATGTACCTCGGCGGCATGCCCGATCGAGCCGTTTAAATCCACGAAAAATCGTACGATGCCGGAAATCCTCGGGACCTGGCACGGTGTCATCACATGGCCCCTGTAGGGTGTGGTAAAAGTTTGATCGCGTTTTGCAAAAGCCTGACCGGAGGCCGCTTGTAAACTGCACCATCTCCGAAGTAGTTTCTAGCTATCGAGAGGGAACGTGTCCGGTTTGTGAAGGAAGTGCGGGGCCTGTTGCTCTGTTTGCCTCGAAACTTCTTGTGTTCTCAAAGGAGGCCATCACATGACACGAGCCAGGCGCCCGCATTTTTCTGGCCCGCCTACAATATTTGAGACATTTATTGCACTCTTAGGGTTTCAGCGTGGGAAATTGCAGATCTGCACGGCAGACACATGAAATGATCTCCAAAAGCGGTTTGGAAAATCCTATATGATGTCTTTGAGACCTGCGTAGGCCTTGTGCAGCCGAGGACGGGGCACGCCCCGCCACCGGGTGAGCGAATGTACCTCGACGGCATGCCCGATCGAGTCGTTTAAATCGACGGAAAATCGTACGATGCCGAAAATCCTCGGGACCTGGCACGGTGCCATCACGTCGCCCCTGTAAGGTGTGGTAAAAGTTTGATCGCGTTTCGCAGAAGCCTGATGAGAGGCCGCTTGTAAACTGCACCATCTCCGAGGTAGTTTCTAGCTATCGAGAGGGAACGTGTCCGGTTTGTGAAAGAAGTGTAGGGCCTGTTGCTCCGTTTGCCTCGAAACTTCTTGTGCTCTCAAAGGAGGCCATCGCATCACACGTGCTAGGCCCCCACATTTTTCGGGCCCGCCTGCAATATTTGAGACATTTATTGCACTCGTAGGGTTTCTGCACGGGAAATTACAGATCTGCACAGCGGACACATGAAATGATGTCTAGAAGTGGTTTGGAAAATCCTATATGATGTCGTTGAGACATGCGTAGTCCTTGTGCAGTCGAGGGAGGGGCACGCCTCGGCACCGGGTGGGCGAATGTACCTCGGCGGCATGCCCGATCGAGCCGTTTAAATCCACGGAAAATAGTACGATGTCGGAAATCCTCGGGACCTGGCACGGTGCCATCACATGGCCCCTGTAGGGTGTGGTAAAAGTTTGACCGCATTTTGCAGAAGCCAGACCGGAGGCCGCTTGTAAACTTCACCATCTCCGAGGTAGTTTCTAGCTATCGTGAGGGAATGTGTCCAGTTTGTCAAGGAAGTGCGGGGCTTGTTGCTCTGTTGGCCTCCAAATTTCTTGTGCTCTGAAAGATGGCCATCGCATGACATGTGCTAGGCCCCCATATTTTTTGAGGCTGCCTGCAATATTTGAGACATTTATTGCACTCTTAGGGTTTCAAAGCGCGGAATTGCAGATCTGCATGGTGGACACATGAAATGATGTCCAGAAGCGGTTTGGAAAATCCTATATGATGTCTTTGAGACATGCGTAGGCCTTGTGCAGCCAAGGGCGGGGCACGCCCCGCCACCGGGTGGGCGAATGTACCTCGGCAGCATGCCCGATCGAGCTGTTTAAATCCACGGAAAATCATACGACACCGAAAATCCTCGGGACCTGGCACGGTGTCATCACATGGCCCCTGTAGGGTGTGGTAAAAGTTTGATCACGTTTTGCAGAAGCCTGACCGGAGGCCGCTTGTAAACTGCACCATCTCCGAAGTAGTTTCTAGCTATCGAGAGGGAACGTGTCCGGTTTGTGAAGAAGTGCGGGGCCTGTTTCTCCGTTCGCCTCAAAACTTCTCGTGCTCTCAAAGGAGGCCATCGCATGACACGTGCTAGGCCCCCGCATTTTTGAGGCCCGCCTGCAATATTTGAGACATTTATTGCAATCTTAGGGTTTCAGCGCGGGAAATTGCTGATCTGCATGGCGGACACGTGAAATGATGTCCAGAAACCGTTTGGAAAATCCAATATGATGTCTTTGAGACATGCGTAGGCCTTGTGCAGCCGTGGGAGGGGCACACCCCACCACCGGGTGGGCGAATGTACCTCGGCGGCATCCCCGATCGAGCCGTTTAAATCCATGGAAAATCGTTCGATGCCGGAAATCCTCGGGACCTGGCACGGTGCCATCACATGGCCACTGTGGGGTGTGGTAAAAGTTTGATCACGTTTCGCAGAAGCCTGACCGGAGGCCCCTTGTAAACTGCACCATCTCCGAGGTAGTTTCTAGCTATCGAGAGGGAACGTGTCCGGTTTGTCAAGGTAGTGCGGGGCCTGTTCCTTCGTTGGCCTCGAAACTTCTTGTGCTCTCAAATGAGGCCATCGCATGACACATGCCAGTCACCCGAATTTTTCAGGCCCGCCTACAATATTTGAGACATTTATTGCCCTCCTAGGGTTTCAAAGCGGGGAATTGCAGATCTGCGTTTTTAAAACATCATATATCAATGTTTGCTTTTAAAAAGTGAATAAACATACAGTATTTACATTTGTGTGCAAAAATAAATCTAGGCATTTCCGAGTGCATTTACTAAAGGCTCTTGGGAAACTTTGCTTTTCTGAGAGGTGCTCTCGGTAAAAGGTATAACCTAGATCTAGGCATGGTGGATCTTTTCTGAGTGCCCCACCGACAGGAGCTCGGAAAAGGTCGCGTGGGGCACTTAAGTGAATTTCCCCGTGTGCTCTCTCCTCACTCCCACGTGCTCCGCCGCCCGGCCGCCCACTCCACCAGCGGCCTCCTCCGCCACCCCCCGGCCGACCGCCTCCACCACCGGCGCCTACACCACCGGCGGCTGGCGCCTCCCCTGGGCCGGTGCCCCCCTGGGCCGGCACCCCCCTCGACCGGTGCCCCCCCCCCCCCCCCCCCCCCCCGGTGCTGGCAACCACTGTGAGTTTTTTTTTTTGCTTTTACTTTGTATGTTAGTAGTATATTAGTTTGTTGTAGTAGCTCTTTAGTTGTTTTTTTTAGTAATTTTTGTAGTAGCTTTTTAATAGTTTTTGTAGTATGTTAGTAGTTTTGTACTAGTTTTTGTATTAGTTTTTGTAGTATATTAGTTTGTTGTAGTAGCTCTTTAATAGTTTTTTTTAGTAATTTTTGTAGTATGTTAGTAGTTTTTGTAGTAGCTTTTTAATAGTTTTTGTAGTATGTTAGTAGTTTTGTAGTAGCCCTTTAATTAGATAGTATAAAGTAGTTTTTGTAGTATGTTAGTATTTTTGTAGTAGCTCTTTAATTAGGTCTGCGTGTTCACTAGCGAAGGAAAAAAAATGGGGTCGTGGAGACTCTTTGTTAGGGAGACTAAGGCCCCCTTTAGGGTGGTTGCAGCTCTTGAGAGGGCAACCACCTGAGAGATGAGAGTATGTCCGATGGGGCTCCCTGTGTGATTGATCAATGTTTTTGGAGGAAGGATCCCGACTGTTGACGTGGGGGCCGCTTCTCTTTCTTCTCCTTGTGCTAGGCCTTGATAAAGCACTTAGGGAAGAAGGAGAAGCGATCATCACCCACAGTCGAAATACCAGTGAGAGAGTGTCCATCATATAAACAACCACCTGAGAGATGAGAGTTGTAAGAGATGTTCCCGAAGGAAAATATCGACTTTTGATGTTGACGGTCGATCTGGGCGAGTTCGTCCTGTGATACCTTGGTAACACACGACGGGCTCACCAGCTCGACCATCACCGATAGTCAAAATACCAGTGAGAGAGTGTCCACCATATATAAAACCACCTGTGAGATGAGAGTTGTAAGAGATGTTTCCCGAAGGAAAGAAATCAACTTTTGACGTTGACGGTCGATCTGGGCGAGTTCGTCCTGTGATACCTTGGTAACACACGACGGGCTCACCAGCTCGACCATCACCGATTGTCGAAATACCAGTGAGAGAGTGTCCACCATATATACAGCCTCAACGGACTGGAAGTCAGCAAACAGATCATAATAAATTAGCTTTGTAGGTTTGTGATGAATAGATTAGAAGTATTCTTTGATTTTTGATTCTTATATTGTTTTTTCATTGTGTGCTGAAAGGTATTAGCACCGATCGATCTCGCGGTTATGGCTTCCTCTGATGATGCAGCTTCCATTAGGGGCGACTCCGTGGTCAAGGAGGAGCATGCCAGTAAGGACCCCTTGGCGGCGCTCATTCAGGCGAACCCGCAAATCATCCTACTAAAGTATTTTGTGGATCTGGTCAAGAAGAATCCACCAACTAAGGAGAGCGAGGGCCCGCCACCTAACGAGAGCAACTACCCGGTGCCATTGACTCTGCCGACCATCATTCCCGACGACGCTTGCTCCTCCACTGTGGGGGATATCCCCACCTGCTCCGAGTCCACGATCACTGGCTTCACCGACTACATCTCGGAGCAGTCCACCTAGATAGTTTGACCTTGATTTAGTGATATAGTTATGTAGCTGCTGATGTGGACTTGGATTAGCACTTGTGATGCTTTTGGGTATATGAGTGATGAATGCTTACGTGGCTTATGTATCATGTGTTATTTTTAACTTGCATTCCTTCTTGAAATCTTTTCTCTTTCTTTGTAGATGAAGTGGTATGAAGTGTACAGAGGTAGGTGTCCAGGAGTCTACGATTCATGGTCTGCATGCAATGAACAATTGATTCATTACAAAGGTAGCTCCTTCGATTCGTTCAATAGTAGAGAGGAGGCAGAGAATCATTACAATTAGCATGTGCTCCATGAGAAGAGAAATCGTGAACTAGGAAATGGTGCAGGCCAACTTATCGGGTTGAGTGGATTAAAGAACTTGATAATCCTCTTTCAGTTCGTCGTAATTGTGGTGTTGCTTTTATCATGTGATCGTATGTAAACATGCATTGGCCACTTTGTTGTTTAGTGAGAAGGCACTCCTGCTAAATAACTACTTTGTGACTTCATATGAAGCTTGTGTGGATCATATATAATGCTTATGTGAGTTTGTTGTTATGTATGTGATCCTTATAAAGTATACAAATTTCTCTAAGTGGATAGTACTATTATATCTGTTTTTGCTGCGGGCTTACATTAAAAAGCAGCAGAAACCAGGCTGAAAATCAATCTTTGCTGAGAGCACCACTCGGCACAGGAACCTTTTCCGAGAACGATGCTCGACAGAATGGACACATGGCATGCGTTGGCAGCCTGGTTTTGATTTTTCCGAGTGGCTGGTAAAGGTACTCGGTAAAGGGGAGTTGCTGGGAGCTGCTTGTTCCAGGTAAGCCGAGTACTAGCTCTCGGCAATGTGCATATGTTGCCGAGTACTTTTTTGCACTCGGCAAAGACCTGACGGAACCAACGGCCATGAAGTCACTTTATTTTGCCGAGAGACACTATTTGACTCTCGGCAAACTATTTGCCGAGTGCCCGACGGATGGCTCTCGACAAACTCTATTTGCCTGAGAGGTGTATGCCAAGCACTCTTTGCCGAGAACAATTCTCGACAAAGACTTTGCCGAGTTTATTTGGCCCTTCGCCGAGTGTTTCTGGCACTCGGCATAGGGTGAAATTCCAGTAGTGTTGGTGAGCAATTCAATTAGGCGGAGCTGAGGGACTGCCTCATTCCACGCAATCTTCTCAAAAAGAGGGTAGTAAGATGCGAGCTGGTAGCCTGGTTCAAGCCTCGGAAGCAGGCACTCATCAACAGTTCGGAGCAACTCTTCCCCCACCCACCGGTGTGTGGCGCATGCTAGCAGGCGGTTGATGAAATCAACAATGACTGGGGCTAAACCCCGATGTTCTGATGCCATATGAACCAACATAGCCTGCATACAGAATGACACACAAACTTAGGAATCACTAAATTTCACTGGAGTGGCATGGACTTAGGGTCCTTGCTAGTTGATGAGTGTGCCTTTCGCTAACTTTCTCCATAATTTCTACCTGGAAATGGTGGAAGGTAGTTGAATTCAGGAGCTCACCAGATCCGGAGCAACACTTGTCATTGGTGCTGTGAGGAGCATCCCCAACCAAGACCCTGTGCAGCGCTAGGAACGCAACACATGTCTCGGTACTCCATGCCGGGAGCCACCTGAAGGCCGAAACAAACACTAAGCCATCATCGATGAGCTCAATCGTCTGCTAGCCGTAACTGCCTCCTTCAACCTTATCACTGTCAATGGTAGCAGCAATAAATCCAAGACAATCCAGCTTCTTGGCCTTGAGCGCCAGGGGGTCGAACATGCCAGGATAGAACCATTTGGCAAGGCCAGGCACTGAATCTCTGAACCTCACCCAAGCAGCCAATGCAACGCCAACAATTGCATCGGGAGTGGCCGGTGCGCCTCGCAGGCAACCGAAGCTAGGTGGCACGCCATCTTGCGCTCATCCTCAGCCCCAAACGCATCGGGGAATCGGGCGGACAGCGTGAGCACCGAGTGCAGCAGCATCGGGCTCGACGAGTACGCCATCCCACCGAACTGCAACTTGACGTGCACCGCAATGGCCGGAGCCCACTCCAGCACCGCCGATGCCACCTCCATGATGATGGCCTTGACCTGCATTGCCGCCGCCAGCGTTAGCACCTGCGGCCTCTCCATGACCACGTTCTTCTCCGACGGGGTCACGGCAGGAGCGGGCGTCGGCGGCGAGGGGAGGAGGTGCGCGGGCATGGAGCACGGGACGGGCGGGCCGGAGACGGCGAGGATGGAGGTGCTGGATCTGAGCCTGCCGAGGCAGACGGTGCTGTGCGGGGTGGAGGCGAGTAGGAGGATGTAGGACTGCGCGGCAGGGGAGCACTCGGCGGAGGCGAGCGCATAGGCATGGCCGAGAACGTCGGCGAGGAGCCCCGGCATGGCCCCGTCGAGGGCCCTGAGCGCGTCGCAGGCAAGGCGCGCGCGGCGCGGTCGGTGGCATGGTTGAGGCGATTGGCGGCGGCTATTGGGTTCAACCCTGTCTCCCGGCAAGGGAAGCCCCGGCAAGGGGTAGCCTGCGTCAGGCCCCATGTGCGGGGTGGCTCGTATCGCACATCTTGATGCAAGACGTGTGTGTGGCAGGGATAACCTGCTCTCTGCTGTGCCAGAGAGTAGTCATAGTCTAGTAGTACTTTAAGCTCCTAGATGATAAAATAAGGGTAACTTAGTGTAGAAGCAATGTACAGCTCTACAAATATCTAAGGAACGCTCACACGGTATGAGTAGCGAAAATATCCTGCACAAGAAAAATATCCCCTTTCGCTCGCTCCCTCTCTTCTCTGCTTTTTCCTCCTCCTCCATTGTTCGACACTGAGGTTCCATCGGAACGCTTGTTCCGGCGGCCGGCAAAGATCGGGTTGGGCTAACAATTGGTATCAGAGCGACCAAGTTCCGGTAGCCATGCCGGGCGGTGAGGGAGAGTATCGTCGTTCTGCCTCGGGTGGTTCCAAGTCGCAGCCATCGAAGGCCGGCTCCCATTCGCCGCCTCTGCGGGAGCAGCGAGGGCGCAGCCAAGCCAGGCGTGGCTACAACGGTAAGATCGTGGTCAAGGATATCGTGCGTGAGGTCACCGGCGGCGGTGTGCCTCTCGCTTTCCCGATGCTCATGCACTCGAATTACAGCGAGCGGGCACTGATCATGGAATGCAAGCTCCATGCGGTGAGCCTCTGGGTTCCCATGGTGGACGACATGGTCGAGAGAAAGGAGGACCGGAAGGTCATGGCGGCGCTGATGCACGCCACTCCACCGGAGATGCACCACATGCTCGCGGCGAAGGCTAGCACCAAGGATGCGTGGCATTCCATCCGGACCACGCGCCTCGGCAGCAACCGCATGCGCGAGGCGAATGCGCAGAAGCTGCGGGCGGACTTCGAGAACATCGCCTTCAAGGAAGGTGAGCTTGTCGACGACTTTTCCATGCGCATCTCAAGCCTCGCGACACAGATCTGCGCACTCGGTGACACCATGGACGACGGGAGAATTGTGCGGAAATTCCTCCGTGTCGTCCCTCCTCGCTTCACTCAGGTAGCAGTCTCAATTAATCGAGACTTTGGTTGACCTGGGCGACCTCTCCATTGAGAAGCACACGGGCTGACTACGGGTGCTCGAGGACCACCTCGAGGACGGCCGCGAGACCTCCGGTGGCGGACGGCTCCTGCTCTCCGAAAAGGAGTGGGAGGTGAGGAAGCGTCAAGGACGCGGTGGTGATGCCTCGAGCAGTGGAGGCAGTAGCAGCAGATGCGGCGGTCGCACCCAGCGCGGTGGTAGAAACCGCGGGCGCAAGCCTGGCCCGCCCCAGCAGCAGGGCGGATCTGCGTGCAGTTTCGATAAGGACGACGACCGGAACAAGTGCCACTACTACGGCAAACCAGGTTACTGGACCCGGGAGTGCCACAGCACGATGGTCGACGAGGTAGCCGCGGCAACGACAAACCTCGTCTAGGCCCACGTCGACGATGGAGGGCCAACAATGATGCTGGCAAATGTCAAGACCGTGCAGGAGAGCTCAGCGCCTCCCACGACCACGGCCCGGACAACCGCTGACTCCGTGCATGAGGCACGGAGCCCGTCTACGACTTCCATCCCTACGATGACAGGTTGGTTCTCGACAACAATGTTCTCAGGGCATGTTGACTGGGTGGCGATGAAGGCATGGGTGTGGGGAAGCCACGACCCAGCAACGGAGGTCCCAACAACCTCAGACCCTGTAAAGGTCGTGTAGGACACGGCACATCAGGTGGACCATGCTTCGACCATGATGCTGGCGGCCATCGAGTCCGTGCAGGAGCGCACGGAGACTCTGGTCGGCCACGCCCCGACGACAAGGTCCTCGGGGTCAAGTGCGTTGACGGGACAAGGTCTCCCGACAACAGCATGTGCGTGCAGCTTCGCCTTCCTCAACAAGGAGAGAGTTGTGACTACACTCGTGCTTGATGGGACCAACTGCAGCGAGGGATGGTTCCTCGACATCGGCGCCATGAACCACATGACTGGTTCGGTGGACGCCTTCACAGAGCTGGATCGCTCTGTCTCCTGGAAGGAGTGTTTCACCGACGGCTCTGTGGTTGACATCCACGGGCGCGTGACCGTAGTCTTCGCCGACAACGGGAGTGATAACAGGGCATTCATGGACGTCTACTTCATCCCGGCGCTCAAGAGCAGTGTCGTGAGCATCAACCAGCTCGATGAAGGCTGGTACGACGTCAACATCCATCGCGGGGTGCTCCCCATGCGGGACAAACACAAGCGTCTACTCATCGAGGTAACCCGAGGAGAAAATTGCCTGTACAAGTTCCTCTTCCAACCCGTGCAACCTATGTGCCTTGCCGTGGGACACATCTCTGATGCATGGCGCTAGAATGCTCTGCTAGGGCACTAGCACTTTGTCGGGATGCGGAAGATGGCTTGGGGAGAGCTCATTCACGGTCTCCCCGACATCACACACGCCGACGAGCTGTGCGATGCGTGCCTTGCCGGGAAGCAGCGGCATCTGCCCTTCCCCGAGAAGGCCAAGTACAGGGTGAAGAAGCACCAGGAACTGGTTCATGGGGACCTCTGTGGTCCAATCACCCCGGCGATGCTAGGAGGGCATCGCTACATCCTGCTGCTTGTCGACGACTTCAGCAGGTTCATGTGGGCGATGCTGCTCACCTCCAAGGACGAGGCGGAGCGAGCCATCATCAAGCATCAAGCTGCAGCGGAGCTTCAGTGCGGCCACAAGCTGCGGGTGCTATGAACGGATCATGGCGGCGAGTTCATGTTGGCCACATTCTACAAGCACTACGATGACAAAGGAGTACAACGCCATCTCACGGCCCCGTACTCCCCGCAGACGAACGGCGTCGTCGAGCGAAGGAACCAGACAGTGCTCGGGGTGGCACGCTGCATGCTCAAGGCAAAGCAGGTGTCGAGCATGTACTGGGGGGAGGCCGTGCTCACAGCCATCTTCATCCTCAACTGCTCCTTCACGCGGAGCGTCGACGGCAAGACGCCCTACGAGGTGTGGAATGGGAGGAAGCTTGACGTACGCTTCCTCCGCACCTTCGGCTATGTCGGGCACGTCAAGACGGTGCGCCCACAACTGAAGAAGCTCGAAGATAGGAGCACCCCAATGGTGTTCATGGGCTACGAGACGGGCTCCATGGCATACAAGATGCACGACCCCATCGCAAAGCATGTACACGTCTCCCAGGACGTTGTTTTCGACGAGGACGCACGCTGGAGCTGGGAGGCACCGGTGAAGACTGTTGCGACCAGCTCCTTCATTGTCGAGTACCCAATGTACTCCAGGGCCCCGGGAAGGTATATCCCAGGAAGCGCCACCCCAAGCACTGTGACCCTGGGAAGCCCATTCCCGGGAAGCACGACGCTCAGCACAATGTCCCTGGGGATGGCATCCCCGGGATCGGCTGAGACCACGGGCAATGTGGGACCGGGAATAATGACCCCGGCAACGCTGTCCCCAGGCACGACTTCGCCAGACACCCCATCGTCAAGCGAGCTAGGTCCCGGGAAGTTCGTGTCCCCACCAACAACTCAGTCGGAGTTGTTCGACGCCAACGACTCCACTGGCACCCAACATAGGTACCGCCTGCTCAAGGACTTTCTCAGCAAGACTGCGGGGCAACCGCAGCTGCCTGAGAATGAGGACGACGATGATGACGTCCTGCATCTGATGGCCGGCGAGGAGCCGACCACGTTCGCGGAGGCCAAGCAAGAAGATTGCTGGCATCGGGCGATGCTGGATGAGCTATCATCGATCAATGACAACGGCACCTGGACACTCACCACACTACCTGCAGGGCACCGAGCCATTGGGCTCAAGTGGGTGTTCAAGGTGAAGAAGGATGAGCACGGCGCCATCGTCAAGCACAAGGCGCGCCTCGTTGCCAAGGTCTATGTGCAACCCGAGGGGGTGGACTTCGAGGAAGTCTTCGCTCCGGTGGCAAGACTAGAGTCTATGCGGCTCATCCTTGCCGTAGCTGCTCACCGCGGGTGGGAAATACACCATATGGACGTCAAGTTGGCGTTCCTTAACGGGGACCACGATGAAGAGGTGTACGCCTCCCAACCGCCAGGCTTCATTGTCGGGGACCACGAATAGGACGTGTACAGACTACACAATGCCCTCTACGATCTCCGTCAAGCCCCAAGGGCGTGGAACGCCAAGCTGGATGCTAGCCTCGCATCGCTTGGGTTCTCACGCAGCGCCTCTGAGCATGGCGTGTACTCACGTGGCACCGTGAACACACTGCTCATCGTCGGCATCTACGTCGATGACTTGGTCATTACCGGAGCAGAGCCTGATGAGCTTCAATTCTTCAAGGGAAAGATGCATAATCTCTTCAGCATGAGCGACCTCGGGCTGCCTCGGTACAACCTCTGGTTGGACGTAAACCATGAGCATGGTCGAACGACGATCACGTAGGCAGCCTACACCACGAAGATGCTCGAGCGCGTAGGCATGTAGGACTGCCACGCCGTGCACGCTCAAATAGAGGCATGGCTGAAGCTCAGCAAGGAAAGCCCCGAGAAGGCGGTGGACGCTACGTTCTACCACAGCGTTATACGGAGCCTAAGGTGTGGCACCCCGGCTCAGGGAACCGGTTTACCCTATGTTCCCAACCCAGAGATCATGTCTTCTAGAAACACATAACAACTTGGAACAGAACAGAACTGATCTTTATTGATATGGTACAGGTACAAGCTTCGATATTACACATTTTGACAAGGCCAGGAGCACATATCGTACTTTGACAGTATCTACATTATTTATGGAACACCTCAGGGGCCTCGATACTAGTGGAAAATACTACAGCGTAGCGGAACATCGGGTGATGCAACTCCATCCCATAGGGACACTGCTGGGACACAACCTAGTTAGCGTAGTACGGACCATCGGGATCTCCACCCTCGGCTTCCCCTGCATCTGGCATGATATGCCAGGTGAGTACTTGGAATGTACTCGCAAGCTCACAGCAACCAAAACAATGTGGCAAACGAGAGCATGGCAATGACAAACTTTAAAGGTTTAAGAATGCAACATGTTGCTAAACTTACTGTACTTAGAATCATCACTTATGGTTATATGATCCAACTTACTTTCCCCCGGGATCATCCCATGATTCCCGGACACTCATGATCCACTGATCATGCCCAGATTCAAGATGAGTTCTTCCATCACTACTGTTGACCATACAGTGTGACCTAGTGCGGACTGTGTCCAATACCATGGATGCGGCTATTCAAATAGATTCATACACTCTGCAGAGGTTGCGCACTTTACCCACACCATGGACATTCGTCCAACGAAACTTGTCTAACCCGTGGCACTTCTATCGTACCACTGACATACCCTTTCGGGTCATGCCCTGGGTGGCCCCTGTTTCACTCCTGACACCTGCCACATCCGTGGCTACTCTGTCCCAAACGGGGACCCATGGCCATATAACTAAACCGGGCTCACAGGATTATCGCTGCCTACCTGATCAGGGTAGCACGCACACATAATACCCCGTCTTTGGTGGTACCGATAAAAGAGTTGTATGATAGAACAAGTCAAGGCCGTCCCATACCGGCAGATGTGGCTGCACGGATAAGTCCGGGTCAGTGGCACTTGATCAACAGACCAACTCAATTTTAGTAGAATAACACCATGTGCATCAAGTAAAGTTGATCTAAACCACATTTTGCTAGTACTTGCCAGGACAAAAATTTAACATAACTATGATGACATTATTACTAGCATGGGCAGAATAGTAACTAGCTCAAGTATGATCGATGTCAACCTTCTACATATTGGTCATATTAAGTAAATGCATTATCATGGCAGGGGTTTATGCAAAACATCAAGCAATATGGGCTAGGACATGTTCATATTTGAATATGATCACATAAATGCAAAATAATTTAATTTAAAAGCAACACTATTGCAATGCCTAATGCAATGGATGATGTGGCTTGCCTTGCTCAAATGGAGGGTCACTAAACTCCTGGTCTTCAGTACCAAAGTGATTTCCTTCTGAAAATATTTTAAAATAGCAAAAGAAAAATGTCACATAAAGCATTTCTGCTGTCCAAAAATTCTACGCATAAAGGAAAAATATGAAATTTTGCCAGCAAATAAAGGGGTTCAAGACAAAACCAATGCAAAAGGAATCAACTCATTTGGAGCCATGGTTTAGAAATGGGAAGCAGTCAAAGTTTGGTCAAATATCTGGAATTTAAACAAAAATTAGAAAACCCCCCAGCTGGCCACGTCGAAGGTGTAAAGTGGAGGGGCGCCTCCACTTACCGCTTCGGCCGCGGCCTGGGGTCACTGGCAAGCTGGGCCCTCAGGCAGGTTTAAAAGAAGGGAGAGGGGAAACCGAGACGGGCGACTCACCGGCGGTGGTCACCGGCAATAGAGACGGCGGCAGCTCTGGGAGACGGCGGGGATGGATCAAGTAGTTGACGGCGGGGATGGAGCTTGCAAGAATTATTATGCTGAAAAATTGAAGTGGGCTATGAGATATTTTTGAACATTGTGGAGAAATATGGCCTCTAGTATTTTAGGAATTAATTTGAGAATTTTCTGAGCCAGGAAAATACAGGTTGCTTCACAACCCCGAATAGGGAATGGATATTCCTTTTTCAAGAAAAAGGAATAACTATGAATAATATAGATTAGGGTTTGGGTCAGGGATATGAAACAAGGTGTTGGCAAGGTAATGATGGTTTTGGGTTTCTTGGAAAAAGCTTTTGAAAAGAAACCTCTCAAGTCCAAATCAATAGTGGACTTGAAATCCAATCAAAAAGCAAGTAAAACCAAAGAAATTTCAAAAAGAAAAAGTTGCCAAAACTAGGGTGTCACATAAGGTACCTCGTTCATTGTCGGGTACCTGAGCTGGTTCATGGAGGCCCCGGCAAGCGATCACCTCGCTACCGTCAAGCACCTGCGCTGGTACATCGCGGGAATGCTCACGCATGGATGCGTGTATCGTCAGGGCAATGGCGAAAGCTTGGTCGGCTACAGCGACTCTGACCACGCTGGTGACGTGGACTCCCGGAACAGCACCTCGGGCGTGCTGTTCCTTCTCAGGAGTAGCCCTGTCAGCTGGCCATCCGTGAGGCAGAAGGTTGTCACCACGTCTTCGTGCGAGGCGGAGTACATTGCGGCAGCTACAGAGGCTTGTCAAGGCATCTGGCTTGCTCGCCTTCTCAGCGAGATGCTGAACCAAGACACCGCCCCTGCGCTCATCCTCGTCAACAACAAGTCGGTGATCTCCCTCTGCAAGAACCCGGTGCTCCACGACCGCAGCAAGCACATTGATCTCCACTATCACCTCATCTGTAATTGTGTCAAGAAGGGCAAGGTCAACATGGAGTTCATCAGGATTGGTGAGCCGAAGGCCGACATCCTGACAAAGGCTCTTGGCCGTGTCCGGTTCTAGGAACTACACGACAAGATCGGGATCGTCGATGTCCAACCCCGGCGACAGGGTTGAGGGGGAGAATGTTGGGTTCAACCACGTCTCCCGGCAAGGGAAACCTCGGCAAGGGGCAACGTGCGTCAGGCCCCATGTGCGCCGCACATGGGGTGGCTTGTATCACACGTCTTGGCCAAGATAGTCTTGATGCAAGACGTGTGTGTGGTAGGGATAACCTGCTCTCTGCTGTGCCAGAGAGTAGTCATAGTCTAGTAGTACTTTAAGTTCCTAGATGATAAAATAAGGGTAACTTAGTGTAGAAGCAATGTACAGCTCTAGAAATACCTAAGGAACGCTCAAACTGTGTGCGTATTGAAAATATCCTGCACAGGAAAAATATCCCCTTTCGCTCGCTCCCTCTCTTCTCTGACTTTTCCTCCTCCCCCATTGTTCGAGACCAAGGTTCCATCGGAACGCTCGTTCCGGCGGCTGGCAAAGATCGGGTTGGGCTAACAGTGGCCAGGAGCGCGCCGACAAGCCTGGCGAGCGGCGAGGCCTCCTCCTCCGGGGAGGCCAGCGGCACGGAGAGCGCGGATGCGAAGGCGGAGGCGACGGTGATGATGAGGTGGTCGCGGAGTGGGTGGTCGGCGGGGAAGGAGAGGAGGGAGGCGAGAAGGAGCGGGAGGTGGCGCGCGGGCATGGCAGGCAGGAGGAGGTGGTCGTCGACGAAGGTGAGGAGGAGCGGCTTGAGATGGGAGGGGAGGTCGCGGCGCAGGAGAGATGAGAATGCCAGGTCAAGCAGCGGGAGGTGCCTCTTTCATTCAGTTGGACTGATCGTCCTCACTATTGACTGGGCTTTTAAGTCCATACAAAAAAATTACACTCAATCGAAGCTTTTTTTTGCAGGGGACACTCAATCGAAGCTGGAAGACTTCTCATTACTCTATGTTCGCAAAATACTCCCTCCGTTCCAAAATGTTTGAAGGTCTAGATTTGTCCAAAGTCAAACTTCTTTAAGTTTGACTAAGTTCATAGAAAAATATACCAATATGTACAACACCAAATTAGTTTCATTAGATTCACCGTAACATATATTTCCGTACCTTGTACTATATTTGATGTCGTAGATGTTAGCAAATTTTTCTATTGGACTGTCATAACTGGCAACTGTGTGACATCTAAGCTTAACCACTAAACACCTCCCTCCTCCCCACTAATTACATGCAGACATGTATCCTTCCACGTGCACGTCTTTCTCTAATTACATGCATGCATGTATTAGAGGACAAAAAGGCTGATGTCATCCTATATTCTCCCTAATTCGAAAATTCAAAATGCTTTGTAGCTCCAACCGTCGGTCCGATGCAAAATCCGTTTTCGCATAAAAAAATCGTCGCGACGAGATCTTCGAAACTAGATCCAATGTTGGTATGTTTCGACGACTTTTTTCGGGTCAAAAGTTACCGCGTCTAGCCTACATAAGTTACCACGCCTGTGGGATGTAAGTTATCTTGTTATTTTCACTGAAGTTAGCAGGGGCATAAAAATGCCCCCCCACCCTTCTTCACATGCACATGTATGTACGCACTAGAGGACAAAAAAGATGATGTCATCTTCGATTCTCCCCATTTCAAAAATTCAAAATGTTTTGTAGCTCAAACCGTCGATCCGATGTCATCTTTATTGATATGGTACTGGTACAAGCTTTGATATTACACATTTTGACAAGGCCAGGAGCACATATCGTACTTTGACAGTATCTACATTATTTATGGAACACCTCAGGGGCCTCGATACTAGTGGAAAATACTACAGCGTAGCGGAACGTCGGGTGATGCAACTCCATCCCATAGGGACACTGCTGGGACACAACCTAGTTAGCGTAGTACGGACCATCGAGATCTCCACCCTCGGCTTCTCCTGCATCTGGCATGATATGCCAGGTGAGTACTTGGAATGTACTCGCAAGCTCACAGCAACCAAAACAATGTGGCAAACAATAACATGGCAATGACAAACTTTAAAGGTTTAAGAATGCAACATGTTGCTAAACTTACTGTACTTAGAATCATCACTTATGGTTACATGATCCAACTTACTTTCCCCCGGGATCATCCCATGATTCCCAGACACTCATGATCCACTGATCATGCCCAGATTCAAGATGAGTTCTTCCATCACTACTGTTGACCATACAGTGTGACCTAGTGCGGACTGTGTCCAATACCATGGATGCGGCTATTCAAATAGATTCATACACTCTGCAGAGGTTGCGCACTTTACCCACACCATGGACATTCGTCCAACGAAACTTGTCTAACCCGTGGCACTTCTATCGTACCACTGACATACCCTTCCGGGTCATGCCCTGGGTGGCCCCTGTTTCACTCCTTACACCTGCCACATCCGTGGCTACTCTGTCCCAAACGGGGACCCATGGCCATATAACTAAACCGGGCTCACAGGATTATCGCTGCCTACCTGATCAGGGTAGCACGCACACATAATCCCCCCTCTTTGGTGGTACCGATAAAAGAGTTGTATGATAGACCAAGTCAAGGCCGTCCCATACCGGCAGATGTGGCTGCACGGATAAGTCCGGGTCAGTGGCACTTGATCAAAATCCGTTTTCACATAAAAAAAATCGTCGCGACGAGACATTCGAAACTAGATCCCATGTTGATATGATCTGACGACTTTTTTTTTTGCTCAGAAGTTACCACGCATGAGCTGCATAAGTTACCACAGATATGGTATGCAAGTTATCGTGGTATTTAGAAAAAGTTACCGGACGATGTTTTTCAACAACTTTGTTCCCCTTTGGTCAATGTTACCGTGGTGTTTGTATCCAAGTTATCAGGTCTACGGTTCGTATATTACCATGATATTTACACATCAGTTACCGAGGTATGTTTTCAACAACTCGCCCCCCCCCCCCCCCCCCCACCAAAGTCAATGTTACCGCAATGTTTGTACGTAAGTTACCAGGTCTGCGGAACGAATATTACCATACTATTTACACATAAGTTAGTGAGGGTATGTTTTTCAACATCTTTTTTTCCCGGTCCGAAAGTTACCATAATGTTTGTATGTAATTTTTCGGTTATGCAGTGCTTATATTACCATGTTATTTACATAGAAATTATGAGGGGATGTTTGAACAATTTTTTTCCCGGGTCGAAAGTTAACATGGTGTTTGTAGGTAAGTTATCAGGTCCGTGTTGCTTAAAAAACCATGTTATTTACACAAAAATTACCGGGGTACGTTTCAACAACTTTTTTTCCTCAGGTTAAAAGTTACTGCGGCGTTTTGGATGTAAGTTACCAGGTCTGCAATGCGTATATTATCATGCTATTTATACAGAAGTTACCAGGGGATATGTTTCAACAGTTTTTTTCCCTGGGATAAAGTTATCACGGTGTTTGTACATAAGATATCATGTCTGCGCTACTTAAAATAATATGCTATGTACACAGAAGTTACCGGGGGTATGTTTCAATAAAAAAATTCTGAGTAAAATGCATTCTTAGATACCTTATTCACACCCCAACGCTAGGCCTTTGGTACCCCAAGGGTGCCAAGTTTGATCACATTGGGTACACGGATGCGGATTGGGTCAGCGACAAGGTGGATCGGAAGTCAACCTCTGGTTCATGCCAATTTTTTGGATGCTCATTGGTAAGTTGGTCCTCGAAGAAGTAAAATTGCGTCTCCCTCTCCACCGCCGAAGCCGAGTATGTGGCTACCGCATGTTGTGCAACACAGTTGCTACGGATGAGGCAAACCTTGAAGGATTATGGAATTACATACAAGAAGGTTCCTCTTCTATGTGACAATGAAAGTGCAATCAAGATCGCAAACAACCCCGTTCGACATCCTCGCACCAAGCATATTGACATTCGTCATCACTTCACATGAGATCATGTTGCAAGAGGAGACATTGATATAGCTCATGTTGGCACGGATATGCAACTTGCCGATATCTTCACCAAGCCATTGGATGAAGCAAGGTTCTGCCAACTAAGGCGTGAACTTGGTATCTTAGAGCTTGATAGCATAATGTGATATCTTTTACTCATACATACATTTACTTAATATCTTTTCTAGATGTAGGCATGTATTTAGGGGGAGAAATTCAATTCATGAATCATCTTCTCTCTATATGATGCTCAAAATAAAACGTACATCAAAGTAACTATGTCCATTTCTATGTGACAATGGTGTTTTAAATGATGGAGTAGTGATTTTGGGCCGAAGGTTAAAATCTTCGTGGTGCCAAGTCACATATGCTCAAACATGATGGCCTCGGCTACCGCCCTCCCTGTTGGGAGGTCTGGTCTTCACTTGGTTTGGTGTTCATTTTGATATTTTGTCTTGTGTGTCTATGCCGTATGTATGCCATTATATGCAATGTATCGGGTATCACACTCATGTTTGGTATTTTTCTCTTTGGGTCTTGCAAAGATGAGTGTGTAGGCCCTATTAATCCTTATGTAGCTATTCTTGTCATATCTATATGTCTTGATCGAATTTTACTCATGTCCTCCCATCCAAACATCATCATTTGTTTTACTTGCCTCATCTCCTACTTAGTCAGTACCAATTTTGTGTAGCCGGACAATCCAGGTAGTTACCCGGACGTCCAGGCTTCACTGTAAAATTCAGGCGAAATCTGTCCAAACTGGATATTCTTAGCCGGACATCCGGGGTCCAATCCGGACATTCGGGCTTTGCACGGATCATCTGGGTTTCAATTCGGATGTCCGTGTGGTCTGGGCAGTATAAAAGCTGGGAACCGCGGTGGCAGAGGGCAGTTCCTCTGTTTTCCCCCATGCGCTCCACCATTTTCCCTACCGCCGCTGGTGGTGCCCTCCGCCGCTCCTAGCCGCTCCTGCCGGCGAACTCTCTGAATCTCGTGCCCCCACCTTCTCCTCTTCTCGATGTACCCATTCCACCGACCAACTCCTCGGTTGGTGGTGCGGGCGGCTCTGGTGGCGGGCATCTCTCGCCGAGAGTTCGTCGTTCTTCGGGCCTTCTCCTCCTCAAAGGGTCACAGCCGTGGTGGTGGCAAGGTCACCAAGGGACCATCCCGTGGTAATCTTTCCTCTCTCTCGTCTTCTCCCTTCGTTGGTTAGTCCATGATTCATTCTCTAGGTTTTGGCCCTAATCTCATCATTATCCATTGTTAATCCGTGCCCATCTCTTAGTGTGCCTAGTTGCATCTAACTATCTAGATTCATCATCTATGTTGCTCTAGGATCCCCTAAGATTAATTCCACTCTCGTTTGTTCATATGTTAGTTTACGCGGGAAATTTTTGGATAGGTTGCCCTAGCCACGGATTTTTGAAAATCCTTTGGCCGGACTATCCGGATTCCCTTCCGGAAGTTCCGAGGCTATGGCAATCTCTCCAATTGTTTCATCATTTAAATTGATTTTGTGCAAATCACATATCCCGTTGATCTCCTATTTACCTATTGTCCCATCATTTATCTTGTGCAGATGCACATCGTCAGTCCTCTCCGGACTCCAAGGAGCTTGACCGTCCGTTCAAAAGACATTCCCGTCATGACTCCGAGGCCGGTGCGAGCCGCTCTCGTCTGTCGTATGTTGGCCAGGATGATGATGAATATGAGGAGGAGATTGAGGAGGAGGAGCTAGTTCCTGAAGCTCCAATTGGTCGGACTAAGCTTGGCACTAAAAAGAATGCCCCTGCTCCTACATCGAGCTCGCGTGCTCTATCTAGCCAGGGTGCCCCTACCGGAGTTGTGCCTTCCATGAGCAATCCTATCTCCAGGGGTCGTGTTGTGGCTGACTACTCCACCTACGAGCCATCTGATTACACTGTATTGAGGAGGGATATGAACCATTTACTCAGCCTACCAATGGCACGTTTCCGCACTTTGGTTCAACAGGACATCTTTCAGGCTGTGATACTTCCGAGTGGGAAATTCTCTCCTCAGCATGATGTCAACATGGAGTACATTGATAAGCACCCTCAGAAGTTTCCTGGAGTTGCTGAGATCATTGATGGCATGGGGCTTCGCCATGCCATGACTCTTAACTATGACTGGAACAACGCCGCTATCCTTCAGTTCTACGTCACTTCTTTCTTCGGCGCTGATCGCTCCATCACTTGGATGACTCACCACTCCCAGTTCACTATCAGTTATGAGGACTTTGCGGCTGCACTTGGGATGCCTCACACTCCAGCCAATCTTCATTGCATTCATGAGGTGAATGAGCGCTTTGAGCCTATGCCAATCGGAGCTTGTGGGTGCCTTGTCATCAAGCCATCCACCATGAATGAGAAGCAGCAATGGATGGATCCAAACAACACCGCTATATTTCGCCCTAAGTACACATTCCTCTACTCATGTGTTCTGAACTATATTGTCCACAAGAAGGGTGATCGGGGCATGGTTCACAACTATAGCATTGATCTAATGGTGCGCACTAAGAAGGCTCCTAACCTCCCTATTGACATCGCTGACTTCATATGGAATGAGATCCGCCTAGCGAGCCTTCAAAAGAAGAGAACTTTCCCTCATGCTCCATTTATTCAGAAGGTCATTGACTCTATCTACCCATGCCCCATTGCCAAGATGACACCTCACACCATGTGGACTCCTCGGGATGAGTGCGATGCTACTGCCAATGGAAAGACTCATGTTGCTTCTTCTTCTCGCAAGGCCAAGCCCTTCGTCGAGCCCTTTGGTCGCATTGCCTGCTTTCTGGGTAAGTCCCAGAAGGCTATCTTCGAGATGTGACGCTTCACCACCACTAATGTGGCCACCAAGGAGGTTCGCCACATCATTGCGGCGAACACTCTTAGGGCTCAACTTCGTGCTCGCCCTGGGAGTTTCGTGGAGGACGACGAGCCGATACCCACTGCACCAACTCTTCCGGTCATGGACTTCCCTTCCGAGGTGGGCTACTCTGAGTTCTTCATGGAGGCAGCCGATCACGACGACAATGATGATGGAGAGGATGCAGAGTGACTATATTTCTGAGTCCATGTCTTCGCCCCTTTTGGGTATTTGATGCCAAAGGGGGAGAAGTTCTATCTATCTTACGAGTGTGTCCCTAGTCTCATTGCCTTGGTTGTTTGTTTGATTTGGTGTTATGTGGCATGAGAACTAGCTATTTGATGTTATTTGTGTGAAACTATGTCGTTTGTCGTATCTTATTATAAGACTCTTGTGGTGAACCATGGTTAATTATGTCAAGGAGTTTTATGGTCTATGATTGCTTCATGTCATATTTGTTATAAGTCATCTATCTCGTTGTATATTAGTTTGGTTCATAAGTCACACAAAATATCCATTTGATATACTTGTCAACTTTCCTATAATTTGATCAAATGCTTAATAGGTATTGTATGATTTAGGGAGAGTCCTCTCTACCATGTGCATCTTTTCTAAGTCTTACAACTCATTTTCTCGCCTAAGCATAACATATTACTATCCGTCGAGAGCTATACGTGTATTGTCATCAACTACCAAAAAGCGGGAGATTGAAAGTGCAATCATGCCCTTAATCATATTTTGATGTTGATGACAATAGACATATAGGGGACTAATTACGTTTGCTAAGTGAATACACATGATATTAGTCCCCTTGGCATCATAGTGTAGGCATCGTGGACCCATCAAATGATATATGACTCACGCATGGTGGTAATGACAGAAGAAACGTAGGCTTTTCATTTAATCTTGAGTTGTAGGGATCCCGCACTATTAAGAGGCAATCAATGGGGTTCGCTGAAGGGTTGCTCAAAGTCAACATCTTTTCACGGTCATCCTACACACACATACACAGCTACAAATATGCCTTAGCCGAAATCCCACTTCCACCATACTACAAAAATAAACTTAGGCAAATACCCTCTGCCAGACCATCCGGACTGCATTCCGGATCATCTGGGCATTGCGTGGATTGTCTGGACTGGGTCCCGGATCATCCGGGCAGTATCCCGGATCGTCCGGCTAGACCAACAGAAGCTACCCGAAGCTTGGCGCCAAAGCCGTATCGTCCGGACAGGTAGCCGGATCGTCTGGCTCTTGCCCGGATCATCCGGGTCCCTATCCAGATCATCCGGCCGTCGCCCGGATGCCTATACAGAGAGCCTTTTTCATCTGGGCTGGCCCGGATGTTCCGGACTCCATTCTGGATGTCCGGCCAGCCCAAGTACCAGAGCCACCTACTTTTCTCAGCTGGTCCATCCGAGTTCTCTCCCGGATGTCCGGACCCCCTGCGTGGCTCCTGGCGCAGGCGGATCACCTAGAGGTTGATCAAGCACGTACTCCTTTTTACCACTCCTGAGAATGAGCCTCAGCGTTCGGATCCAATCCCCATAGTTTCCACCATTAGCAGCTAACTTCTCTCTCTCTAACATAGGGGCTAAGTTGAAAGTGCTGTTGCGGGCTATTGATCTACAACGATAAACACAAGATTCATTTAGACATAGTTTATAATTAATTGCACTAGTGTTTAAACTAATTTAATTTAAAGTGTTCTTCCATTCAAACCAATATCTCTCATAATTGATAGTGAGTGATTCAAGACCCATATTTCAATTCAATGCCATTTATGTGGACATCTCTGATGACGAGAATTTCAATCGATAGGTTAACTTGCCGATCACATCTCTATTTGACTCTTGTTCATCTTTCGATGGGCGTGTTCCGAGCTCAGGACGTTGCTGCCATGAACGTCAAGACAACCAATCGATCTCGCTGTAAGGTCTGACCGTCACCCGCCTTACACCTCACTGATCGTTCGTACCCATGTGGACATGGCGCACCCCGAAAAGTTATGTGTTGTAGACGGCGCTACAGTTGGGAGAACACGAACTACTTGATATTTTATTGTGAGAGATCACCCTAATAAAATGACTAATGCGTAATCAAAAGGGTGCATAAAAAGGGATAAACATCTCAGGCAATTCAAAATAGCATGATATGGTATAGCCCCTTCCGTCGGGGAATTTCTCTTCGTCTTTGTGAAAACGTTGCCGTGGCAGCCAAAACCTTTGCTGTGGCAGCCATTTTTCTCCGTCGTCTTGTATGGCCTCTTACCCCAGGGTCCCCCTTTGTAAGCTTGTCACCACCGTATGTAATCTCTATTTTATCACTGCTATCTCTATAGCTACTCTATAAAATCATATTACATCCAATTTGACACGCAAGTCATTAAAGTGACAATCAAATGGTGAAAGTGTAATCATGCCCTTAACCATATTTTGATGTTGATAACAATACACATATAGGGTACTAATTACGTTTGCTAAGTGTATACATAGGATATTAGTCCCCTTGGCATCACTGTGTAGGGATCATGGACCCATCAAATGATATATGACTCAAGCATGGTGGTAATGAGAGAAGAAGCTTTTCATTTAATCTTGAGTTATAGGGATCCAGCACTATTTAGAGGGGATCAATGGCATTTGCTGAAGGGTTGCTCAAAGTCAACTTCTTTTCACGGTCATCCTACACACATACATAGCTACAAATCTGCCTTAGCCAAAATTCCACTTGAACCATACTACAAAAAAAACTTAGGCAAATACCCACTGCCAGACCATCTGACTGCATTCTGAATCATCCAGGCATTGCCCGGATCATCCGTACTGGGTCCCGGATCATCCGGGCATTGCCCTGATCATCCGGGCAGTATCCCGGATCGTCCGGATAGACAAATAGATGCTATCCGAAGCTGGGCGCTCAAGCTAGATCGTCCGAACAGGTAGCCAGATCGTCCGGTCGTTGCCCTAATCCTCTGGGTCCCTATCCGGGTCATCCGGTTGTCGGCCGGACACCCTGCCTGGATGCCTATACAGGGGCCTTTTCACCCGGGCTGGCCCGAATGTTCCGGACTCCATTCTGGACGTCAGGCCAGCCCAAGTACCATAGCCGCCTACTTTCCTCAGCTAGTCCATCCGGGTTCTCTCCCGGATATCCGGACCCCCTGCGTGTCTTTTTGGGTTTGACCCAGCCGGATCATCCGGATACATAGTCGGATCATCCGGGCATTGCCCGAATTGTCCGAGTACTTATCCAGATCATCTAGACACCAAAAATTACACTCCCAAATGACTCTTTTCTGGTAACCTATATATACCCCTCTCCCACTCCGGGAGAGGGTTGACCACTACATTCATATACATCCCAAGAACACAAGTGCTCCCTCTCACGCTCTCCCACACTTAATCTTAGATCCTGAGAAGATTTGTGAGAGTTCTTGAGAGTTGTTCCGACCAAGTGATAGATCCAGTCCCTCTCCCTCTTGTGACCAAAGCGAATCATGATTTGAGCTAGTCTTGAGTATTTCCCCCTTGATGTTGTTACTCTTGGAGGTTGGAGACTCCTAGGCGGTATCAGTTCTTTGGAGAGGAATCATTCATTGTGATTACCCATGAAAAGATTGTAAAGGTTTGGGGACCACCTCAAGGTCTACCACAAGTGGTTGGGAAATGCCTTCGTGGTGTTGTCTCAAGGAGAGTAGGGTGAGCCTTCATGGTAACATCCATCCCTTCAATGGTGATTAGCTTCCCTCCAAGGAAGTGAACATCGGGATACATCCTCGTCTCTAGAGTTTCAGCTATCCCTAACCCTAACTCCTTACCTGTGGTTATTTACCTTCTTGACTTTACATATTTCATATTGTGCTTGCTTGCATCTCTACTAGTTGTTGTTGAACACATTTGGTAGCACTAGTATCACCTTTGAAATTGTTAGGCTCACGTTTGTATACCGCATATTTGTCTAAATGTTCTAAGTAGTAATTAAAATTTGTAATTGTACCTATTCACCCCCCCTCTAGGTCCATATCGATCCTTTCATATGGCTCTAGCCGTCATGCCGTACTGCGACATGCATGTCACGTTAAATTTTACAACATATAGACATCTCTTATAAAATCTCATTAATATGACGAAGGCTATACCACATCTCATGCATGCAACCTGCAAAACCAAGTTAGACGTCCTCTAATCCATTTATACAAAAATTTATTTTACGTGGCTTCTAGGGTATCAAACCAAACTGAAGCTACCTACGTTCATCATTAAAGTATGATTATTCAAGTTGCTAGATTAACTTTGCGAGGTGTGTGAGGGAAGAGACTTAATTAAAAATCTCTAGCCCCACACTAAACTTCGTTATACGCATGACCGCCGTGTAGATCACAGTCTACATGCCCTTTAGTTTGCGAAAATTCAACTTTCTTGATTAAGGTAGAACCCCAAAGAGTTGAGATAGCACATCGTTGATAGCCAGAATCGATGATAGCTCAAACTTTGTAGTGAAATTCCACCACGCCACCAAGAATAGAAAAGACGCAAGTTCATGGGAAGTAAGCAAGAACATCAGGTAAAAGATTGCATCTATAACAATAGATCTTATCTTCTACTCTCACAAAACTTTCGTTAAATAATAGATCTCATCAACTACTGGAAAATTATTGTGCAATACCCACACAAAAAATCGTGTTCTAGATCATAACCTGCACATCTACTCATAGATCGCTCATGATGCCACTGTTGGGAATCGTAGTAGAAAACAAAAAAAAATCATCCTACGAAACTATACCAGGATCACTCCTACAAAACTAAACCAGGATCACTATGAAGAAGTACATACAAGGTTAGATCTGATCTTTACCAACAACGAGTTGCAGAGGAAGAAGAGTTGGTGAATATCATTCTTGAAGTCCCTCAAACCGTCCCACCAATAGTTCCCTCGAACAAGAATCGAACGGACGATCCTTCTGTGGATTGCACGCGTACGACACCAATGACCCGGCAGCGCTTCACCGTCCAGAGTTCAACGATGCCGGAGTAGAAGAGGAGGGAGGAGCAGCCCTTCGGGAATAATAACTATGGTGGATAAACTAGAGGGAGAGAGGGGGCGCCCGAGATGCACACGAAATTGTGTCTCAATAGGGGGCGCCCCCTTGGGTATATATAGGTGGAGGAGGGGAGAGGCTGACTTGGAGGAGGGGCCTCCCTCCCTTGTGGCGGTGACCAAAGACATGGGGCCCCTCCCCAAACCCTAGCTGCACTCCCTAACTTGGGGGCAAGGCTAAAGTTGGGGGCGCGCCACCTATATGGGCCTTAAGGCCCATGTGGCTGCGCCCTAATACGCCTAGCCTATTTTGGGCAGCCCATGGCCCCTATAATAATTCCAGGGTGCTGCTGCTAAATTCTAGAGCTCTCCTATTTAACTCTTATGTCCTCCGGAACTTTGCCACATTTCCGGTTTTATCTGGTTTTCTCTGAAACGCTTCCGGTTTCTCCGAAACACTTTCGGTTCTCTCTGGTAACAATTTTCGTTACTGCTGAAACTTTTTCAGCGATATTCTCCAATACTCCTAACTCATGTACTACTCAACAGATCAAAGGTTCTTAAGAGTGTGACCCTGCAGGTTTGGTGAAATATAACATGACCCAAATACCTTTCGATCAATGATCAATAGCAGAACCGTGGACATCCATATTGATCCATATATCCACACGTATGTTTATCGTGTGAACTTGTAGCTACCGTATGATATTCCTTTTGCTTCGCAATTCTTTACAAATCCCAAGGAGATATATATCGACATCCTCGTGAGTCAAACACATGATCACTAAGCCAGTCTCCTCGTTACCGGTTTTATTCTCTTTTCTTGTTCTCGTGTTCCGGGATCCCTGTTATCAAGTCACACTGTGTTTGGCCAGACGATGATGGTTTCCATTACACCAAGAGGGTCCTAAGAATATCTTTCCATCGCCAGAGGAGCAAATCCCAGTCTTGAGCTATCTAGTCCCCCATCATATGTTTTCGATGAACCTATAAGTTGTCGTTATGATCACCCTATTATGGTTGACGTTAGAACAACCCCAAAGTGCATCATCCGGTATGGAGTGAATTGATACTCTCATGGTCTAAGGAATTGTGCATAAGTTAACTTTCCCGTGTTATGGACTATGGACTTGTGACGAAATCATCTCTTTGTATAGCATACAACTTGTGTCAATTCAACACAAGTGTTCTTCCAACATCGTGCTCTCGATGTTGCCTGCATGATCTTTACACTTAACTATTCCCATGATCAGGAAAAAAGAACCATCATGAAACACTTTAGCTAGTCCAAGAGGCAAGACTAGGAATTTTATTTTACCGTTTATAACTCTATACGTGCACTTGAGTTTTCATGTGAACCTCTTGGTTTTCGCAGGTTGATACGTCTTAAACGTATCTATAATTTTTGATTGTTAAATGCTATTATATTATCATTCTTACATACTTTGGCCATCATTTTATATTATTTTTCTGGACTAACATATTAATCCAGTGCCCAGTGTCAGTTGCTATTTTCTGCTTGTTTTTGGTTTTACAGAAAATCGATACCTACGAAGGTCCAAACATGATGAAACTTTTTGACGATTTTTTCTGGAACATAAGAGACCCTAGAAGCTTCGAGAGGTGACCAGAAGATGGACCAGGAGGCCACAGGCTCAGGGGGCGCACCCTGGGTGGTAGGGCGCGCCCTGCAGGCTTGTGCCCCCCCGTGCTGCTCCGTTTGCCCTAATCTCTGGCCTAAAAATTCACATATATTCCAAAACCCTCGGAGCGAGACCCGAAACAATTCTATCGCCGCCGCAAGCCTTTGTTCCGATGTGATCCCATCTAGAGCCCTGTTCTGGCACTCTGTCGGAGGGGGGAATCATTGGGGAGGCCATCTTCATCAACCTTGCTGCCTCCATGATGATGTGTGAGTAGTTCTTTCAGGACCAACGACGGGTCCATAGTAGTAGCTAGATGGTTCTCTCTCTCTCTCTTTTGATCTTCAATACAATGATCTCTTCAGAGATCCATCCGATGTAATTCATGTGGTGTGTTTGTTGGGATCCGATGAATTGTGGATTTATGATAAATTTGTTCATTGAATTTATTTGAATCTCTTGAAGTTTCTTTGCTATATAATTAAATTGCTATGTATGCTTTCTGATCTATGAGTCTTCTCTGGCCAAGATAGATGAGTAGTTCTTCAGAGGGAGTGGTGCATAGTAGTGAGTTCAATCTTGCGTTCATCTTGTCCTGTGACAATAAGGACAAAGGCACGTATTGTATTGTTGCTACTAAGGATAAAACGATGGGGTTAATCATATTGCTAGGTTTTCTTCTGTCTACATTATGGCATCTTGCTTATTGCGTTACCCTGTTTCTTGTAAACTTAATACTTTGAGATGCATGCTGGATAGCGGTCTTGGGGTGGAGTAATAGTAGTAGATGTAGTTGGATTAATGGTCTACTTATCACGGACATAATTCCTATGTGAGATTATGCCATGAATGATCATAGTTATAATTTGCGCTATTCTGTCAACTGCCCAACAGTAATTTGTTACCATGCCACTACATGCTTTCGAGAGAGATGCCACTAGTGAACCTATGGCCCCCGCGTCTATTTTACATAAATACAAAAACTCCTACAATTGCACTTTTACTTTCTTTTACTTTCTTTCTGCTTTGCCCTATCACTACTTGCTTTTAATCTTGTAGCTAGCAAGAACAAGGGGATTGACAACCTCCTTACCTTTGTTGGGTGCAAGCAATTTATTTGTTTGTGTGCAGGTACTGCCAACGTTGTTAGCTTAGTAACTCCTACTGGTTCTTAACTGAGGGAAATACTTTCTGCTGCTGGGCTACATCACCCTCCCTCTTCGAGGAAATCGAACAACTCCAATGTGAGTAGCAGAAGAATTTCTGGCGCTGTTGCCGGGGAGTCATTATCTACCAAATCAGGTACCTTCGCACAAACACTTTATTTTTGCTTTTAATTTCTTGTCTAGTTGCCTTTTGCCTTTCGCCTTTTTATTTGCCTTCTTCTTTGTTTGCCAAAAAAAATCCAAAATACCAAAAAATAAATAAAATTTTGTTACTATTTCTGCTTGTGTTGCCACTATGTCTACTCCTGAGAATACCAAGCTTTGTGATTTCTCAAGTACTAATAACAATGATTTCATTAGTACTCCTATTGCTCCTCCTGCCACTAGTGCGGAGTCTTATGCTATTAAGGCTGCCTTGCTAAATATTGTTATGAAAGAACAATTTTCTGGAAATTATAATGAAGATGCTGCTTCCCATCTTAATACCTTTGTTGAATTATGTGATATGCAAAAAATTAAATATGTGGATATTGATATTGTTAAACTGAAGCTATTTCCTTTTTCTCTAAGAGATAGAGCCAAAGCATGGTTAGTGTCTTTACCGAAAAATAGTATTGATTCTTGATCTAAGTGTAAAGATGCTTTTATTGGCAAGTATTTTCCTCCCGCAAAAATTATATCTTTGAGGAATCAAATTATGAATTTCAAACAACTTGATCAAGAACATGTTGCACAATCATGGGAAGGAATGAAACTTATGCTAAAAAATTATCCCACACATGGATTGAGTCTTTGGATGGTAGTACAAAATTTCTATGCAGGACTAAACTTTGTTTCCTGAAACCTTCTAGATTCTGCTATAGGTGGTACATTTATGAGAATGACCCTTGGAGATGCTACTAAGCTTCTTGATAATATGACCGCAAACTATTCCCAATGGCACACCGAACGAGCTCCAAGGGATAAGAAGGTAAATTCTATCGAGCAGATTTCCTCCCTAAGCGAAAAGGTGGATGCTATTATGTCCATGCTTGATACTAAGAGTGCTACTATTGATCCAAATGATGTTCCTTTATCTACTTTGATTGAGCTAAATAAGGATAATATTGATGTGAATTTTATCTCGAGGAGCAATTTCAATAATAATGCTTATAGGGGAAACTTTAATAATAATCCTAGACCGTATCCCGGTAACCCCTCAAATAATTATGGAAATTCCTATGGTAATTCTTATAATAATAATAATAATAGGATGCCTACTGAACTTGAAAACACTATTAAAGAATTTATTAGTTCAGAAAAAGTTTTCAACACTATGGTAGAAGAAAAATTGAGCAAGTTTGATGATATGTCTAGAAATATGGATAGACTTGTGCATGATGTGGATATTCTTAAAATTAAAATTTTGCCACCTAATAAGGATGAAATGCATAAATCATTAAAATCTATCCAAGTTTCCATTGATTAAACTAGAAAAATGATTAACATGCTTAGAGCTTGAAGAGAGCGAGAAGAAAGGGAAGCTGAATTGAGTTATCTTGTAAATCATGATGAAGATGTTAAAACTATTGGTGTCAACTATTGAATCATTATTTAGAAATATTAAAGTTGATAATAATGGGACTAGAGATGATTCAACATTAGATGAAAGGCGTCCCAATTATTTGGAGGGTGAAAATCTCGATGCTAAAAACGATAAAAATGGGTTTGGAGAGGTGAAAACTTTCAGTAGTGATGCTCCCACTATTTTGGATTTCAAGGATTTTAATTATGGTAAATGTTCTTTTACTGAATGCATTTCCTTGCTTCAATCCATGATTAATTCACCCAATGCTTATGAACAAAACAAGGCTTTTACTAAACATATTGTGGAAGCTCTTATTAAAGCTAATGAAGAAAGACTTGAACTTGAGGTTTCCATCCCTAGAAAATTGCATGATGAATGGGAACCTACTATAAAAATCAAGATTAATAATTATGAATGCAACACTTTATGTGATTTAGGACCAAGTGTTTCAACTATGCCGAAACCGCTATATGATGTTCTTAGTTTTGATGCTATGATTGAATGTTCATTAAATTTGCACCTTGTCGATTCCACTATTGAAAAGCCTACGGAAAGGAGAAATGATGTGCTTATTATTGCTAATAGAAATTATGTACCCGTAGACTTTATTGTTCTTGACATAGAATGCAATCCTACTTGTCCTATTATACTTGGGAGACCCTTTTTGGGAACTATAGGTGCCATTATTGATATGAAGGAAGGCAACATAAGGTTCCAACTTCCACTAAAGAAAGGTATGGAACATTTCCCTAGAAAGAAAATAAAGCCTCCTTTTGAATCTGTTATGAGAGCTACGTATGATCTATCATTAAAAGATGATAAAACTTGATAGATTGCATTATGCCTAGCTAGGGGCATTAAACAATAGCGCTTGTTGGGAGGCAACCCAATATTTATTTTTTATTTTTATCTTTCTGTTTTGTGAGTCAACATGATTATTGCTACAGTAGTAATTGTATTTGTATCTTTTGTTTTGCTTTTTGTGCCAAGTTAAAACCTTTGGGGTGATGCGAATGCTTGTTGATTTGATTCTATGCAGAAATAGAAACTTTTGCGTCCAGTAATTGAATTTTCATTCTGTACTGGAACGTGATAAATTTCTGAAAGTTTTCCACAGTACTGAACTAAAACTTTTCTGCGTTGTCTAATTTTTCAGAATTTTTAGAGTTCCAGAAGTATGATGATAAATTCTATCTTTTCGTTTTGTTCTGTTTTTGACAGATTCTCTTTTGTTCTCTTAGTTTGCTTGTTTTGGAGTTTCCATGGCTTATATTGGGGGATATAAATTCTGGAAATGATAGAATATAGTAAACATCATTTGGGAATAATAATGAATCTTGCATTGACAGTACATGAGTGAATGATTTATTTTTATACTAACCCATCTCACGAGTTCCGTTACGTTTTGTGTGAAAGAAGTTTTCAAGTTTTGGGTGAGATGACGATGGAAGGACAGTAAGGAGCGGCAAGACTCTAAGCTTGGGGATTTCCAAGGCACCCCAAGGTAATATCTAAGGAAGACTCAAGCATCTAAGCTTGGGGATGCCCCGGATGGCATCCCCTCTTTCGTCTTCAAATCTATCGGTAATCCTACTTGGAGCTATATTTTTATTCTTCACATGATATGTGTTTTGCTTCGAGTGCCTTTTCCTTTTTGTTTGGTTTGTTTGCTTGTTTGCACAATCATTGTGTCCTGGTCACACCTATTAAGAAAGACACACATTCATCCTATATTTATAGAATGCTCATTTGTTCTTCACTTATATCTTTTTGAGTTGAGGCAATTGCTCTTGTACTTGACTTATATTTGTTTGAGCACGGTGATATGCTTTTTTAGAAAAGATTAGGACTCTCTTGCTTCACTTATATCTTTTTAGAGAGTTGAATAGTAAATGGTAATTTGCATTAATTATGTGTTGGTCCAAAAATAATGTGTATGTAGGAGTGGTATAATAAAAACTTGCATGAAACTTGTAGATCATTGAACTGGATAAACTTGATTCTTTGCAATAGTTTTGCGATATCGGGATGATGATATGTGATTATATGAATGGATGGTTAGAGTTGAGTATGAATATTGATGTCAAGGTTTGAGAAGTCTCATTCATGAAAGTGATAAGCATTGGTATAAGTTAAGAAATCTAAGTATGAGATAATTTGAAGTGACATTCACGTGTGTTCAGATCGGGGGCACGCGATGGTTAACTCCTACCAACCTCCCCCCTAGGGGCATGCGAGTCGTGCTTGCTTCGAGGGCTAATAAGTTTTTCCAATAAATACTTGAGTTCTTTATGACTAATGTGAGTTTGCGGTCTTTTTGCACTTCCACCTATCCATATTTTGCTAGCTTCTTCGGTACCGTGCATTGCCCATTCTCACCTCGAGACTTGGCGCATACTTCGCTGGTGCATCCAAACCCCGTGAGATGATACACTCTCTCACACATAAGCCTCATTATATCTTCCTCAAAACAGCCACCATACCTACCTATTATGGCATTTTTATAGCCATTCCAAGATATATTGCCATGCAACTTCCATTGTTACTATTTGTTACATGACTTGAGCATTCGTAGTCATCTTGCTTTGCGTGATCATATAGAGCTGACATGATATTTGTGGCAAAGCCACCGTTCATCATTGTTATACATGGTATGCTAGATCATTGCACATCCTGGTACACTGCCAGAGGCATTCATTTATAGTCATCATTTTCAGTTTTGAGTTGTAAGTAAATAAAAGTGTGATGATCATCATTATTAGAGTGTGCCCCTACCTGTGAGGATATAAAAAAAGAGAGGCCAAAAAGAGCCCACACAAAAAAAAGAAAAAAATGAGAGAAAATGAGAGAGGGGGCACACTACTATCATTTTTCCACACTTGTGCTTCAAAGTAGCACCATGTACTCCATATAGAGAGTTTTCATGTACTCCATGATTATGCTAGTGGGAATTTTATATTATAGAACTTGGCTTGTATATTCCAATGACGAGCTTCCTCAAATGCTCGAGGTCTTCATGAGCAAGCAAGTTGGATGCACACCCACTTAGTTGCATTTAGAGAGAGCTTTCATACACTTATAGCTCTAGTGCATTCGTTGCATGGCAATCCCTACTCCTCACATTAACATCAATTGAAAGGCCTCTCCATTGCCTTACGACCAAGCCTCGTTGATGTGAGACTATCTTATATTTTTCTCTTCTCAAAATCCCCATCATCATTCTCTTTGCCATCCAAAGTGCTAAGGCCGTGGCTCACGTTCAAGTGGTGCATGAGAATTAAAAAGCTGAAGCGAGAAAAGTATAATTTAATTGCTTGGTTTGGTACCTAGATTAGTTCATGAATTTTTATCTTTACACTAAGAAGACTGAGCTTGCCATGTTTATTATGATTAAGTGTTTGGGGAATCACGTTCTTTAGCATTATTATTCTGAAAGGCCAAGATTATTCATTTGTGTGATTATTTATTGTTGTCTTTATGTCAAATTGATAGACTATTGCATTAAATCTTTTGGATCCTACGTTCATACCATAAGTTACATCAATTGATCAAGATCATGCTAGGTAGCATTCAACATCAAAAATTATTTTGTTTATCATTTACCTACTAGGGGACGAGTAGGAATTAAGCTTGGGGATGCTGATACGTCTCAAACGTATCTATAATTTTTGATTGTTAAATGCTATTATGTTATCATACTTACATACTTTGGCCATCATTTTATATTATTTTTCTGGACTAACATATTAATCCGGGCCCAGTGCCAGTTGCTGTTTTCTGCTTGTTTTTGGTTTTATAGAAAATCGATACCTACGAAGGTCCAAACACGACAAAACTTTTTGATGATTTTTTCTGGAACATAAGAGACCCTAGAAGCATCGGGAGGTGACAAGAAGACGGACCAGGGGGCCACAAGCTCAGGTGGCGCGCCCTGTAGGCCTGTGGGCCCCCTGCTGCTCTGTTTGCCTTAATCTCTGGCTTTTAAATTCACATATATTTTAAAACCCTCGGAGGGAGACCCGAAACAATTTATCACCACCACAAGCCTCTGTTCCGATGTGATCCCATCTGGAGCCCTATTCCGGCACTCTGCCGGAGGGGGGAATCATTGGGGAGGTCATCTTCATCAACCTTGCTGCCTCCATGATGATGTGTGAGTAGTTCTTTCAGGACCTACGGGTCCATAGTAGTAGCTACATGGCTCTCTCTCTCTCTTTTGATCTTCAATACAATGATCTCTTCGGAGATCCATCCGATGTAATTCATGTGGTATGTTTGTTGGGATCCGATGAATTGTGGATTTATGATCAGTTTGTTCATTGAATTTATTTGAATCTCTTGAAGTTTCTTTGCTATATAATTAAATTGCTATGTATGCTTTCCGATCTATGAGTCTTCTCTGGCCAAGATAGATGAGTAGTTCTTCAGAGGGAGTGGTGCATAGTAGTGGGTTCAATCTTGCAGTGATCTTGTCCAGTGACAATAAGGACAAAGGCACATATTGTATTGTTGCTACTAAGGTTAAAACGATGGGGTTAATCTTATTGCTAGGTTTTCTTCTATCTACATTATGTCATCTTGCTTATTGCGTTACTCAGTTTCTTGTAAACTTAATACTTTGAGATGCATGCTGGATAGCAGACTTGGGGTGGGGTAATAGTAGTAGATGTAGTTGGATTAACTGTCTACTTATCATGGACGTAATGCCTATGTGAGATTATGCCATGAATGATCATAGTTATAATTTGCGCTATTCTGTCAATTGCCCAACCGTAATTTGTTACCATGCCATTACATGCTTTCGAGAGAGATGCCACTAGTAAACCTATGGCCCTCGGGTCTATTTTCCATCAATACAAAAACTCCTACAATTGCACTTTTACTTTCTTGCCGCTTTGCCCTATCACTATTTGCTTTTAATCTTGTAGCTAGCAAGAACAAGGGGGTTGACAACCTCCTTTCCATTGTTGGGTGCAAGCAATTTATTTGTTTGTGTGCAGGTACTGCCAACGTTGTTAGCTTAGTGACTCCTACTGGTTCTATAAACCTTGGTTCTTAACTGACGGAAATACTTTCTGCTGCTGTGCTACATCACCCTTCCTCTTCGGGGAAATCCAACAACTCCAACGTGAGTAGCATAGGTTTGAGAACCATAACAGTTATAGCATAGAATATAAACATTAATTATAAACTTGGAAATAAATAATAACACAATTATTATTGCCTCTAGGGCATATTTCGAACATTTGTTATTCAACGTCGGTAGGTGGTACGATCATCGGTACGATCGCGTGCGGTCATACTACACGCGGTCTCAGAATTCTGGACTTTCTGTTAGTCGTCTGTTTTCAGTGTCGCCGCGCTGTACAACCGCCAGTACGAAAATGAGCGCTCGTACTAGACGTCGTCAAACACTCTGGATGTCTTCTCTCACATTTTTCTTCAAGGTTTTTTCATCTTCTATCTGTGAGATTAGTACCATTGCATCCAAAGGACAATAATACCATAGGTCTTGCTCGGAACTTTAAAACTACTTCAACTGACACACTCCTAAGAACTTTCTACAACAAAACCTAAGACTAAAAATTGAACTTTTATTAAAGATACTAGTTCACTAGGTAGTCCTTTGCCTCGCGAACTTCTCAGCTTCCTCTATTGTTATGAAGTTTACCTCTTCACTTTCCTGTCATTCATCGACAAGGTATAGTTTCAGGTGTTGTCCGTTCACAATTCATGGAGTGTCCTTGTCTCCCTTTATCCGCACAATTCCTGAATTGTAAACCTCTTCGATCTCATAGGGTCCTTCCCATTTGGACCTAAGCTTTCCTGGAAACAACTTAAGACGAGAGTTAAATAGGAGAACTTTATCTCCCGCATGAAACTTCCGTTTCAAGATCTTCCTATCATGCCACATCTTAACCTTTTCCTTGAAAAGACGGGCACTTTCGTAAGCTTCATTTCTAAATTCACCTAGGGCTTGTATATCCAATAATCTCTTTTCTCCTACCTCTTTAAGTTGATAATTTAAATTCTTAATGGCCCAAAAAGCCTTATGCTCTAACTCTGAACGTAAATGACATGCCTTACCATAAACCATTTTATACGGTGTCATACCCATAGGATTCTTATAAGCGGTGCAATATGCCCACAAGGTTTCATTGAGCTTCCGTGCCCAATCCGTCCTTGATTTTTGCACCGTTTTTGTAGTATAGTTTTCACCTCTCGATTCGACAATTCAACTTGGCCACTTGTTTGTGGATGATAAGGTGACGCGATGTGGTGTGTAACTCCATACTTGCGGAGGATCCTCCTGAAAATACCTTGTATAAAATGAGATCCACCGTCAATAATAAGAATTTTAGGTACTCAAAACCTGGGAAGGATGATGTCCTTAATCATCTTTATAGCGTGGCAGCGTCGGCATGGTGCGTCGGAATCACTTCCACCCACTTGGTAACATAGTCTAGAGCCACGGGAATATGAGCGTGCCCATCCGAGAGTGGGAATGATCCTAAATAATCTAGTTCCAAATTATCAAAAGGTTCACAAACTAAATTATAATTCATAGGAATTTCTTGTCTCCTTCCTATGTTACCTGTGCGTTGACAAGCATCACAATTTTTAACATACCTATGTGCATCCTTGAATAGCTTAGGCCAATAAAAGCCTGATTGAAGTACTTTCGCAGTGGTGTGGTCTCCAGCATGGTGTCCTGCATAAGGACTGCTATGACACTTGTGGAGAATAGCGTTTGTCTCCTGTTCGGGCACACATCGCCTGATCATATTATCCAGCCCGTGTCGATAGAAAAGGGCCATCCCAGAAATAGTACTTCAATTCACTAAAGAATTTCTTCCTCTGATTGTAATTCAAATCCGGAGGCATATCCTTCCCTACAAGAAATTTAGCATAATCTGCAAACCATGGTTCTAGCTTTTTAATCATTGAAAAACTCTCACCTGGAAAGGACTCATTTATTGGAACGGGATCATAAGTTATCCTTTCCATTTGAGACAAATGATCTGCCAGAGGGTTGTCTTCGCCTCTCCTGTCGACGATCCGCAAATAAATTCTTGAAGCAATAATATCCAACGGATCAAATGAGGCTTAGCGTCCTTCTTAGTAAGAAGATATCGCAAGGCGTGTTGATCCGTGTGAACTATCACTTTAGAGTTAATGATATAGTGTCTAAATTTATCACAAGCAAAGAAAATATCAAGCAGTTCATTTTGAGTTGTAGCTAAATGTTTCTGATCATCATCCAGACTCCTACTAGCATAAAAGACAACATTAAGTTTGTTATCATCTCGCTGTCCTAAAACAGCTCCTATTTCATAATTGCTAGTGCCACACATTATTTCAAAAGGTTTATCCCATTTTGGAGGTTGGATAATTGCTAGTGCCAAAACTAAAATACATTTCTCAATGAAAGAATATGGGACGTCTTTCTGCAAAAGGTTGTGTTGGGTTGTGCCTTGCGCTAGGGGCTGATGCGGGCAGCGGGTGATATTCCTATTTACACCGGCATATATGAGCAATCCGTTCAATAAGGTTCTAAGCTATGCAATTATGTTAGGAACCAATTCATATCACATGCTCAACACTCAGAAGTGCATGGGTTCGGTAAGATGCACCGGCCAACGCAACCTAACATGGCCGAGTCATGGCAGGGTTGACCCATTTGGGTCCAACGAATCTGCTATTGGGTTGCATGATTCGGGCTGCTCTGCTAACGATGCGTTCAACGCCTTGGCTGGAGCCTTCAGTGGGTTTCGTTGCCATGGCAACGCTTCTAATGGCTGTTGTACTTGTTTCGCTGCCATGGCAGCGCTTTCTGTCGGGTCGCTAACATTTCGCTGCCATGGCCGCGTTTTCAGTTGCCTTGGCAGCGTTTTGTGCTGGGTCGCTAACAAATTAGCTTCGATATGCCCCAACAATTAACAATACCGTCCAGCGACCAAGACGCTTGCCGAAATGTACACCCACATGTGACGCGCAGACGATGGGATAATACGTAGTAGGTACGCACTGGCACAACCGTACTAAGATTGCCAGGCCAAAATCTAGCAACGCCATAAAACAAAAACGACCTTATCAGCAGCCGTCATCATCACACCTTTATGACCCGACATGGATCAAGTTTGGACTCGTCACCATAAACTCAGGAGGAGTGGCGAAGTCACAGGAAAACATAACAAGCAATATTTAGCGGCGGGGCCATGGAACACACATAAAACAATATACCATGTATTGTAATACAAATTTGGTCATACCACAATAATGCGTACGCACAACAGTAACACTGGCACATACATACCTATAATCACACAGCTATCGCAGCCCCTAGTCGGATGGTATGTTTTGGAATGCCTACCCGGCTTCTTACTGCCGTGTTCTGGCCGGCTGGCGTCACTACTAGGAGAAAGCTTATAGGTAGGACCTTAGCAGTAGCGCGGGCTAGATACAGGCCGGTACTGGTATTTAGCAGCAGTGCGTGTCAGGAACCGACGCTACTGATACACTAATAGCAGTAGCGCGGGCTTTCTTTCAGGCGCTGCTGCTAGATGGGCCCCACCATGTCCCCAGACCATGCTATAGTAGCAGCGCCGGCCCACAAATACGCGCTACTACTAAGGAAGAAGAGTAGCGCTGTCTTCCGTACAGGCGCTACTACTGTTTATACACGGGCCCGGCTCCCAGGCACCGCCTAGCAGTAGCACCGGCTCCAGGACCGCGCTACAGTTATTGTGAGTAGTAGCAGCGCGTGTCCCTTACCCGTGCTACTACTATGCGCACCTTATCGACCCCGTCGTTTCCTCTCTCCCTCACTCTCCCCCTCACACTCTCGCTCTCTCTGCCACCGCCGCCGCCCGCCATCGCCCACCGCAGCTGTCGCCACTGAGGTATCTGCATCCCTCCCTCCTCACTCCTCACTCCTCCCACTGCCCTCCTCCCTCCTCCGCCGGCCACCCTCTCCTCCCTCCTTCCACTGCCCTCCTCACTCCTCCCTCCTTCGCCGGCCGCCCTCTCCTCCCTCCTCCCACTGCCCTCCTCACTCCTCCCTCCTCCCTCTCTCCTCCCTCCTGCCTCCCTCCCTCCCCCATCTATGTTTTTTGAATAAAATAGAACATATAAGTTATATGAATAGAATGTAGGTATTTTGAATAGAATAAAATAGAAAATATAGGTAGAATGGAGGTTTTTTGAATATAATAGATAGGTAGAATTTTCTTGTAGAATGTAGATAGGTACGTAGAATGGTCTTTTGAATAGAATAGAAAACTAGTGAATAGATTTTTTGAATATAAAAAAGTTTTAGTAATAGAAATGTATTGGAATGCTATTTCAGAAATTTTTTGGTATCAAATTTAGTAATAAAAAATTTTAGTAAGAAAATTTAGGTATATAAATTTTTAGTAATTTTCTTTTTCAATATAGAAATGTATTGGACAATTTAATTATTTTTATGTCATTATCACTTTGTCATCAAAGAATGCTATATGAGATTTGATGATCTAAAATTTTGAGGTGGAATATGCTGGCTTTGTAGTGTCGTGTCTCGCTGTGGAGTGATCGTCGTCGGAGCTACCTTTACTTCCTCTACACCCGAGTCGGTGAGCTAAAAGTCCTCCTCCTTCTTCTCTTCTCCTCGAAGTTGAATAGAGTAGAACTAGGGTATTTAGTTATGTCAATCTCACATTGCCAAATTTAGAGAGAGAGAGAGACCTACTTTCTTGAAGAACTAGGGTATTTAGTTATGCTTCTTGTCCAAATGAAATGTTCGGCTTATAGATGTAGTAGTAGTAGATGAGTAGCTGTGACAATGTGAAGCTAGTTTTTTTAAATGATAATTGATCCGGATAGAATTTCAAGTTTAAACATCTTTGTGTGTGTATGGACATCTTTGTATCGCAGGGAAAATCCGAGTGGCCTATGTTTTGCCGGAGTGTTGATTCATTTCCGTTCCGGCAAATTTCAGGCGCTCGATATGTCCTATTTTAGCGAAGGTCATGCCGGATTTTTCTGTGAATTTTAGCATGACTTGTGCTAGAATATATAGGAAATATCGAGTGCCCTGGATTTGCCGGAAAGAGAATTAAATGACATTTCGGGTTGACTTTAAGTCTGTCGGGACTCCATACATGAGGGAGAGTGTCCACCATATATGAGAGAAGAAGAATGCCGACTGTTGTCGTGGGGGTCGTTTCTCCTTCTTCTCCTTGTGCTAGACCTTTGTTATGCACTAGGGGAAGGAGGAGTAGCGACCATCACCGACGGTCGAAAATGTCAGAGAGGGAGTGCCCACCATATACACCACGTGAGATGAGAGTTTTCAAGGAAAGACTCGACAGACTGACAGTCAACCCGTGATGAATAATAATGATCTGTGTGTTGAGTTCCTGTTAGTTGCCGTCGATTTATAATCTTTGAATTTTGAACACAGGAATGTCCGACGATGATAAGATCTCGGAGTGCGACTACTGCTACGCTGACCGGGGTTTGTGCGACAGGGAGCCTCACCTGCAAAATGGTAGGTTCTTCACCATGAAGTTGGAAGAGACCTTCGATGTTTGTACGGTACGCAACGACAAGTATTTCATCGTAATTAATCATGACTTGTGATTCTTTGGTTCAACGTGTAATTTCCATTTTTTTTCCAATTCGACTAGTACATCCCGTGCCATGCAAGACCGTTTGTCTTGCAGAAGCTCGGTTTCCAAGACCTTGAGAATATGGAGACGAGGAGGGTTCACCTCAGGACTAAACACGGTTATGCTTTTCGGGTTAAGCTCTACAATGCGCTTAATCACTCACATTTTGGCTGCTCTAATTGGGAAGCTTTCTGCAAGGCCTATGGATTTGAGGAGAATATGCAAATGACTTTTGATATTCGTCCCGAAGATGAAGATATTGAAGATAATATCGACATCTGGGTCAATGTGGATATGCCTCCTGTTTTGCCTAAATGTGAGTTTGTCAAACTAATTTGTTAAGTAATTTATATTTTTTATTTAAAAATATTTGGTGTTCATCGCTACTAAACTTGTTTATTTATAATTATCAGCTTATTTCTTATCTTCAAAAAATACTCGGAAAGCTATGGACATGACGCACTACAGTTATGGCTCCGAGCTTAATTGTGAGGAGAAAGGATATCTTGTCTCATTTATAGATGATGTTGAGAATTTTAAGACCAATCAGTTTATCAGCCCAAATTATACTGGATACGTGCCACTAGTCCATCAGTTGCTTGATGGTAACCTCATTGCGAAAAACTTGGTATGATTTTGTTAATGATGGTAACTTCGTTGCATATATTCTTCTTAAGTAAACTACATTGCTAACTATATTGTTCAACAGAAGCTCCCTAGCGAGGTTGTGCCTCACAAGATGCTTACCGAAGAGAGTATGTACATGGTTAGCTTACGACCGTTTCCACCGACGGCTTACCAAAGTGCATACTCTATTTCTTTGAAAGATGGAAGGCTCAATATCAAAGATTGGAGCAAAGTAATGAAGGCGCGCACGCAACCGATTGGAGACAACATGCATGTGCGCAAGCCAGAAGTTGGCGACAGGTGGATCTCCATTCTCCATTTTGGAGATGGACCGGTTTACCTCTTTTATGCTATTTTACCTAGGAGAGAGGAGTAGGTCCTAGGTATTAAGAACAATTAGTTAGTGTTGATTATGACTATGATGATGATGAGAAGTTGTTATTATGTGCTTCAATGTGTTAGAATGATGAGTTGTTATATGACTCATGGATGATGATGATGATGAGGAGTTGTTATGATGATGAGGAGTTGTTATATGACTATGATGATGATGATGATGAGTTGTTAATATTATTATTATGATGATGATGATGAGTTATTATATCATTGGGTGAAAGAACCGCGGATTAGATTCAAGTGGATGGATGCAAAGTGACCAAGTTCGAAAAAATTCCAACTTGGTCACTTTGGATCCATCCACTTGAATCTAATCCGCGGTTCTTTCACCTAATGATATAATAACCCATCATGATCATAATGATATAACAATCTCTAAATTGCTACTGTATGAAAACTTGTATATCGGTGTATAAATACGATATAAAATAAAATAGAAATAGAATACGTAATAGTAGTAGTAGCGTGGGGTCCAGGTGCGCTGCTAGTAACTAGCAGTAGCGCGGGCTGTGGAACGCGCTACTGATAACAGACTTAGCAGTAGCGCGGCGAAACGAGCGCTACTGCTAAATGTTAGCTGTAGCGCCATAGCAGTAGCGCCGGCTCCCGCGCTACTGCTAGGCCCTATCCCCGCGCTACTACTAGGGTTTTCCCTAGTAGTGCGTGCCTATGCCCCGGACAATGCCTTGACCTTCTTGTCCTATCTACTGGTGCATACCGAGTGATGAGACGGTGGACGCCCGATCAGCAGCCTCGCAAGCAGGTTCGCCCATCATCTCTGGCGGTGTCTCACGCTCAGTCCAAAGCCACACGCGCATATACCTGGAAGCAATGTTGAGGGCCGAAGGAGTGAAAAGCGCCTGAGGACAACTAAACTAAATAACGGAAAGAACAGACACAAACAAAAAACAAACAGGGGGTCAAACTCAGGCTGACCTCGTCAGAATCAATGGCACGACAGCGATGACGTTCGGTGCTCGCTGACTGCATGCTCTGAGGATCCTCTTTGTGTGCGTACTATGTCCAGAAGACGCGTTGGAGTGTCGCACGTGTAGCGGTGTGGCTTGCGCGACTCCGGGTGGTGAACCACCGCAGCGGGTGCCGCCTTGTCAATAGGCAAAAACGAGGCCATGCCCAAACCACGGTCGGCCGGCGAAGCAAACAACACGATGGCGGATGAAGCAAAAGGAACGCTGACGATCGGAGAAACCATCAACGAAGCTAGGCAAACCAAGAACATCGCCGGCAAGAATGGGAAAAGTGCCCTCCGGAGTGAGACCTGCAAAGCGAACGGAGAAGAGGCTAGTGCGCATCACATCCAACTTGCGCGTAAAATAACAAATTTATAGGAAACGTAACCGCCTCAAGGAAAAGTCCAAAACACCCATGAAACAATCGCCTCAAGGGGCATGGCAATGTAGGGGAACGCAGTAGAAAACAAAAAAATTCTGAACTACGAGCACGCGCAGGATCACTATGAAGATGCATACAAGGTTTGATCTGATCGTTACCAACTTATAGCGCAGCGGAAGTAGAGCTGGTGAAGATCGTCGGTGCAGATCCCCGCAGCTAGGATTTTACAACCTCCCAACCGCGAGGATTATCTCCCTCGGACAGCCCTCCGACAGTCCCTTGAACAGAAGATCGAACGTACGACCTCTCTACCGGGTTGCACACATCCGGTGTCACCTATGCAGCAGGGCTTCGCCGTCCAGAAATAATCCCTACCGGAAACCAGACAACCTTTTGGCACTATGAAACTATTTCGTGGAGGGAGAGAAAGAATGGCAGATCATTGCATGCCTTGTGGTGTGAGAATTTGAGATGTGTTGGAGAGGTCCTCTCCTCCTTAATTTATAGGAGAAGGAAGGGGTGGAGGGAGGCTTGTGGATGAAGGGCCAAAGGGGGGCCCCCCTTCCAAAAATCCACCCACCATAAGTGGGAGGAAGCCCCTTGGGGCCCCCCAGACCTTGGCCGTGGTGAACATGGGGCTCCCCCATGGGGGCCCCACCTCCCCAAAACACTCTCCACCAAATGGGGGAGGATGCCCCCAAGGGGGTCCCCCCAACCATCCCATAAAACACTCCCCACGAATTTAGGGATCTTGTCGCCCATCCGGGGACACTATGTTTTTCGCGCGCGTTCTCTGCGAAAAAATTCTGGACGGTCCCAGAACATTTCCGGCACCCTCCCAAAAATTCTGGACGCCTGCCGAAAACTTTTTGGCTTGATGGTTTACTATGGAACATTTCCGGTTACTCCAAAATACTTACGGTTTCTCCAAAACTTTTCCGGTTTTCTCTACGAAACTTTTCCGGTGTCTCCAAAACATTTTCGGTGACTTTCTCTCAGACTCCTAACCTAGTAATCAGCAGATAGATGGCCCTTAAGTGTGTGACCCTGTAGGTTCGGTGAAATGTAGACATGACTGGAACTCTTTCTGATCAATGGTCAATAGCGGAACCGTGGACATCCAGATTGATCCCTATAACCACACGAATGAATATTTGAGTGAACCTCTAGTTACCGTATGTTGTTACTTTTGCTTCGCGATATGTTACAAATACCCGAGGTGAGATTTATCGGCATCCCTGTGAATCAACAACTTGTTCACTATGCCAGTTACCTCGCTATCGGTTTTGTTCTCTTTTCTCGTTCCCATGTTCCGGCATCCCTGTGATCAAATCACACTGTGTCTGGCCAGACGATGATGGATACCATAACACCGAGAGGGCCCCAAGAATATCTCTCCATCGTCGGAGGAGCAAATCCCAATATTGAGCTATCTAGTTCATTGTCATACTTTTTCGTGAACCCGTAAGCCGCCGTAATAGCCACCGTGTTACAGATGACGTTTAACAAACCCCAAAGTTCACGAAGCAAGTACGAAGGAACTTGATACTCTCATGGTCTAAGGTATTATGCAAATGTTTAACTTTCTCTGTGCTATAATCCATTAACTTGTGACGAATGTATCTCATAGCATAACATCAATTCGGTCAATTCAACACAAGTGTTCTTCTAACATTGTGTCCACAAAGTTGCCGGCATAGTCATGCCCATGAAAATAGAACCATCATGTAACACTTGAGCTAGTCTTAGAGGCAAGACTAGGAATCTATTTATCCGTTTATTATTCCACACGTGCACATGAGTTTCCCTCCGAGCCTCATGGTTATTCCAGACTCGAGAATCATTGCAGTTATGGCATAGAACATAAACTTCAATTACAAACTTGGAGATAAATAATAACTATTATCATTGCCTCTAGGGCATATCTCCTACAGACTCCCACTTGCACTAGAGTCAATAATCTAGTTTACATGGCTTCTCTAACTACAATGGCTATCCGGTGCTGCTCATGCTTTGCTCGTGGTAGAGGCTTTGTCATCGGGTCTGACACATTCAAATCCGTGTGAACTTTGCGTACTTTCACCAACCCCTCCTTAACATGATGTCGGATGAGGTGATATTTGTGTGCAATATGTCTTGCCTTATGGTGGGATCTTGGCTCCTTTACCTGAGCCACGATGCCACTATTATCACAATATATCTCCACCTGGTCCAGTGCACTTGGAACCACACCAATCTCTTCGAGCAACTTCTTGATCCAGACCGCCTCCTTGGAGGCTTCTGAAGCTGCGACATATTCCGCCTTCGTCGTAGAATCTGCCACGGTGTTTTGCTTGGAACTCTTCCAGCACACTGCACCACCGTTCAAAATGAAAACATAGCCTGATTGAGATTTGAAGTCATCTGGGTCAGTCATAAAGCCTGCATCAGTGTAACCATTTACATTGAGCTCTTCATCACCTCTGAACACAAGGAGCAAGTCCTTGGTCCTCCTGAGGTACTTAAGAATATTTCTAACTGGAACCAGTGTTCCAATCCTGGATCACTTTGGTACCTGCTGCTAACACTTAGCGCACAGGAAACATCTGGTCTTGTACATAGCATGACATGCATAATGGAACCAACTGCTGAAGCATATGGAACATCATTCATTTGTACTCGCACATCAAGAGTCCGAGGACACTGATTCTTGCTGAGCACTGTGCCAGGTGACATTGGGAGTAGGCCCTTCTTGTGTTCTCCATATTAAACCTTTTTAATACCTTGTCAATGTACGTGCTTTGGCTAAGCGCTATCAGGCGTCTTGATCTATCTCTATAGATTTTGACGCCCAATATATATGCCGCTTCGCCCAAGTCTTTCATTGAAAAACTCTTCTTCAATGACTCTTTTATTTCACTAAGAAAATTCACTTCATTGACAATCAATAATATGTTATCCACATATAAGATTAGAAATGCTTTTGCGCTCCCACTAAATTTTTTGTAAACACAAGATTCTTCATCATTCTTGATGAACCCAAACTCTTTGACCACTTCATCAAAACGAATATTCCAGCTCCCTGATGCTTGCTTCAGACCATAAATGGCTTTCTGAAGCTTGCACACCTTTTTAGCATCCTTAAGATTCACAAAACGTTCAGGCTGTATCATGTATACATGCCCATTTAGATTTCCATTTAGGAAAGCCGTTTTGACGTCCATCTGCCATATTTCGTAATCGAAATAAGCAGCAATTGCTAACATTATCCGCACAGACTTAAGCATAGCTACGGGTGAGAAAGTCTCGTTGTAGTCAACTCCTTGAATTTGCCCAAACCCTTCGGGGTGATAAGAGTAGCTTTATGGATAGTAATGTTACGATCTGCGTCTGTCTTTCTTTTGAAGATCCATTTACAACCAATGGGCTTTATGCCCTCTGGAGGTACTACCAAGTTCCAAACATGGTTTTCATACATGGATTCCATTTCAGATATCATGGCTTTGTGCCATTCCATTGAGCTAGGCCCCGCTATCGCTTCCTTGTAATGTGCATGTTCATCATCTTCAAGGATGAAGATTTCATTATGAAACCACTCAGGTGGCTCGATAGCCCTACCTGATCTGTGATACGTCTCCGACGTATCTATAATTTTTCATTGTTCATGCAACTATATTATCATTCTTATATACTTTTATTATCATTTTATATTATTTTTCTGGACTAACATATTAATCCAGTGCCCAGTGCCAGTTGTTATTTTCTGCTTGTTTTTGGTTTTACAGAAAATCAATACCTACGAAAGTCCAAACACGACGAAACTCTTTGATGATTTTTTCTTGAACATAAGAGCCCCTAGAAACTTTGGGGGAGGACCAGAAGACCCACGAGGCGGCCACAAGGCAGGGGGCGCACCCTGGGGGTAGGGCGTGCTACCTTGGCTTGTGGGCCCCTCGTGGCTCAAACCGACCTAATTCTTGGCCTATAAATTCCCATAAATCCTAAAACCTTTGAAGCGAGACCCTATGTCCATTGGAACTATTGATGCTGATTTTGTTATGCCTACTACTTACTGTAATGATCAAGATTGGGGAGATAATTATGATGCTTCTTTTGATGTTCAAAATTTATTTGAGCTTCATGATGAATCTATTAATGATAATAAAATTTTCCATACTATTGAAAGTGGGTTCGGAAGAGCATCAACTTTAGGTCAAAAGAATTCCACATGTTTGGAGAATATTCAATCTTATGAAATTTTTGATAAAGGTGGGTTTGGAGAGGTCATGACTTGAGTTGATGTTAATGTCACTATCTTGGAAGATTATAAAATATGCATGCATGTGGATCATGAAGAGAATGTTTTATATGATAGCTATATTGTTGAGATTGATTATGATCCTACATGTAATTATTTTGAGAGAGGCAAGTATCATTTTACAAATCTTCATGTTACTAAGTTACCTCTCTTCATGTGAAAATTGTTAATGTTTCATTCCTCTTTCTTGCATATGCTAGATATTGCTTTTCTTGATAATTTGTTTATTTATAAGATGCCTATGCATAGGAAGTGGGTTAGACTTAAATATGCTTGTTACAAGCTATATGATGCTCCCTTTTGTGCTTCAATTCATGTCTTTCATGTGAGCATCACTAAAATCCCAAGGCTATCTTAATGGCTATATAGAAAGAGCTTGTTGGGAGACAACCCAATAGTTATCATTTTTATTTTTTTGTGTCAACATGATTATTGCTACTGTAGTAATTGTGTTTGTGTCTTTTATTTTGCTTTTTGTGCCAAGTAAGACCTTTGGGGTGATGTGAATGCTTGTTGATTTGATTCTGTGCAGAAACAGAATCTTTTGCGTCGAGTAACTGAATTGTTTATTTGTACTGGACCGTGATCAATTGCTGAAATTTTTACACAGTATTTCGTTACAAATGTTTTGCGTTTACCAAAGTTTTAAGAATTTTTACAGTTGCCGAATTATGACGATAAATTCTGTCTTTACGTACTGTTCTGTTTTTGACAGATTCTGTTTCAGTTTATTAGTTTGCTTGTTTTGGAGTTTCTATGGATTATATTGGGGAATATAAATTGTGAAAATGATGGAATACAGTAGACATTATTTGGGAATGATTATGAATCTTGCCTTCACAGTACATGACTGAATGATTTATTTTTATAGTAGACATTATTTGGGAATGATTTATTTGGGAGTTCCGTTAAGTTTTGTGTGAATAAAGTTTTCAAGTTTTGGGTGAGATGGAGATATGAGAAGAATAAGGAGCGGCAAGAGCCTAAGCTTGGGGATGCCCAAGGCACCCCATGGTAATATCTATGGAAGATTCAAGCATCTAAGCTTGGGGATGCCCCGGATGGCATCCCCTCTTTCGTCTTCAAAATTATCGGTAATCCCACTTGGAGCTATATCTTTATTCTTCACATGATATGTGTTTTGCTTGGAGCATCTTTTGCTTTTGTTTGCTTTTGTTTGTTTGTTTGCACAATCATTTTTTCCTGTTCACACCTTTTAAGAGAGACACACAATCATCTCATATTTATAGAATGCTCATTTGTTCTTCACTTATATCTTTTTGAGTTGAGGCAATTGCTCTTGTACTTCACTTATATTTGTTTGAGCACGGCGATATGTTTTTGTAGAAAATATTAGGACTCTCTTGCTTCACTTATATCTTTTTAGAGAGTTGAATAGAAATTGGTAATTTGCTTGAATGATGTGTTGGTCCAAAAATAATGGGTATGTAGGAGTGTATATTAGAAACTAGTGTGAACTTGTAGATCATTGAACTAAGAGAATTGAAGTTCCTAGTAATAATTTTGAGATAAGATGTGAGTAATTGATTTTTTTGTAGCTAAAAGAACTTGAGCTTATTACTCGAAAGATGTAATAAAGTTATACTTGTTAATGCTTGCTGTCATTGAAGTAGAACTAATTATGAAGGGTCTGTGTTTCTTTATGGAAAGATGTAACAAGTATAGATTTATAGATAGTAATGTTACCATCTATGTCTGTCTTTCTTTTGAAGATTCATTTACAACCAATGGGCTTTACGCCCTCTGGAGGTACTACCAAGTTCAAAACATGGTTTTCGTACATGGATTCCATTTTCAATTTCATGGCTTTGTGCCATACCATTGAGCTAGGCCCTGCTATCACTTCCTTGTAATGCGCAGGTTCATCATCTTCAAGGATGAAGATTTCATTATGAAACCACTCAGGTGGCTCGATAGCCCCATATGATCTGTGATATGTCTCCAACGTGTCTATAATTTTTCATTGTTTCATGCAGTTATATTATCATGCTTATATACTTTTATTATCTTTTTATATCATTTTTCTGGACTAACATATTAATCCAGTGCCCAGTGCCAGTTGCTGTTTTCTGCTTGTTTTTGGTTTTACACAATATCAATACCTACAAAAGTCCAAACACGATGAAACTTTTCGATGATTTTTTCTTGAACGTAAGAGACCCTAGAAGCTTCGGGGGAGGACCAGAAGACCCACGAGGTGGCCACAAGGCAGGGGGCGCACCGTGGGGGGTAGGGCGTGCCACCCTGGCTTGTGGGCCCCTCGTGGCTCCAACCGACCTAATTCTTGGCCTATAAATTCCCATAAATCCTAAAACCTTCAGAGCGACACCCGAAACAATTTTATCGCCGCCTCAAGCCTCTGTTCCGAAGCAATCCCATCTGGAGCCCTGTTTTGGCACTGTGCTGGAGGGGGCAATCATTGGGGAGTCCATCTTCATCAACCTTGCTGCCTCCATGATGATGTGTGAGTAGTTCTTTCAGGACCTACGGGTCCATAGTAGTAGCTAGATCGATCTCTCTCTCTCTCCTTTGATCTTCAATACAATGATCTCTTCGGAGATCCATCCGATGTAATTCTTGTGGTGTTTTTGTTGGAATCCAATGAATTGTGGATTTATCATCAAATTGTTCATTGAATTTATATGAATCTCTTGAAGTTTCTTAGCTGTGTAATTTAATAGCTATGTATGCTTTCCTATCTATGAGTCTTCTCTGGCCAAGATAGATGAGTAGTTCTTCAGAGGGAGTGGTGCATAGTAGTTGGTTCAATCTTGCGGTGATCTTGTCCAGTGACAAAAGGGACGAAGGCACGTATTGTATTGTTGCTACTGAGGATAAAATGATGGGGTTAATCTTATTGCTAGGTTTTCTTCTGTCTACATTATGTCATCTTGCTTATTGCGTTACTCTGTTTGTTGTAAACTTAATACCACGAGATGCTAGTTGTATAGCGGTCTTTGGGTGGAGTAATAGTAGTAAACGTCAGTAAGTTTAATGTTCTACTTATCACGGCCGTAATGCCTATGTGAGATTATGCCATGAATGATCATAGTTATAATTTGCGCTATTCTGTCAATTGCCCAACAGTAATTTGCCTACCATGCCACTACTTGCTTTCGAGAGAGATGCCTCTAGTGAACCTTTGGCCCCCGGGTCTATTTTCCATCAATACAAAAACTTCTATAATTTCATGTTTACTCTCTTTCACTTTCTTGCCACTTTGCCCTATCTCTATTTGCTTTTAATCTTGTAGCTAGCAAGAACAAGGGGATTGAAAACCCTCTTGCCTTTGCTGGGTGCAAGCAGATTATTTGTTTGTGTGCAGGTACTACCAAAGTTGTTAGCTTGGTGACTCCTACTAGTTCAATAAACCTTGGTTCTTATCTGAGTGAAATCCAACAACTCCATCGTGAGTAGCAGAAGAATTTCTGGCGCCATTGCCGAGGAGTCAACTACTAACAAATCAGGTACCTACACACAAACATCCTCTCTTGCTTGTTTTATTTCTTGCCTAGTTATGCTATTTTATTATGGACTCACAAAACAGAAACTAAAAATTAAGATATATTGGTTACGGATCCTCATCCACTTGCTAATCTTTTCAAACTTGCTGCATGTTGTAAACCAATAGCTAATAATGAAGAGGTTATAAAAGAAACGGCTATTGGGATACACTTGTTGAATGAAAAGCATGATTGCAATAATATTAGTGTGAATTCAATGAATATCAATTGTGCTAATGATATGCAAAGCTATAAGCTTGGGGATGATGAGTTTGATGAGCATGATATTTTTAGGCCCCCTCCTAATGAAGAAGTTATAAAAGAAAAATATGATTGGAATAAACATGATAATCTTTATGATTCAAGTGATGATGATACACTTGATATTGCTTTTTATGGTGACACTATGTCTGTAGGCACTATTGATGATGATTTTGTAATGCCTACGACTTATTGTAATGATCAAGATTGGGGAGATAATTATGATGCTTCTTTAAATGTTGAAAATTTATTTGAGCTTCACGATGAATCTATTAATGATAATAAATTTTTCCATACTATTGAAAGTGGGTTTGGAAGAGTGTCAACTTTAGGTAAAAATAGTCCCACATGTTTGGAGAATATTCAATCTTATGAATTTTTTGATAAAGGTGGGTTTGGAGAGGTCATGACTTTAGTTGATGTTAATCCCACTATCTTGGAAGATTATAAAATATGCATGCATGTGGATAATGAAGAGAATGTTTTATATGATAGCTATATTGTTGAATTTGATTATGATCCTACATGTAATTATTTTGAGAGAGCCAAGTATGGTTATAGAAATCTTCATGTTACTAAGTTACCTCTCTTCATGTTAAAATTGTTAATGTTTCATTCCTCTTTCTTGCATATGCTTGATATTGCTTTTCTTGATAATTTGTTTATTTATAAGATGCCTATGCATAGGAAGTGGGTTAGACTTAAATGTGTTTGTTACATGCTATATGATGCTCCCTTTTGTGCTTCAATTCATGTCTTTCATGTGAGCATCACTAAAACTCACGCCTATCTTAGTGGCTATAAAGAAAGAGATTGTTGGGAGACAACCTAGTAGTTATCATTTTTTTTGTGTCAACATGATTATTACTACTGTAGTACTTGTGTTTGTGTCTTTTATTTTGCTTTTTGTGCCAAGTAAGACCTTTGGGGGGATGTGAATGCTTGTTGATTTTGATTCTGTGCAGAAATAGAAACTTTTGTGTCCAGTAACTGAATTGTTTATTTGTACTGGACCGTGATCAATTGCTGAAATTTTTACACAGTATTTAATTACAATTTTTTTGCATTTTACTAATTTTTCAAAAAAATTGAGTTGCAGAATTATGACGATAAATTCTGTCTTTACATACTGTTCTGTTTTTGACAGATTCTGTTTCGGTTTATTAGTTTGCTTGTTTTGGTGTTTCTATGGATTATATTGGGGGATATAAATTGTGGAAATGATGGAATACAGTAGACATTATTTGGGAATGATTATCAATCTTGCCTTGATGGTACATGAGTGAATGATTTATTTTTATACTAACCCATCTCACGAGTTCCGTTAAGTTTTGTGTGAATGAAGTTTTCAAGTTTTGGGTGAGATGGAGATATGAGAATAATTAGGGCGGCAAGAGCCTAAGCTTGGGGATGCCCAAGGCACCCCAAGGTAATATCTAAGGAAGATTCAAGCATCTAGGCTTGCGGATGCCTTGGATGGCATCCCCTCTTTCGTCTTCAAAATTATTGGTAATCCCACTTGGAGCTATATTTTTATTCTTCACATGATACGTGTTTTGCTTGGAGCGTCTTTTGCTTTTGTTTGCTTTTGTTTCTTTGTCTGCACAATCATTTTTTCCTGATCAGACCTTTTAAGAGAGACACACAATCATCTCATATTTATGGAATGTTCATTTGTTCTTCACTTATATCTTTTTGAGTTGAGGCAATTGCTCTTGTACTTCACTTATATTTGTTTGAGCACGGTGATATGCTTTTGTAGAAAAGATTAGGACTCTCTTGCTTCACTTATATATTTTTAGAGAGTCGAATAGTAATTGGTAATTGGCATGAATGATGTGTTGGTCCAAAAATAATGGGTATGTAGGAGTGGTATAATAAAAACTAGTGTGAACTTGTAGATCATTGAACTAAGACAATTGAAGTTCCTAGTAATAATTTTGAGATAAGATGTGAGTAATCGATTTTTGTGTAGCTAAAAGAACTTGAGCTTATTACTGGAAAAATGTAATAAAGTTATACTTGTTAATGCTTGCTATCATTGAAGTAGAACTAATTATGAAGGGTCTGTCTTTCTTTATGGAAAGATGTAACAATTCTAGATTTACAGATAGTAATGTTACCATCTGCGTCTGTCTTTCTTTTGAAGATCCATTTACACCCAATGGGCTTTATGCCCTCTAGAGGCGGCCACGAGGCAGGGGGCATGCCTTGGGGGGTAGGGCGTGCCACCCTGGCTTGTGGGCCCCTCGTGACTCCAACCGACCTAATTCATGGCCTATAAATTACCATAAATCCTAAAACCTTCGGAGCGAGACTCGAAACAATTTTATCGCCGCTACAAGCCTCTGTTCCAAAGCGATCCCATCTGGAGCCCTGCTCTCTCACTCTACCGGAGGGGGGAATCATTGGTGAGGCCATCTTCATCAAGCATGCTGCCTCCATGATGATGTGTGAGTAGTTCTTTCAGGACCTACGGTTCCATAGTAGGAGCTAGATGGCTCTCTCTCTCTCTTTTGATCTTTAGTACAATGATCTCTTTGGAGATCCATCCGATGTAATTCTTGTGGTGTGTTTGTTGGGATCCGATGAACTGTAGATTTATGATCAGATTGTTCATTGAATTTATATGAATCTTTGGAAGTGACAATCATATGGCTCCAGTCATCATGCCAAATCATGACACGCAGGTCATGTTAATTAATTTACATCATATAGTCATCTCATACATAATCTCATTAAATATGACGAACACTATACCACATCACATGCCATCCTGCAAAACCAAGTTAGATGATTCTAATCGGTTTGTGCAAAATTTTAATTTACGTGGCTTCTAAGGTTTTGAATCAAACCATAGCTACCAACGTTCATCATCAAGTATGATTATTCAAGTCGCTAGATTAACTTTGCGAGGTGTATGAAACACGAGATAAAAAATCTCGAGCCCCATACTAAACTACATCATACGCAAGAGCCCCGTGCAGAACATATCTGCATGCCCTTTATCTTGCTAAATTTTATCTTTCTTAACTATGGTGGAACCCAAAGACCTGAAGCACTTCGTTGATCTGTCAACTAGCATACTCAGGAGTAGCATAGAAGGATCGCGGATTGCCAGAACTTTGTATCAAAAATTCCATCATGCCGTAAAGATCAGAAATACGCAAATTCAAGTTAAGCAACGAGAACATCAGGTAATAGATTTCATCTACTACCTACACAAATATTATTTATCAATAGATCTCATCTACTACAAAATTATATTATGCAATACCCATACATCACATGTATTCTAGATCGTAACCTGCATCTACGCATAGCACGGCTTATGATGCCACTGTAGGGGAACACAGCAGAAAACAAAAAAGTTATGAACTACGAGCACGCCTAGGATCACTATGAAGATGCATACAATGTTTGATCTGATCGTTACCAACTCGTAGTGCAGCGGAAGTAGAATTGGTGAAGATCATCGGTGCAGATCCCCGCAGCTAGGATTTTACAACCTCCCAACCGTGAGGATTATCTCCCTCGGACAGTCCCTCGAACAGAAGATCAAACGTACGACCTCTCTATCGGGTTGTACACATCCGGTGTCACCTATCCAGTAGGGCTTCGCTGTCCAGAACTAATCCCTACCGGAAACCAGACAGCCCTTCGGCACTACGAAACTATTTCGTGGAGGATGAAAAAGAATGGCAGATCATTGCATGCCTTGTGGTGTGAGAACTTGAGATGGGTTGGAGAGGTCCTCTCCTCCTCAATTTATAGGAGAAGGAAGGGGTGGAGGGTGGCTTGTGGATGAAGAGCCAAAAGGGGGCCTCCCTTCAAAAAATCCAGCCACCAAAAGTGGGAGGAAGCCCCTTGGGGGGGCCCCCACACCTTGGCCGTGGTGAACATGGGGCTCCCTAATGGGGGCCCCACCTCCCCAAAACACTCTCCACCAAATTTGGGAGGATGCCCCCAAGGCCCCCCCAACCATCCCATAAAACACCCCCCAATAATTTAAGGATCTTGTCCCCCATCCGAGGACACTGTGTTTTTCACGCGCATTCTCTCCGAAAAAATTCCGGACGGTGCCAGAACATTTTTGGCACCTTCCAAAAAATTCCGGATGCCTACCGAAACCTTTTTGGCTTGATAGTTTACACCGGAACATTTCCGGTTACTCTGAAACACTTCCGGTTTCTCCAAAACTTTTTCGGTTTTCTCTCCGAAACTTTTCCCATGACTTTCTCTCAGACTCCTAACCTAGTAATCAGCAGATGGATGACCCTTAAGTGTGTGACCCTGTAGGTTTGGTGAAATATAGACATGAGCGAAACTCTTTCTAATCAATGATCAATAGCGGAACTGTGGGCATTCGTATTGATCCCTATACCCACATGAATGAATATTCGAGTGAACCTTTATTTGCCATATGCTGTTCCTATTGCTTCGCGATATGTTACAAATACCCGAGGTGAGATTTATCGGCATCCCCATGAATCAACAACTTGTTCACTATGCCAGTTACCTCGTTACTGATTTTGTTCTCTTTTCTTGTTCCCGTGTTCCGACATCCCTGTGATCACATCACACTGTGTCTAGCTAGACGATGATGGATACCGTAACACCGCGAGGGCCCTAGTAATATATGTCCTTCGTTGGAGGAGCAAATCCCAATCTTGAACTATCTAGTTCCTTGTCATACTTTTCTGTTAACCCGTAAGCCGCCGTAATATCCATCCTGTTACAGATGACGTTTAACGAACCCCAAAGTTCACAAATCAAGTACAAAGGAACTTGATACTCTCATGGTCTAAGGAATTATGCAAACGTTTGACTTTCTCTGTGTTATAATCCATTAACTTGTGACAAATGTCTCTTATAGCATAACATCAATTGGGTCAATTCAACACAAGGGTTCTTCTAACATTGTGTCCTCAAAGTTGCTAGCATAGTCAAGCCCATGATTAGGAAAACAGAACCATCATGCAACACTTGAACAAGTCTTAGAGGCGAGACTAGGAATCTATTTATCCGTTTATTATTCCACACATGCACATGAGTTTCCCTCCGAGCCTCGTGGTTATTGCAGACTTGAGAAACATTGCAATTATAGCATAGAACATAAACTTCAATTACAAACTTGGAGAGAAATAATAACTATTATCATTGCCTCTAGGTCATATCTCCTACAGGCAACACAATAGGCAACTGAACCCCCGTCCGCATAGGCAACTAAATGCCTGTCCGCACAGCCGGCTGAACGCCCATGCACACAGCTGACTGAAACCTCTATTAGCTGATTGAACGCCTATCCGCACAGCCGGTTGAACGCCTGTCTGCACAGCGGGCTGAATGGGCCTCCGCACAACCGGCTGTGTGAGGCGTTGCACCACACGCGTGCCGCACGCGCATACCCGGGTGGGGCCATCGAGACGACTCAAAATTGGCCCCGTGCGCGAGCCGGCACTGCGACCACGACGCACGCCCCGCCTGGCGCGACCGATCCAGCCCGGCAGTGGCCGAAGACACCGACAGGAGGGTCCGGCCAAGCCGTCACGTGCGGGACAACACACGAGAGGGCCCGCGTGGGTGCGCCCGACGCCGCCCAATGACAGTGGCCCCGCGCGAGCCCCGCGGTCCACTCGTCATTGCACAGGTTTTCCGCCCACCCAATGAGTAGTCCTCACCGGCGCAAAATTTTCATCACCAAGGAGAGGAAGCGTGCGCTCCATGAGGTGTACACCCGCGATCCCGCCAAACAAAAATATAACCCATGGTCGGAAATGCCGATCACATTCAATCGGCGAGATCACCCGATGAGTGTCCGTGATACGTCTCAAATGTATCTATAATTTTTGATTGTTAAATGCTATTATATTAACATTCTTACATACTTTGGCCATCATTTGATATCATTTTATATTATTTCTCTAGACTAACATATTAATCCAATGCCTAGTGCCAATTGCTGTTCTCTACTTGTTTTTGGTTTTACAGAAAATCGATACCTACGAAGGTCCAAACACGACGAAACTTTTTGATGATTTTTTCTGGAACATAAGAGACCCTATAAGCTTTGGGAGGAGACCAGAAGATGCACCAGGGGGCCACAAGCCCATGTGGTGCGCCCTGGAGGGTAGGGCGTGCCGGGCAGGCTTGTGGGTCCCCTGCTGCTCCATTTGACCTAATTCCTGGCCTATAAATACACATATATTCCAAAACCCTCAGAGCGAGACCCGAAACAATTTTATCGCTGTTGCAAGCCTCTGTTCCGAAGCGATCCCATTTGGAGCCCTGTTCTGGCACTCTGCCGGAGGGGGGAATCATTGGGCAGGCCATCTTCATCAACCTTGCTGCCTCCATGATGATGTGTGAGTAGTTGTTTCAGGACCTACGTGTCCATAGTAGTAGCTAGATGGGTCTCACTCTCTCTCTCTCTCTCTCTCTCTCTCTCTTTTGATCTTCAATACAATGATCTCTTCAGAGATCCATCCGATGTAATTCTTGTGGTGTGTTTGTTGGGATCCGATGAATTGTGGATTTATGATCAGATTGTTCATTGAATTTATATGAATCTCTTGAAGTTTATTTGCTACGTAATTTTATAGCTATGTACGCTTTCCGATCTATGAGTATTCTCTGGCCAAGATAGATGAGTAGTTCTTCAGAGGGAGTGGTGCATAGTAGTGGGTTCAATCTTGCGGTGATCTTGTCCGGTGACAAAATGGACGAAGGCACATATTGTATTGTTGTTACTAAGAATAAAACGATGGGGTTAATCTTATTGCTAGGTTTTCTTCTGTCTACATTATGTCATCTTGCTTATTGCGTTACTTTGTTTCTTGTAAACTTAATATTTTGAGATGCATGCTGGATAGCGTTCTTGGGATGGAGTAATAGTAGTAGATGCAGTTGGATTAACGGTCTACGTATCACGGACGTAATGCCTATGTAAGATTATGCCATGAATGATCATAGTTATAATTTGCGCTATTCTGTCAATTGCCGAATAGTAATTTATTACCATGCCATTACTTGCTTTCGAGAGAGATGCCACTAGTGAACCTATGGCCCCCGGGTCTATTTTCCATCAATACAAAAACTCCTACAATTCCACTTTTACTTTCTTTTAATTTCTTGCCGCTTTGCCCTATCACTATTTGCTTTTAATGTCGTATCTAGCAAGAACAAGGGGATTGATAACCCTCTTGCCTTTGTTGGGTGCAAGCAATTTATTTGCTTGTGTGCAGGTACTGCCAACGTTGTTATCTTAGTGACTCCTACTATTTCGATAAACCTTGGTTCTTAACTGAGGGAAATACTTTCTGCTGCTGTGCTACATCACCCTTCCTCTTCGTGGAAATCCAACAACTCCAACGTGAGTAGCAGAAGAATTTCTGGCGCCATTGCCGGGGAGTCATTATCTACCAAATCAGGTGCCTTCACACAAACACTTTATATTTCCTTGTTTTAATTTCTGGTCTAATTGCCTTTTGCCTTTTTTATTTGCCTTCTTCTTTGTTTGCCAAAAAATTCCAAAATACCAAAAAAATCTTGTGTTACTTTTCTGCTTGCGTTGCTATCATGGCTTGTTCCTCGCTTGTTGTTTCCACACCTGAATTTGAAGTACTCAATTTTAAACAAAGGGGTGGAGAAAGTTTGAAAGATGCTTGGTATAGGATTTGCGATGCTCAAAATAGATCTACTCGTAAGCAATCCACCACTATTCTTCTCAGAAATATTTATGTTGGTGTCACTACATGGAATATATTTGTGCTCGATACTATTACTGGAGGAAGTTTCTTAAGTAGTCACCCTTTGGATGCTCTTAATACTATGGAAAATTTAGTGGGATCACCACCTATTAAAATCAACAAAACAAAAATAACATTGGAACATCTTACGCAAAGATTGGATATTATTGAAAATAAAATGTCTAATAGTCACCAATTAGAGGAATTAGATAAAAAGATGCATAATCATATTACTAAGCTAGGATCATCGGTAGGCATTGGTTTAAAATCTTTTAAGGAGAAAGAATCTATTATCGATAGAGTAGAACAAAGTCCTACTAGAATTGATAAATTGGAGGAAGTTATAAATATGTTGGGTTCAACTTTTTCTTCCATAAAAACTAGTGAGGAAGTCTCTATAAATAAAAATATGAAATTTACTTGTGTGTCTAAGGTTCCTAAACCAAGTAAGGGTGCTTCTTCTAGTAAGGGAGACCTAAAAATGATAAGTGTTCACCCTAGCATTATAAAGATAAAAAAGGAACCGGTCCTAGACACACATTTTTTGAACTTTGTGCCTATGAGTGTTATGATTAATAAGATGTTTTCTAATCGTCCTAAGAAATCAAGTTGCCTTATTGAGGAGCTAAAAGATGATAAAACTTGATAGATTGCATTATGCCTATCTAGGGGCATTAAACAATAGCGCTTGTTGGGAGGCAACCCAATAGTTATCTTTTATTTTTTACCTTCTATTTTTGTATGTCAACATGATTATTGCTACTATTGTAATTGTGTTTGTATCTTTTATTTTGATTTTTGTGCCAAGTAAGACCTTTGGGGTGATGCAAATGCTTGTTAATTTGATTCTGTCCAGAAACAGAAACTTTTGTGTCCTGTAATTGAATTTTCATTCTTTACTGAAACGTGATCAATTTCTGAAAGTTTTACACAGGACTGAGCAGCAAATTATCTATGTTTTCCTAATTTTTCAGAATTTTTAAAGTTTCAGAAGTATGACGATAAATTATGTCTTTATGTGTTGTTCTGTTTTTGACAGATTCTGTTTTGTTTTCTTAGTTTGTTGTTTTGGAGTTTCCATGGCTTATATTGGGGGATATAAATTGTGGAAATGATAGAATACAGTATACATTATTTGGGAATGATTATGAATCATGCCTTGATAGTATATGAGTGAATGATTTATTTTTATACTAACCCATCTCACGAGTTCCATTACGTTTTGTGTGAATGAAGTTTTCAAGTTTTGGGTGTGATGACGATGGAAGGAGAATAAGGAGCGGCAAGACTCTAAGCTTGGGGATGCCCAAGGCACCCCAAGGTAATATCTATGGAATACTCAAGCATCTAAGCTTGGGGATGCCCCGGATGGCATCCCCTCTTTCGTCTTCAAATCTATCGGTAATCCTACTTGGAGCTATATTTTTATTCTTCACATGATATGTGTTTTGCTTGGAGCGTCTTTTGTTTTTGCTTGCTTGTTTGCACAATCATTGTTTCCTGATCACACCTATTAAGAGAGACACACATTCATCCTATATTTATAGAATGCTCATTTGTTCTTCACTTATATCTTTTTGAGTTGAGGCAATTGCTCTTGTACTTCATTTATATTTGTTTGAGCACGGTGATATGCTTTTGTAGAGAAGATTAGGACTCCCTTGCTTCACTTATATCTTTTCAGAGAGTTGAATTGTAATTGGTAATTTTCTTGAATTATGTGTTAGTCAAAAATAATGGGTATGTAGTAGTGGTATAATAATAACTTGCATGAAACTTGTAGATCATTGAACTAGATAAACTTGATTCTTTGCAATAGTTTTCGATATTGAGATGATGATATGTGATTATGTGAATGGAAGGTTAGAGTTGAGTATGAATATTGGTGTTAAGGTTTGTGAAGTCTCATTCATGAAAGTGATAAGCATTGGTATAAGTTAAGAAATCTAAGTGTGAGATATTTTGATGTGACATTCACGTGTGTTCGGATCAGGGGAGCGGGATGGTTAACTCCTACCAACCTCCCCCTAGGGGCATGTGAGTCGTGCTTGCTTCGAGGGCTAATAAGTTTTTACAATAAATACTTGAGTTCTTTATAACTAATGTGAGTTCGCGGTCTTTATGCACTTCCACCTATCCATATTTTGCTAGCCTCTTCGGTACCGTGCATTGCCCACTCTCTCTTCGAGACTTGGCGAATACTTCGCCGGTGCATCCAAACCCCATGAGATGATACGCTCTCTCACACATAAGCCTCATTATATCTACCTCAAAGCAGCAACCATACCTACCTATTATGGCATTTCCATAGACATTCCGAGATATATTGCCATGCAACTTCCATTGTTACTATTCATTACATGACTTGAGCATTCGTAGTTATTTTGCTTTGCATGATCATATAGAGCTGACATGATATTTGTGGCAAACCCACCATTCATCATTGTTATACATGTTATGCTAGATCATTGCACATCCTCGTACACTGCCAGAGGCATTCATATATATTCATCATTTTCTGTTTTGAGTTGTAAGTAAATAATGATCATCATTATTAGAGTGTGTCCCTACCTGTGAGGATATCTAAAAAAAGAAAAAAGAGAGGCCAAAAAGAACCCAACAAAAACAAGAAAGAGAGAAAAAAATAAAAAAATAAAAGAAAAAGAGGGAGGGGACACACTACTATACTTTTTCCACACTTGTGCTTCAAAGTAGCACCCTGTTCTTCATATAGAGAGTTTTGATATACTTCATGATTATGCTACTGGGAATTTTACATTATAGAAATTGGCTTGTATATTCCGATGACGAGCTTCCTCAAATGCTCGAGGTCTTTATGAGCAAGTAAGTTGGATGCACAACCACTTAGTTGCATTTAGAGAGAGCTTTCATACACATATAGCTCTAGTGCATTCATTGCATGGCAGTCCCTACTCCCCACATTAATATCGATTGTAAGGCCTCTCCATTGCCTAACGATCAAGCCTCGTTGATGTGAGACTATCTTATATTTTTGTCTTCTCCAAAATCCCCATCATCATACTCTTTGCCATCAAAAGTGCTAAGACCGTGGCTCACGTTCAAGTGGTGCGTGAGAATTAAAAAGCTGAAGCGAGAAAAGTATGATTCAATTGCTTAGTTTTGGCACCTGCATTAGTTCATGAATTGTTATCTTTATACTAAGAAGACTGAGCTTGCCATTTTTGTTATGATTAAGTGTCTGGGAATCACTTTCTTTAGCATTATTATGATGAAAGGCAAAGGTTGTTCATTTGTGTGATTATTTATTGTTGTCTTGTCAAATTGATAGACTACTGCCTTCAATCATTTGGATCCTAAGTTCATACCATAAGTTACATCAATTGATCAAGATAACGCTAGGTAGCATTCAACATCAAAAATTATTTAGTTTATCATTTACCTACTCGGGGATGAGTAGGAATTAAGCTTGGGGATGCTGATAAGTCTCAAACATATCTATCATTTTTTATTGTTAAATGCAATTATATTATCATTCTTACATACTTTGTCCACCATTTTATATCATTTCATATTATTTTTCTGGACTAACATATTAATCCAGTGCCCAGTGTCAGTTGCTATTTTCTACTTGTTTTTGGTTTTACAGAAAATCGATAACTACGAAGGTCCAAACACGACGAAACTTTTTGATGATTTTTTCTGGAACATAAGAGACCCTAGAAGCTTCGGGAGGAGACCAGAAGATGGACCGGGGGGGCATAAGCCCAGGGGCGCGCCGGGCAAGCTTGTGGGTCCCCTGCTGCTCCATTTGACCTAATTCCTAGTCTACAAATACACATATATTCCAAAACCCTCAGAGCGAGACCCGAAACAATTTTATCGCCCATGCAAGCCTCTGTTCCAAAGCGATCCCATCTGGAGCCCTGTTCTGGCACTCTGCCGGAGGGGGGAATCATTGGGGAGGCCATCTTCATCAACCTTGCTGCCTCCATGATGATGTGTGAGTAGTTCTTTCAGGACGTACAGGTCCATAGTAGTAGCAAGATTGCCCACTCTCTCTCTCTCTCTCTCTCTCTCTCTCTATTTTGATGTTCAATACAATGATCTCTTCGGAGATCCATCCGATGTAATTCTTGTGGTGTGTTTGTTGGGATTCGATGAATTGTAGATTTATGATCAGATTGTTCATTGAATTTATTTGAATCTCTTGAAGTTTCTTTGCTGCATAATTAAATAGCTATGTATGCTTTTCGATCTATGAGTCTTCTCTGGCCAAGATAGATGAGTAGTTCTTTTGAGGGAGTGGTGCATAGTAGTGGGTTCAATCTTGCGGTGATCTTGTCTAGTGACAATACGGACAAAGGCACGTATTGTATTGTTGCTACTAAGGATGAAACGATGGGGTTAATCTTATTGCTAGGTTTTCTTCTGTCTACATCATGTCATCCTGCTTATTGCGTTACTCTGTTTGTTGTAAACTTAATACTTTGAGATGCATGCTGGATAGCAGTCTTGGGGTGGAGTAATAGTAGTAGATGAAGTTGGATTAATGGTCTACTTATCACGGACATAATGCCTATGTGAAATTATGCCATGAACGATCATAGTTATAATTTGCGCTATTCTATCAAATGCCCAACAGGAATTTGCTACCATGCCATTACTTTCTTTCGAGAGAGATGGCACTAGTGAACATATGGCCCCCGGGTCTATTTTCCATCAATACAAAAACTCCTACAATTGCACTTTTACTTTCTTGCCGCTATGCCCTATCACTATTTTCTTTTAATCTTGTAGCTAGCAAGAACAAGGGGATTGACAACCCTCTTGCCTTTGTTGGGTGCAAGCAATTTATTTGTTTGTGTGCAGTTACTGCGAACGTTGTTAGCTTAGTGACTCCTACTGGTTCGATAAACCTTGGTTCTTAAGTGAGGAAAATACTTTATGCTGCTGTGCTACATCACCCTTCCTCTTTGGGGAAATCCAACATCTCCAATGTGAGTAGCAGTCCGCCACGGAGGAACAGCTGCTCTGGTCCTCGACCAAATCATTGATGGCTTCCATCTGACCAGAGTCCTTATGGACGGTGGCAGCAGCCTCAACTTGATATATGCTGACACTCTGAAAAAGGTGAACGTCGATCACTCACGCATTGTGCCTAGTAAGACCAACTTCAAGGGAATTGTCCCCGGCATGGAGGCTCAATGCACAGTCAGGGTTACGCTGGACGTAGTGTTCGGCACACCGGATAACTATCGCATCGAAGACCTCAAATTTAACATAGTTCCCTTCCAGAGTGGATATCACGCACTGCTGGGACGAACAGCGTTCGTGTGGTTTCATGCCGTGCCACACTAAGCTTATATGAAACTGAAGATGCCAGGTCCCAATGGCATCATACCAATCTACGACAACGCGGAACGGTCGATCCAAACCGAGGAGCAGACCGCTGCCTTCGCAGCTGAGGCTCAGGCGGCCATGGAGCTGCACGGAGCCAAGGCCAGGCTAGACGAATTCAAACTCGCAAAACGTCTTAAGCCATTGCCTAGTAACTCCGCAGCTAATGGAGACACCACTACTGCAAGAATGTCTAGTAGTGGCGGCCAACAAAAGCCCAGCAGTGGCGGGCAAGGTTCTCAAGGGCGCCCGCTACTGACCTCCCGCCACTACTAACATGGCATCAGTGGCGGGCGCTCGCCCACCACTGGTAACTAGGTCTCTAGTGGCGGTTGCAAACTAGAGCCCGCCACTGATATAGTCGCATAGGCAAATCATATTTGTTGCCACGGCTTTGCCACGGCAGCGTTTATACACAGTAAATTGACATAGTCGACATAGTTATATAATTCTTAACAAAGGAGAAACTCACTAACACTTCAAATTTGTTCCACTTAAGAAACAAATATCAATGTATCAGATCCATCTTAACTAACTAACAAATTAAGAGTTCATCGGATTACATATTCTTGACTTGGACCTTATTTCTAAATAAGGTCAACCACAACCATCATCTGCAAGTTGTTGTTGCTGCTATTCCTTATCGTGATTACCACTGGTGTGTCAACCCTTAGTCGTCTCTTTCCCTTCAGGAATTCCCGCCAGCCAGCCTCATAGAACGATATGCGGCCATCTGTCTCCGTCTTGTACTAAACGGTGGTGATAGGCCCAGCTGCTCCAAGGCGTACTCCAGCTCTACCGATGGCGGGGATGTCCTGGTCAGAAATCATCTTCATAGGTAATTTCTAAGATCCTCGTGATTAAAAGCAAATAGAGCACGCAATGTTAGACATCTCGCCATATAGTGTTATGAACAAAAAAAAGAGGAAAGAATACAAAACATACCATGGTGTGTTTGACGATGTTGGTCTTAGTTAAACGGTGCACAAATGGCCTCCCCAAGTAGTGTACACTTGATGGTAGGATCGCGATGAGATTGAGCGTCTCATCCTCAGTAAGCTCCTTGATTCTTTGAGAGAAAATTGCAGAATTGTATGGACCATCATCGTAATCATCTCCGCTACCCTCATCATCTTGCTCATCCTCATCATCCTGGCTATCGTCATCAACCTGGCTATCGTCATCAACCTGGCTATCGTCATCATCCTGGCTTTCATCATCATCCTGGTCGTCCTCATCATCTTCGTCAAGCTCATCATCTTGGTTGGAGAAATACTTAGTCCTTAAACTGGTGACCGCTCCATTCAAGTAAAAGCCTATGTACTCTCCCCTGATGGGCTTATTTGTTGAAACGTACTTCTTCCATCCATTGCCGCCTATGATGGTTCTATCCTTTTGTTTATGAACGTCAACTTCAAATTTGCGCCCTTTACCATCCTTAAAGTGGAAACTGCCACTGATTAAATTTTTGAAGTCGACCCTTACGTTGCATAGGATACACTATGCAACTATTAAGAAAAATGCAGTTAATAATTAATGGTAAAGACAGTAAAAGAATTCAACAAATGGTTAGAATTTAATGCTAGAGTTAAACACCATTACCACCGATTTTTTGAATCCCTCCTTCAAGAAGAGCCCGAATTGTACTGCATTTATCAACCTGTCCATACAGGGATTTTTTAAATATGGCAGACCTTACGCACCATGATCCCTATGAATCATTATGAAGCACTTATCAATTGTAAATAGTTCACATGAGTGCTAACTTATGAAAGGAATATTGAGAAGAGGCAGCGGCTAAAAAGGGTCAAAATTCAACTGAAAAAATTGGTATAACCTTTGCTAAAAAAGTGAACATATTGAGTTCCAGAAATTTGGCGAAACGGAAATTAATCAATGTTTCGACAAAATGGTGGAACTCATGTTTTAATCCCTGCAAATATAACATATAACATGCACTTGTCATACGTTTTGAAAAAAATTGGCATGACCCTTGCTTAATATTGGACATATTAAGTGCCAGAAATTTGGCAAAACGGAAATCAATCAACGTTTCATCAAAACATTGGCACTTAGTATATGATTCCCTGACAAACTTGAAGCCAAGTGCATGTACATTCTATAAGCATTGGCATCTAATTCTTAACTTCTAGCTTCATTCTAGTGAAGAAAATTCTAAAATTAAACAAACTTGTAGTGTACATAGATAACAAGTACAACTGAAGCAAATTCACCAAGTCTAGTAACTAATGTACTGAAGCAAATTCCAAAATTTCACAACTTAACAAATCATTCTAAAATTAATAAATCTTTCTAAAATTAAATCTACTACCCTAACCCTAGCTAATGCCCTAACCCTAACTACTCTAACTACTGAAGCAAATTAAATCTACTACCCTAACAACTCAAGCTCAAACTCAAACAAATTAACATTTGAACCCTAACCCTAGCTACTGCCCTAACCCTAGCTAGTAATCACAAATTTGGGTGGCCGTGGGTGTGGGTAGCGGCGTCTGTGGTTGTGGGTGGCGGCCGCAGATGGCGAGGGTGAGGGCGAGGGCGACGGCGATGGCGGAATGAGAGGGGCGGGGTGCTTACCGGGGCGGACGGCGAGGGCGGCTGCGGACGGCGAGGAGGACACGATTCGGAGGGGGACAGGAGGAAGTGGCCAAGACAGACTAAATGGAAATGGGGATAAGTTTCGTCGGGCGGGTGATGAAGTGGTGTACGTACTGACGCATCGCGCCCGCCACAGCAAACTTATACACGTGTGGCGGGCGGACGGATGTGCCCGCCACTGTAATTGTCAAAAAATTATATTATTCTACAATTTTCACATGAACTTCATTTGAACTTCAACCTTTTTCCGTGCTTAATACATACCATTCAAAATGCCATGCTCAAATTTGGGCTTTTTTAAGTAGGTTTGCTATTTTCCAGGCATTAACTAATTTTTCGGCTAATAAAAAGAGAGGAACGCTCTTCGGTTGGAAAGCGCATGCAAACGAGCTCCAAAAGCCATGAAACTTGGCATGGTGTCATCATTAGACCCCTGTAGGGTGTGGTAAATTTTTTAGATTATTATGGCAAAAACTTGATGCACCTCGTGTACAAACAGAACACTCTCCCCCTAAGTGTGAGGGTTTCGAACGGAAACCACCGCAATACACACACAACTACACTTTTCTAAATCATTTGGACTTCAAATTTTTCCATGGTTAATACACACCATTCAAAACGCCATGCTCAAATTTTGCCTCTTGTTGAGTAGGTTTGCTATTATCCATGCATTAACTAATTTTTCGGCTACTAAAAAGAGCAGAACGCTCTTCGGTTGTAAAGCGTGCGCAAATGAGCTTCAAAAGCGATGAAACATGGCATGGTGTCTTCATTGGACCCCTATAGGGTGTCGTAAAAATTTGAGATCATTACGGCAAAAACTTGATGCACCTCGTGTACAAACAGACCACTCTCCCCCTAAGTGTGAGGGTTTCGAACGGAAACTGCCGCATTACGCACACAACTACATTTTTCTAAATCATTTGGACTTCAAACTTTTTCCATGGTTAATACACACCATTAATAAGACCATGCTCAAATTTGGACTTTTTTGAGTAGGTTTGCTATTTTCCAGGCATTAACAAATTTTTTGGCTACTAAAAAGAGCAAAACACTCTTCGGTTGGAAAGCGCATGCGAACGAGCTTCGAAAGCGATGAAACTTGGCATGGTGTCTTCATTGGACCCCTGTAGGGTGTGGTAAAAATTTGAGATTGTTACGGCAAAAACTTGATGCACCTCGTGTACAAACCGAACACTCTCCCCCTAAGTGTGAGGGTTTCGAACGGAAAGAGCTGCATTACACACACGACTACATTTTTCAAAATCATTGGGACTTCAAACTTTTTCCATGGTTAATAGACACCATCCAAAATGCAATGCTCGAATTTGGCCTTTTTTGAGTAGGTTTGCTATTTTCCAGATATTAACTAATTTTTCGGCTACTAAAAAGAGCAGAACGCTCTTCGGTTGGAAAGCGCATGCAAACGAGCTCCGAAAGTGATGAAACTTGGCAAGGAGTCTTCATTGGACCCTGAAGGGTGTGGTAAAAATTTGACAATGTTATGGCAAAAACTTGATGCACCTCGTGTACAAACCGAACACTGTCCTCCTAAGTGTGACGGTTTCGAACGGAAACCGCCGCATTACACACATAACTACATTTTTCTAAATCATTTGGAATTCAAACTTTTTGCATGGTTAATACACACCATTCAAAATGCCATGCTTGAATTTGGCATTTTTTTAGTAGGTTTGCTATTTTCCAGGCATTAACTGGTTTTTCGGTTACTAAAAAGAGCAGAACGCTCTTCGGTTGGAAAGCGCATGCAAACGAGCTCCAAAAGTGATGAAACATGGCATGGTGTCTTTATTGGACCCCTATGAGGTGTGGTAAAAATTTGAGATCGTTACGGCAAAAACTTGATTCACCTCGTGAACAAACCGAGCACTCTCCCCCTAAGTGTGAGAGTTTCAAACGGAAACCGCCGCATTACACACTCAACTACATTTTTCTAAATCATTTGGACTTCAAATTTTTTCCAAGGTTAATAGACACCATCCAAAATGCCATGCTCGTATTTGGCCTTTTTTTGAGTAGGTTTGATATTTTCCAGGCATTAACAGATTTTTCGGCTACTAAAAGAGTAGGACGCTCTTCGGTTGGAAAGCGCATGCAAACGAGCTCCGAAAGCGATGAAAATTGGCATGGTGTCTTCATTGGACCCCTGTAGTGTGTGGTAAAAATTTGAGAATGTTACGACAAAAAATTGATGCACCTCGTGTACGAACCGAAAACTGTCCCCCTTAGTGTGAGGGTTTCAAACGGAAACCGCCGCATTACACACATAACTACATTTTTCTAAATCATTTGGACTTCAAACTTTATCCATGGTTAATACACACCATTGAAAATGCCATGCTTGAATATGTCCTTTTTTAGTAGGTTTGCTATTTTCCAGGCATTAACTAATTTATCGGTTACTAAACAGAACATAACGCTCTTCGGTTGGAAAGCACATGGAAACGAGCCCAAAAAGTGATGAAACTTGGCATTGTGTCTTCGTTGGACCCCTGTAAGGTGTGGTAAAAATTTTAGATCGTTACGGCAAAAACTTGATGCAACTCATGTAAAACCGAACACTCTCCCCGTAAGTGTGAGGCTTTCGAACGGAAACCGCCGCATTACACACACAAGTACATTTTTCTAAATCATTTGGATTTCAAACTTTTCCATGGTTAATTCACACCATTCAAAATGCCATGCTCGAATTTGGCCATTTTTTTTGTAGGTTTGCTATTTTCTAGGCATTAACTGATTTTTCGGCTACCAAAAATAGGAGAACGCTCTTCGGTTGGAAAGCGCATGCAAACGAGCTCCAAAAGCGTTGAAACTTGGCATGGTGTCTTCATTGGACCCCTGTAGGGTCTGGTAAAAATTTGAGATTGTTACGGCAAAAACTTGATGCACCTCGTGTAGAAACCGAGCACTCTCCCCCTAAATGTGAGGGTTTCGAACGGAAACTGCAGCATTACACACACAACTACACTTTTCTAAATCATTTGGACTTCAATCTTTTTCCATGGTTAATACACACCATTCAAAACACCATGCTTGAATTTGGCCTTTTTTGAGTAGGTTTGCTATTATCCAGGCATTAACTGATTTTTCGGCTACTAAAAAGGGCAAACCGCTCTTCGGTTCGAAAGCGCGTGCGAACGAGCTCCGAAACGATGAAACTTGGCATGGTCTCTTCCTTGGACCCCTGTAGGGTGTGGTAAAAATTTGAGATCGTTACGGCAAAAACTTGATGCACCTCGTGTACAAACCGAACACTGTCCTCCTAAGTGTGACGGTTTCGAATGGAAACCGCCGCATTACACACATAAATACATTTTTCTTAATCATTTGGACTTCAATCTTTTTGCGTGGTTAATACACACCATTCAAAATGCCATGCTTGAATTTGGCCGTTTTTTAGTAGGTTTGCTTTTTTCCAGGCATTAACTGATTTTTCGGTTACTAAAAAGAGCAGAACGCTCTTCGGTTGGAAAGCGCATGCAAACGAGCTCCAAAAGTGATGAAAGGTGGCATGGTGTCTTTGTTGGACCCCTATAAGGTGTGGTAAAAATTTGAGATCGTTACGGCAAAAACTTGATTCACCTCGTGAACAAACCGAGCACTCTTCCCCTAAGTGTGAGAGTTTCAAACGGAAACCGCCGCATTACACACTCAACTACATTTTTCTAAATCATTTGGACTTCAAACTTTTTCAATGGTTAATAGACACCATCCAAAATGCCATGCTCGTATTTGGCCTTTTTTTGAGTAGGTTTGATATTTTCCAGGCATTAACAGATTTTTCGGCTACTAAAAGAGCAGAACGCTCTTCGGTTGGAAAGCGCATGCAAACGATTTCCGAAAGCGATGAAAATTGGCATGGTGTTTTCATTGGACCCCTGTAGGGTGTGGTAAAAATTTGAGAATGTTACGACAAAAATTTGATGCACCTCGTGTACGAACCGAACACTGTCCCCCTTAGTGTCAGGGTTTCGAACGGAAACCGCCGCATTACACACATAACTACATTTTTTCTAAATCATTTGGACATCAAACTTTATCCATGGTTAATACATACCATTCAAAATGCCATGCTTGAATTTGTCCTTTTTAGTAGGTTTGCTATTTTCCAGGCATTAACTAATTTAACGGTTACTAAACAGAACATAACGCTCTTCGGTTGGAAAGCACATGGAAACGAGCCCAAAAAGTGATGAAACTTGGCATTGTGTCTTCATTGGACCCCTGTAAGGTGTGGTAAAAAATTTAGATCGTTACGGCAAAAACTTGATGCACCTCGTGTACAAACCGAACACTCTCCCCGTAAGTGTGAGGCTTTCGAACAGAAACCGCCGCAATACACACACAACTACACTTTTCTAAATCATTTGGACTTCAAATTTTTCCATGGTTAATACACACCATTCAAAACGCCATGCTCAAATTTTGCCTTTTGTTGAGTAGGTTTGCTATTATCCATGCATTAACTAATTTTTCGGCTACTAAAAAGAGCAGAACGCTCTTCGGTTGTAAAGCGTGCGCAAACGAGCTTCAAAAGCGATGAAACATGGCATGGTGTCTTCATTGGACCCCTATAGGGTGTCGTAAAAATTTGAGATCATTACGGCAAAAACTTGATGTACCTCGTGTACAAACAGACCACTCTCCCCCTAAGTGTGAGGGTTTCGAACGGAAACTGCCGCATTACGCACACAACTACATTTTTCTAAATCATTTGGACTTCAAACTTTTTCCATGGTTAATACACACCATTAATAAGACCATGCTCAAATTTGGACTTTTTTGAGTAGGTTTGCTATTTTCCAGGCATTAACAAATTTTTTGGCTACTAAAAAGAGCAAAACACTCTTCGGTTGGAAAGCGCATGCGAACGAGCTTCGAAAGCGATGAAACTTGGCATGGTGTCTTCATTGGACCCCTGTAGGGTGTGGTAAAAATTTGAGATTGTTACGGCAAAAACTTGATGCACCTCGTGTACAAACCGAACACTCTCCCCCTAAGTGTGAGGGTTTCGAACGGAAAGAGCTGCATTACACACACGACTACATTTTTCAAAATCATTGGGACTTCAAACTTTTTCCATGGTTAATAGACACCATCCAAAATGCAATGCTCGAATTTGGCCTTTTTTGAGTAGGTTTGCTATTTTCCAGATATTAACTAATTTTTCGGCTACTAAAAAGAGCAGAACGCTCTTCGGTTGGAAAGCGCATGCAAACGAGCTCCGAAAGTGATGAAACTTGGCAAGGAGTCTTCATTGGACCCTGAAGGGTGTGGTAAAAATTTGACAATGTTATGGCAAAAACTTGATGCACCTCGTGTACAAACCGAACACTGTCCTCCTAAGTGTGACGGTTTCGAACGGAAACCGCCGCATTACACACATAACTACATTTTTCTAAATCATTTGGAATTCAAACTTTTTGCATGGTTAATACACACCATTCAAAATGCCATGCTTGAATTTGGCATTTTTTTAGTAGGTTTGCTATTTTCCAGGCATTAACTGATTTTTCGGTTACTAAAAAGAGCAGAACGCTCTTCGGTTGGAAAGCGCATGCAAACGAGCTCCAAAAGTGATGAAACATGGCATGGTGTCTTTATTGGACCCCTATGAGGTGTGGTAAAAATTTGAGATCGTTACGGCAAAAACTTGATTCACCTCGTGAACAAACCGAGCACTCTCCCCCTAAGTGTGAGAGTTTCAAACGGAAACCGCCGCATTACACACTCAACTACATTTTTCTAAATCATTTGGACTTCAAAATTTTTCCAAGGTTAATAGACACCATCCAAAATGCCATGCTCGTATTTGGCCTTTTTTTGAGTAGGTTTGATATTTTCCAGGCATTAACAGATTTTTCGGCTACTAAAAGAGTAGGACGCTCTTCGGTTGGAAAGCGCATGCAAACGAGCTCCGAAAGCGATGAAAATTGGCATGGTGTCTTCATTGGACCCCTGTAGTGTGTGGTAAAAATTTGAGAATGTTACGACAAAAATTTGATGCACCTCGTGTACGAACCGAAAACTGTCCCCCTTAGTGTGAGGGTTTCAAACGGAAACCGCCGCATTACACACATAACTACATTTTTCTAAATCATTTGGACTTCAAACTTTATCCATGGTTAATACACACCATTGAAAATGCCATGCTTGAATATGTCCTTTTTTAGTAGGTTTGCTATTTTCCAGGCATTAACTAATTTATCGGTTACTAAACAGAACATAACGCTCTTCGGTTGGAAAGCACATGGAAACGAGCCCAAAAAGTGATGAAACTTGGCATTGTGTCTTCGTTGGACCCCTGTAAGGTGTGGTAAAAATTTTAGATCGTTACGGCAAAAACTTGATGCAACTCATGTAAAACCGAACACTCTCCCCGTAAGTGTGAGGCTTTCGAACGGAAACCGCCGCATTACACACACAAGTACATTTTTCTAAATCATTTGGATTTCAAACTTTTCCATGGTTAATTCACACCATTCAAAATGCCATGCTCGAATTTGGCCATTTTTTTTGTAGGTTTGCTATTTTCTAGGCATTAACTGATTTTTCGGCTACCAAAAATAGGAGAACGCTCTTCGGTTGGAAAGCGCATGCAAACGAGCTCCAAAAGCGTTGAAACTTGGCATGGTGTCTTCATTGGACCCCTGTAGGGTCTGGTAAAAATTTGAGATTGTTACGGCAAAAACTTGATGCACCTCGTGTAGAAACCGAGCACTCTCCCCCTAAATGTGAGGGTTTCGAACGGAAACTGCAGCATTACACACACAACTACACTTTTCTAAATCATTTGGACTTCAATCTTTTTCCATGGTTAATACACACCATTCAAAACACCATGCTTGAATTTGGCCTTTTTTGAGTAGGTTTGCTATTATCCAGGCATTAACTGATTTTTCGGCTACTAAAAAGGGCAAACCGCTCTTCGGTTCGAAAGCGCGTGCGAACGAGCTCCGAAACGATGAAACTTGGCATGGTCTCTTCCTTGGACCCCTGTAGGGTGTGGTAAAAATTTGAGATCGTTACGGCAAAAACTTGATGCACCTCGTGTACAAACCGAACACTGTCCTCCTAAGTGTGACGGTTTCGAATGGAAACCGCCGCATTACACACATAAATACATTTTTCTTAATCATTTGGACTTCAATCTTTTTGCGTGGTTAATACACACCATTCAAAATGCCATGCTTGAATTTGGCCGTTTTTTAGTAGGTTTGCTTTTTTCCAGGCATTAACTGATTTTTCGGTTACTAAAAAGAGCAGAACGCTCTTCGGTTGGAAAGCGCATGCAAACGAGCTCCAAAAGTGATGAAAGGTGGCATGGTGTCTTTGTTGGACCCCTATAAGGTGTGGTAAAAATTTGAGATCGTTACGGCAAAAACTTGATTCACCTCGTGAACAAACCGAGCACTCTTCCCCTAAGTGTGAGAGTTTCAAACGGAAACCGCCGCATTACACACTCAACTACATTTTTCTAAATCATTTGGACTTCAAACTTTTTCAATGGTTAATAGACACCATCCAAAATGCCATGCTCGTATTTGGCCTTTTTTTGAGTAGGTTTGATATTTTCCAGGCATTAACAGATTTTTCGGCTACTAAAAGAGCAGAACGCTCTTCGGTTGGAAAGCGCATGCAAACGAGCTCCGAAAGCGATGAAAATTGGCATGGTGTTTTCATTGGACCCCTGTAGGGTGTGGTAAAAATTTGAGAATGTTACGACAAAAATTTGATGCACCTCGTGTACGAACCGAACACTGTCCCCCTTAGTGTCAGGGTTTCGAACGGAAACCGCCGCATTACACACATAACTACATTTTTTCTAAATCATTTGGACATCAAACTTTATCCATGGTTAATACATACCATTCAAAATGCCATGCTTGAATTTGTCCTTTTTAGTAGGTTTGCTATTTTCCAGGCATTAACTAATTTAACGGTTACTAAACAGAACATAACGCTCTTCGGTTGGAAAGCACATGGAAACGAGCCCAAAAAGTGATGAAACTTGGCATTGTGTCTTCATTGGACCCCTGTAAGGTGTGGTAAAAAATTTAGATCGTTACGGCAAAAACTTGATGCACCTCGTGTACAAACCGAACACTCTCCCCGTAAGTGTGAGGCTTTCGAACAGAAACCGCCGCATTACACACACAAGTACATTTTTCTAAATCATTTGGACTTCAAACTTTTCCATGGTTAATTCACACCATTCAAAATGCCATGCTCGAATTTGGCCATTTTTTTAGTAGGTTTGCTATTTTCCAGGAATTAACTGATTTTTCGGCTACTAAAAATAGTAGAACGCTCTTCGGTTAGAAAGCGCATGCAAACGAGCTCCAAAAGCGTTGAAACTTGGCATGGTGTCTTCATTGGACCCCTGTAGGGTGTGGTCAAAATTTGAGATCGGTACGGCAAAAACTTGATGCACCTCGTGTAGAAACCGAGCACTCTCCCCCTAAATGTGAGGGTTTCGAACGGAAACTGCAGCATTACACACACAACTACACTTTTCTAAATCATTTGGACTTCAAACTTTTTCCATGGTTAATACACACCATTCAAAACACCATGCTTGAATTTGGCCTTTTTTGAGTAGGTTTGCTATTATCCAGGCATTAACTGATTTTTCGGCTACTAAAAAGGGCAAACCGCTCTTCGGTTCGAAAGCGCGTACGAACGAGCTCCGAAAGCGATGAAACATGGCATGGTGTCTTCCTTGGACCCCTGTAGGGTGTGGTAAAAATTTGAGATCGTTACGTCAAAAACTTGATGCACCTCGTGTACAAACCGAACACTGTCCTCCTAAGTTTGACGGTTTCGAACGGAAACCGCCGCATTACACACATAACTACATTTTTCTAAATCATTTGGACTTCAAACTTTTTGCATGGTTAATACACACCATTCAAAATGCCATGCTTGAATTTGGCCTTTTTTAGTAGGTTTGCTATTTTCCAGGCATTAACTGATTTTTCGGTTAGTAAAGAGCAGAATGCTCTTCGGTTGGAAAGCGCATGCAAACGAGCTCCAAAAGTGATGAAACTTGGCATGGTGTCTTTATTGGACCCCTATACGGTGTGGTAAAAATTTGAGATCGTTACGGCAAAAACTTGATTCACCTCGTGAACAAACCGAGCAGTCTCCCCCTAAGTGTGAGAGTTTCAAACGGAAACCGCCGCATTACACACTCAACTACATTTTTCTAAATCATTTGGACTTCAAACTTTTTCCATGGTTAATAGACACCATCCAAAATGCCATGCTCGTATTTGGCCTTTGTTTGAGTAGGTTTGATATTTTCCAGGCATTAACAGATTTTTCGGCTACTAAAAAAGCAGAACGCTCTTCGGTTGGAAAGCGCATGCAAATGAGCTCCGAAAGCGATGAAAATTGGCATGGTGTCTTCATTGGACTCCTGTAGGGTGTGGTAAATATTTGAGAATGTTACGACAAAAATTTGATGCACCTCGTGTACGAACCAAACACTGTCCCCCATAGTGTGAGTGTTTCGAATGGAAACCGCCGCATTACACAAATAACTACATTTTTCTAAATCATTTGGACTTCAAACTTTATCCATGGTTAATACACACCATTCAAAATGCCATGCTTGAATTTGTCCTATTTTAGTAGGTTTACTATTTTGCAGGCATTAACTAATTTATCGGTTACTAAACAGAACATAACGCTCTTCGGTTGGAAAGCACATGGAAACGAGCCCAAAAAGTGATGAAACTTGGCATTGTGTCTTCATTGGACCCCTGTAAGGTGTGGTAAAAAATTTAGATCGTTACGGCAAAAACTTGATGCACGTCGTGTACAAACCGAACACTCTCCCCGTAAGTGTGAGGCTTTCGAACGGAAACCGCCGCATTACCCACACAAGTACATTTTTCTAAATCAATTGGACTTCAAACTTTTCCATGGTTAATTCACACCATTCAAAATGCCATGCTCGAATTTGGCCATTTTTTTAGTAGGTTTGCTATTTTCCAGGCATTAACTGATTTTTCTGCTACTAAAAATAGCAGAACGCTCTTCGGTTAGAAAGCGCATGCAAACGAGCTCCAAAAGCGTTGAAACTTGGCATGGTTTCTTCATTGGACCCCTGTAGGGTGTGGTAAAAATTTGAGATCGTTACGGCAACAACTTGATGCACCTCGTGTAGAAACCGAATACTCTCCCCCTAAATGTGAGGGTTTCGAACGGAAACTGCAGCATTACACACACAACTACACTTTTCTAAATCATTTGGACTTCAAACTTTTTTCATGGTTAATACACACCATTCAAAACACCATGCTTGAATTTTGCCTTTTTTGAGTAGGTTTGCTATCATCTAGGCATTAACTGATTTTTCGGCTACTAAAAAGGGTAAACCGCTCTTCGGTTCGAAAGCACGTGCGAACGAGCTCCGAAAGCGATGAAACATGGCATGGTTTCTTCCTTGGACCCCTGTAGGGTGTGGTAAAAATTTGAGATCGTTACGGAAAAAACTTGATGCACCTCGTGTACAAACCGAACACTGTCCTCCTAAGTGTGACGATTTCGAACGGAAACCGCCGCATTACACACATAACTACATTTTTCTAAATCATTTGGACTTCAACCTTTTTGCATGGTTAATACACACTAGTCAAAATGCCATGCTTGAATTTGGCCTTTTTTAGAAGGTTTGCTATTTTCCAGGCATTAACTGATTTTTCTGCTACTAAAAACAGCAGAACACTCTTCAGTTGGAAAGCGCATGCAAACGAGCTCCGAAAGCGATGAAAATTGGAATGGTGTCTTCATTGGAACCCTGTAGGGTGTGGTAAAAATTTGAGAATGTTATGACAAAAATTTGATGCACCTCGTGTACGAACCTATACTGTCCCCCTTTGTGTGAGGGTTTCGAACGGAAACCGCCGCATTACACACATAACTACATTTTTCTAAATCATTTGGACTTCAAACTTTATCCATGGTTAATACACACCATTCAAAATGCCATGCTTGAATTTGTCCTTTTTTAGTAGGTTTGCTATTTTCCAGGCATTAACTAATTTATCGGTTACTAAACAGAACATAACGCTCTTCGGTTCGAAAGCACATGGAAACGAGCCCAAAAAGTGATGAAACTTGGCATTGTGTCTTCATTGGACCCCTGTAAGGTGTGGTAAAAATTTTAGATCGTTACGGTAAAAAGTTGATGCACCTCGTGTACAAACCGAACACTCTCCCCGTAAGTGCGAGGCTTTCGAACGGAAACTGCCGCATTACACACACAAGTACATTTTTCTAAATCATTTGAACTTCAAACTTTTTCCATGGCTAATACACACCAACTAAAAACGCCATGCTCGAATTTGGCATTTTGTTATTAGGTTTGCTATTTTACAGGCATTAACTGATTTTTTGGCTACTAGAAAGAGCAGAACGCTCTTTGGTTGGAAAGCGCATGCAAACGACCTCCAAAAGCGATGAAACTTGGCATGGTGTCTCTGTTGGACCCCTGTAGGCTGTGGTAAAAATTTGAGATCGTTACGGAAAAAACTTGAAGCACCTCGTTTAGAAACCGAGCACTCTCCCCCTAAATGTGAGGGTTTCAAACGGAAACAACAGCATTACACACACAACTACACTTTTCTAAATCATTTGGACTTCAAACTTTTTCCATGGTTAATACACACCATTCAAAACACCATGCTTGAATTTGGCCTTTTTTGAGTAGGTTTGCTATTATCCCGGCATTACCTGATTTTTCGGCTACTAAAAAGGGCAAACCGCTCTTCGGTTCGAAAGCACGTGCGAACGAGCTCCGAAAGCGATGAAACATGGCATGGTGTCTTCCTTGGACCCCTATACGGTGTGGTAAACATTTTAGATCGTTACGGCAAAAACTTGATGCACCTCGTGTACAAACCGAACACTGTCCTCCTAAGTGTGACGGTTTCGAACGGAAACCGCCGCATTACACACATAACTACATTTTTCTAAATCATTTGGACTTCAAACTTTTTGCATGGTTAATACACACCTTTCAAAACGCCATGCTAGAATTTGGCCTTTTTAGTAGGTTTGCTATTTTCCAGGCATTAACTGATTTTTCGGTTACTAAAAAGAGCAGAACGCTCTTCGGCTGGAAAGCGCATGCAAACGAGCTCCAAAAGTGATGAAACTTGGCATGGTGTCTTTATTGGAGCCCTATAAGGTGTGGTAGAATTTTGAGATCGTTACGGCAAAAACTTGATTCACCTCGTGAACAAACCGAGCACTCTCCCCCTAAGTGTCAGAGTTTCAAACGGAAACCGCCGCATTACACACTCAACTACATGTTTCTAAATCATTTGGACTTCAAACTTTTTCCATGGTTAATAGACACCATCCAAAATGACATGCTCGTATTTGGCCTTTTTTGAGTAGGTTTGATATTTTCCAGGCATTAACAGATTTTTCGGCTACTAAAAGAGCAGAACGCTCTTCGGTTGGAAAGCGCATGCAAACGAGCTCCGAAAGCGATGAAAATTGGCATGGTGTCTTCATTGGGCCCCTATAGGGTGTGGTAAAAATTTGAGAATGTTACGACAAAACTTTGATGCACCTCGTGTACGAACCGAACACTGTCCTCCTTAGTGTGAGGGTTTCGAACGGAAACCGCCGCATTACACACATAACTACATTTTTCTAAATCATTTGGACTTCAAACTTTATCCATGGTTAATACACACCATTCAAAATGCCATGCTTGAATTTGTCCTTTTTTAGTAGGTTTGCTATTTTCCAGGCATTAACTAATTTATCGGTTACTAAACAGAACATAACGCTCTTCGGTAGGAAAGCACATGGAAACGAGCCCAAAAATTGATGAAACTTGGCATTGTGTCTTCATTGGACCCCTGTAAGGTGTGGTAAAAAATTTAGATCGTTACGGCAAAAACTTGATGCACCTCGTGTACAAACCGAACACTCTCCTCGTAAGTGTGAGGCTTTCGAACGGAAACCGCCGCATTACACACACAAGTACATTTTTCTAAATCATTTGGACTTCAAACTTTTCCATGATTAATTGACACCATTCAAAATGCCATGCTCGAATTTGGCCATTTTTTTAGTAGGTTAGCTATTTTCCAGGCATTAACTGATTTTTCGGCTACTAAAAATAGCAGAACGCTCTTCGGTTAGAAAGCGCATGCAAATGAGCTCCAAAAGCATTGAAACTTGGCATGGTGTCTTCATTGGACCCCCTGTAGGGTGTGGTAAAAATTTGAGATCATTACGGCAAAAACTTGACGCACCTCGTGTAGAAACCGAGCACTCTCCCCCTAAATGTGAGGGCTTCGAACGGAAACTCCAGTATTACACACACAACTACACTTTTCTCAATCATTTGGACTTCAAACTTTTTCCATGGTTAATACACACCATTCAAAACACCATGCTTGAATTTGGCCTTTTCTGAGTAGGTTTGCTATTATCCAGTCATTAACTGATTTTTCGGCTACTAAAAAGGGCAAACCGCTCTTCGGTTCGAAAGCGCGTGCAAACGAGCACCGAAAGCGATGAAACATGGCATCGAGTCTTCCTTGGACCCCTGTAGGGTGTGGTAAAAATTTGAGATCGTTACGGAAAAAACTTGATGCACCTCGTGTACAAACCGAACACTGTCCTCCTAAGTGTGACGGTTTCGCACGGAAACCACCGCATTACACACATTACTACATTTTTCTAAATCATTTGTACTTCAACCTTTTTGCATGGTTAATACACACCATTCAAAATGCCATGCTTGAATTTGGCCTTTTTTAGTAGGTTTGCTATTTTCCAGGCATTAACTGATTTTTCGGTTACTAAAAATAGCAGAACGCTCTTCGGTTGGAAAGCGCATGCAAACGAGCTCCAAAAGTGATGAAACTCGGCATGGTGTCTTTATTGGACCCCTATAACGTGTGGTAAAAATTTAAGATCGTTACGGCAAAAACTTGATTCACCTCGTGAACAAACCGAGCACTCTCCCCCTAAGAGTGATAGTTTCAAACGGCAACTGCCGCATTACACACTCAACTATATTTTTCTAAATCATTTGGACTTCAAAAAATTTCCATGGTTAATAGACACCATCCAAAATGCCATGCTCGTATTTGGCCTTTTTTTGAGTAGGTTTGATATTTTCCAGGCGTTAACAGATTTTTCGGCTACTAAAACAGCAAAACACTCTTCGGTTGGAAAGCGCATGCAAACGAGCTCCGAAAGCGATGAAAATTGGCATGGTGTCTTCATTGGACCCCTGTAGGGTGTGGTAAAAATTTGAGAATGTTATGACAAAAATTTAATGCACCTCGTGTACGAACCGAACACTGTCCCCCTTTGTCTGAGGGTTTCGAACGGAAACCGCCACATTACACACATAACTACATTTTTCTAAATCATTTGGACTTCAAACTTTATCCATGGTTAATACACACCATTCAAAATGCCATGCTTGAATTTGTCCTTTTTTAGTAGGTTTGCTATTTTCCAGGCATTAACTAATTTATCGGTTACTAAACAGAACATAACGCTCTTCGGTTCGAAACCACATGGAAACGAGCCCAAAAAGTGATGAAACTTGGCATTGTGTCTTCATTGGACCCCTGTAATGTGTGGTAAAAAATTTAGATCGTTACGGTAAAAAGTTGACGCACCTCGTGTACAAACCGAACACTCTCCCCGTAAGTGCGAGGCTTTCGAACGGAAACTGCCGCATTACACACACAAGTACATTTTTCTAAATCATTTTCACTTCAAACTTTTTCCATGGCTAATACACACCAACCAAAAACGCCATGCTCGAATTTGGCATTTTGTTATTAGGTTTGCTATTTTCCAGGCATTAACTGATTTTTCGGCTACTAGAAAGACCAGAACGCTCTTTGGTTGGAAAGCGCATGCAAACGACCTCCAAAAGCGATGAAACTTGGCATGGTGTCTTTGTTGGACCCCTGTAGGCTGTGGTAAAACGTTGAGATCGTTACGGAAAAAACATGAAGCACCTCGTTTAGAAACCGAGCACTCTCCCCCTAAATGTGAGGGTTTCAAACGGAAACAGCAGCATTACACACACAACTACACTTTTCTAAATCATTTGGACTTCAAACTTTTTCCATGGTTAATACACACCATTCAAAACACCATGCTTGAATTTGGCCTTTTTTTAGTAGGTTTGCTATTATCCAGGCATTACCTGATTTTTCGGCTACTAAAAAGGGCAAACCGCTCTTCGGATCGAAAGCACGTGCGAACGAGCTCCGAAAGCGATGAAACATGGCATGGTGTCTTCCTTGGACCCCTATACGGTGTGGTAAAAATTTGAGATCGTTACGGCAAAAACTTGATGCACCTCGTGTACAAACCGAACACTGTCCTCCTAAGTGTGACGGTTTCGAACGGAAACCGCCGCATTACAGACATAACTACATTTTTCTAAATCATTTGGACTTCAAACTTTTTGCATGGTTAATACACACCATTCGAAATGACATGCTTGAATTTGGCCTTTTTTTAGTAGGTTTGCTATTTTCCAGGCATTAACTAATTTTTCGGTTACTAAAAAGAGCAGAACGCTCTTCGGCTGGAAAGCGCATGCAAACGAGCTCCAAAAGTGATGAAACTTGGCATGGTGTCTTTATTGGAGCCCTATAAGGTGTGGTAGAATTTTGAGATCGTTACGGCAAAAACTTGATTCACCTCGTGAACAAACCGAGCACTCTCCCCCTAAGTGTGAGAGTTTCAAACGAAAACCGCCGCATTACACACTCAACTACATTTTTCTAAATCATTTGGACTTCAAGCTTTTCCCATGGTTAATAGACACCATCCAAAATGACATGCTCGTATTTGGCCTTTTTTGAGTAGGTTTGATATTTTCCAGGCATTAACAGATTTTTCGGCTACTAAAAGAGCAGAACGCTCTTCGGTTGGAAAGCGCATGCAAACGAGCTCCGAAAGCGATGAAAATTGGCATGGTGTCTTCATTGGGCCCCTGTTGGGTGTGGTAAAAATTTGAGAATGTTACGACAAAACTTTGATGCACCTCGTGTACGAACCGAACACTGTCCCCCTTAGTGTGATTGTTTCGAACGGAAACCGCCGCATTACACACATAACTACATTTTTCTAAATCATTTGGACTTCAAACTTTATCCATGGTCAATACACACCATTCAAAATGCCATGCTTGAATTTGTCCTTTTTTGTAGGTTTGCTATTTTCCAGGCATTAACTAATTTATCGGTTACTAAACAGAACATAACGCTCTTCGGTACGAAAGCACATGGAAACGAGCCCAAAAATTGATGAAACTTGGCATTGTGTCTTCATTGGACCCCTGTAAGGTGTGGTAAAAAATTTAGATCGTTACGGCAAAAACTTGATGCACCTCGTGTACAAACCGAACACTCTCCTCGTAAGTGTGAGGCTTTCGAACGGAAACCGCCGCATTACACACACAAGTACATTTTTCTAAATCATTTGGACTTCAAACTTTTCCATAATTAATTCACACCATTCAAAATGCCATGCTCGAATTTGGCCATTTTTTTAGTAGGTTAGTTATTTTCCAGGCATTAACTGATTTTTCGGCTACTAAAAATAGCAGAACGCTCTTCGGTTAGAAAGCGCATGCAAATGAGCTCCAAAAGCATTGAAACTTGGCATGGTGTCTTCATTGGACCCCCTGTAGGGTGTGGTAAAAATTTGAGATCATTACGGCAAAAACATGATGCACCTCGTGTAAAAACCGAGCACTCTCCCCCTAAATGTGAGGGCTTCGAACGGAAACTCCAGCATTACACACACAACTACACTTTTCTCAATCATTTGGACTTCAAACTTTTTCCATGGTTAATACACACCATTCAAAACACCATGCTTGAATTTGGCCTTTTCTGAGTAGGTTTGCTATTATCCAGTCATTAACTGATTTTTCGGCTACTAAAAAGGGCAAACCGCTCTTCGGTTCGAAAGCGCGTGCAAACGAGCACCGAAAGCGATGAAACATGGCATGGAGTCTTCCTTGGACCCCTGTAGGGTGTGGTAAAAATTTGAGATCGTTACGGAAAAAACTTGATGCACCTCGTGTACAAACCGAACACTGTCCTCCTAAGTGTGACGGTTTCGAACGGAAACCACCGCATTACACACATAACTACATTTTTCTAAATCATTTGGACTTCAACCTTTTTGCATGGTTAATACACACCATTCAAAATGCCATGCTTGAATTTGGCCTTTTTTAGTAGGTTTGCTATTTTCCAGGCATTAACTGATTTTTCGGTTACTAAAAATAGCAGAACGCTCGTCGGTTGGAAAGCGCATGCAAACGAGCTCCAAAAGTGATGAAACTTGGCATGGTGTCTTTATTGGACCCCTATAACGTGTGGTAAAAATTTGAGATCGTTACGGCAAAAACTTGATTCACCTCGTGAACAAACCGAGCACTCTCCCCCTAAATGTGAGAGTTTCAAACGGAAACTACCGCATTACACACTCAACTACATTTTTCTAAATCATTTGGACTTCAAAAATTTTCCATGGTTAATAGACACCATCCAAAATGCCATGCTCGTATTTGGCCTTTTTTTGAGTAGGTTTGATATTTTCCAGGCGTTAACAGATTTTTCGGCTACTAAAACAGCAGAACACTCTTCGGTTGGAAAGCGCATGCAAACGTGCTCCGAAAGCGATGAAAATTGGCATGGTGTCTTCATTGGACCCCTGTAGGGTGTGGTAAAAATTTGAGAATGTTATGACAAAAATTTGATGCACCTCGTGTACGAACCGAACACTGTCCCCCTTTGTGTGAGGGTTTCGAACGGAAACCGCCACATTACACACATAACTACATTTTTCTAAATCATTTGGACTTCAAAATTTATCCATGGTTAATACACACCATTCAAAATGCCATGCTTGAATTTGTCCTTTTTTAGTAGGTTTGCTATTTTCCAGGCATTAACTAATTTATCGGTTACTAAACAGAACATAACGCTCTTCGGTTGGAAAGCACATGGAAACGAGCCCAAAAAGTGATGAAACTTGGCATTGTGTCTTCATTGGACCCCTGTAAGGTGTGGTAAAAATTTTAGATCGTTACGGTAAAAACTTGATGCACCTCGTGTACAAACCGAACACTCTCCCCGTAAGTGCGAGGCTTTCGAACGGAAACCGCCGCATTACACACACAAGTACATTTTTCTAAATCATTTGAACTTCAAACTTTTTCCATGGCTAATACACACCAACCAAAAACGCCATGCTCGAATTTGGCATTTTGTTATTAGGTTTGCTATTTTCCAGGCATTAACTGAGTTTTCGGCTACTAGAAAGAGCAGAACGCTCTTTGGTTGGAAAGCGCATGCAAAGGACCTCCAAAAGCGATGAAACTTGGCATGGTGTCTTTGTTGGACCCCTGTAGGCTGTGGTAAAAATTTGAGATCATTACAGAAAAAAATTGAAGCACCTCGTGTAGAAACCGAGCACTCTCCCCCTAAATGTGAGGGTTTCAAACGGAAACAGCAGCATTACACACACAACTACACTTTTCTAAATCATTTGGACTTCAAACTTTTTCCATGGTTAATACACACCATTCAAAACACCATGCTTGAATTTGGCCTTTTTTGATTAGGTTTGCTATTATCCAGGCATTAACTGATATTTCGGCTACTAAAAAGGGCAAACCGCTCTTCGGTTCGAAAGCACGTGCGAACGAGCTCCGAAAGCGATGAAACATGGCATGGTGTCTTCCTTGGACCCCTATACGGTGTGGTAAAAATTTGAGATCGTTACGGCAAAAACTTGATGCACCTCGTGTACAAACCGAACACTGTCCTCCTAAGTGTGACGGTTTCGAACGGAAACCGCCGCATTACAGATATAACTACATTTTTCTAAATCATTTGGACTTCAAACTTTTTGCATGGTTAATACACACCATTCAAAATGACATGCTTGAATTTGGCCTTTTTTTAGTAGGTTTGCTATTTTCCAGGCATTAACTGATTTTTCGGTTACTAAAAAGAGCAGAACGCTCTTCGGTTGGAAAGCGCATGCAAACGAGCTCCAAAAGTGATGAAACTTGGCATGGTGTCCTTATTGGAGCACTCTCCCCCTAAGATTTGGTAAAATTTTGAGATAGTTACGGCAAAAACTTGATTCACCTCGTGAACAAACCGAGCACTCTCCCCCTAAGTGTGAGAGTTTCAAACGGAAACCGCCGCATTACACACTCAACTACATTTTTCTAAATCATTTAGACTTCAAACTTTTTCCATCGTTAATAGACACCATCCAAAATGCCATGCTCGTATTTGACCTTTTTTTGAGTAGGTTTGATATTTTCCAGGCATTAATAGATTTTTCGGCTACTAAAAGAGCAGAACGCTCTTCGGTTGGAAAGCGCATGCAAACGAGCTCCGAAAGCCATGAAAATTGGCATGGTGTCTTCATTGGGCCCCTGTAGGGTGTGGTAAAAATTTGAGAATGTTATGACAAAAAATTTATGCACCTCGTGTACGAACCGAACACTGTCCCCCTTAGTGTGAGGGTTTCGAACGGAAACCGCCGCATTACACACATAACTACATTTTTCTAAATCATCTGGACTTCAAACTTTATCCATGGTTAATACACACCATTCAAAATACCATGCTTGAATTTGTCCTTTTTTAGTAGGTTTGCTATTTTCCACGCATTAACTAATTTATCGGTTACTAAACAGAACATAACGCTCTTCGGTTGGAAAGCACATGGAAACGAGCCCAAAAAGTGATGAAACTTGGCATTGTGTCTTCATTGGACCCCTGTAAGGTGTGGTAAAAAATTTAGATCGCTACGGCAAAAACTTGATGCACCTCGTGTACAAACCGAACACTCTCCCCGTAAGTGTGAGGCTCTCGAACGGAAACCGCCGCATTACACACACAAGTACATTTTTCTAAATCATTTGGACTTCAAACTTTTCCATGGTTAATTCACACCATTAAAAATGCCATGCTCGAATTTGGCCATTTTTTAGTAGGTTTGCTATTTTCCAGGCATTAACTGATTTTTCGGCTACTAAAAATAGCAGAAGGCTCTTCGGTTAGAAAGCGCATGCAAATGAGCTCCAAAAGCGTTGAAACTTGGCATGGTGTCTTCATTGGACCCTTGTAGGGTATGGTAAAAATTTGAGATCATTACGGCAAAAACTTGATGCACGTCGTGTAGAAACCGAGCACTCTCCCCCTAAATGTGAGGGTTTCGAACGGAAACTGCAGCATTACACACACAACTACACTTTTCTAAATCATTTGGACTTCAAACTTTTTCCATGGTTAATACACACCATTCAAAACACCATGCTTGAATTTGGCCTTTTTTGAGTAGGTTTGCTATTATCCAGGCATTAACTGATTTTTCGGCTACTAAAAAGGGCAAACCGCTCTTCGGTTCGAAAGCACGTGCAAACGAGCTCCGAAAGCGATGAAACATGGCCTGGTGTCTTCCCTGGACCCCTGTAGGGTGTGGTAAAAATTTGAGATCGTTACGGCAAAAACTTGATGCACCTCGTGTACAAACCAAACACTCTCCCCCTAAGTGTGAGGGTTTCGAACGGAAACCGCCGCATTACACACACAACTACATTTTTCAAAATCATTTGGACTTCAAAGTTTTTCCATGGTTAATAGACACCATCCAAAATGCCATGCTCGAATTTGGCCTTTTTTTAGTAGGTTTGCTATTTTCCAGGCATTAACTGATTTTTCGGTTACTAAAAAGAGCAGAACGCTCTTCGGTTGGAAAGCGCATGCAAACGAGCTCCAAAAGTGATGAAAGTTGGCATGGTGTCTTTATTGGACCCCTATAAGGTGTGGTAAAAATTTGAGATCGTTACGGCAAAAACTTGATTCACCTCGTGAACAAACCGAGCACTCTCCCCCTAAGTGTGAGAGTTTCAAACGGAAACCGCCGCATTACACACTCAACTACATTTTTCTAAATCATTTGGACTTCAAACTTTTTCCATGGTTAATAGACACCATCCAAAATGCCATGCTCGTATTTGGCCTTTTTTTGAGTAGGTTTGATATTTTCCAGGCATTAACAGATTTTTCGGCTACTAAAAGAGCAGAACGCTCTTCGGTTGGAAAGCGCATGCAAACGAGCTCCGAAAGCGATGAAAATTGGTATGGTGTCTTCATTGGACCCCTGTAGGGTGTGGTAAAAATTTGAGAATGTTACGACAAAAATTTGATGCACCTCGTGTACGAACCGAACACTGTCCCCCTTAGTGTGAGGGTTTCGAACGGAAACCGCCACATTACACACATAACTACATTTTTCTAAATCATTTGGACTTCAAACTTTATCCATGGTTAATACACACCATTCAAAATTCCACGCTTGAATTTGTCCTTTTTTAGTAGGTTTGCTATTTTCCAGGCATTAACTAATTTATCGGTTACTAAACAGAACATAACGCTCTTCGGTTGGAAAGCACATGGAAACGAGCCCAAAAAGTGATGAAACTTGGCATTGTGTCTTCATTGGACCCCTGTAAGGTGTGGTAAAAAATTTAGATCGTTACGGCAAAAACTTGATGCACCTCGTGTACAAACCGAACACTCTCCCCGTAAGTGTGAGGCTCTCGAACGGAAACCGACGCATTACACACACAAGTACATTTTTCTAAATCATTTGGACTTCAAACTTTTCCATGGTTAATTCACACCATTCAAAATGCCATGCTCGAATTTGGCCATTTTTTTAGTAGGTTTGCCATTTTCCAGGCATTAACTGATTTTTCGGCTACTAAAAATAGCAGAAGGCTCTTCGGTTAGAAAGAGCATGCAAATGAGCTCCAAAAGCGTTGAAACTTGGCATGGTGTCTTCATTGGACCCCTGTAGGGTGTGGTAAAAATTTGAGATCATTACGGCAAAAACTTGATGCACCTCGTGTAGAAACCGAGCACTCTCCCCCTAAATGTGGGGGTTTCGAACGGAAACTGCAGCATTACACACACAACTACACTTTTCTAAATCATTTGGACTTCAAACTTTTTCCATGGTTAATACACACCATTCAAAACACCATGCTTGAATTTGGCCTTTTTTGAGTAGGTTTGCTATTATCCAGGCATTAACTGATTTTTCGGCTACTAACAAGGGCAAACCGCTCTTCGGTTCGAAAGCGCGTGCAAACGAGCTCCGAAAGCGATGAAACATGGCATGGTGTCTTCCTTGGACCCCTGTAGGGTGTGGTAAAAATTTGAGATCGTTACGGCAAAAACTTGATGCACCTCGTGTACAAACCAAACACTCTCCCCCTAAGTGTGAGGGTTTCGAACGGAAACCGCCGCATTACACACACAACTACATTTTTCAAAATCATTTGGACTTCAAACTTTTTCCACGGTTAATAGACACCACCCAAAATGCCATGCTCGAATTTGGCCTTTTTTTAGTAGGTTTGCTATTTTCCTGGCACTAACTGATTTTTCGGCTACTAAAAAGAGAAGAACGCTCTTCGGTTGGAAAGCGTGTGCAAATGATATCCGAAAGTGATGAAACTTGCCATGGTGTCTTCATTGAACCCCTGTAGGATGTGGTAAAAATTTGAGAATGTTATGGCAAAAACTTGATGCACCTCGTGTGCAAACCGAACACTCTGCCCCTAAGTGTGAGGGTTTCGAACGGAAACCGCCGCATTACACACACAACTATATTTTTCTAAATCATTTGGAATTCACACTTTTTCCATGGTTAATACAAACCATTCAAAACACCATGCTTGAATTTGGCCTTTTTTGGGTAGGTTTGCTATTATCCAGGCATTAACTTATTTTTCGGCTACTAAAAAGGGCAAACCGCTCTTCGGTTCGAAAGCGTATGCGAACGAGCTCCGAAAGCGATGAAACATGGCATGGTGTCTTCCTTGGACCCCTGTAGGGTGTGGTAAAAAATTGAGATCGTTACGGGAAAAATTTGATGCAACTCGTGTACAAACCGAACACTGTCCTCCTAAGTGTGACGGTTTCGGAAACCGCCGCATTACACACATAACTACATTTTTCTAAATCATTTGGACTTCAAACTTTTTGCATGGTTAATACACACCTTTCAAAATGCCATGCTAGAATTTGGCCTTTTTAGTAGGTTTGCTATTTTCCAGGCATTAACTGATTTTTCGGTTACTAAAAAGAGCAGCACGCTCTTCGGTTGGAAAGCGCATGCCAACGAGCTCCAAAAGTGATGAAACTTGGCATGGTGTCTTTATTGGACCCCTATAACGTGTGGTAAAAATTTGAGATCGTTACGGCAAAAACTTGATTCACCTCGTGAACAAACCGAGCACTCTCCCCCTAAGTGTGAGAGTTTCAAACGGAAACCGCCGCATTACACACTCAACTACATTTTTCTAAATCATTTGGACTTCAAACTTTTTCCATGGTTAATAGACACCATCCAAAATGCCATGCTCGTATTTGGCCTTTTTTGAGTAGGTTTGATATTTTCCAGGCATTAACAGATTTTTCGGCTACTAAAAGAGCAGAACGCTCTTCGGTTGGAAAGCGCATGCAAACGAGGTCCGAAAGCGATGAAAATTGGCATGGTGTCTTCATTGGACCCCTGTAGGGTGTGGTAAAAATTTCAGAATGTTACGACAAAAATTTTATGCACCTCGTGTACGAACCGAACACTGTCCCCCTTAGTGTGAGGGTTTCGAACGGAAACCGCCGCATTACACACATAACTACATTTTTCTAAATCATTTGGACTTCAAACTTTATCCATGGTTAATACACACCATTCAAAATGCCATGCTTGAATTTGTCCTTTTTTAGTAGGTTTGCTATTTTCCAGGCATTAACTAATTTATCGGTTACTAAACAGAACATAACGCTCTTCGGTTGGAAAGCACATGGAAACGAGCCCAAGAAGTGATGAAACTTGGCATTGTGTCTTCATTGGACCCCTGTAAGGTGTGGTAAAAAATTTAGATCATTACGGCAAAAACTTGATGCACCTCGTGTACAAACCGAACACTCTCCCCGTAAGTGTGAGGCTCTCGAACGGAAATCGCCGCATTACACACACAAGTACATTTTTCTAAATCATTTGGACTTCAAACTTTTCCATGGTTAATTCAAACCATTCAAAATGCCATGCTCGAATTTGGCCATTTTTTTTAGTAGGTTTGCTATTTTCCAGGCATTAACTGATTTTTCGGCTACTAAAAATAGCAGAAGGCTCTTCGGTTAGAAAGCGCATGCAAATGAGCTCCAAAAGCATTGAAACTTGGCATGGCGTCTTCATTGGACCCCTGTAGGGTGTGGTAAAAATTTGAGATCATTACGGCAAAAACTTGATGCACCTCGTGTAGAAACCGAGCACTCTCCCCCTAAATGTGAGGGTTTCGAACGGAAACTGCAGCATTACACACACAACTACACTTTTCTAAATCATTTGGACTTCAAACTTTTTCCATGGTTAATACACACCATTCAAAACACCATGCTTGAATTTGGCCTTTTTTGAGTAGGTTTGCTATTATCCAGGCATTAACTGATTTTTCGGCTACTAAAAAGGGCAAACCGCTCTTCGGTTCGAAAGCGCGTGCAAACGAGCTCCGAAAGCGATGAAACATGGCATGGTGTCTTCCTTGGACCCCTGTAGGGTGTGGTAAAAATTTGAGATCGTTACGGCAAAAACTTGATGCACCTCGTGTACAAACCAAACACTCTCCCCCTAAGTGTGAGGGTTTCGAACGGAAACCGCCGCATTACACACACAACTACATTTTTCAAAATCATTTGGACTTCAAACTTTTTCCATGGTTAATAGACACCATCCAAAATGCCATGCTCGAATTTGGCCTTTTTTTAGTAGGTTTGCTATTTTCCTGGCATTAACTGATTTTTCGGCTACTAAAAAGAGAAGAACGCTCTTCGGTTGGAAAGCGTGTGCAAATGATATCCGAAAGTGATGAAACTTGCCATGGTGTCTTCATTGAACCCCTGTAGGATGTGGTAAAAATTTGAGAATGTTATGGCAAAAACTTGATGCACCTCGTGTGCAAACCGAACACTCTGCCCCTAAGTGTGAGGGTTTCGAACGGAAACCGCCGCATTACACACACAACTATATTTTTCTAAATCATTTGGAATTCACACTTTTTCCATGGTTAATACAAACCATTCAAAACACCATGCTTGAATTTGGCCTTTTTTGGGTAGGTTTGCTATTATCCAGGCATTAACTTATTTTTCGGCTACTAAAAAGGGCAAACCGCTCTTCGGTTCGCAAGCGCATGCGAACGAGCTCCGAAAGCGATGAAACATGGCATGGTGTCTTCCTTGGAACACTGTAGGGTGTGGTAAAAATTTGAGATCGTTACGGGAAAAATTTGATGCAACTCGTGTACAAACCGAACACTGTCCTCCTAAGTGTGACGGTTTCGAACGGAAACCGCCGCATTACACACATAACTACATTTTTCTAAATCATTTGGACTTCAAACTTTTTGCATGGTTAATACACACCTTTCAAAACGCCATGCTAGAATTTGGCCTTTTTAGTAGGTTTGCTATTTTCCAGGCATTAACTGATTTTTCGGTTACTAAAAAGAGCAGCTCGCTCTTCGGTTGGAAAGCGCATGCCAACGAGCTCCAAAAGTGATGAAACTTGGCATGGTGTCTTTATTGGACCCCTATAACGTGTGGTAAAAATTTGAGATCGTTACGGCAAAAACTTGATTCACCTCGTGAACAAACCGAGCACTCTCCCCCTAAGTGTGAGAGTTTCAAACGGAAACCGCCGCATTACACACTCAACTACATTTTTCTAAATCATTTGGACTTCAAACTTTTTCCATGGTTAATAGACACCATCCAAAATGCCATGCTCGTATTTGGCATTTTTTTGAGTAGGTTTGATATTTTCCAGGCATTAACAGATTTTTCGGCTACTAAAAGAGCAGAACGCTCTTCGGTTGGAAAGCGCATGCAAACGAGCTCCGAAAGCGATGAAAATTGGCATGGTGTCTTCATTGGACCCCTGTAGGGTGTGGTAAAAATTTGAGATCATTACGGCAAAAACATGATGCACCTCGTGTAGAAACCGAGCACTCTCCCCCTAAATGTGAGGGTTTCGAACGGAAACTGCAGCATTACACACACAACTACACTTTTCTAAATCATTTGGACTTCAAACTTTTTCCATGGTTAATACACACCATTCAAAACACCATGCTTGAATTTGGCCTTTTTTGAGTAGGTTTGCTATTATCCAGGCATTAACTGATTTTTCGGCTACTAAAAAGGGCAAACCGCTCTTCGGTTCGAAAGCGCGTGCAAACGAGCTCCGAAAGCGATGAAACATGGCCTGGTGTCTTCCTTGGACCCCTGTAGGGTGTGGTAAAATTTTGAGATCGTTACGGCAAAAACTTGATGCACCTCGTGTACAAACCAAACACTCTCCCCCCTAAGTGTGAGAGTTTCGAACGGAAACCACCGCATTACACACACAACTACATTTTTCAAAATCATTTGGACTTCAAACTTTTTCCATGGTTAATAGACACCATCCAAAATGCCATGCTCGAATTTGGCCTTTTTTTAGTAGGTTTGCTATTTTCCAGGCATTAACTGATTTTTCGGCTACTAAAAAGAGAAGAACGCTCTTCGGTTGGAAAGCGTGTGCAAATGATATTCGAAAGTGATGAAACATGCCATGGTGTCTTCATTGGACCCTTGTAGGATGTGGTAAAAATTTGAGAATGTTATGGCAAAAACTTGATGCACCTCGTGTGCAAACCAAACACTCTCCCCCTAAGTGTGAGGGTTTCGAACGGAAACCGCCGCATTACACACACAAGTATATTTTTCTAAATCATTTGGAATTCGAACTTTTCCATGGTTAATTCACACCATTCAAAACACCATGCTCGAATTTGGCCATTTTTCGAGTAGGTTTGCTATTTTGCAGGCATTAACTGATTTTTCGACTACTAAAAAGAGTAGAACGCTCTTCGGTTGGAAAGCACATGCAAATGAGCTCCAAAAGAGTTGAAACTTGGCAAGGTGTCTTCATTGGACCCCTGTAAGGTGTGGTGAAAAATTGAGATCGTTACGGCAAAAATTTGATGCACCTTGTGTACAAACCGAGCACTCTCCGCCTAACTGTGAGGGTTTCGAACGGAAACTACACTATTACACACACAACTACACTTTTATAAATCATTTCGACGTCAAACTTTTTACATAGTTAATAGACACCATCCAAAATGCCATGCTCGAATTTGGCCTTTTTTAATAGGTTTGCTATTTTCCGGGCATTAACTGATTTTTCGGTTACTAAAAAGAGTAGAATGCTCTTCGGGTGGAAAGCGCGTGCAAACGAGCTCCGAAAGCGATGAAACTTGGCTTGGTGTCTTCATTGGACCCCTGTAGGGTGTGGCAAAAATATGAGAACGTTATGGCAAAAACTTGATGCACCTCGTGTACAAACCGAACACTCTCTCTCTAAGTGTGAGGGTTTCGAACGGAAACCGCCGCATTACACACACAACTACAATTTTCTAAATCATTTGGACTTCAAACTTTTTCCATGGTTAATACACACCATTCAAAATGCCATGCTTGAAATTGGCATTTTTTTAGAAGGTTTGCTATTTTCCAGGCATTAACTGATTTTCGGCTACTAAAAAGAGTAGAACGCTCTTCGGTTGGAAAGCGCATGCAAACGAGCTCCAAAACTGATGAAACTTGGCATGGTGTATTTATTGGACCCCTGTAAGGTGTTGTAAAAAATTGAGATTGTTACGGCAAAAAGTTGATTCACCTCGTGTACAAACCGAGCACTCTCCCATTAACTGTGAGTGTTTCGAACGGAAACCGCCGCATTACACACACAAATACATTTTTCTAAATTATTTGGACTTCAAAATTTTTACATGGTTAATAGACACCATCCAAAATTCCATGCTCGAATTTGGCCTTTTTTTGAGAAGGTTTGCTATTTTCCAGGCATTAACAGATTTCTCGGCTACTAAAAAGAGCAGAACGCTCTTCGGTTGGAAAGCGCATGCAAACGAGCTCCAGAAGTGATGAAACATAGCATGGTGTCTTCATTGGTCCCCTGTAGGATGTGTTAAAAATTTGAGAACGTTATGGCAAAAACTTGATGCACCTCGTATACAAACCGAACACTGTCCCCCTAAGTGTGAGGGTTTCGAACGGAAACAGCCGCATTGCACACATAACTACATTTTTCTAAATCATTTGGACTTCAAACTTTTTCCATGGATAATACACACCATTCAAAATGCCATGCTTGAATTTGTCCTTTTTTTAGTAGGTTTGCTATTTTCCAGGCATTAACTGATTTTTCGGCTACTAAAAAGAGCAGAACGCTCTTTGGTTGGAAAGCGCATGCAAACGACCTCCAAAAGTGTTGAAACTTGGCATGGTGTCTTCGTTGGACCCCTGTAAGGTGTGGTAAAAATTTCAGATCGTTACGTCAAAAACTTGATTCACCTCGTGTACAAACCGAGCACTGTACCCCTAACTGCGAGGCTTTCGAACGGAAACCGCCGCATTACACACACAACTACATTTTTCTAAATCATTTGGACTTCAAACTTTTTCCACGGCTAATACACACCATCCAAAACGCCATGCTCGAATTTGGCATTTTGTTATTAGGTTTGCTATTTTCCAGGCATTAACTGATTTTTCGGCTACTAAAAAGAGCAGAACGCTCTTTGGATGGAAAGCGCATGCGAACGAGCTCCGAAAGCGATGAAACTTGGCATGGTGTCTTCGTTGGACCCCTGTAGGCTGTGGTAAAAATTTGAGATCGTTACGGCAAAAACTTGATGCACCTCGTGTAGAAACCGAGCACTCTCCCCCTAAATGTGAGGGTTTCGAACGGAAACTGCACCATTACACACACAACTACATTTTTTAAAATCATTTGGACTTCAAACTTTTTGCATGGTTAATACACACCATTCAAAATGCCATGCTGGAATTTGGCCTTTTTTGAGTAGGTTTGCTATTATCCAGGCATTACCTGATTTTTCGGCTGCTAAAAAGGGCAAACCACTCTTCGGTTCGAAAGCGCATGCGAACGAGCTCCGAAAGCGATGAAACATGGCATGGTGTCTTCCTTGGACCCCTGTAGGGTCTGGTAAAAATTTGAGATCGTTACGGGAAAAACTTGATGCACCTCGTGTACAAACCGAACACTGTCCTCCTAAGTGTGACGGTTTCGAACGGAAACCGCCGCATTACACACATAACTACATTTTTTAAAATCATTTGGACTTCAAACTTTTTGCATGGTTAATACACACCATTCAAAATGCCATGCTGGAATTTGGCCTTTTTTTAGGAGGTTTGCTATTTTCCAGGCATGAACTGATTTTTCGGTTACTAAAAAGAGCAGAACGCTCTTCGGTTGGAAAGCGCATGCAAACGAGCTCCAAACGTGATGAAACTTGGCATGGTGTCTTTATTGGACCCCTATAAGGTGTGGTAAAAATTTGAGATCATTACGGCAAAAACTTGATTCACCTCGTGAACAAACCGAGCACTCTCCCCCTAAGTGTGAGAGTTTCAAACAGAAACCGCCGCATTACACACTCAACTACATTTTTCTAAATCATTTGGACTTCAAACTTTTTCCATGTTTAATAGACACCATCCAAAATGCCATGCTCGTATTTGGCCTTTTTTTTAGTAGGTTTGATATTTTCCAGGCATTAACAGATTTTTCGGCTACTAAAAGAGCAGAACGCTCTTCGGTTGGAAAGCGCATGCAAACGAGCTCCGAAAGCGATGAAAATTGGCATGGTGTCTTCATTGGACCCCTGTAGGGTGTGGTAAAAATTTCAGAATGTTACGACAAAAATTTTATGCACCTCGTGTACGAACCGAACACTGTCCCCCTCAGTGTGAGGGTTTCGAACGGAAACCGCCGCATTACACACATAACTACATTTTTCTAAATCATTTGGACTTCAAACTTTATCCATGGTTAATACACACCATTCAAAATGCCATGCTTGAATTTGTCCTTTTTTAGTAGGTTTGCTATTTTCCAGGCATTAACTAATTTATCGGTTACTAAACAGAACATAACGCTCTTCGGTTGGAAAGCACATGGAAACGAGCCCAAAAAGTGATGAAACTTGGCATTGTGTCTTCATTGGACCCCTGTAAGGTGTGGTAAAAAATTTAGATCGTTACGGCAAAAACTTGATGCACCTCGTGTACAAACCGAACACTCTCCCCGTAAGTGTGAGGCTCTCGAACGGAAACCGCCGCATTACACACACAAGTACATTTTTCTAAATCATTTGGACTTCAAACTTTTCCATGGTTAATTCACACCATTCAAAATGCCATGCTCGAATTTGGCCATTTTTTTAGTAGGTTTGCTATTTTCCAGGCATTAACTGATTTTTCGGCTACTAAAAATAGCAGAAGGCTCTTCGGTTAGAAAGCGCATGCAAACGAGCTCCAAAAGCGTTGAAACTTGGCATGGTGTCTTCATTGGACCCCTGTAGGGTGTGGTAAAAATTTGAGATCATTACGGCAAAAACTTGATGCACCTCGTGTAGAAACCGAGCACTCTCCCCCTAAATGTGAGGGTTTCGAACGGAAACTGCAGCATTACACACACAACTACACTTTTCTAAATCATTTGGACTTCAAACTTTTTCCATGGTTAATACACACCATTCAAAACACCATGCTTGAATTTGGCATTTTTTGAGTAGGTTTGCTATTATCCAGGCATTAACTGATTTTTCGGCTACTAAAAAGGGCAAACCGCTCTTCGGTTCGAAAGCGCGTGCAAACGAGCTCCGAAAGCGATGAAACATGGCCTGGTGTCTTCCTTGGACCCCTGTAGGGTGTGGTAAAAATTTGAGATCGTTACGGCAAAAACTTGATGCACCTCGTGTACAAACCAAACACTCTCCCCCTAAGTGTGAGAGTTTCGAACGGAAACCGCCGCATTACACACACAACTACATTTTTCAAAATCATTTGGACTTCAAACTTTTTCCATGGTTAATAGACACCATCCAAAATGCCATGCTCGAATTTGGCCTTTTTTTAGTAGGTTTGCTATTTTCCAGGCATTAACTAATTTTTCGGCTACTAAAAAGAGAAGAACGCTCTTCGGTTGGAAAGCGTGTGCAAATGATATTCGAAAGTGATGAAACATGCCATGGTTTCTTCATTGGACCCTTGTAGGATGTGGTAAAAATTTGAGAATGTTATGGCAAAAACTTGATGCACCTCGTGTGCAAACCAAACACTCTCCCCCTAAGTGTGAGGGTTTCGAACGGAAACCGCCGCATTACACACACAAGTATATTTTTCTAAATCATTTGGAATTCGAACTTTTCCATGGTTAATTCACACCATTCAAAACACCATGCTCGAATTTGGCCACTTTTCGAGTAGGTTTGCTATTTCGCAGGCATTAACTGATTTTTCGACTACTAAAAAGAGTAGAACGCTCTTCGGTTGGAAAGCACATGCAAATGAGCTCCAAAAGAGTTGAAACTTGGCAAGGTGTCTTCATTGGACCCCTGTAAGGTGTGGTAAAAAATTGAGATCGTTACGGCAAAAATTTGATGCACCTTGTGTACAAACCGAGCACTCTCCGCCTAACTGTGAGGGTTTCGAACGGAAACTACACTATTACACACACAACTACACTTTTATAAATCATTTGGACGTCAAACTTTTTACATAGTTAATAGACACCATCCAAAATGCCATGCTCGAATTTGGCCTTTTTTAATAGGTTTGCTATTTTCCGGGCATTAACTGATTTTTCGGTTACTAAAAAGAGTAGAATGCTCTTCGGGTGGAAAGCGCGTGCAAACGAGCTCCGAAAGCGATGAAACTTGGCTTGGTGTCTTCATTGGACCCCTGTAGGGTGTGGCAAAAATATGAGAACGTTATGGCAAAAACTTGATGCACCTCATGTACAAACCGAACACTCTCTCTCTAAGTGTGAGGGTTTCGAACGGAAAATGCCGCATTACACACACAACTACAATTTTCTAAATCATTTGGACTTCAAACTTTTTCCATGGTTAATACACACCATTCAAAATGCCTTGCTTGAAATTGGCCTTTTTTTAGAAGGTTTGCTATTTTCCAGGCATTAACTGATTTTCGGCTACTAAAAAGAGTAGAACGCTCTTCGGTTGGAAAGCGCATGCAAACGAGCTCCAAAACTGATGAAACTTGGCATGGTGTATTTATTGGACCCCTGTAAGGTGTTGTAAAAAATTGAGATTGTTACGGCAAAAAGTTGATTCACCTCGTGTACAAACCGAGCACTCTCCCACTAACTGTGAGTGTTTCGAACGGAAACCGCCGCATTACACACACAAATACATTTTTCTAAATAATTTGGAATTCAAACTTTTTACATGGTTAATAGACACCATCCAAAATTCCATGCTCGAATTTGGCCTTTTTTTGAGAAGGTTTGCTATTTTCCAGGCATTAACAGATTTCTCGGCTACTAAAAAGAGCAGAACGCTCTTCGGTTGGAAAGCGCATGCAAACGAGCTCCGGAAGTGATGAAACATGGCATGGTGTCTTCATTGGTCCCCTGTAGGATGTGTTAAAAATTTGAGAACGTTACGGCAAAAACTTGATGCACCTCGTATACAAACCGAACACTGTCCCCCTAAGTGTGAGGGTTTCGAATGGAAACCGCCGCATTGCACACATAACTACATTTTTCTAAATCATTTGGACTTCAAACTTTTTCCATGGATAATACACACCATTCAAAATGCCATGCTTGAATTTGTCCTTTTTTTAGTAGGTTAGCTATTTTCCAGGCATTAACTGATTTATCGGTTACTAAAAAGAGCAGAACGCTCTTTGGTTGGAAAGCGCATGCAAACGAGCTCCAAAAGTGTTGAAACTTCGCATCGTGTCTTCATTGGACCCCTGTAAGGTGTGGTAAAAATTTCAGATCGTTACGTCAAAAACTTGATTCACCTCGTGTACAAACCGAGCACTGTACCCCTAACTGCGAGGCTTTCGAACGGAAACCGCCGCATTACACACACAACTACATTTTTCTAAATCATTTGGACTTCAAACTTTTTCCACGGCTAATACACACCATCCAAAACGCCATGCTCGAATTTGGCATTTTGTTATTAGGTTTGCTATTTTCCAGGCATTAACTGATTTTTCGGCTACTAAAAAGAGCAGAACGCTCTTTGGTTGGAAAGAGCATGCAAACGACCTCCAAAAGCGATGAAACTTGGCATGGTGTCTTCGTTGGACCCCTGTAGGCTGTGGTAAAAATTTGAGATCGTTACGGCAAAAACTTGATGCACCTCGTGTAGAAACCGAGCACTCTCCCCCTAAATGTGAGGGTTTCGAACGGAAACTGCAACATTACACACACAACTACACTTTTCTAAATCATTTGGACTTCAAACTTTTTCCATGGTTAATACAAACCATTCAAAACACGATGCTTGAATTTGGCCTTTTTTGAGTAGGTTTGCTATTATCCAGGCATTAACTGATTTTTCGGCTGCTAAAAAGGGCAAACCACTCTTCGGTTCGAAAGCGCATGCGAACAAGCTCCGAAAGCGATGAAACATGGCATGGTGTCTTCCTTGGACCCCTGTAGGGTGTGGTAAAAATTTGAGATCGTTACGGGAAAAACTTGATGCACCTCGTGTACAAACCGAACACTGTCCTCCTAAGTGTGACGGTTTCGAACGGAAACCGCCGCATTTCACACATAACTACATTTTTTAAAATCATTTGGACTTCAAACTTTTTGCATGGTTAATACACACCATTCAAAATGCCATGCTGGAATTTGGCCTTTTTTTAGGAGGTTTGCTATTTTCCAGGCATGAACTGATTTTTCGGTTACTAAAAAGAGCAGAACGCTCTTCGGTTGGAAAGCGCATGCAAACGAGCTCCAAACGTGATGAAACTTGGCATGGTGTCTTTATTGGACCCCTATAAGGTGTGGTAAAAATTTGAGATCATTACGGCAAAAACTTGATTCACCTCGTGAACAAACCGAGCACTCTCCCCCTAAGTGTGAGAGTTTCAAACAGAAACCGCCGCATTACACACTCAACTACATTTTTCTAAATCATTTGGACTTCAAACTTTTTCCATGGTTAATAGACACCATCCAAAATGCCATGCTCGTATTTGGCCTTTTTTTGAGTAGGTTTGATATTTTCCAGGCATTAACAGATTTTTCGGCTACTAAAAGAGCAGAACGCTCTTCGGTTAGAAAGCGCATGCAAACGAGCTCCAAAAGCGTTGAAACTTGGCATGGTGTCTTCATTGGACCCCTGTAGGGTGTGGTAAAAATTTGAGATCATTACGGCAAAAACTTGATGCACCTCGTGTAGAAACCGAGCACTCTCCCCCTAAATGTGAGGGTTTCGAACGGAAACTGCAGCATTACACACACAACTACACTTTTCTAAATCATTTGGACTTCAAACTTTTTCCATGGTTAATACACACCATTCAAAACACCATGCTTGAATTTGGCCTTTTTTGAGTAGGTTTGCTATTATCCAGGCATTAACTGATTTTTCGGCTACTAAAAAGGGCAAACCGCTCTTCGGTTCGAAAGCGCGTGCAAACGAGCTCCGAAAGCGATGAAACATGGCCTGGTGTCTTCCTTGGACCCCTGTAGGGTGTGGTAAAAATTTGAGATCGTTACGGCAAAAACTTGATGCACCTCGTGTACAAACCAAACACTCTCCCCCTAAGTGTGAGAGTTTCGAACGGAAACCGCCGCATTACACACACAACTACATTTTTCAAAATCATTTGGACTTCAAACTTTTTCCATGGTTAATAGACACCATCCAAAATGCCATGCTCGAATTTGGCCTTTTTTTAGTAGGTTTGCTATTTTCCAGGCATTAACTAATTTTTCGGCTACTAAAAAGAGAAGAACGCTCTTCGGTTGGAAAGCGTGTGCAAATGATATTCGAAAGTGATGAAACATGCCATGGTTTCTTCATTGGACCCTTGTAGGATGTGGTAAAAATTTGAGAATGTTATGGCAAAAACTTGATGCACCTCGTGTGCAAACCAAACACTCTCCCCCTAAGTGTGAGGGTTTCGAACGGAAACCGCCGCATTACACACACAAGTATATTTTTCTAAATCATTTGGAATTCGAACTTTTCCATGGTTAATTCACACCATTCAAAACACCATGCTCGAATTTGGCCATTTTTCGAGTAGGTTTGCTATTTCGCAGGCATTAACTGATTTTTCGACTACTAAAAAGAGTAGAACGCTCTTCGGTTGGAAAGCACATGCAAATGAGCTCCAAAAGAGTTGAAACTTGGCAAGGTGTCTTCATTGGACCCCTGTAAGGTGTGGTAAAAAATTGAGATCGTTACGGCAAAAATTTGATGCACCTTGTGTACAAACCGAGCACTCTCCGCCTAACTGTGAGGGTTTCGAACGGAAACTACACTATTACACACACAACTACACTTTTATAAATCATTTGGACGTCAAACTTTTTACATAGTTAATAGACACCATCCAAAATGCCATGCTCGAATTTGGCCTTTTTTAATAGGTTTGCTATTTTCCGGGCATTAACTGATTTTTCGGTTACTAAAAAGAGTAGAATGCTCTTCGGGTGGAAAGCGCGTGCAAACGAGCTCCGAAAGCGATGAAACTTGGCTTGGTGTCTTCATTGGACCCCTGTAGGGTGTGGCAAAAATATGAGAACGTTATGGCAAAAACTTGATGCACCTCATGTACAAACCGAACACTCTCTCTCTAAGTGTGAGGGTTTCGAACGGAAAATGCCGCATTACACACACAACTACAATTTTCTAAATCATTTGGACTTCAAACTTTTTCCATGGTTAATACACACCATTCAAAATGCCTTGCTTGAAATTGGCCTTTTTTTAGAAGGTTTGCTATTTTCCAGGCATTAACTGATTTTCGGCTACTAAAAAGAGTAGAACGCTCTTCGGTTGGAAAGCGCATGCAAACGAGCTCCAAAACTGATGAAACTTGGCATGGTGTATTTATTGGACCCCTGTAAGGTGTTGTAAAAAATTGAGATTGTTACGGCAAAAAGTTGATTCACCTCGTGTACAAACCGAGCACTCTCCCACTAACTGTGAGTGTTTCGAACGGAAACCGCCGCATTACACACACAAATACATTTTTCTAAATAATTTGGAATTCAAACTTTTTACATGGTTAATAGACACCATCCAAAATTCCATGCTCGAATTTGGCCTTTTTTTGAGAAGGTTTGCTATTTTCCAGGCATTAACAGATTTCTCGGCTACTAAAAAGAGCAGAACGCTCTTCGGTTGGAAAGCGCATGCAAACGAGCTCCGGAAGTGATGAAACATGGCATGGTGTCTTCATTGGTCCCCTGTAGGATGTGTTAAAAATTTGAGAACGTTACGGCAAAAACTTGATGCACCTCGTATACAAACCGAACACTGTCCCCCTAAGTGTGAGGGTTTCGAATGGAAACCGCCGCATTGCACACATAACTACATTTTTCTAAATCATTTGGACTTCAAACTTTTTCCATGGATAATACACACCATTCAAAATGCCATGCTTGAATTTGTCCTTTTTTTAGTAGGTTAGCTATTTTCCAGGCATTAACTGATTTATCGGTTACTAAAAAGAGCAGAACGCTCTTTGGTTGGAAAGCGCATGCAAACGAGCTCCAAAAGTGTTGAAACTTCGCATCGTGTCTTCATTGGACCCCTGTAAGGTGTGGTAAAAATTTCAGATCGTTACGTCAAAAACTTGATTCACCTCGTGTACAAACCGAGCACTGTACCCCTAACTGCGAGGCTTTCGAACGGAAACCGCCGCATTACACACACAACTACATTTTTCTAAATCATTTGGACTTCAAACTTTTTCCACGGCTAATACACACCATCCAAAACGCCATGCTCGAATTTGGCATTTTGTTATTAGGTTTGCTATTTTCCAGGCATTAACTGATTTTTCGGCTACTAAAAAGAGCAGAACGCTCTTTGGTTGGAAAGAGCATGCAAACGACCTCCAAAAGCGATGAAACTTGGCATGGTGTCTTCGTTGGACCCCTGTAGGCTGTGGTAAAAATTTGAGATCGTTACGGCAAAAACTTGATGCACCTCGTGTAGAAACCGAGCACTCTCCCCCTAAATGTGAGGGTTTCGAACGGAAACTGCAACATTACACACACAACTACACTTTTCTAAATCATTTGGACTTCAAACTTTTTCCATGGTTAATACAAACCATTCAAAACACGATGCTTGAATTTGGCCTTTTTTGAGTAGGTTTGCTATTATCCAGGCATTAACTGATTTTTCGGCTGCTAAAAAGGGCAAACCACTCTTCGGTTCGAAAGCGCATGCGAACAAGCTCCGAAAGCGATGAAACATGGCATGGTGTCTTACTTGGACCCCTGTAGGGTGTGGTAAAAATTTGAGATCGTTACGGGAAAAACTTGATGCACCTCGTGTACAAACCGAACACTGTCCTCCTAAGTGTGACGGTTTCGAACGGAAACCGCCGCATTTCACACATAACTACATTTTTTAAAATCATTTGGACTTCAAACTTTTTGCATGGTTAATACACACCATTCAAAATGCCATGCTGGAATTTGGCCTTTTTTTAGGAGGTTTGCTATTTTCCAGGCATGAACTGATTTTTCGGTTACTAAAAAGAGCAGAACGCTCTTCGGTTGGAAAGCGCATGCAAACGAGCTCCAAACGTGATGAAACTTGGCATGGTGTCTTTATTGGACCCCTATAAGGTGTGGTAAAAATTTGAGATCATTACGGCAAAAACTTGATTCACCTCGTGAACAAACCGAGCACTCTCCCCCTAAGTGTGAGAGTTTCAAACAGAAACCGCCGCATTACACACTCAACTACATTTTTCTAAATCATTTGGACTTCAAACTTTTTCCATGGTTAATAGACACCATCCAAAATGCCATGCTCGTATTTGGCCTTTTTTTGAGTAGGTTTGATATTTTCCAGGCATTAACAGATTTTTCGGCTACTAAAAGAGCAGAACGCTCTTCGGTTGGAAAGCGCATGCAAACGAGCTCCGAAAGCGATGAAAATTGGCATGGTGTCTTCATTGGACCCCTGTAGGGTGTGGTAAAAATTTCAGAATGTTACGACAAAAATTTTATGCACCTCGTGTACGAACCGAACACTGTCCCCCTCAGTGTGAGGGTTTCGAACGGAAACCGCCGCATTACACACATAACTACATTTTTCTAAATCATTTGGACTTCAAACTTTATCCATGGTTAATACACACCATTCAAAATGCCATGCTTGAATTTGTCCTTTTTTAGTAGGTTTGCTATTTTCCAGGCATTAACTAATTTATCGGTTACTAAACAGAACATAACGCTCTTCGGTTGGAAAGCACATGGAAACGAGCCCAAAAAGTGATGAAACTTGGCATTGTGTCTTCATTGGACCCCTGTAAGGTGTGGTAAAAAATTTAGATCGTTACGGCAAAAACTTGATGCACCTCGTGTACAAACCGAACACTCTCCCCGTAAGTGTGAGGCTCTCGAACGGAAACCGCCGCATTACACACACAATTACATTTTTCTAAATCATTTGGACTTCAAACTTTTCCATGGTTAATTCACACCATTCAAAATGCCATGCTCGAATTTGGCCATTTTTTTAGTAGGTTTGCTATTTTCCACGCATTAACTGATTTTTCGGCTACTAATAATAGCAGAAGGCTCTTCGGTTAGAAAGCGCATGCAAATGAGCTCCAAAAGCGTTGAAACTTGGCATGGTGTCTTCATTGGACCCCTGTAGGGTGTGGTAAAAATTTGAGATCATTACGGCAAAAACTTGATGCACCTCGTGTAGAAACCGAGCACTCTCCCCCTAAATGCGAGGGTTTCGAATGGAAACTGCAGCATTACACACACAACTACACTTTTCTAAATCATTTGGACTTCAAACTTTTTCCATGGTTAATACACACCATTCAAAACACCATGCTTGAATTTGGCCTTTTTTGAGTAGGTTTGCTATTATCCAGGCATTAACTGATTTTTCGGCTAATAAAAAGGGCAAACCGCTCTTCGGTTCGAAAGCGCGTGCAAACGAGCTCCGAAAGCGATGAAACTTGGCCTGGTGTCTTCCTTGGACCCCTGTAGGGTGTGGTAAAAATTTGAGTTCGTTACGGCAAAAACTTGATGCACCTCGTGTACAAACCAAACACTCTCCCCCTAAGTGTGAGAGTTTCGAACGGAAACCGCCGCATTACACACACAACTACATTTTTCAAAATCATTTGGACTTCAAACTTTTTCCATGGTTAATAGACACCATCCAAAATGCCATGCTCGAATTTGGCCTTTTTTTAGTAGGTTTGCTATTTTCCAGGCATTAACTGATTTTTCGGCTACTAAAAAGAGAAGAACGCTCTTCGGTTGGAAAGCGTGTGCAAATGATATTCGAAAGTGATTAAACATGCCATGGTGTCTTCATTGGACCCTTGTAGGATGTGGTAAAAATTTGAGAATGTTATGGCAAAAACTTGATGCACCTCGTGTGCAAACCAAACACTCTCCCCCTAAGTGTGAGGGTTTCGAACGGAAACCGCCGCATTACACACACAAGTATATTTTTCTAAATCATTTGGAATTCGAACTTTTCCATGGTTAATTCACACCATTCAAAACACCATGCTCAAATTTGGCCATTTTTCGAGTAGGTTTGCTATTTTGCAGGCATTATCTGATTTTTCGACTACTAAAAAGAGTAGAACGCTCTTCGGTTGGAAAGCACATGCAAATGAGCTCCAAAAGAGTTGAAACTTGGCAAGGTGTCTTCATTGGACCCCTGTAAGGTGTGGTAAAAAATTGAGATCGTTACGGCAAAAATTTGATGCACCTTGTGTACAAACCGAGCACTCTCCGCCTAACTGTGAGGGTTTCGAACGGAAACTACACTATTACACACACAACTACACTTTTATAAATCATTTGGACGTCAAACTTTTTACATAGTTAATAGACACCATCCAAAATGCCATGCTCGAATTTGGCCTTTTTTAATAGGTTTGCTATTTTCCGGGCATTAACTGATTTTTCGGTTACTAAAAAGAGTAGAATGCTCTTCGGGTGGAAAGCGCGTGCAAACGAGCTCCGAAAGCGATGAAACTTGGCTTGGTGTCTTCATTGGACCCATGTAGGGTGTGGCAAAAATATGAGAACGTTATGGCAAAAACTTGATGCACCTCGTGTACAAACCGAACACTCTCTCTCTAAGTGTGAGGGTTTCGAACGGAAACCGCCGCATTACACACACAACTACAATTTTCTAAATCATTTGGACTTCAAACTTTTTCCATGGTTAATACACACCATTCAAAATGTCATGCTTGAAATTGGCCTTTTTTAGAAGGTTTGCTATTTTCCAGGCATTAACTGATTTTCGGCTACTAAAAAGAGTAGAACGCTCTTCGGTTGGAAAGCGCATGCAAACGAGCTCCAAAACTGATGAAACTTGGCATGGTGTATTTATTGGACCCCTGTAAGGTGTTGTAAAAATTTGAGATTGTTACGGCAAAAAGTTGATTCACCTCGTGTACAAACCGAGCACTCTCCCACTAACTGTGAGTGTTTCGAACGGAAACCGCCGCATTACACACACAAATACATTTTTCTAAATTATTTGGACATCAAACTTTTTACATGGTTAATAGACACCATCCAAAATTCCATGCTCGAATTTGGCCTTTTTTTTAGAAGGTTTGCTATTTTCCAGGCATTAACAGATTTCTCGGCTACTAAAAAGAGCAGAACGCTCTTCGGTTGGAAAGCGCATGCAAACGAGCTCCGGAAGTGATGAAACTTGGCATGGTGTCTTCATTGGTCCCCTGTAGGATGTGTTAAAAATTTGAGAACGTTACGGCAAAAACTTGATGCACCTCGTATACAAACCGAACACTGTCCCCCTAAGTGTGAGGGTTTCGAACGGAAACCGCCGCATTGCACACATAACTACATTTTTCTAAATCATTTGGACTTCAAACTTTTTCCATGGATAATACACACCATTCAAAATGCCATGCTTGAATTTGTCCTTTTTTTAGTAGGTTAGCTATTTTCCAGGCATTAACTGATTTATCGGTTACTAAAAAGAGCAGAACGCTCTTTGGTTGGAAAGCGCATGCAAACGAGCTCCAAAAGTGTTGAAACTTCGCATCGTGTCTTCATTGGACCCCTGTAAGGTGTGGTAAAAATTTCAGATCGTTACGTCAAAAACTTGATTCACCTCGTGTACAAACCGAGCACTGTACCCCTAACTGCGAGGCTTTCGAACGGAAACCGCCGCATTACACACACAACTACATTTTTCTAAATCATTTGGACTTCAAACTTTTTCCATGGCTAATACACACCATCCAAAACGCCATGCTCGAATTTGGCATTTTGTTATTAGGTTTGCTATTTTCCAGGCATTAACTGATTTTTCGGCTACTAAAAAGAGCAGAACGCTCTTTGGTTGGAAAGCGCATGCAAACGACCTCCAAAAGCGATGAAACTTGGCATGGTGTCTTCGTTGGACCCCTGTAGGCTGTGGTAAAAATTTGAGATCGTTACGGCAAAAACTTGATGCACCTCGTGTAGAAACCGAGCACTCTCCCCCTAAATGTGAGGGTTTCGAACGGAAACTGCAACATTACACACACAACTACACTTTTCTAAATCATTTGGACTTCAAACTTTTTCCATGGTTAATACAAACCATTCAAAACACCATGCTTGAATTTGGCCTTTTTTGAGTAGGTTTGCTATTATCCAGGCATTAACTGATTTTTCGGCTGCTAAAAAGGGCAAACCACTCTTCGGTTCGAAAGCGCATGCGAACGAGCTCCAAAAGCGATGAAACATGGCATGGTGTCTTCCTTGGACCCCTGTAGGGTGTGGTAAAAATTTGAGATCGTTACGGGAAAAACTTGATGCACCTCGTGTACAAACCGAACACTGTCCTCCTAAGTGTGACGGTTTCGAACGGAAACCGCCGCATTACACACATAACTACATTTTTTAAAATCATTTGGACTTCAAACTTTTTGCATGGTTAATACACACCATTCAAAATGCCATGCTGGAATTTGGCCTTTTTTTAGGAGGTTTGCTATTTTCCAGGAATGAACTGATTTTTCGGTTACTAAAAAGAGCAGAACGCTCTTCGGTTGGAAAGCGCATGCAAACGAGCTCCAAACGTGATGAAACTTGGCATGGTGTCTTTATTGGACCCCTATAAGGTGTGGTAAAAATTTGAGATCATTACGGCAAAAACTTGATTCACCTCGTGAACAAACCGAGCACTCTCCCCCTAAGTGTGAGAGTTTCAAACGGAAACCGCCGCATTACACACTCAACTACATTTTTCTAAATCATTTGGACTTCAAACTTTTTCCATGGTTAATAGACACCATCCAAAATGCCATGCTGGTATTTGGCCTTTTTTTGAGTAGGTTTGATATTTTCCAGGCATTAACAGATTTTTCGGCTACTAAAAGAGCAGAACGCTCTTCAGTTGGAAAGCGCATGCAAACGAGCTGCGAAAGCGATGAAAATTGGTATGGTGTCTTCATTGGACCCCTGTAGGGTGTGGTAAAAATTTGAGAATGTTACGACAAAAATTTGATGCACCTCGTGTACGAACCGAACACTGTCCCCCTTAGTGTGAGGGTTTCGAACGGAAACCGCCGCATTACACACATAACTACATTTTTCTAAATCATTTGGACTTCAAACTTTATCCATGGTTAATACACACCATTCAAAATGCCACGCTTGAATTTGTCCTTTTTTAGTAGGTTTGCTATTTTCCAGGCATTAACTAATTTATCGGTTACTAAACAGAACATAACGCTCTTCGGTTGGAAAGCACATGGAAACGAGCCCAAAAAGTGATGAAACTTGGCATTGTGTCTTCATTGGACCCCTGTAAGGTGTGGTAAAAAATTTAGATCGTTACGGCAAAAACTTGATGCACCTCGTGTACAAACCGAACACTCTCCCCGTAAGTGTGAGGCTCTCGAACGGAAACCGCCGCATTACACACACAAGTACATTTTTCTAAATCATTTGGACTTCAATTTTTCCATGCTTAATTCACACCATTCAAAATGCCATGCTCGAATTTGGCCATTTTTTTAGTAGGTTTGCTATTTTCCAGGCATTAACTGATTTTTTGGCTACTAAAAATAGCAGAAGGCTCTTCGGTTAGAAAGCGCATGCAAATGAGCTCCAAAAGCGTTGAAACTTGGCATGGTGTCTTCATTGGACCCCTGTAGGGTGTGGTAAAAATTTGAGATCATTACGGCAAAAACTTGATGCACCTCGTGTAGAAACCGAGCACTCTCCCCCTAAATGTGAGGGTTTCGAATGGAAACTGCAGCATTACACACACAACTACACTTTTCTAAATCATTTGGATTTCAAACTTTTTCTATGGTTAATACACACCATTCAAAACACCATGCTTGAATTTGGCCTTTATTTAGTAGGTTTGCTATTATCCAGCCATTAACTGATTTTTCGGCTACTAACAAGGGCAAACCGCTCTTCGGTTCGAAAGCGCGTGCAAACGAGCTCCGAAAGCGATGAAACATGGCATGGTGTCTTCCTTGGACCCCTGTAGGGTGTGGTAAAAATTTGAGATCGTTACGGCAAAAACTTGATGCAGCTCGTGTACAAACCAAACACTCTCCCCCTAAGTGTGAGGGTTTCGAACGGAAACCGCAGCATTACACACACAACTACATTTTTCAAAATCATTTGGACTTCAAACTTTTTCCATGGTTAATAGACACCATCCAAAATGCCATGCTCGAATTTGGCCTTTTTTTAGTAGGTTTGCTATTTTCCAGGCATTAACTGATTTTTCGGCTACTAAAAAGAGAAGAACGCTCTTCGGTTGGAAAGCGTGTGCAAATGGTATCCGAAAGTGATGAAACTTGCCATGGTGTCTTCATTGGACCCCTGTAGGATGTGGTAAAAATTTGAGAATGTTATGGCAAAAACTTGATGCACCTCGTGTGCAAACCGAACACTCTGCCCCTAAGTGTGAGGGTTTCGAACGGAAACCGCCGCATTACACACACAAGTATATTTTTCTAAATCATTTGGAATTCAAACTTTTCCATGGTTAATTCACACCATTCAAAACACCATGCTCGAATTTGGCCATTTTTTGAGTTGGTTTGCTATTTTGCAGGCATTAACTGATTTTTCGGCTACTAAAAAGAGTGGAACGCTCTTCGGTTGGAAAGCACATGCAAATGAGCTCCAAAAGAGTTGAAACTTGGCATGGTGTCTTCATTGGACCCCTGTAAGGTGTGGTAAAAAATCGAGATCGTTACGGCAAAAATTTGATGCACCTCGTGTACAAACCGAGCACTCTCCGCCTAACTGTGAGGGTTTTGAACGGAAACTACTGCATTACACACACAACTACACTTTTATAAATCATTTGGACGTCAAACTTTTTACATAGTTAATAGACACCATCCAAAATGCCATGCTCGAATTTGGCCTTTTTTAATAAGTTTGCTATTTTCCGGGCATTAACTGATTTTTCGGTTACTAAAAAGAGTAGAATGCTCTTCGGTTGGAAAGCGCATGCAAACGAGCTCCGAAAGCGATGAAACTTGGCATGGTGTCTTCATTGGACCCCTGTAGGCTGTGGCACAAATATTAGAACGTTATGGCAAAAACTTGATGCACCTCGTGTACAAACCGAACACTCTCTCTAAGTGTGAGGGTTTCGAACGGAAACCGCCTCATTACACACACAACTACAATTTTCTAAATCATTTGGACTTCAAACTTTTTCCATGGTTAATACACACCATTCAAAATGCCATGCTTGAATTTGGCCTTTTTTTAGTAGGTTTGCTATTTTCCAGGCATTAACTGATTTTCGGCTACTAAAAAGAGTAGAACGCTCTTCGGTTGGAAAGCGCATGCAAACGAGCTCCAAAACTGATGAAACTTGGCATGGTGTATTTATTGGACCCCTGTAAGGTGTTGTAAAAATTTGAGATTGTTACGGCAAAAAGTTGATTCACCTCGTGTACAAACCGAGCACTCTCCCACTAACTGTGAGGGTTTCGAACGGAAACCGCCGCATTACACACACAAATACATTTTTCTAAATTATTTGGACTTCAAACTTTTTACATGGTTAATAGACACCATCCAAAATTCCATGCTCGAATTTGGCCTTTTTTTGAGTAGGTTTGCTATTTTCCAGGCATTAACAGATTTCTCGGCTACTAAAAAGAGCAGAACGCTCTTCGGTTGGAAAGCGCATGCAAACGAGCTCCGAAAGTGATGAAACTTGCCATGGTGTCTTCATTGGTTCCCTGTAGGATGTGTTAAAAATTTGAGAACGTTACGGCAAAAACTTGATGCACCTCGTGTACAAACCGAACACTGTCCCCCTAAGTGTGAGGGTTTCGAACGGAAACCGCCGCATTGCACACATAACTACATTTTTCTAAATCATTTGGACTTCAAACTTTTTCATGGATAATACACACCATTCAAAATGTCATGCTTGAATTTGTCCTTTTTTTAGTAGGTTAGCTATTTTCCAGGCATTAACTGATTTATCGGTTACTAAAAAGAGCAGAACGCTCTTTGGTTGGAAAGCGCATGCAAACGAGCTCCAAAAGTGTTGAAACTTGGCATCGTGTCTTCATTGGACCCCTGTAAGATGTGGTAAAAAATTTAGATCGTTATGTCAAAAACTTGATTCACCTCGTGTACAAACCGAGCACTCTACCCCTAACTGTGATGCTTTCGAACGGAAACGGCCGCATTACACACACAACTACATTTTTCTAAATCATTTGGACTTCAAACTTTTTCCACAGATAATACACACCATCCAAAATGCCAAGCTCCAATTTGGCATTTTGTTATTAGGTTTGCTATTTTCCAGGCATTAACTGATTTTTCGGCTACTAAAAAGAGCAGAACGCTCTTTGGTTGGAAATCGCATGCAAATGAGCTCCAAAAGCATTGAAACTTGGCATGGCGTCTTCATTGGACCCCTGTAGGCTATGGTAAAAATTTGAGATCGTTACGGCAAAAACTTGATGCACCTCGTGTAGAAACCGAGCACTCTCCCCCTAAATGTGAGGGTTTCGAACGGAAACTGCAGCATTACACACACAACTACACTTTTCTAAATCATTTGGACTTCAAACTTTTTCCATGGTTAATACACACCATTCAAAACACCATGCTTGAATTTGGCGTTTTTTGAGTAGGTTTGCTATTATCCAGGCATTAACTGATTTTTCAGCTACTAAAAAGGGCAAACCGCTCTTCGGTTCGAAAGCGCGTGCGAACGAGCTCCGAAAGCGATGAAACATGGCATGGTGTCATCCTTGGACCCCTGTAGTGTGTGGTAAAAATTTGAGATCGTTATGGGAAAAACTTGATGCACCTCTCGTGTACAAACCGAACACTGTCGTCCTAAGTGTGACGGTTTCGAACGGAAACCGCCGCATTACACACATAACTACATTTTTCTAAATCATTTGGACTTCAAACTTTTTGCATGGTTAATACACACCATTCAAAATGCCATGCTTGAATTTGGCCTTTTTTTAGTAGGTTTGCTATTTTCCAGGCATTAACTGATTTTTCGGTTACTAAAAAGAGCAGAACGCTCTTCGGTTGGAAAGCGCATGCAAACGAGCTCCTAAAGTGATGAAACTTGGCATGGTGTCTTTATTGGACCCCTATAAGCTGTGGTAAAAATTTGAGATCGTTACGGCAAAAACTTGATTCACCTCGTGAACAAACCGAGCACTCTCCCCCTAAGTGTGAGAGTTTCAAACGGAAACCGCCGCATTACACACTCAACTACATTTTTCTAAATCATTTGGACTTCAAACTTTTTCCATGGTTAATAGACACCATCCAAAATGCCATGCTCGTATTTGGCCTTTTTTGAGTAGGTTTGATATTTTCCAGGCATTAACAGATTTTTCGGCTACTAAAAGAGCAGAACACTCTTCGGTTGGAAAGCGCATGCAAATGAGCTCCGAAAGCGACGAAAATTGGCATGGTGTCTTCATTGGACCCCTGTAGGGTGTGGTAAAAATTTGAGAATGTTAAGACAAAAAATTGATGCACCTCGTGTACGAACCGAACACTGTCCCCCTTAGTGTGAGGGTTTCGAACGGAAACCACCGCATTACACACATAACTACATTTTTCTAAATCATTTGGACTTCAAACTTTATCCATGGTTAATACACACCATTCAAAATGCCATGCTTGAATTTGTCCTTTTTAGTAGGTTTGCTATTTTCCAGGCATTAACTAATTTATCGGTTACTAAACAGAACATAACGCTCTTCGGTTGGAAAGCACATGGAAACGAGCCCAAAAAGTGATGAAACTTGGCATTGTGTCTTTATTGGACCCATGTAAGGTGTGGTAAAAATTTAGATCGTTACGGCAAAAACTTGATGCACCTCGTGTACAAACCGAACACTCTCCCCGTAAGTGTGAGGCTTTCGAACGGAAACCGCCGCATTACACACACAAGTACATTTTTCTAAATCATTTCGACTTCAAACTTTTCCATGGTTAATTCACACCATTCAAAATGCCATGCTCGAAATTGGCCATTTTTTAGTAGGTTTGCTATTTTCCAGGCATTAACTGATTTTTCGGCTACTAAAAATAGCAGAACGCTCTTCGGTTAGAAAGCGCATGCAAATGAGCTCCAAAAGCGTTGAAACTTGGCATGGTGTCTTCATTGGACCCCTGTAGGGTGTGGTAAAAATTTGAGATCATTACGGCAAAAACTTGATGTACCTCGTGTAGAAACCGAGCACTCTCCCCCTAAATGTGAGGGTTTCGAACGGAAACTGCAGCATTACACACACTACTACACTTTTCTAAATCATTTGGACTTCAAACTTTTTCCATGGTTAATACACACCATTCAAAACACCATGCTTGAATTTGGCCTTTTTTGAGTAGGTTTGCTATTATCCAGGCATTAACTGATTTTTTGGCTACTAAAAAGGGCAAACCGCTCTTCGGTTCGAAAGCGCGTGCAAACGAGCTCCGAAAGCGATGAAACATGGCATGGTGTCTTCCTTGGACCCCTGTAGGGTGTGGTAAAAATTTGAGATCATTACGGCAAAAACTTGATGCACCTCGTGTACAAACCAAACACTCTCCCCCTAAGTGTGAGAGTTTCGAACGGAAACCGCCGCATTACACACACAACTACATTTTTCAAAATCATTTGGACTTCATACTTTTTCCATGGTTAATAGACACCATCAAAAATGCCATGCTCGAATTTGGCCTTTTTTTAGTAGGTTTGCCATTTTCCAGGCATTAACTGATTTTTCGGCTACTAAAAAGAGAAGAACGCTCTTCGGTTGGAATGCATGTGCAAATGATATTCGAAAGTGATCAAACTTGCCATGGTGTCTTCATTGGACCCCTGTAGGATGTGGTAAAATTTTGAGAATGTTATGGCAAAAAACTTGATGCACCTCGTGTGCAAACCGAACACTCTCCCCCTAAGTGTGACGGTTTCGAACGGAAACCGCCGCATTACACACACAAGTATATTTTTCTAAATCATTTGGAATTCAAACTTTTCCATGGTTAATTCACACCATTCAAAACACCATGCTCGAATTTGGACATTTTTTGAGTAGGTTTGCTATTTTGCAGGCATTAACTGATTTTTCGGCTACTAAAAAGAGTAGAACGCTGTTCGGTTGGAAAGCACATGCAAATGAGCTCCAAAAGAGTTGAAACTTGTCATGGTGTCTTCATTGGACCCCTGTAAGGTGTGGTAAAAAATTGAGATCGTTACGGCAAAAACTTGATGCACCTCGTGTACAAACCGAGCACTCTCCGCCTAACTGTGAGGGTTTCAAACGGAAACTACAGCATTACACACACAACTACACTTTTATAAATCATTTGGACGTCAAACTTTTTACATAGTTAATAGACACCATCGAAAATGCCATGCTCGAATTTGGCCTTTTTTAATAGGTTTGCCATTTTCCTGGCATTAACTGATTTTTCGGTTGCTAAAAAGAGCAGAATGCTCTTCGGTCGGAAAGCGCGTGCAAACTAGCTCCGAAAGCGATGAAACTTGGCATGGTGTCTTCATTGGACCCCTATAGGGTGTGGCAAAAATTTGAGAACGTTATGGCAAAAACTTGATGCACCTCGTGTACAAACCGAACACTCTCTCTCTAAGTGTGAGGGTTTCAAACGGAAACCGCCGCATTACACACACAACTACAATTTTCTAAATCATTTCGACTTCAAACTTTTTCCATGGTTAATACACACCATTCAAAATGCCATGCTTGAATTTGGCCTTTTTTTAGTAGGTTTGCTATTTTGCAGGCATTAACTGATTTTCGGCTACTAAAAAGAGTAGAACGCTCTTCGGTTGGAAAGCGCATGCAAACGAGCTCTAAAACTGATGAAACTTGGCATGGTGTATTTATTGGACCCCTGTAAGGTGTTGTAAAAATTTGAGATCGTTACGGCAAAAACTTGATTCACCTCGTGTACAAACCGAGCACTCTCCCACTAACTGTGAGGGTTTCAAACGAAAACCGCCGCATTACACACACAAATACATTTTTCTAAATTATTTGGACTTCAAACTTTTTACATGGTTAATAGACACCATCCAAAATGCCATGCTCGAATTTGGCCTTTTTTTTAGTAGGTTTGCTATTTTCCAGGCATTAACAGATTTCTCGGCTACTAAAAAGAGCAAAACGCTCTTCGGTTGGAAAGCGCATGCAAACGAGCTTCGAAAGTGATGAAACTTGGCATGGTGTCTTCATTGGTCCCGTGTAGGATGTATTAAAAATTTGAGAACGTTACAGCAAAAACTTGATGCACCTCGTGTACAAACCGAACACTGTCCCCCTAAGTGTGAGGGTTTCGAACGGAAACCGCCACATTACACACATAACTACATTTTTCTAAATCATTTGGACTTCAAACTTTTTCCATGGATAATACACACCATTCAAAATGCCATGCTGGAATTTGTCCTTTTTTTAGTAGGTTAGCTATTTTCCAGGCATTAACTGATTTATCGGTTACTAAAAAGAGCAGAACGCTCTTTGGTTGGAAAGCGCATGCAAACGAGCTCCAAAAGTGTTGAAACTTGGCATCGTGTCTTCATTGGACCCCTGTAAGGTGTGGTAAAAATTTCAGATCGTTATTTAAAAAACTTGATTCACCTCGTGTACAAACCGAGCACTCTACCCCTAACTGTGATGCTTTCGAACAGAAACCGCCGCATTACACACACAACTACATTTTTCTAAATCATTTGGACTTCAAACTTTTTCCATGGCTAATACATACCATCCAAAATATCAAGCTCCAATTTGGCATTTTGTTATTAGGTTTGCTATTTTCCAGGCATTAACTGATTTTTCGGCTACTAAACAGAGCAGAACGCTCTTTGGTTGGAAAGCGCATGCAAACGACCTCCAAAAGCGATGAAACTTGGCATGGTATCTTCGTTGGACCCCTGTAGGCTGTGGTAAAAATTTGAGATCGTTACGGCAAAAACTTGATGCACCTCGTGCAGAAACCGAGCACTCTCCCCCTAAATGTGTGGGTTTCGAACGGAAACTGCAGCATTACACACACAACTACACTTTTCTAAATCATTTGGACTTCAAACTTTTTCCATGGTTAATACACACCATTCAAAACACCATGCTTGAATTTGGCCTTTTTTGAGTAGGTTTGCTATTATCCAGGCATTAACTGATTTTTCGGCTACTAAAAAGGGCAAACCGCTCTTCGGTTCGAAAGCACGTGCGAACGAGCTCCGAAAGCGATGAAACATGGCATGGTGTCTTCCTTGGACCCCTGTAGCGTGTGGTAGAAATTTGAGATCATTACGGGAAAAACTTGATGCACCTCGTGTACAAACCGAACACTGTCCTCCTAAGTGTGACGGTTTCGAACGGAAACCGCCGCATTACACACATAACTACATTTTTCTAAATCATTTGGACTTCAAACTTTTTGCATGGTTAATACACACCATTCAAAATGCCATGCTTGAATTTGGCCTTTTTTTAGTAGGTTTGCTATTTTCCAGGCATTAACTGATTTTTCTGTTACTAAAAAGAGCAGAACGCTCTTCGGTTGGAAAGCGCATGCAAACGAGCTCCAAAAGTGATGAAACTTGGCATGGTGTCTTTATTGGACCCCTATAAGGTTTGGTAAAAATTTGAGATCGTTACGGCAAAAACTTGATTCACCTCGTTAACAAACCGAGCAGTCTCCCCCTAAGTGTGAGAGTTTCAAACGGAAACCGCCGCATTACACACTCAACTACATTTTTCGAAATCATTTGGACTTCAAACTTTTTCCATGGTTAATAGACACCATCCAAAATGCCATGCTCGTATTTGGCCTTTTTTTGAGTAGGTTTGATATTTTCCAGGCATTAACAGATTTTTCGGCTACTAAAAGAGCAGAACGCTCTTCGGTTGGAAAGCGCATGCAAATAAGCTCCGAAAGCGACGAAAATTGGCATGGTGTCTTCAATGGACCCCTGTAGGGTGTGGTAAAAATTTGAGAATGTTACGACAAAAAATTGATGCACCTCGTGTACGAACCGAACACTGTCCCCCTTAGTGTGAGGGTTTCGAACGGAAACCGCCGCACTACACACATAACTACATTTTCCTAAATCATTTGGACTTCAAACTTTATCCATGGTTAATACACACTATTCAAAATGCCATGCTTGAATTTGTCCTTTTTTAGTAGGTTTGCTATTTTCCAGGCATTAACTAATTTATCGGTTACTAAACAGAACATAACGCTCTTCGGTTGGAAAGCACATGGAAACGAGCCCAAAAAGTGATGAAACTTGGCATTGTGTCTTCATTGGACCCCTGTAAGGTGTGGTAAAAAATTTAGATCGTTACGGCAAAAACTTGATGCACCTCGTGTACAAACTGAACACTCTCCCCGTAAGTGTGAGGCTTTCGAACGGAAACCGCCGCATTAGACACACAAGTACATTTTTCTAAATCATTTGGACTTCAAATTTATCCATGGTTAATTCACACCATTCAAAATGCCATGCTCGAATTTGGCCATTTTTTTAGTAGGTTTGCTATTTTCCAGGCATTAACTGATTTTTCGGCTACTAAAAATAGCAGAACGCTCTTCGGTTAGAAAGGGCATGCAAATGAGCTCCAAAAGCGTTGAAACTTGGCATGGTGTCTTCATTGGACCCCTGTAGGGTGTGGTAAAAATATGAGATCATTACGACAAAAACTTGATGTACCTCGTGTAGAAACCGAGCATTCTCCCCCTAAATGTGAGGGTTTCGAACGGAAACTGCAGCATTACACACACAACTACACTTTTCTAAATCATTTGGACTTCAAACTTTTTCCATGGTTAATACACACCATTCAAAACACCATGCTTGAATTTGGCCTTTTTTGAGTAGGTTTGCTATTATCCAGGCATTAACTGATTTTTTGGCTACTAAAAAGGGCAAACCGCTCTTCGGTTCGAAAGTGCGTGCAAACGAGCTCCGAAAGCGATGAAACATGGCATGGTGTCTTCCTTGGACCCCTGTAGGGTGTGGTGAAAATTTGAGATCATTACGGCAAAAACTTGATGCACCTCGTGTACAAACCAAACACTCTCCCCCTAAGTGTGAGAGTTTCGAACGGAAACCGCCGCATTACACACACAACTACATTTTTCAAAATCATTTGGACTTCAAACTTTTTCCATGGTTAATAGACACCATCCAAAATGCCATGCTCGAATTTGGCCTTTTTTAGTAGGTTTGCCATTTTCCATGCATTAACTGATTTTTTGGCTACTAAAAAGAGAAGAACGCTCTTCGGTTGGAAAGCGTGTGCAAATGATATTCGAAAGTGATCAAACTTGCCATGGTGTCTTCATTGGACCCCTGTAGGATGTGGTAAAAATTTGAGAAAGTTATGGCAAAAACTTGATGCACCTCGTGTGCAAACCGAACACTCTCCCCCTAAGTGTGAGGGTTTCGAACAGAAACCGCCGCATTACACACACAAGTATATTTTTGTAAATCATTTGGAATTCAAACTTTTCCATGGTTAATTCACACCATTCAAAACACCATGCTCGAATTTGGCCATTTTATGAGTAGGTTTGCTATTTTGCAGGCATTAACTGATTTTTCGGCTACTAAAAAGAGTAGAACGCTGTTCGGTTGGAAAGCACATGCAAATGAGCTCTAAAAGAGTTGAAACTTGTCATGGTGTCTTCATTGGACCCCTGTAAGGTGTGGTAAAAAATTGAGATCGTTACGGCAAAAACTTGATGCACCTCGTGTACAAACCGAGCACTCTCCGCCTAACTGTGAGGGTTTCAAACGGAAACTACAGCATTACAGACACAACTACACTTTTATAAATCATTTGCACGTCAAAATTTTTACATAGTTAATAGACACCATCCAAAATGCCATGCTCGAATTTGGCTTTTTTAATAGGTTTGCTATTTTCCTGGCATTAACTGATTTTTCGGTTACTAAAAAGAGCAGAATGCTCTTCGGTTGGAAAGCGCGTGCAAACGAGCTCCGAAAGCGATGAAACTTGGCATGGTGTCTTCATTGGACCCCTATAGGGTGTGGCAAAAGTTTGAGAACGTTATGGCAAAAACTTGATGCACCTCGTGTACAAACCGAACACTCTCTCTCTAAGTGTGAGGGTTTCAAACGGAAACCGCCGCATTACACACACAACTACAATTTTCTAAATCATTTCGACTTCAAACTTTTTCCATGGTTAATACACACCATTCAAAATGCCATGCTTGAATTTGGCCTTTTTTTAGTAGGTTTGCTATTTTCCAGGCATTAACTGATTTTCGGCTACTAAAAAGAGTAGAACGCTCTTCGGTTGGAAAGCGCATGCCAACGAGCTCCAAAACTGATGAAACTTGGCATGGTGTATTTATTGGACCCCTGTAAGGTGTTGTAAAAATTTGAGATCGTTACGGCAAAAAGTTGATTCACCTCGTGTACAAACCGAGCACTCTCCCACTAACTGTGAGGGTTTCGAACGAAAACCGCCGCCTTAGACACACAAATACATTTTTCTAAATTATTTGGACTTCAAACTTTTTACATGGTTAATAGACACCATCCAAAATGCCATTCTCGAATTTGGCCTTTTTTTGAGTAGGTTTGCTATTTTCCAGGCATTAACAGATTTCTCGGCTACTAAAAAGAGCAGAACGCTGTTCGGTTGGAAAGCGCATGCAAACGAGCTCCGAAAGTGATGAAACTTGGCATGGTGTCTTCATTGGTCCCCTGTAGGATGTATTAAAAATTTGAGAACGTTACGGCAAAAACTTGATGCACCTCGTGTACAAACCGAACATTGTCCCCCTAAGTGTGAGGGTTTCGAACGGAAACCGCCGCATTACACACATAACTACATTTTTCTAAATCATTTCGACTTCAAACTTTTTCCATGGATAATACACACCATTCAAAATGCCATGCTGGAATTTGTCCTTTTTTTAGTAGGTTAGCTATTTTCCAGGCATTAACTGATTTATCGGTTACTAAAAAGAGCAGAACGCAGTTTGGTTCGAAAGCGCATGCAAACGAGCTCCAAAAGTGTTGAAATTTGGCATCGTGTCTTCATTGGACCCCTGTAAGGTGTGGTAAAAATTTCAGATCGTTATGTCAAAAACTTGATTCACCTCGTGTACAAACCGAGCACTCTACCCCTAACTGTGAGGCTTTCGAACGGAAACCACCGCATTACACACACAACTACATTTTTCTAAATCATTTGGACTTCAAACTTTTTCCATGGCTAATACACACCATCCAAAATGCCAAGATCCAATTTGGCATTTTGTTATTAGGTTTGCTATTTTCCAGGCATTAACTGATTTTTCGGCTACTAAAAAGAGCAGAACGCTCTTTGGTTGGAAAGCGCATGCAAACGACCTCCAAAAGCGATGAAACTTGGCATGGTGTCTTCGTTGGACCCCTGTAGGCTGTGGTAAAAATTTGAGATCGTTACGGCAAAACCTTGATGCACCTCGTGTGCAAACCGAACACTCTCCCCCTAAGTGTGAGGGTTTTGAACGGAAACCGCCGCATTACACACACAAGTACATTTTTCTAAATCATTTGGAATTCAAACATTTCCATGGTTAATTCACACCATACAAAACGCCATGCTCGAATTTGGCCATTTTTTTAGTACGTTTGCTATTTTGCAGCCATTAACTAATTTTTCGGCTACTAAAAATAGTAGAACGCTCTTCGGTTGGAAAGCACATGCAAATGAGCTCCAAAAGCGTTGAAACTTGGCATGGTGTCTTCATTGGACCCCTGTAAGGTGTGGTAAAAAATTGAGATCGTTACTGCAAAAACTTGATGCACCTTGTGTACAAACCGAGCACTCTCCCCCAAGTGTGAGGGTTTCGAACGGAAACTGCAGCATTACACACACAACTACACTTTTCTAAATCATTTGGACTTGAAACTTTTTCCATGGATAATACACACCATTCAAAACACCATGCTCGAATTTGGCCTTTTGTGAGTAGGTTTGCTATTTTCCTGGCATTAACTGATTTTTCGGCTACTAAAAAGACCAAAACGTTCTTTGGTTCGAAACCGCGTGTAAACGAGCTCCGAAAGCGATGAAACAGGGCATGCTGTCTTCCTTGGACCCCTGTAGGGTGTGGTAAATATTTGAGATCATTACGGCAAAAACTTGATGCACCTCGTGTACAAACCAAACACTCTCCCCCTAAGTGTGAGAGTTTCAAACGGAAACCGCGGCATTACACACACAACTACATTTTTCTAAATCATTTGGACTTCAAACTTTTTCCATGGTTAATAGACACCATCCAAAACGCCATGCTCGAATTTAACCTTTTTTTAGTAGGTTTGCTATTTTCCAGGCATTAACTGATTTTTCGGCTACTAAAAAGAGCAGAATGCTCTTCGGTTGGAAAGCGCGTGCAAACGAGATCCGAAAGTGATGAAACTTGGCATGGTGTCTTCATTGGACCCCTATAGGGTGTGGTACAAAATTTGAGATTGTTACGACAAAAACTTGATGCACCTCGTGTACAAATCGAACACTCTCCCCCTAAGTGTTAGGGTTTCGAACGGAAATCGCCGCCTTACACACACAACTACATTTTTCTAAATCATTTAGACTTCAGACTTTTTCCATGGTTAATATCCTTTTTTCTAAATTATTTGGATTCAAATTTTTTCTAAATCATTTGTACAAACCGAACACTCACTTCCCAAGTCAATTTTTTTAAATCATTTGAACTTTAAAATTTTCACACGAATAATACACACCATCCAAAGCCCAATTATCAAATTTGGCCACTTTCTAGGTTTAGTAAACATGATTTTTCAAAAAAAATCGCATTTACGATATGTGTGGCAGGCGGCCCACAATGTCCGCCACTGCAAACTTTTGGAATTTTTGAATTTTTTTGGCGCGAGTTGCCGAAAGATTTGTGTGCCAGGCGTTACGTAAAGCCCACCACAGGTTACTGATAAAGCAGTGGCGGGTCCTAGATACCGCCCGCCACTACTGTTTAACACCGTGCGAGAATCTTGAGATGAGTTTATTTGTGGCGGGTCCTAGATATTGCTTGCCACTGCTATGATTAAATCAGTGGCGCGTATCGTTTTCTACCCGCCAGTGAAACTTTTCCAAAATTGCAGTGGCGGGTAATATATAGTGCCCGCCACTAATTTGAGGCCACTTATAAGCCTTTTCCCAGTAGTGCACATGCCAGCTAGGCACCGAGGAGCAGCCGGTCGCTTCGTCGGCAGGATTCGACAAGGATCCAAAATAGGGGGACGTGCTCTACGGCACCCGACGTGAGAATGGGGATATTTTTTGGTGTCATACAACAGCAACCCCATGGGGGCCGACGGAGCACACACCTACCATGTCACCCGGCCCTTGGCCAGGAAGACAGGCGTCACGCCAGACCTTGGAGCCAAGGCATCATGCTTCGGGCAAAGAGCCGCCCAGGGTATTCCTGCTAGGCTCAAACCGAGACGTCAATAGCCGTGGCAAGGTGTCAAACCAAGTCCGGGCACCAAGTAAGCACAATTTCAGGTGCTACTGCATCAAAAACGCGATCAAAGCATGCCGGACAGGAGTCAATCGTCGACCGCGTTTTGGCCAAGTGACCAATCTGACACTCCGGCATTACCACCTCGGACCTTTGGACACGTACTCCGGATATCACCAGTACATTCCCACAGACCCGGGCCGGGGACTGATCTTATCGGCAGCCCCACATGGACAACCATTTTCCCCTGCCATGCCCTTTGGGCTACGAAACATAGCGGATGCTTATCGGCGGCAGATCGGGTCGTTACACTCGACACTCCTCGGTTGGATGAGGGGCCGGGCAGAAGAGAGCGACACCTCTGGAGCCCGGAAGCGCATCTCTCCATGGCTGGACGGGGAGCAGGAGAAGGAGCGGAGGCGGCAGGACGACATGAAAGCACTAGAATAGGAGCAAGAAGCCGACCTCGGAATGCCATCTCTGCTACGTCACTCTCATACCTAGCTTTGTTTTTACATTTCTTTACTTTAGTTTAAATTATTGCTTACCTCGATCACTACACCTTTTGAGTTCGGATTAAATAAAGGTAGTCACCCCCAAATCCGGGGTCTCTTAATATTTCTCTTTTTGGCACTTCGTTTGATCTTGTGATGATGAACTCGACTCAATAATTTACCTGCTCGGGTCGCATTCCTGGGAGGATACCAAAAAGGTACCACAGGAGGTACTTGGGGGCTGTCACAGCCCGAACAAACTCCACCATACCGTCCCACGGACGTGTGACCACTTCCTCGAATATTTGCCATTATATGCATCGATTTTGACTTGTGTCTTCGGTCAAGTTGAGTTACCTAGCTCCTAAGTTTGCCCCTTCCGTTTCCGCATGTTCGGCTATGGGCGTCACGGGAGCACTTCTGCGATTGCTACTTCCTGTTTAACTGGTCAAGTACCTCAGGTGGGTGAAGCCAAAAGCTAACTGTCACAAAACGGCAAATCGGTCGGCATGTCGGAAGAACCTACAAGTAGCCAACAGAGTTGCCTACAAAAAGACTTGGCTTTAGTAAAAGTTGTGTAAAATTCTTTCACGGCGGTCCTTGGGCAACCCTGAGACCACGGAAAAGCGGCTAGGCCATGCCAGCTGCGAAGTGAACACCGGAATAGGGAGTTCTCTTTTGGAGTATTTAAATGGATGTTGTTTGAAGCGGGATCCATGTCTAAGCTAGAAAAACTTGAACTCAAAATTTGGTCCCATGATTGGTACGGCCTGCATGAGACTGATTCTGACACTGCTAGTGGTGGTGTTTTTGATTCCGTAGTCGGTAAACCCCCAGCCTCATTACTCTCAAATTTCCAATATATGGAACGATTATAACCTTGCGGCTGCAAAGGCTGCTATGGAGAGCATCCGGTAGACATCCAAATTGCCCTACTCTAATCTTTCATAAAATCAGCTACTAGCACCCTTGAGGTACAACTAAATCCCAAGATTTTATATACTCTATGATCTTTCTTTTAATTTCGTTGCCTCATATGCTTATTTTTCCTTCCCTGTACAAACTCACACAAGAAAGATCATCTATGCGATGTGAGGAATGGACTAATGCACTCTCAGCTCTCCACCTCATGAGGAGACAAGGCATTTGTACACAAGTTTCATCATCTGATTCAGTTTAACTGCAAGCACTACTGTACTTAGAAGTAGTGGAATTTGGAACTACAAGCACTTATAAGAAACGCCTTGTGGGCGGCCGGCAACAGGAGGATTGCTGCTACTGCTTCTCCCTTTGATGATACACTGTTCTCCCACCTCCTCTTTAAGATGAATAATGTAAAGGCATTTCTAGCTTACGCAACAGTTTCTTTTCGGGTGATTCTTTCAGATGTTACTCCTTATTTGGCTCCTTTTGCCGGTCACATTTACGTTGTGAATTTCCCTTTATTGAGGAGACAAGACATTTGTACCTGAATACTTGATTAAGAGCACTACACTGGGATATGCTTTGTCGTGGCCTAGTAGCAGAGTTGCTGTTAGCTCCTCCTCCTGAGTCCGGTTCAAGAGTTTAAACAGTTTATTGATACATTACATACTTCTGTGTTCTATGATACATCAATATACGCTACATTCATCCCAAAATGTAAGCCTTGGTCCATACATGTATATAGTTAATGGCAACGTGCGGATCAGTCAAGTTCCACAAAGGATAACACGACAATGTTCGTTCAAGGTCAAGTGGCAGGCGTGCAAGCAAAGTAAGCCAGAGAAACTCTACCTAATGCTGCCAATAATTGTCCTTGCCTTTCATTTTTTATTCAAATATATCATCGGTATTCTATTGCAGATGTCACTGTTACACAATTTGTTAATATAAGCACTGATTCAGTACGTACGCCAACACCCAACCACTCCAATGGCATCTAGAGCTGAGAATGACCAAGCAACTACTCACTACGGCATGAAAGGTTATCAGTTGGGTGATAAAACCCATCGGTGACAAGCGGGAGCGTTCGTCACTGGTAGCATCATACCAGTGACGGGCAACTGCTTGTCACTGGTAACGATCATACTAGTGACGGGCGCCCGCTAACTGCTCATCACTGCTACTTAGTCCAGGCCCAGCCCAGTGTCCTTAAGCTCCCGTCACTGGTAACTCACAGGGGCATATCATAATTTTATTTATATATATAATCAACAATTAATAATTCAAATTCCACAGCAATTCAATTCATATCATATAGGGAAAATACATCCTATCACCGGGTGTAGTTACCCCCACCACCGTTGCCCCGCGATCAAATCCAGGTGTGGGCTTTGATTAACGGGTCTCGGTTCTCAAAATAGTCAGATTTCTCTACCCGATTAAAATAACCAAGCCATGCGCTCCCGATTTTTATGGCAGGATAAGCAGTAGCATATAACAACCTCAAGTGCTTTCAAACCATAGTTGCTGGCACCTCGTTTCCGGGAGCTCACCGTCCAGCGATCAAGGTATTCATAAAATATAATTTTTTGATCCGTCCCATTGATTTATCTTATGCGTACACATATTAATCTTTGTTCCATCAGGATCTTTTTCTCTAGATCTGTTCCAGAGATGCTTCTGGCCTTCAGCAGTCTGCATCGCGTACGTGACCTATTGCGGCCGGCAGCCACCACCGTCGACAACGACGCGTCCACCTTTCCTCTGGCTGTATGCACGACGCATCCATCTGGGCACGATTGACGTGGCCGCGGCTGACGCGGACGACACTCTTCGGTGACAACATCCGCCGGCTCTTAGTCAACATGCTCAGGATTAATGCCGATCCACCATTCCTACATGCATGGATTCATCCATAGATCGATGATTGCTACTTCCCTATGATGCATGCATGATATCACGTATGCATCATATACGTACAGATTGATATTCGTTAGATAAAGATAGTCCATTTGCATATGGCTTTGTCCATACTTTTTGCAAAATAAAGTGTATAAACTCCATACTCCATCCAAGCAAAAATTGTACATTCTACATACGCCGGTGCGCATAAGGTTCATACTACCATTTCAGAATCAACTACTCCCACCGTGGAGTACGTACTATGCACACTCAATGTGTATGGTTGTTATCTTTTTTATAGTAAAAGATTGTATACTACCACTAGAACTACGTACTGAGTATGTACGCGTACTCCCATTTCAAAAAGTACACATGCAAACTCCAGCCCCAAATTGAATTGTACTCCATACTACAACGAAGAAGTATACACCATATTCTTTAATCAAATGAGAGGTATTAGGTATATATACGTACTACATACTCCACACTCATGAATATACTACTTTCCAATAATATACTGCATACTATCTTCCAATAATATACTACATACAATATACTATTTCCAAACTATATACCATATACTATGTATTATTTTGCAAACTATGTACTACATACTATATATATATACTCCAGAAGTATACGTGCGGCAACACGTTGCACGTCACACTAGTATCTTATCCATTCATCATGATGAATTTGTTTGCAACTCCAAGAAACTAGCAGGTTGTTGAAACTAACACACGTCATGTGACGCCCCCCGACTTAATCATGCACTAATCATACACGCAAATGCACACGATCAAGCCTAAGGACTCACGGGAAGATATCACAACACAACTCTAGACACAAAATAAAATAATATAAGCTTTATATTACAAGCCAGGGGCCTCGAGGGCTCGAATACAAAAGCTCGAGAACAAGCGTTAGCGGAAGCATCAACAGTATCTGAGTACAGACACAAAGTTAAACAAAGGTGCCTTAAGAAGGCGAAAACAAACAATGACTCTGATCGAAAGAGGCAAGGCCTCCTGCCTGGGAGTCTCCTATCTACTCCTGGTCGTCGGCGGTCTCCACGTAGTAGTAGGCTCCTCCAGAGGTGTAGTAGTAGTCGTCGACGGAAACAGCTGGCTCCGGGGCTCCGTCATCTGGTCGCAGCAATCGGGTATGAGGGAAAAAAAGTAGCAAAGCAACCGTGAGTACCCATCCAAAGTACTCGCAAGATTGACATCAGAACAATACTGAATATATATCGGTATCAAAGGAATGGGGCTATATCTGTGGACTAGACTGTAGAAATGCCAGAATAGAGAGAAAGGAGCCTATCGAAGACTAGCATCTTCAGCGTCTTGCAGCATTAGAAGAGTGCAGATTAGCATATTATAATGTATGAAACATGTAATAGCAAAGCCTAGGAATCCTTCCTCGACTCCCTACAAGAAAGCGATCCCGGAGCTTCCAATTAATTAAAAGTATCCAGTTCAAGTAGTAGTAGATCGGGATACAACACTGAGCGTCCTGTTACCGTGGACACGGCTATTCGAATAGATAACTTCCCTGCAGGGGTGCACTACTGTTACCCAACACGTTCGATTAACTCTGGCCGGACACACTTTTCCGGGTCATGCCCGGCCTCGGCTGATCGACACACGGCAGCCCTACCTGGGCTCAACAGAGAGGTTCCCGCCGGTCTACATCCTAAGCGCTCAGGGGTCTTGGGCCCATCGCCCTTTGCACTCCGGGTCCTTGCGCACATGGCGGGTCCAGGCACCACCTCTGTCCTGGATGGCGCCGAACCAACCGTGCCGCAAGGCTAAAAAGTTCGTCTGACAGAGCTTTCGACTGATACATACGGCGTAGAGGGCCCCATTAAACCATTATCCCACGTGGTGGTAGTGCGTATAGGCCAGTGGCCAACTCAGATCAAATACCCAAATCCGTTAGCGAATTATTAGGAGCTCGCGGTGACGATCGGTACTCCTGTCGTCCCTTCTCGAAGAAGTGCAACAAGGGACAGGCCCATCCCTCTCTAGGGCGGTCTCTGCCTGCCCGGCCGCGCCTCGTAATTATCTCGCGGGTACCCTCACGGTCAACCCGACTTCACATCTCTCGCGGGTACCTCTCGGGGTCGACCCGATTTTATTCAGTAAATGTAGTAAAATCCCGGTAGCTGTGTGTTCTGAACATCATGAAGGAATCCGAGGAATCACCCTCGTTGGATTCCTACTCGATGTACCCGTCAGGGCAAACCCGGAGGAATCACCCTCGTTGGTATTCACGCTTGTGGGGTTGCACGGCAGAAGCCTCATCGGAGGTGGAGGAAGAGGAATCACCCTCGGTAATCCACGTCCGACTAGCTGTGCTACAAAGGCATAATCGGGAGTGAGTTAAGAGGTATCACCCTCGTCACTCGAGGATAACTCTGTAGAGTCAAACAACTAAGGGGGGGTGCGGTGCTGTGCTGGTCTCAGCCCGTCGATCACATCGAACGGGGCACTGGTAACTAAGCGGGGCAACTAGGACAAGGTGGAGGGGCCGCAAATGGATTTACATCCAACCTATACTAAGCATTTAGTATATCAGGTAAAGTATCAAAGGGCAGTTTACAAAAACAGGCTATGCATCAGAATAGGATAAATCAATAGCAGTAGCAAATTCTAATGCAAGCAGGAGGGAGAAAGAATAGGTGATATAGGCATGCGTCAAGGGGGTTTGCTTGCCTGGTTGCTCTGCAGAAAAGGAAGAAGGGTCGCCGGTGACGCAGTCGATCTCAGGGCCAGCGTCGGCCTCGGGGTCTACCGGAGAGAAGGAGGGGGGAAGAAACAGTAAATACAAGCAACAAATGCAATCACAGGTGTACGGCATGGCAGCACGTTATTCGAGGGGCGCCCTAATGCAGTACTACGTAAGTTAGTCGGAGCGGGAAACATCTGGAGGTGTTTTACCAGCTCCGGGCGACTATCGGACGGATGAATCGGAGGAAAAAGTTCCATGTTCATCATGTTAGAGAGGTGTGACAGGTATGTGGGTGGCATATTCGGACTCTTCATAATTTTCTGATCATTTTTCATATATAAACTATTTTCATCCGAGTTACGGTTTATTTTATATGATTTTTCAAAGTTTTACTGAATTTCTGGAATTATTTTAAATATTAAATTTGAATTATCCGAAACAGTGTGGGGTGACGTCATCATGACGTCAATGTGACGTCAGCAGTCAAACCCGGCAGAGCCAGGTCAAACCTGACCAGTGGGTCCCACTGGTCAGTGACACAGTGGCTAATTACAGATTAATTTAACTAATTACTGATTAATTAGGGGGTGGGGCCTATTGTCAGCGACTAATTAGTAATTAATTTAATTAACAAATTAGTTAACGTTTTAATTATTTTTTAAAAATGATTTAATTTAGGCGGGGCCCGCATGTCAGTGACACGGGGCCGCCACGTCAGCGGGTGGACCGGGTCAACGGACCCACTGGGCCCACACGTCAGTGGCCCAGGGCAGGCCACGTCGGCGGACGGCCGGAGTCATCGGCGCCGTCGCCGGAGTTACTCCGGCGACCAAATCCGCGGCGGCGCGCGTCGGGCGGCGGTCGGATTTCGCGTACAAGGCACCAAATCGCGTGTGAGAGGTCGCGTTCGAACGAGGGGAGTGCGCCGCGTCGACCTGCGGTGGTCTCGCCGGCTGGGGTGGTCGGAGAAGAGCACGGCGACGACGGCGGCGGCGGCAGCTTACGGGTGGAGCTCGGGCGCGCGGCAGCGGTGAGCTAGCGACCAAATGGAGCGGCTAGGGAGCCTCTACGCGACGCGGCGAGGTCGATGGGCACGAGCCCATGACCATTTGGTCACCGGAGACTCGCCGGCGACGAGCTTCGCGGTGGCGCGTTCGGTCATGACGGAGACGGCGGCTAGGGGATGACCGCTAGGGGGAGAGGAGAGGGGAGAGGTAGAGCAGCTCACGGGGAGCCTGCAGGTGTGCTAAAGTGGGCGCGGGGAGGCTGGACGGCGACGAATCGACGGCGGCGACGCGGGCGCCCATAGGTTGAAGATGACGACGTCGGCGACGTTGCAGCGGCTCCGAGCTCCAAGCAGTCGGGGCAGAGGGCGTAGTCGAGATCGGGGAGGGCGGTGGACACGTCGCGGCGACGATCGGGGCACGGTGGCCGCGTGCTTCACGGCGGGGCAGAGATGGCGGCATCGGCGAGCTCGAATGCGAGCAAGGGAGAGGACGAGGGGGGATTCTGGGGGGCCTAGGGTTTCGAGGGAGGAAAGAGGGACTCGGGGGTGGTCTTATCCGCACGGGGGAGCCGCGGGATGCACGGCGCGTGGCGATCGGCGCTCGGACGGCCATGGCGCTCGCGGCCTGGCGGGAGGAAGGAGAAGGCCGAGGAGGGCCGGGCTAATTTGCATTGTGCCACTCAAGCCCAAGTGCATAGTAGTCCTTTACCGTTTTCTTTTTCTTTTCTTTGATTTCTGCCTTTATTTCTGTTTTGTAAATTGTTAGGCCACCATTTGAGTTTTGTAAAGTATGTAACTTAGCTCAATATTTACAGTGCAATTTTAGTTACTACCAGAAATTGGTTTGGAGAAAATATGATTTCATTTGCAATTTTATTAATTAAAATGGGATTAAATATTGCTGTTTGGTACTGTTTTGATGATGTTAGAGTCATCTAGGCAATTTAGGTGATGTTGTTTTTCTTAACAAAATTAGTTATGGACTATTTGCTAATTAATGAACATTTTAGTTTTCAAAATTGAACAACTTTTATTTTCACTTTCAATTTGAATTTAAATTTGAATTGGAATTTGAAATGAGATATGATGCAAACGATGATCAAGCACTGTTAAGCCTGGTGACTTGGCATGATTAAGAGGTGATCACTGTGCTTAATACATGGGGATGTCACACGTCATTAGTTCACTTAAATAATGGCCGCTAGTTTTTTGGAGGAATAATTGGGCGCTAGTTAGCTACTTGCTATCGGATTTTCCCATCCACTAACCCGTTTAGTTTGGAGAGACGCGTGGAGGGCAAACACCTAGGGGGTAGTTACACCTGGTGGTAGAATAATGTTGTCATATATATAAGTAGCAAGACGTATATATGCGTACAAGCATAGAAAGTAGACAAGTTTGGCAATACACAAGTTTATGAAGTCTATTTCCCTCCTCTAGGGCCTTGACGCTTTAATTCAATAGCAGTGGGACGAGCATCTTCCCGGGTGTTGTACAAGGGTGGGATTTGGCTTCTAGCAAACTCTAGGTGATCCGCATGTTCCTCCGGTGGGTCATTGCTGCCGTAGAAAAGCCTAGTATTCAAGACGACCTCCTTGTTGATGATATTCGCGAAGACTTGCTGGTAGCATGCAAACTCTTGCTTCTAGTCATATGGCTTGTGCTTGAGGTGATAACACCACTCTCGTAAGTCTTCCGCTTTGTAGAACGTGTTCTGCACCCGTACAAAGTCGTCCAAGTGGGAGCAGACGTAGTGGCCACACGCCACACTCTTCTCCAGCTGCTATCTGCAACAGAAATCGGTCATGTGTTTGAAGCTCGGAGGACCACTTTTTTTTTTTGCCACAATTCCTCCCTTGGCTTTATAGTCGAAGAGAGCATCATCCAGAACTTTCATGACAAGGTTCTTCTTCTCCATTTTCATAGTAATAAGCCTTGCTTTTCTTCGGTAGTAGTATTAAGAGGATCCAGTGGTCGCTATAATTTTTCTGGTCTATTTCTTCCATCATCTTGCACAAACATTTCAAACATTTCCACAATATTTTAACAACAATTTGAACAATTAAAATGCACCACATCCAGAAATTCAACGACAAGCATAAACATAGTATATCCAAAAGCCACCGCATCCAACATAGTTCATCAAAAGCCACCACATATCACATAGTTCATCAAAAGGCACCACATCCACTATCAAAAGCAACCACATCATGCACTCCCATTGTCACCACTACCACTTGCACCACCTCTAAAGAACCTCGATCTTGCCAAGATCTCTCCACGAGTGATTTGCCTATATTGTCTTGCCGTTTCATCCATCGTGTCGCATCCATGAACATGATTTGGCGCTCCTCGGCCTTCCTCTCGGTTATTTGCTCCTCGGCATACATTGCTAGTGTTTGCTCCTCGATTGCAAGCATACGCTCCTCTGCTTACAACTTCCTCTTTTTGGCTACGGCCTTCGCTCTCAACCTCTCCACCTCCATCATTTTGAGCTCCAGCCACCTCGCCATCTTCTCTTCCTTGCGCACGGCCGTCAACACTTTCTTTGTCTCGATCATTGCAATGATATCTTCTTTGTAGGTGCCAACTCCACCATTCTTCTTCCTCTCCTTTGCTATCTTTTGCCCATCTGGCCAAGAGTTAGGAGTGGAGGCACCATCTTCAACATTATCGTCGGCATCAATAGAGATGCTCAATCTTGACCTCTTTGGTGTTGTGTCATAATTTCTTCTAGCCCACATCTCATTGACTTGGAGCACCTTGTAACAATGGTGCAAAGTGAATTGCTTGTTACCACTCCTTTTGTTCTGTTGCTTGTATAGCTCTTGGATGATAGGCCCATAGTGATTATTGGCACTCCACTCGGCAGTGCGATGTTCACTTGGTCAACACAACCGGACCACCGATTGCATTGATCTTGGATGACACTCCAACGGTGAGCGATAGATCCTTGTGTGCGGTTGGAGGGAACCGGAACATTGCGTGTATAGTACTCCTCAATCCTACTCCAAAATGTTTCTTTGGTTTGATCGGCTCCAACCGACGCATCAAGCGACATGTTCATCGAACCATCTCACAAAGTTATGTCCTCCACTTCCCTGTAGCAGTGTTCGGACCGAGCGCCGCTATTACCGCGCCGCTGGTAGTTAACAACCAGCAGCGTTCCCAAACGCTGCTAATCTGTACCACTCCAGCAGCGTTCATGCTTGGACGCCGCTAGTAGCATCTCAGCTTGTAGCGTGCTTGTTGCCTGAACGCTGCTAGTTATGCGTCAACGTAGTAGAGTTCCTGTAGACCTACATGCTGCTGGTGTAAAATGCCCAAAAAAAATTAAATGCATTTATTTAGTTTGGCAGGATGTTCTACCACACAAATTTGCTGCCATGGCAGCATTTAGTTTATCAAAACCAAATGTAGCAATTATTATTATTGGATCATAAACTAAACATATGAAATCTTTAACACAATTAACTAGCATCACATAGTACCTAGCTAGCAATTCTGGAAAAATCCACTTAACAGTACAACCATAAAAAGTACTCAACACAAGTGCAATCATAATCGATGTAAATAGACATGCATGCATGTTGGATTCTCCAAAGACACCTACACGTCAGCAGTGGTCTTAGCAATGGTATGCACGAAGAGGATGGAGCCTGCATGTCCTACGTGGATGATGCCGATTATCTTGTCTCCAACCTCGGTGAAGTCGTAGATGCCACAGATCTCCTGCCATCCGTTGACGATGAGGCATCCATCTTCTAACGCCGTTGAGTAGGTGCATGGTATCTCTGTCTCATCATACACAACAAGTCGCATGTCACCACTATTCTGAGCCTGCATTTGCACATGCACCACATGTCTTGGGAGTTTCTGTTGCAACACACAATGAGTAAGCACTACACATATATATAAATAAATAAATAAATAAATATATATATATATATATATATATACACACACACACACACACATTAATAATTCAAATGATATGGATGCTTGACATTGCATACAATTCATACCAGCAGTGACTTTTCGACATTGCTCTTATTTAAGGTGTGCACGAATGGCACGAATGACCCATCATACGGTCCAACATCGTACTCCTCAACAAATTCCTCAATGCTTTCCACAAATTCTATGACCGCGTCCAACTCTTGCCAAGCAAGTGTCGTACTGGCAGTGACATGCCTCTTGTCCACAATGTTTTGAATATCGTCGGACGTCATGAAGTAAGCTGTCCAAATTATATGTAATCGAGAGACTAGTTTCAGCAAGTAATATAATGAAAAGGTTACTCATTCAAAATATTAATGGTCATGAAAACTTACACGGGGCAGCACTGGAGCATTAGAAATGCGCACAATGATGTCAAGTTTGGGTTGGGCGAGAATGTACATCTCGATCTTCATCCCCACATCAAGCATGTATGCCTTGGCGGGTCCTTTCCAACTAGGGCAACCGAAAAAGGTATGATCCCCCTCATTTTTTATCATAACGGGGAAGTTAAATCTATCTCTTGTTCCAAGGTGGGCCTCAATCATCATTTGCTGATGCATTGGGACCTGCAGAATGTTCAGGACTTCACGCCCTGCAAAGCAAGGGATGATCTAAACAAAGTTATAAAGTGAAATAAAATTAGATCACAGTTTTTTGTTCACCACGTGTATGCATGTATGGGTTTATGAATTCATCTTCCAAACATACTGTCTTCCCCCAGAAGTCCTCTCCAAGCACAATGGAGAAGCGATTCTTCCTCATCCAAGTCAGGCCCAATTGAACCACCATGTCGCACCTTTTGCGGCGACTGTCGCCACACCTGGGGCACACCGCATCCATTGTTGTTTTCTCTCTTCTCCCTAAAAAAGAACCGTTTGAATGTTCAAATGGTACATAAACAAAAAAAGACCAGTTACAAAATGTTCAAAAAAACAACTCTCTCTCTTCTCTCTTCTATTCTTTTCCTCTCTTTACTCTGTTCTATTTTGTACTCCCGTCTCTCTTATTTATATTTTCTCTTTCTCTCTTTTCTCTCTTCTCTCTTATCTCTTCTATTCTTTTCCACTTTTTTCTCTCTTCTCTTTTCTCCTCTCTTCTCTCTTATTTCTTTTCTCCCTTCTCTCTTATCTCTTCTATTCTTTTCCACTTTTTCCTCTCTTCTCATTTCTCCTTTCTTCTCTCTTATTTCTTTTCTGTCTTTCTCTCATGTCTCTCATCACTCAACATCGATCTATACTTTCATCTCGTTTCTACCGTATATATTACCTTCACTATGCATATAGTCAAATAAAACCTACACTAACAATATTATAAATTAGACCAAATTAACCTAGCTATATATATTGTACAACTCAAATAACAAACAAACGGACTAATAATACTTTGTATGTAAAGCAAATCTCACCGGTGGCGGTGGATCGACGGGCGGCGAGGACGCCGGCCGCCCGGGACGAGGACACGAGTGGGGGCGGCGAAGACCGTCCGTCGCGCGGCCAAGTCGGTGGGTCAGCATGGCGGCAAGACCGACGCATCTGTCGGGCAGTGCGGAGGAACAGCGAGGAGGGCGGCGGCGGTGTGGGAGCGAAAGAGGGCGCCGGCTTTGGGGATTTTTTCCCCATAGCCCCCGCGGCTGGCGGTTTTGTATATGAGGAGAATCATCAGCAGTGTGCAGGATAATTGAACGCGGCTAAGTATCTAGCAGCGTTTGCTGAACTCATGAACGCTGCTTGTATCATATATATCGGCAGTGTTTCCTGCCAAGCGCACGCTGCTATAGTTATGGGAAATATTAGAGTATGATAAGTAGGATTTAGTTTACAGGTAATTTGGATGGATTTATCCATTGAGTCATTATATTACAACTTCAATCTGTTGTTCAATTTCAAAATTGTTACAAAAAACTTTTGCCCTGTGTTGCCTTACATTCGAATGGACGCAATCAGGAGTTTCGAAGGAGAGTTTGTCTAGCTAGCTAGTTTAACGGAGATCATGGTACTTTTGTAATTTCTGCGACTTAAAAAGTTTGTAAGCATGTTGTAGGATATTTTTTGTTACATGCCCAATTTATTTTTGGTAATATTGGGTATGTTTTCATGTTATTTAAGGGATTTAGATCATATATAATATTAGCAGCGTCCAACATCAGCCGGACGCTGCAAGAAAGAACTTTAGTGACGTTTAACCTTGGCTCACACGCTGCTACTGTTATTGGAAATGTTAGAGTACGACAAATATGATTAAATATACAGGTAATTTGGATGGATTTTCCCATGGTGTCATTATCTTACAACTTGAAGCTGTTCCTGAATTTTTAAACTGTTACACAAAATTTTCGACGTACGTTGCTTACATATCGAATGGACGCAATCAAGTATTTCAAAGGAGTTTGTCCACTAACAGACATCGATCATGGTACTGTTATATTTTCTCTGACTTAAAAAGATTGTATGCATCTTTTAGAACATTTTTGGTTTCATGCCTAATCTATTTTTTGTTATATTGGGCATGTTTTCATGTTTTTAAGGGATTTACGGACTAAAATATTTTGCAGCGTTCGGTCGAAGGCAAACGCTGCTAGTTCTCCTGTTTGTGGCGTTTAAGAAACGGATGGACGCTGCTAGTAGTTTTTTAGGTTGTTTAAATTTTATTTGTTATTTTGTGAGGGTGTTAACAAATTTGTTGATATATATTATTGAAAAGTAGATGCATAAGAACAAATTCTGTGCATTCATGTGCTGATATTCAGTAGATGCATAACAGTAAAAAAGACATATAGTAATAGTGCAAAATTAACTAACAACAATTCTTGGCAAATTAATTGTTCCTCGTGGCATGGAGTAACAACAAATTGTTAGCAAAATTAACTAACAACAAGTTTGCTAACAACTCCTTAATAGGTAAAAGCCTAAGCGAAAAACAACATTAATGCAATACATGCCACTAGAAGAAATCCTGCTACTGATCCAGCTGGGAGTATGAAACAAATCATCACGGCAACTAGGAGTGCATATCGAAGCTTTTTAAAGTTCTCTATCTGCGCCCGCATCTCGCTGTTTTGGATGTGCAGAACATTAATTTGTGCTTGCTTCTCATCCATTTTCACTTGCTTCTCATGCATCTTGACTTGCTTCTCTCGTGCATCTGTCAACGCATCATCCTACTGGGCTCTGAGTAATCGACTGCGGTATGCGACCAACTGATTTACATAAGCCATTAAGAGATCAACCCATATCCATGTGTGGCAAGAGAAAGGTTCCTGCATATGCATATGTGCGTATGTATTAATGCAATGAAACGAGAGTTATCAATACCCTAATTAACTAATGAAAAGATAGAGATGTTTGGTTATACCTTGGTTCCTTTGCATGCACACATAACAAATTCTCGAGCTACATTTCTATCAGTGTACGAGGTTCTCTTCACAACTGGGCATTTGCAGCAGCAAAAGAGCACAGGTGGGCCTACAGGATTTGGGGGACCTTCGATGCCCGTGCTGTACGTAGTGCCGCCGGATCCGACGGAGGACCCATTGTTGCAACGCGAGGAGTCACCGTACACAGCCAGGTTCGCAGAATGCGACGGAGAGCTCATGGCCGAATGGGGGAAGGGGTGGTAGCTAGCTATTGGGGAGAAAGAAGTGAAAAGAGAGAGAGTGTGTGTGGGAGGAAGAAGAAGAGAGAAGGAAGAAAAGGAAATGAAGTGAGCAGAGGAAGAGAAGAAGGCCCGTGACAATTATTGCTCGGTAATATTAGCGGTGTTTCATGCCAGGAAACGCTGTCAATGTTAACATAAACCACATTTGTGGCACACTTCTGCACATGGACGCTGCTAGTATAAAATAAACTAGCGACATTTCGTCCATTTGAACGCTGCTAACGTAAAATGTACCAGCGACGTTTCGGCCCATTGAACGCAGCTAGTACCTCCTGGCTGATGGGTGGCCTGGATGTACAAAACTAGCAGCGTGCAAATCACTGGAACGCTGCCAGAAACTTTTTGTCTGCAGCGTTCAGCCATATATTGGACGCCGCTGCTACTTGTCCAAGTTAGCTGCGGCATCTAGATTTCACGAGACGCTGCTGATATGAAAATCCTATAAGGGGTTTTCCTACTAGTGGTGGGTAGATCTCCTCCATTTCGAGGCTACAACTCTCTCCTTGGCTTTCATCCTCCATAGACAAGACAATGTTGTCGAGGCCGATGGTGTTATTTTCAACCAATGCTGACATGAAATTTTCCAATTCCTCTGTCTCATTTTGCACGCTACAATGGCAAAAACCATCACCAAATTTGAGCATCCCATGAATACAACACTACTTTTTCATTGCATTACCAAGAATTTGATAAAAAATAGAGGATTGGAGAAATTTTTACCTCTCCGGCTTTGTGTCGAACACCACATGGTCATGATCGGCCTTGTCGGCATCGGTGGCCATAGGGGGCAGCGGAGGAGGCGTGAGGGGAGGGGGGCGAAGGTGGAGGAGATGACGTAGGGACGACCGGAGGTGGAGGAGATGTCGTCTGAGTGGGCCGTAGCGATGGCGCCTTCTTCTTCGCCGCCGCATCTTCCAAGGATTTGGCCGTCGTGTGGCGGCAATTTTTTCGGTGGCCGGCGGGATCGAAGGGCGTCCGGTCATCGAGGAGGGGCCGGGGACGGTCACGCACTTGTTGCCGAGATGTCACCGCTGCGGGGCGCTCATCAACTCTAGCATCGTCGGCGGTGGTGTCCGAGCCGGGGGAAGGGTGGCGAGGGTTGAGGAGGGGATGTGGCATCCATTCCCGCCGCTGGCGGGATATCGGAGGGTGGCGGTGGCGACTTTGGGTGGCGGCGGCGCCAGGCGGGAGGACGCGTGTGTTTTTTACGAGCTGGATGAGCGGCTGCTCAAATTTGAACAACATGGGGAGATCTTACGGAGTAACTCCTCAAATTTTGAGGAGCTAAATAACTTTAGGGGAAGGGTTAGCTCTGCTTAACTTCTCAAAAAAAAAAATTAGAACTTAATGGATTTTAGGGGAAGGGCCCGAGATGTCCTTATGGAAAGTGGTGGCTACTCTTGTGTGTACTACACCCGAGTTTGTCAAAAAATTGAAAAAACGGAATCAAACAAAATCCAAAAAATCTGAAATTTTGCGACATCAAACTCTATCAAATGTTTGAGGTTCTTGCAAAATTTCATCCAAAAATAACATCTCAGGAGCTCTCCCAAAAAAAAACAAAATCTCTGCTCAAAGTTTTGTGCACTTTTTGAGCAGCGATTTTTTTTTTTTTTTGGCTGGGAGCTCCTTTCAGATGTTATTTTTGGATGAAATTTTGCAAGAACCTCAAACATTTGATAGACTTTGATGTCGCAAAATTTCAGATTTTTTGGATTTTGTTTGATAACGTTTTTTAAATTTTTTGACAACAGTATACCCGAGTGTAGAAAATCCACTCTCATGTCCTTACATGCCGAAAATTAATCCCGTTGAAAACCCTTGATTGAGCAGCAAAGGAGGATCCAAATAAAAGCTTGAAAGCTTAGCAGGGCAGCACTTGCAAATCAAGCAAAAGGGACCCACGAGCAGCACTTGCGCCACGACACGTCATTCCTAGCTCGCTCCCTCCCCCCGACAGAGCCTTGATCCAATACTTACTAGTCCTGCAAAAAATAATTCTACTTGCCCAGGCAGTTAGTCGTCCGTTGATGGTGCCTTGCCTAAGCTTAGCTACCGGCCCCTTTGTCTTGTTCTACCTCGTGCTCCTTTATAAAGGAAGGTGGCAATGGCGTCGTCTCACCATGTTGCTAAAGCTAAAACGCCATTTGCCAGCCAGTAGCCTTGTACCACCCAAAGTCCAAACCAAGCTAAAAAAGAAAAGTTGGCAGCTGTTTGCAACGAGCTTAATTAGTTGTCTAGACGTTGCTTGCTGTTTTTTTCTTGTGAGTGATCTTTGTGTGTGCAAATTAAAGCTAGTGGCGATGGGGCGGCAGCCGTGCTGCGACAAGGTGGGGCTGAAGAAAGGCCCGTGGACGGCGGAGGAGGACCAGAAGCTCGTCAGTTTTCTCCTCAGCAACGGCCAATGCTGCTGGAGAGCCGTCCCCAAGCTTGCCGGTGAGACATTCACTGCCTGCACATACACCTAGCTACATCGCCAGCGTTAGCTCAACTAATTATACAAGCATGTCACGACCCACAATTAATAACCTTTCATTTTTTATTTTATTTTTTTGCAAAGAAAATTAATATAACCTTTCATTGACCATTGTTTTGACGTGTTGTGTTTGTGCGAACAGGGTTGCTCCGGTGTGGGAAGAGCTGCCGGCTGCGGTGGACCAACTACCTCCAGCCGGACCTGAAGCGCGGACTGCTCTCTGGAGAGGATGAAAAGACGGTGATCGACCTGCATGAGCAGCTAGGCAATAGGTGGTCCAAGATCGCGTCCCACCTGCCCGGCCGGACCGACAACGAGATCAAGAACCACTGGAACACGCACATCAAGAAGAAGCTCAGGAAGATGGGGATCGACCCGTCACCCACAAGCCACTCCAGCCTGCTCCTCCCCAGCAGCAGCCGCAACGGCCTATCGGCGGCGACTCGTCGGAGCAGAACATGGCCACGGGAAAGCAGTCAGGTGCCCACGAGGACATGTTCTGCCCCGATGAGGTGCCGACCATGATGGACCTTCTGGATGACATCATCTTTCCATGCGACGTCATCATCGAACCGGCGACGCTCGACAGCAGCTGCGCCACGGCTTGGTCGCCAGCCGAGTCGACCTTGTCCTCATCGTCCGCCTCAGCGTCAAGTGGCGGCTTCGAGGATGACTGGCTGCCGCGGATCATGGCGTGGCTGTTGGAGCCGATGTTCGTGATGGGGCTGGACGACATGGTCACCGGGCCGGCATCGACATGGGAGTTTGAGGACACCTTCAACACGTACCAGAGGATCGCCCTGTTTGATCACCAGGAGACATGGGCTTGAACGATCCGGCTCGTCGTCATCTCGTCCATCGGAATATCTTATTATTCCTTATAACGAAAATTAATTAATTACCATCCTGTCATGCGACTGCGTGCTTATATATTACTACTGCCTGGTAAATATTTATGGGCGATGCACCTAGTGGCCATAGAACAATTAGAGGAAGAAGTAAGTAAACAAATGAAGTGGTCGTGTGTGTGAGAGAGAGACATGCATATCTACCAAATGATATCTACCCTAATTTCCTTTTCTTTCTTTTCCAGATTTCTTTTAGGTACATGGGTGTAGCATGCTCGCATGCAAGTGACAAGAGAAATTTGAACAATGAAAGGGGAGAAAATGGTGTTATTGTTTGTAGAAGATTGGGCTATACATACACACGGACCATTTCTATTATGGTTCATATTGGCTTTACCCCGGGCAGTAACATACTGTAAAGTTTTACTTTCAGCCTCGACATCAACTAGGAATCCGTAATTTTATTGCGAGGGGTTGCCATAGCAGCCACAACTCATAACTTACTGAGCACGACTGCTTTGACGAGGTAACAAAATGCTAAATAACAACATCTGCATCCATTTCACAATATGAACTACAGTTCACAACCGCTGTTGGCTCTTACATCGAATCGGCAGGTGGCTATCATGAGATCAAAACAAGAATACATCACAATATGAACTACAGTTCACATCCACTGTTGACGTGTCCGAAGTGGCACACGCCACTGGTAACTAGTCCAAGTACCAGTGGCGTGAGGGCCGTAGCGCATGCCACTGGCAATAGATTACCAGTTGCGTGCTTCTCCCGGCGCACGCCAGGAGATGCACTGCATCATTAAATATCAATAACTTTTGATCTATAAGTCCAATTTAAGTGATTCTTTTTTCTAAGGGTTCTAAATTTTAAACACAAACTGTAAATTATCGACCTAGAACTACGCGCATGCCTTATACACCCGGACGGAGGAAGTACTATAATATCAAGATGTACTCTTGGTACCAACCTGTCCTAGTTTGTTGCACTCTTGGTACTAGTACGTACCACTCCCTCCGTCTGGGTGTGTATGGCACTCTACCAAAACCAGGTACGTATTTCGGTTTTGTTAGTCGCCATCATTAATTAGTGCGAGGTGGTAATTAATTTCGTGAGTCAAATCCAAATAACATGCTACGTTCGGCAAGTGCATGGATGCAGACTAGTAACACCCAGTGCATGCAAACGGCAATAATTAATTGAGGGAGCCGAATCTGCTAAAGTAGTGATGTAAACGATCTTATAAAAGTTTAGAGAGGGAGTATGTTGGTGTGCATGCCTCCTGTGCACATGCGAGGTGGTTGGCTGCCGCAGTGCCTTTTCCCGCTGACATAGCGTGGCGTGCTAAGTGTGCATGCAAACACGTGCTAATTAATTTCGTGAGTCTTGGTCGCGCTGCCGAGGCCAACACACCCAGGGGCGGCGCCACCGTAGGGGCTGGTATGGGCGGTCGCCCCGGGTAGCCGTAATGTGCGCTTTGAATATCTACTGATTCATCTATCCTGTAGCTGCATGAGAAGACGAACAACATGAGATTTATTTTAGGGAACGAACAACGTGAGATAATTAAGGAACAGAAAAACGGTTTGTTTTGGACGTACGCTACTACCTACTAGCACTTTTGATGAATAGAAAAAAAACGACCTACATGCAGCCCCGTCGCAGTTCAAATTAGATACGGTATCTCTTTCCCAGACCATTTTTATGCAGCGCAACCAGTAGGTAGCTAGATCTATTTTGTCTCGTACCAACCATAAATTTAGGATTTTCATACAAGGTGCTAAGGCCATCTCCAACGCGGACACTCAAGCTGCCCGCCCGTCCGAACTACATGGTCCGAACGTGATTTGCCGTTCAACGCAGTCCTGCATCTGCCCGCGGACTGGTCCGCACGCCCTTTTTCCTGCAAAGCGGAAGCACACCGGTAGAGGGACTTTGCGGGCGTCCGGCCCGCTGCCACACACGCGTCCGACAACCTGATCCCACCCAGAACCCTCTCCCGCGCTTTCTCCCTTTGCCGCCCAAAACGGTCAATGCCAAATTCATATCGGCCCAGAGCGGACGCGACCTCTGACTAGATCCGGCATTGAAGCGGTGTGCCAACCGAGAGCGCCGCCAGCGCCGTGTCCCGGTTCACGCGCCATCTCTCTGCATTCAAACGACACCGTCCATCCACCTCCCTCCATTAAACATGTGCGGTTGTCGAGGAGCCTAGCCCAGCGCCCGCATGCGACGCCACCCGTCTATCCATCTGCTGGCAGGCATTAAACACCTCACAGCTTGGCCTGGCATCCGCCCGCCCGCTATTTAAACATGGCCAGGGCCGGCAACAGGTGCATCCCACCTCCGCTTCCCAATCTCCTTTCTGCACCATACCCGCCAAGGCCTCAAGCTCCAAAGCCATGTGGGACAGCCTCTCCGGCACACGGATTTGGAGTTTGACACACTAATACAAAACAGGGCTTTGGTCCAGGCCAGATCAGAGCATTAGTCCCGGTTCTGTTACGAACCGGGACTAATGGGTGCATTAGTCCCGGTTCGAGCGGCGCAGGCATCAGTCCCGGTTCGAACGGGACCTTTAGTCCCGGTTGGAGAGACCAACCGGGACTAAAGGGGCTTCGAATGGTGCCAGCCCCTTTAGTCCCGGTTGGTATCTCCAACCGGGACTAAAGGCCCTCCCCGTTAGTCCCGGTTGGTGTTACCAACCGGGACTAAAGGGGTTGAGGCTTTAGTCCCGGTTGGTGTTACCAACCGGGACTAAAGGTAGTTTTCCTGTTTTTACATTTGTTTTCTGTTTTTAGTTTCTGTTTTAAATTGCTTATATCTTTTAAGATATTTGATGTTTTTGAGTGATTCTTTTTGCATTAGATTCAAAATTTTGTCTAGTTTCTGTTTGTGCCATTAGTTTTCAAATTTGAATGGTTTAAATTTGAATTTGTTCAAATTTGCTTCAAACACTAGATTGTGAATAACTTGAGTTTACAAATAGTTTTTAATTTAATTCTTTTTGCTCCTAGTCACGTGTTAGATTGTTGTCACAGTAAGATTTATTTGGTTATTTTTAGAATAATTTAAATTAGGATTTTCATTAAAAAAATGAAATACATTTGTAACAGACGAGTTTTCGTCCGAAACCTTGATACTTCGAATAAGATGGTTCAGTTTGTACACGAAGTGCATCCAGTTTTTGCCGTAACCCTCTCAACTTTTTAGCACAAGCTATGTGGGTGAAATGATGATACCATGCCAAGTTTCAACCTTTTCAGAGTTCATTTGTAGTGCTTTTCAATTTCAGGGTCATTTAGCTCAAAAAAATCATTAAATGCATGCATGAAAAATAGCAAATGAAGTTAGAAAGGGTTGAAATTTGAGGATGTGGCTTTGAATGGTGCATATTGAATGTACAAAAAGTGTGGAGTTGAAATAAGTTAAAAAAAATGAAATGCCTTTGTAACAGATGAGTTTTCGTCCGAAACCTTGATACTTCGAATGAGATGGTCCAGTTTGTACACGAAGTGCATCAAGTTTTTGCCGTAACCCTCTCAACTTTTTAGCAGAAGCTATGTGGGTGAAATGATGATACCATGCCAAGTTTCAACCGTTTCAGAGTTCATTTGTAGTGCTTTTCAATTTCAGGATCATTTAGCTCAAAAAAATCATTAAATGCATAAAAAATAGCAAATGAAGTTAGAAAGGGTTGACTCTGGCTTGGTTAACCTTAGTTGTGACTCTGGCTGGGACGGTGCTAGCAGATGTGTAGTCGACGGTATGATTGGATGGACCCCCCCCCCCCCCCCCCGTGGACCGCCTTTTTTAGTTTTGTAGAAAATAAACAAAAATGATAAAATCTTCAAAAAATAAAATCCTTTGAGATGTAGTTAGGTTTTAGTGTCTAGTTGGTATAGAAATTTTGAAATATGAAATTTGAACTTTTTTGCAAAAAAACAAAAAAAAATGTAAAACGGCCATAACTTTTGCATACGATGTCGAAAAAAAAAGTTTAATATATAAAAAAAAACTAGAGAAATTTTGGGACTCGATTTCACCGGGAAGTTTTCTCAGATTCTCAAAATTCCAAAAGGAAAAAAAAATATTTCAAATCAAAAAAATAATTTTAAAAATTTTAAAAAAATAAATGATGTCATATTTGGATTCCTCACATTTTTCTGATAATAATTGATATATTATTTGTCAAATTTCGATTTACAGATTTAAAGATATTAATTATGTCATATTAAATGAATAAATGGCAAAAAAAATTAATAAAATAATATTATTACTTATTTTATTTTCATTGAAATTCAATATTATTAGTACTTATTTTGTTTATTTTAATAATTGTTTAGAATTCAAAAAATTAAATCATGTGACATCAAGACCTAAGGGTTAACAGGATTGATAGCTTAAGATTGTCAGGAAAACAACAAGTTCAGTCTTGGAAACTAGGGGAGATAGAACCTGAAAGTTAAGCGTGCTGAGGCTGGAGTAGTGAGAGGATGGGTGACCGGCCGGGAAGTTAGACGATTTGGAATGAGTGCTGATTAGAGACTAGAGATTAAATTCTGAAGCAATGAGGAGGGGTGATTAGAGATTAAATTGTGAAAATCAGAAAAAATTTAAAAACAAATCAAAAAATTTGAAAAAAAAAATTGAATATTTTTTTTCCTTTAGTCCCGGTTGGTGTTACCAACCGGGACTAAAGGTCCTCCAGCCCACGCACAGAGAGCGGCCACGTGGAGGGCCTTTGGTCCCGGTTCGTAAGCCAACCGGGACTAAAGGTCTTGGGCATTAGTCCCGACCCTTTAGTCCCGGTTCTGGAACGACTAAAGGGGGTTTTTCTACTAGTGACATTTTGGGTCAAGGAATGAATGTCAAGCAGTGAGAGTCCATGTTAGTCGTTCTTTGTGAAGTTTATGTTGTATTTTGTGATTTTTGAAGGTTACATCGAGGAGAATCTTGAACTATTTTGAACCATTAGTTATGTTAAGTTTTGAATGCATTGGCTTCACTTGATTTTTATGAGTTTTGGTTGAGCGGATTTGCATTTGTGCGTTAAAGTTTTTAGACCTTAAATTTCTCGCCCCGGCTAAGTTCAATTCCTGGATCCGCCACTGAACACACCCAATACAGCAGGATGGAGGGAGTACCAAGGCTGGTCATAGTGGGCTCGGTGTGATACTGGAGAGGTGCTTTCCTTAGACGCGTTCAAGCAGCACCGGAGGATGCTCTGATTCGTTTCCTGCTTCCACTTCGTGGTGGAGAGAAGTGATTGAAGACGGATCTGGTCCTATCTCCTCCCTGATCGCTGCTTGTGCGTGTGCGTGCTGGTCGGTGGTGAGGTGTGCGCGTGCGTTGTTTCACCGGCGTGCGTTCGGACGTGGGCGCTCCCCGCCGAGCTCCTGCGCGTGCGTGTTGTGCTTGCTTGCCGGCTGTGCGTAACTGGTTGCACCGAGACGCCGACAAGCCGCACTTCCTCAATCCTCAATCCTTTCTCTCTGGCTTGAATCCAATCGATTCCACTGTTTTTTAGTTTGATTTGAATCACTCAAGTGCTGACCCGGCCGTTTAATTTTGCGCGAGCCTGTAGATAGGGGAGAATGACGGAAGCCTTGCTACTCGAAGATCTGGATGCCTATATGTGTGGTATGTGTTATTGATTGCAGTGATTTCGGTGAAACCGAAATACCGAATTGAAACACCAAAAACCAAACAATGCAGTTCGCATTTACATATTGTTCATCACTGTAGTGGCTCGGGCTTGAGAAAAAATGAACTTTAGGGACAGGAGGAGCAGGTGAGCATATGCAAAGTGAAGGAGCCGGATCCCCCATAAGACCTCCCACATTGCAAGTATGATAAGGGGATCATGCAGTGCCACCTAAGAAAAGATGATGTGGCACTATAATTAATGATGAGAGAGGTGATTGGAGTATCATGCTATGATACAGTATCATTGCGCACAAAACGAGAAAAATTAATGCAATAATGTATGCAACTTCATATTGAGATTTTACTAATTAATAAATACGGTGACACCATGATACTATGCAATGAGAAGTTAGTAACTAAAATTGTATCATGCACTATGAAGCTAGTCTATGATACTACCCACTGTACCCCATGGAAAGGACTCGGCAAAGAGCTCTTTGCCGACCCAGGGTCTACCGAGTTCGGTTTGCCGAGTGTTTTGCAGCCTTCGCCGAGTGTAGCCGGCACTCGGCATACAGCACGATTCCAGTAGAGTATGAGAGTTCTAAGGCATGCCAAAGAGGCCCTTCTATATTGCAATATGAAGCGGCTGGTCGGAGATGATTTTGAGAAACCCCTTTAAAGGCCACCAATTTATTGAAAGGGACTTACTGGAAGCGAGCTTGTGCAATTGCCTCAGATCACACTGTGGTGAAGTGGTGAATGGTTCAACGAGATATAATAGCATGCGTAGAAAAGACTCGGTGCAACCAGTTACGCGCCGGGCACCGTTTTGTACTCTTGCACATCTACCTTCCGGTGATAAGGCGTGGTATGTGTATATCCACAACCACGAGTGACACTGAGTTTTCTCTTGGGCTATCCAAATACAGTAACACCTACTGCTTATTTGGTGAAACTATATCAAACCTAAGGGGCGCAAAATCCGTAGTTTTATGACCTGTTTAGAACATGTCAACGTTGTCATCAAACTGCAGTTTGCTTCATGGATGCTGCAGCCACCCTGTCATCCTCCATCGTTGATTGCATCCTCAGATCATGCCTGTAGGTGTACCTCCACGCACAGAACAGGTAGAGAACCAAGGCCACGAGTCCAAAGAGTGCAAGAAGCCAGTAAAACAAATCGAGGCGGCCGGCGTTGAGGCTGGCACCGTCCAGCCACCCAGTGCCCCTACCGTGGTGCGCAGTGGTGCGGTTGACCACCTGGATGAGGAAGCTCCCGAGCCACGACGCGACGCCAAGAATGCAGAAGAAGACGGCGCTCCCGATGGACTTCATGCCGGCGGAGGCCTCGCTGTAGAAGAACTCGAGCAGGCCAACGAAAGAGGTGACATCCATCACGCCGAGCAGGAAGAACTGCGGCGTGAGCCAGAACACCGACATCTCGGTGGAGGCTGCGCCCCTGCTCCTGCGGTGGCCCTCCACCATGGCGGCCATGGCGAGGGCCACGATGCTGGACGCGAACCCGATGCCGATGCGCTGCAGATGCGTGATACCGCCGGCGTAGCCCGTCGCGCGGCGCAGCCAGGGCATGACGACGCGGTCGTAGACCACCAGGATCAGCATCTGGAACACGATGGGGATGATGAATAGGCTCACCGGCGGCACGTTGGTGGCGCCCAGGCGGGTGTCCATGGTCCCGCCCTGCTGCACAGTGAAGGTGAGGAGCAGTGGGATCGGGAGGTAGCCGAAGACGGAGCTCACGAAGACGGGCAGCATTCGGAGGATGATCTTGGCCTCCTCCACTTGCGTCACCGTGCACAGCGACCACCGCCGTGCGTCTCCGTTGTCCACCGCCGCTTTGTCAAGGAACCTTTGATGCATTATGGGACGAAATGTTAGTCAAACTGTGCACCAACGGTCTCTGCAGGTCGGCCAAGAGGTCCAACATGATCCAAAAGGAAACCAAAATAAATCATCAAGTATCTATTGTAACGGTGACTAAGGATCCTCGTGACGTGGGAATTTCGTCACAACATAAATTTTTTATAACATTTTTGATTTTGTATAATAGAATGTCAAATCTATTGGACTAGTAAGAGTAAAACTAGGAGAGCCAGTTTTCATTCTGCAAGAAAGCATTGATAATTCTTCGCCGCTGAGATGGCTTTGAGAAAGGCACATAGCGCACTCTCTCCGCATGGCAATGTTCCAGTACAAATCTTTGCTTGCATTTAAACATACTTTATTTTGCATCATTAGTTTTATTATCCTGGACATATTGTGAAACAAAGGCAGTACTCTTCTTGATGGGTACAGTTGTTTTGGTAGAGATATGGACACAAGCCCACTTACTTGAAGCCTGATGTTCTCTCCAGCACTTCGATGCTGGTGCCTGTTCCTCTAGTGGTCTCATGCATCCCAATCAAATCCTCAGGCACTGAGAGATTCCTCTTCCTAAAAGCTGCCACAAAAACCTGTGGTCCACACAAAAAGTTGATACAAAACAGCGCAATATTTTCATAGAAAAACAAAATAACACCGTATTTTACGTACATAGAAAATAATACAACAACTTTTACTTGAAAATCCTAGTAAGTTTGCTAACTCAGAACAGATTCGATTCATATGTACCTGAAGGAATCTTGTGAGGGGGCTCCCAGTGGGCTTCTGGTGCCGGTAGAATGGCAGACCGGCTAGGAGCACGACGGTGCCGAGGAGCGCCGCGAGCGCAGACAGCACAAAGCCAAGGTCCCAGCCCTCCTTGTTCTGCACCCACACCACGAAGACCAACCCAACGAATCCACCCAGCGAGATGCAAAAGGCGAACCAGTTGAAGAAGCTGATCTTGCCTCGGAGCTCATGCGGGTCGTCGCCGTCGAACTGGTCGCCGCCCAGCGCTGCCGCACACACGCGCACGGCGCCCTCACCGATCGGGATCACGTACAGGCCCAGGGTGAGCAGCCTCAGGTCCCGTCCGCTCACCGTCGTGCACTCGTTGGGGTGGTTGATGATGTCGCACGGTGGCGGGTGCAGCGACGGGAAGTCAGCTTGGCATGCTAGCAGCATGTAACCCTGTCGATGGCAAGAGATAAATTGACCGAACAGTTCATCCAAAAGTTTGTAATTTACCATGCATATTTTTTATGGTACTCAGTACGTACTCACCAAAATCTCAATCGGGGCGAATATGAGGATAGTGTAGAAGCGCTTGTTGTAGGAGTCGGAGATGAAAGCACCAAAGAAGCTGAAGACGCAGATTGCACCAAAGAAGTTAGTGGCGGTGGTGGAGGCGTCGGCGATGCCCATATGCATCGTGCCATGCAAGTAGCTCACTACGTTCAATAGCATCGGGATGTTCCCAATGTTTGTCATCACAACAAGGACTGCAAAAACAGTGGAATTTTATCACCAGCATTATTCTCTTGCATTGATTTATTCATATGCATCTTCAAATTGCTGTAAATTGTTGATTACACAGTAAAAAAAATGTTTGAGCAAGGCGAGCAATTTTCCCCAGTTACCTTTAGAAATGGTATATTTTACTTTTAAAGTTATGGGGTATGATCCTCCAATATAAATTAATTTGATTCTGACCATTGCTTTTTAACCATACACCTTTGGAAGATTTAACCCCGCTTTCACCACACGCACCATCCTGTAAAACCAAAAGGAAGATGCTTTGTTACTTACAGTAGATGAACATGGTGGCTTTTACCCCACCATGCCGCTTTGGGTTAACCGGCCGCCCCTTCCAGTCTACAAGGCCTTGCAAAGTCATGGCTCCAGCTAGACCTCGGAACCTATCACAAGCCAACAAAACTTAACTTGACCAAACCTCTCTTGGTTTTTCTATGTCACTCTCCTTATGATCTCTGCGAGCAACAAGTGCTTTTTATAGCCGTGGAATGTGAGCAACCCATTGAATTTTTTGTGGACATAAGAGCGGCTAATAGGTAAACTAAGCCCATAGTGCTGGTTTTCTCCGTGATCATGACTTATTTGATTACTAAATGATGTTTGTGTTATTGTATACTAAAAAATAATTGTGAAGGCACTTCCACCAAATCGCAGGATTAACTTGATACCTTGGAGCACTACTTTGTCATTTCTATAGTAAGATGGAAACTAAGCTGCATTTAGGTTGTTAGGTTCTTTATGGTTGAACCTACCTGTAGGTTCGAGTCTACGAATCAGACAGGTGCTTGCATTTTCGTCTAATTATTCTTTTAGTGGTAGGTGATGTGCCCATCGACAATTTGGCGCCAGTGGTAATTTCGACAATCTTAAGATCTACCGGCACATTCTCTTGGGGGCGTGCATAGGGGTATGGTGTGGACGCTTGTATATCAGGGTCTACGTCTATTGTGTTTCTAAAAAAGAACGCAGAGTAGCCGAGTAACACACAAAGATTTTTTTTTTTTTTACATAGTTGTATAACTTCCTTTTATGGTAACAATTTTTGGGCCTTCCTGACCGGTATCCCTGACAGGAGCAAAGCCAAAATAAGCCACATGCCTTGACTTTGTTGGGGAGGCTCTAGACCATAAGGCATTAAGGAATATATCTAAATCATTACATGAAAAAGTGCCATTAGTGACAGGTAATGAGCCCATCACACCGGACGCGTCACTGATGATAGGTCAAAAGTGTGCCGATCCATCACAAATGATAACATTATCGATGGGTTACAACTGTTATCCATGACTATTGTGTGTCACCCATGGCATGCATCGATATCGACGATCACATATATTACAATTCACATCGGCATTGACAAACGCACTTATATACATAAAATTTTCCGCATTACATACTTATCCAAATATCCATACACCTCCAATAGTGTACCCTAGCCCTTCATCTATATAAATTATCACATAATTTAGTTCACTATCTCTCTCTCTCTCTCTTCACATGGACGATCAAGTTATTTAACATAGACAACAACAATGTTGTAGCTGATTAATCCGCTCTTGACTAAAAATGTATGTGAGCCTGCGAATTGCCTTCTACCACTTGCTCCATTATGGGGCCATAATAGCAAGAGAGCCGAGCCGAAAATACTCCATGACTTAAGCTCATAGGACATAGTAGCAAGAGTTTACACGAGGCCCTCGTCATGGAGGTAATACCCTGCACCTGCTAGATTAGATTGATGTATGGGCGCCTTGTATGAGGGGGTTACAATGGAGAGCACGTAGGCTCTATCGAGACTAGGGTTTGGATATGAGATGTAAGGCATCTCTACTCTAGTACTGGCCTCACCTTATAAAGGGGGACGAGGCCTAGGGTTACACGAGTCCTAGTCGGATCCAGCCGACCTAAGAGTCTGGCTGGATCTGCGGGATAGAATCTTAGACGCCAAGTTGATGAAGCTTCTAGAAGGAGGGACTTCTGCTGGGCGAGGAGCCTGGGCCGCATCACGACACGCGGGGCTCCGAGGCCGGCCTGATGGGCCGACTTCCCATATCCGATGATACACCCTGGGTACCTTGTACCGTCAGTGCGTCGTTCCCTAGTAGTAATTATTCTTTTAGTTTTTTTAATCCTTAGCTCTAACATGTTGTTCTATCTTATGGTAAAAGGAGAAAAAAACTTATTGATACCACATAATTTCCATTTAATATAAAGCTGAGCAAAATATTATTAGGTAATTATTAATTAAAACTATGAAAAGAGTATAATTGTGTTGTGCTTCTTTACGAGGGAGAATACAAGGATAAAAATTTGATCATTTCAAAAGAATAATCTCTCAAAACCATATGCTGCCTCTAATAAAATTATCATAGTACTATGTTTTGGAACAATGGTTTCATAAAATAATACATTTATTCCTATATTAACTTTTTTTAAATGTTATACTTTTAAGAATGGCCTTCATATCCAATAATGTGGAATAATAATATTGCTAAAAGTATTGATTTTGGGAAACATCATGCAAATAAAGGTATGGTTTTGTGAAACAATGTGAACAGAATTGTGGGTTCATTGAAACAAATGCTTAAAGGTATTGTGTTGTGAAACATTATGCCAGTATGGAAGTATGGTTACCCTAAAACTATTGTTGCTTAAAATGTGGTTTTCAGTAGTTTGGATGAACTCTATATAGTTTATTAAATTTAATGTACAATACAGAAACAATTAACGTCCTTAACGGAAAAACATTGGTCAAAATTGAGCCAATTAAAGAAATGTTTTGTGAACTGACAGTAGTGCAACATTCATCATTATCATTGAGTGATCATACATCCAGATTACCTGTTCGAGACTTATCCTGGAAATGTGTTGTGATCCTCCTTCTATGGCTATTATGCCATCATTTGTCTTTCTTCTGGAAAGCGACTTGACAGTGCATGTAAGACATCTGAATAGTCCTACTAACTTTATGAGAAACTAGTTATCAATTTGCAATTCGATTTTCACTGAAATTCCCGTTGAAACTAAAAGGTTGTGAGTGAGGTCTTGGCCATTATTAGCTCATATATGTCGGAAGTAGGCGAACGTGCGAGATTTGTCATTTGGTAGGAACGCCTGCTTAGTGACAACAAGCAATTCATCACCTAAGGCTGCATGAATCAAGATAAGATAATAAGTTGGTCCAATAGTCAGCTAGCATCATCTTTTAGAAAAGACTATGATAGATTCCAAAATCCACTTTCAGCCTTGCCCATCAATATGGTGGGCCCACGTATTTCTCTATGCAAAGTTCTATCCTTATTGATTAAGGCTCGCTGCTTTGTATGAGGGTTAACTTAAGGTGCCATGTTTAGAGAAAAAAGGCATATAAGTTTATCTCGACCTGCGGGCTAATCATAATAAACCAATAGCTGAACCACACGTCCAAATAGGCCAGGGTACTACATCTTATGTGCAATATTGCATTAGAAAATTGTTAGCACCTTGAAGATACTGCTGCATACAAGAAGATCAATTTCTACAAAGGAAGGAACTTCAGTTTGGATGAGTTGTCAAGCAACTAGTATTCTGTGTGCTTTATTGAGATTTACCAGCAAGAAAAAACCCTCATGCAGAAACATTTAGACAAGATTGGTTCAGCACAAGCTTGATTCAACTCTTTAACTTCGATATATATAACTTAGTATATCCTTGATCTCACAAAAATAAATTGTAAGATGCAACATTGTAGTATTTTCTCTCCTCACTTCATTCAGCTTTAATAAGAGTTCTCACCATGATTAGAAAACGGGCATGCATGTATGTGTCCTTAAACTTTTGCTAGACAACCATGTATGCATCCATCACTAATATGCTCATGTAGTGGATTGCACACCATCATGCATTTTGAGCAAAATTCATCCTTTTATTTTCCATGTGATGCTAATGCATCAATCTATTTATACTTGATGAAGCGTTGCATTGAACCATCAGGTACACTCATGAAGCAACACATCATTTCACGAATTTGGTGTACTATCAATGTGTCCTTTCACTATAATAAACAACCTTTCACAAATGGACATCCCATCATGAGATCTCAATTCCTTCAAACATAAGCACGAGCCATATGTAGTTTCTGAAGGGAGAGAAAGGGGAATTTAAATCCAATAATTATATATCTTTTAATCTTGCTCCATCGTAGTAGGAATAATAAATTATATGGGCTACACTTAATGAATAAAAATATCCTTATGCAAGATTGCATTTGCCAGATATCTAGTGCTATGGGTGCATTGCTCGCCCACCAAGGTTCAAGTCCTAGACTCAATGCTGGTGTTCACCAATTCTAGGAGCTAATACACACGTGTGCACCAATTGGTAAAGCGCGAGGCCTTGTTCGTGAGCCTTCAATTAATTTCTGGCTTATGCAGAACATGTGGATGCGTGTGTGAGCGCAATGTGTATATTGAGTGTTTGTGTCTTTAATATACTCTTAAAAAGAATAAATTATTCTTAAATTATCCACATTAAAGAGTAGTTCCACTTGTTCCACGAACTAAATCTTCATTTGATAAAAGCTATTAGATTTTTTTGTGGCGAACCACCGCAGTGCGGCATGGCCTCAAGCGCACTTCACCTGAACAGCAAAAATGGTATTGGGTAGCTATCAGACTAGTCCCTAAAAGTCATCGATCTGTGCACTATAACCCACTACTAGTGAAGGGATGTATCACAAGGATCTTTATTTGCTTGACCTGCATCTGGAGATTAGACATGTTGTGACAGTGCTACTTTTTAGGAAGAGTACATCATATTGACTTTGCTAGCAAAAAGGTAAGATAATCCTTGATAAATAATAATAGTCCCTTTGGCGTTATCCACGCATATGTTCTGAGTTGGAGAACACACAAGATGCTTTCTACATGCCGTTTACAGGTGGTTTTTGCCCGGTTTGTCTAGGTTTGTGGCCGTAGGTACATGTGGTTTTTGCCCGGTTTCTCTCAAATTAACCGAGCTTTGTTTAGGTTTTTGAGTCTGGTTTTCCGCATAAGCTAGATCAACTGTAGGTTTTTGGGTCTAGTTTCCCTTATAAACTGGACCGATCTTTTCTTCTTATGGAAATTGCGGGTACCCCCTGCCCGCTCGAAGAGGTTCTACATTCGTTGATCCATTGGTAGTCTACAAATGAGTGATCTGCGTGAGTTTTTTTTTTCTTCGAAACACACAAAATGCCCTCTACATGCTGTTGATCTATTGGTAGTCCACAAATGAGTGATCTCCGTGAGTTTTTTTTTTTTTTTTGGGATCACACAAGATGCCCTCTACATGCCATTGATCCATTGGTAGTCCACAAATGAGTGATCTCCGTGAGTTACGACTCAGGGTGGATGGGCCGAGCGGGCTTTTTTGCTCGCTCGTGGCTCGCTCCAGCCCGGTCTGACCGAGCCTGGCCTGATAGGGTAAGTGGCCGAGCCGAGCTGCGAAAATGGGCCCGAAATGCGACCGGGCCTATCCGGTTTTGGCCCGGTCCAGCTTGGTGGCTCGCACGAGCCCCAGCCCACCTTAGTCTGTGTCTCCATGCGGTCGAGTCCACCCAGGCCAGCCAACCCTCATCCCTGACCAGAGACGCGCAGGCGCAGCTCCCCGTCCAGGCAGCACACACCGCCGCCGCCGCCGTCGTGTCCTCTCCCGTCGCCGCCGTCGGATCCTCCTGTCGTGGCCCTCCTCGTGATGCTTCGAAGCTTTGCCCAGTCCAGTGTCCCCGAGGCCCTGAGCGAGCGACAGCCAATGACCTGCTCATCGAGATTCCCCAATCCCCCGACCCCGCCGAGCGTGCCGCCGTCCCCAGCGTCTACCACCCCGAGCACAAGGAGGTAACCTGCTCCATCCTTGCCATTCTCTTCTGACGACGGACCCAGGTGCTCACCCGGCCACGCGCCCAGCCGCCCACACCCTGGCGCACACTGCACCAGCGCCGGCGGCGCGCACACACACACTACACCGGCAGCGCGCACACACTGCACGCACACCCTACACCGGCACTCACTCACCAGCACACACTGCACGCACGCACCGGCACTCACTCACACACTGCTCGCACACAATGACACAAACTACACCGGCACTCAGTCACTCACGTACGCACCAGCCACTGGCACTCACTCACGCACGCACCGGCGCACTGGCACTCACGCACGCACGCACCGGCACAGCACACACAGCACGCCCTGGCACACAACACACACACAGCTAACGAGCCGCTCGGTCCACCACGAGTCGGAGCCAAGGCGAGCCGGACCAGCAAAATCGGCTCCTTCGGCTCGCGGTCGAGCTGAGCCGGCACGTTCGCGGCCAAGCCGAAGGCTGGACCGGACCAAAACCGTCCAGCCTGAGTTATGACATCACCGTCACCATCTTCTTCTTCTTCTTGTTTTTTTCAGGGGTCTTCTTCTTCTTCTTAATATAAGGTAGGTGACTTTTAAGCTAGACCCTGCACTGGGTCCATTCGCGGGTGGTGTCAGGTCAACTGACTGTACGATGCGGTCCGGATAACATACTAAGCCGGGCAGATGTACGAAAAATTTGTTATATTTTGGTCCTTAATTTCTATTTTGCCTGAATTTTATACCTCATATGTTAAAGGAAAAGTGTTTAAATCAGCCGGCTGATCAAGGAGACGCATCCGCCGCCTTCCTGTCCAACCACGTGTCCATGGAGACCACGCGGGGGACTTCCTTTCGAGCTGCTCCCCTGCCGCAGGTGCATGCCCATCATTCCACTGCTTTTCTTTTGCCTGGGGCAGATGCATGCATCCGCTGCGGCCCGCCCTGTCACACTGAGCGAAAGCAGTACTAAGTACCAAGTGTTTTTAGAGTGTTTGCTAGTACACCATAAGTGTTTTCTCCTTTGGTAGCTCATTACGCTATATGTACAATATTTTAATTTTTTTAATGTTTTTGCTGCGATCAAATATAAACTTGTTGCATAGGAAAGTCGACCATGCCGAGGCTACATGGACGGTTGGTGTTGCAACTCATTCGTTTAAGTTGTGCAATGCTAGTCAAAACTGGATGCGCTACGCTGCAAGCCCGGCCGATGTTGCTGCAAGTCGGGGCGCTTGACGCTCCAAGTTTGACCACTGCATTTTTTTTTGCTGCAAAGTGTATGGGTGACGCTGCAAAGCCGACAGGGGTTGCTGCAAGTTGGATGCGTTATGTAGCAAGTCCGACCACCACTATTTAATTTCTTTTGCTGCAATGTCATACTATCGTGCTACAAAAATCGGCGACGTTGCAAGGCTGGTCGATGTTGCTGCAAGCTGGATACAACGATGCGGCAAGGATGCCAAAAAATGGGAAATACTCGCGCTCAACCGGCTGGTAACTGGGCGCATGTCGATCGCCTCCACGACCATCGGATCAACCTTTCCTCGTGCGACGCGCAACAACCACCCACCACACACGCGTGCTTTGCAATGTGAGCCGTGTTGCGTATCGACCAGGTCGAGGCACGACCGAGAAGTGTTTGCAATGCGAGTGCAACATGGGTCACGTCGCAAACCCCGAGGACATCATGGAACATGTTGCAAATAGTGGGTCGCAACTGAGTCACGCTTCACAACATGGGTCATGTTGCAAAACCCCGAACACAACATGGATCATGTTGCAAATGATGGGTCGCAACTTAGGCACGATGAAAGCGAGCACAACATGGGCCATGTTGCAAACCCCCGAGGCACATTCCAACGCGAGCGCAACATGGGTCATGTTGCAAACGGTGGGTCGCAACTGAGGCATATTGCAATGCGAGCACAACATGAGTCATGTTGCAATCCCCCGAACGCAACATGTGTGGCGACCGATGCTGTTAAGATGACGGTCAGAGGTGTTGCGATGTTGTTGTAAAGTGGGTACTGGTGGGGTACGTGAGGGATGTTGCGACCAGGTTGCTAGTTGAAAGAGGTATGGGCGAGCCGAGGGCAATGTTGGGCTGCCCGATGCATCCGATATACGATCAGCGACCCGACTAAAAATTTGAAACCTAATGTCTAGGGAGGGACATAAGTTTTGGCGGTAGAAATTGTTGCAAACGTAAACAATTGATTTTTTTTTTTGCAAAAAGATCAGATCTATTATAAAGATTGACCGGAAGTACAAAACACCTCAAACATAATAAAAATTACATCGAGGTCCATGGACCACCGAACGACCATTGCCGCCGCGAGAAATGTCGTGAGCTCAGGCAAGCAGCTTGCCATGGTGCAATTTGTACTTTGTTTGCCGACGGCATAGGTACAAGAAGAAAAATGTAGCAGCTAAGTAGTAATAAGTATGCCGCCGTAGAACCTCACTTTGCTACTGCATGCGGTGGTGAGGCCAGCTGTGTGGTCCTCCCTTTGCTACTGCATGTGGTGAAACGATGTGTGTGAAAGGGATTTGTGGGGCTAAAGCACGTGATTCGCGCGTTCACATACCCATGCGAGACAAATATCTAACGGTTCAGCCAACCTCATCACACGGTCTCCGAAGCAGCTTAAAACTCGCAAACATCAATCGGTTGATTTGTAGCAGCCACCTATGTTAAAACATGTACAAATTACACCCTGTGCCTTATATTATGAGTGGCTTTGGGATGATGTGGCAGCCAATTAGATGAATCACAATGGTGGCCCACATGTCAAGTTTCCTCATAATCCCCATCTCTCTCATCCGTCTCTCTCTTCGGTGTTCCCTCTCTCCCACCTCAGGTGTGTAGCATGCAGTTGCTTGTGTGAAGGCTTATATTAAACTCCAAAACTTGTCCTTTCAATGCCCGTGGCCTTGACCTTGAGGTTGGCGAGTTGTGAAGCAATGGGTGGCCTCCGCCTCAGATGCAGAGCGAGGAAGAGAGACTAAATCGAGAGAAGATTTTTGAGACTTTTCTTATGGTTTCTTTAACTGAACATGTGGGGCCTCGTTTCATCTACGTGAGCTCGGTCTTGATGAGATTTTTCACCGGCATGTACATACAACAAGATTTTAGGTAGTTGGGACATTGCTTATTCAAATTGGACAACTAACATATAGCCCGACGCCATCCACTAGGCCAGCAGGCCAGCCGACGGCCCACGCACCTAACTGAAACACGATCAAGTTAGGCAGTGCATCAAATATGCTCCCATGGTTCAATGAAGCTTTGTTTTTATTCCGGCTGCACGCACACATATAACTGTTGGATAATGAGCAACTTGTATTCACAGTGGGCCAAAGGCCAGTACATATACATGTGAGGTATACAAATGGTAGTACCGCACTCGAGCGGTAGTACCGCACTGGTGCGGTAGTACCGCACCAAACACACATCTAACACCCCCCTCAAACTCATGGTGGATCAACAACACTGAGTTTGGAGAGAAAGAAGCCATGCTGCGCTCGAGTCTGTGCCTTCGTGAAGAAGTCCGCCAACTGTAACTCAGAGGGCACATAGTGAAGAGCCAGTGTCTGATCCTGCACAGCAGCACGTACAAAGTGGGCATCCACACCGATGTGCTTGGTGAGCTCATGCTTCACCGGGTCACGCGCAATACTGATAGCACCGGTACTGTCTGACAGTAAGGGAGTCGATGTAGTAGCAGACACACCAAAATCCTCAAGTAACCATCGTAACTAGATCACCTCAGCCGTCAGCATAGCCATCGCTCGCAACTCAGCCTCTGTACTCGAGCGAGAAACCGCAGTCTGTTTTTTTGTCTTCCAGGCAATAAGAGAGCCACCACGGAAGACACAGTAAGCAGACAGCGAGCGTCGATCAGAGGGATCACTAGCCCACGTAGCATCAGAGTAGGCCTGGAGCTCGAGAGAACTGGAGCGGGGAAAGAAAAGGCGATGAGAGATCGTGCCACGAAGATATCGTAGAACACGGAGGAGGTGACTATAGTGGACAGAGGTGGGGGCTGAAACAAACTGACTGAGAATGTGGACAGGATAGGAGATGTCAGGACGCGTAACAGCAAGATAGACAAGGCTCCCAACGAGGTGGCGATAGCGAGTGGGATTAGGAAGAGGGTCACCGTCAGAAGCACGAAGCTGAACGTTGAGCTCCATAGGAGTCACAACAGTGCGCTCATCACCGAGAGCGGCACGAGTAAGAAGATCCTGAATATATTTTTCCTGGGAGATGAAGAAGCCTGCAGAGGTCTCAGAAATCTCGATCCCAAGAAAGTAGCGAAGAGGACCAAGATCAGACATCAGAAACTGTTCCCGGAGGCGGGCCTTAACAAAGGCAATATACTCAGAATCGTCACCAGTGATGATCATGTCATCCACATATAGAAGGAGAAGAGTCCGTCCACGAGAAGAGGTGTGGAAAAACAGTGCTGGATCATGATCACTAGGCAAGAAGCCAGCGGCAGTAATGACAGAGGCGAACCGCGAGAACCAGGCGCGAGGGGCCTGTTTAAGACCATAGAGGGAGCGGCGAAGTCGGCAGACCATACCATCAGGAGCATAGTACCCCAGTGGTGGCTGCATATAAACCTCCTCACGCAACTCACCATTGAGAAAAGCGTTCTGGACATCAAGCTGAGATACAGACCAATGACGAACAGAAGCCACAGCAAGGAGAGTGCGGACAGTGGTCATGTGGGCCACAGGAGCGAATGTCTCATCATAATCGCGTCCCTACTCCTACTGAAAGCCACAAGCCACAAGACGAGCTTTGTATCGCTCAAGGGAACCATCGGAGCGAGTCTTAATCTTATAGACCCACTTGCAGGTGATGGGACGAACACCGGAGGGAAGAGAAACCAGATCCCACGTGCCATTGTGCTCAAGCGCCGCAAGCTCCTCGGCCATCGCAAGCTGCCATTCAGGCTGAGTCATGGCAGCCCGATAGGTGGTGGGCTCAGCAATGGAAGAAAGACCATACCGGTCAGGAGAATAGCGATCAGGTGGGGGACAAGGCCTAACACGGAGGTTATGGACCGGCGGAGGCGTGAGAGGAGGTCCACTGGAAGTAGAGGGCACATCAGTAGGATCATCCACGGCACGAGGACGACGAGTGTAGTGGAGAGGAAACGGGGAGTGAGGTCGAAAGACTGGGGAGGAGGGTGGGGAGGGAGGGGATGGTGGAGACGAGGGAGAGGAGGAGGAGGGAGGGGATGGTGGAATCGGTGGTGTAGGGGGACGCACCGGGGGAGAGGGAAGAACAGGAGGCACAGTGGGAGATGTGTCAGGAAGGAGAAGGAAGGAAATATCTTCCACGGAAAAGCTCGAGGAGGAGGGACGCGGATAGTAAGAACGAGACTCATCGAACGTCACATCACGAGAAATGCGCAGACGGCGACCAACAGGATCCCAACAGCGATAGCCCTTGTGCTCATCACTGTAGCCAAGGAAAACACACTCAACTGACTGAGCAGTCAACTTGCTTCGTTCTCGCGGAGCAAGAAGAACATAGCACACGCATCCAAACATACGAAGAGCGGAGTAGTCAGGAGAGCGACCAGAGAGACGCTCCATAGGAATACCACCCTTCAAGGCAGCCGAAGGCTGAATGTTGATGAGGTGGGTGGATGCGGAAATGGCCTCAGCCCAAAAATGGGGTGGAAGAGAGGCGGCGATCATCATCGCACGAGCCGTCTCAAGCAAATGGCGATGTTTGCGTTCAGCAACTCCATTCTGAGCATGGGCACCAGGGCAAGAGAATTGGACAAGAGTGCCCTGCTCCGCAAGAAAACCACGCAACATGTGAGAGATATACTCTCCAGCTGAGTCGGCACGGAAGATACGAACAGGCGTGGAAAATTGAGTGCGAACCATGGCAGCAAAACGTTTGTATATGGGGAGAACCTCGCTGCGAGATTTCATACAATAAAGCCAAGTGTAGCGAGAGAAATCATCAATAAACAGAACATAGTAGCGATGACCCCCTTTCGAGTCAAAAGGAGCAGGACCCCATACATCAGAATGAACTAAGTCAAAAGGATGCTGAGATACAGACTCACTGGTAGGATACGGTAACTGAGTCTGTTTGCCAAGCCTACAACCTTCACAATGCAACGAAACATCACCGGAGACAGACCCTAAGACGCCTTGGTGTACTAATGAGGACAAGCGAGAGCCACAGATGTGACCAAGTCGATGATGCCACTGCTGGAAGGACGCAGAAGAGGAGGCAGCAAGAGCATGAGAACTGGCGTATGTGGTAGCAGCGGAAGGAACACGAAGCCAGTCAACCTCCCAAAGGCCCTCAGACTCACGGCGCCGAGGGCCACCGCCAACCAGAGCCTGAGTGCGACGATCCTGAACAGAGCAACAGTCGGCATCAAGAATGACACGACAGCCAGAATCAGTAAGTTGGGCAGCGGAAAAGAGATTCATGGTAAGACGAGGAACATGAGAAACACTAGGAACCGAAAAAGACGGAGTGGAAAGGATGCCACGACTAGCAACAGGAAGAGGTGTGCCATCGGCAGTGAGAACATTAAGAGGAAAATCAAGAGGTCGAAGAGAAGATAAAGTAGAAGAATCAGAAGACATATGAAAAGAAGCTCCAGAATCCAGAACCCACGAGGATGTACCTGACTGAGTAGGCTCCGGCGGGGGCGGAGTGGTGGTGGCAGTCACAGCGGCAACAGAACCCGTCGAGGAAGAACCAGAGGAAGCCAACATGCGCTTGAGCCGCACAATATCCTGGTCAGTGAGCGACAAAGTCGAGGAGGACGCACGAGTCCCACTAGAAGAAGAGCGCTTCAGGTCTTTCCGCTTCCTGTGACAATCAGACTCTGGGTGACCTGGCCTGTTGCAGTAGCCACAGAAGGTGTGCGAGCGCGGCCGACCCTCTCCTGAAAAAGGAGGGTGACCCGCCCCCCTGGAGGTGTAGGCAGGAGCGGTGGAGTGGTGAGGCGAGCAGACGACACAGGAGCTCGGGCAGCAAGAACAGTGGGAACCACAAGCAGACCAGCAGAACGGAGGCGTGTTTCCTCAGCACGAAGCTCTGCAAGCACCTCCGAAATAGGAACACGACCACGAGCAAGCAGGTGAGCACGCCGAGGCTCAAACTCTGGACGAAGGCGAGATAAGAACTCATGGAGGCGATGAAACTCCAAGTCAGACTGCACAGTCTGGCAACACCGGCAAGTACCACAAACAACAGTCCTGAGTGAGTCAAGCTGGCGCCAGATGGCAGAGCTCTGTGAGTAGAACTCATCAACAGAATAGTCACCCTGATGAAGAGCGTGCTCCTGACGCACCACAGATAAGTAGAGAGCATCACCAGATGGCTGATATCGCTGACAAAGATAGGACCACATCGCAGCAACAGGACCGAGACCCATGAACTCAGACACAAACTGAGGTAAGACACTCGCAGTAAGAACAGCAGCAGCTCGAGCATCATCGTTGCACCACTGAGTGTAAGCAGATAGATCATCTCGGTAAGCAGAAAGAGCATCTGAGTAGGCAGATACCTGCTGATCATAAGCATCAACCGCAGCATCGTCAAGGGCCTTGGCTGTATCCCGATCAGCCTGAGAAGCATCAGCAGCAAGAACAGGCGGCACCGGCGGGGTAGGAGCCACAGGTGCAATAGGGCAAGGCGGACAGGGAACCTCGCCAGAGAGAACGCCCCACAGGAGAAGACCTCGCATGTGGATGCGCATGAAACCCACAAACTCAGCATAGTTGGTGCCATCGAAGATCACCGAGCACCGAGGAACAGCAACATAGCCCGACGAAGACATGACGCCCGAGTGCGTGGTAGTACCACACTTCTCAGCGGTAGTACCGCTTCGAGCGGTAGTACCGCCCTTGCCAGCGGTAGTACCGCGCTGCGCGGGGCGGTAGTACCGCTATGCTACGCGGTAGTACCGCTTGTGCGGTACTTCCGCGGTCCAGTGCCGTGGGCACTTCCGCTCATTTTATGTCTTCTGGTATGCCTGGCCTTCAAGCGGAAGTAGGGCGGCAGTAATGGGCGGTAGTACCGCTTCGGGCGGTAGTACCGCTCTTGCCAGCGGTAGTACCGCTTTGCACAGGGCGGTAGTACTGCTATGCTAGGCGGTAGTACCGCGCAGAGCCGCTGAATCGGGATCGGGATCGACCAAATCGCTGCCGAGCGAGGAGGAGCACAGGCAGGAGCTGGCCGGAGGAGGGGGGCGGGCGCGGGACGGCGCGGAGGGGGGGCCTGGCGGACGGGGGCGGCCGGAGCCGGCGCGGTCAGGGGCGGCCGGGTCGTCCGCGAGCAGGGGCCGGCCAGCGCGAGCAGGGACGGCCGGAGATCGAGCTGGCGCGAGGCAGAGGCGGCCGGCGACCGGCGCGGTGCGGGGTAGAGGACGGGGAGGAGCAGCCGCAGCCACGGCCGGACCAGGCCGGCGCGGGGCAGAGACGTCGGCCGGAGTTGCTCTAGCGGCAGCGACGGTGGAGGTGGAGGAGGAACCTGGCATCTGATACTATGTTGGATAATGAGCAACTTGTATTCACAGTGGGCCAAAGGCCAGTACATATACATGTGAGGTATACAAGCGGTAGTACCACACTCAGAGCGGTAGTACCGCACTCGGGCGGTAGTACCGCACTGGTGCGGTAGTACCGCACCAAACACACATCTAACAATAACCATGTTCATCTACAATCCCAGGGTCCACGGCGGGAGGTGAGAAGAGTTCCGTCGACGAATCCATCCATTACAAAAGAAGGAAACCTCAATAGCAACATGAGGACGATGATTCATGAATGAGGAGAGATAATATAACATGCTGTGGAACGTGCTTCACCAAACTCATCGGAGACTCATTCAAGACACTAAGGACCATAAAACACATATGGCATCTGCAGTTGGGCATTAGTAACTCCCCAAGAGTTTAGTGGTTCCCATCAAACCGTGGTCGGAATCAAGCGTGCGCTACCTGACATCCAACATGGCCTGATCTGTAAGGATGCCCCAAAAGATTGACACTGACCACAGACCTAAGAAAACATCCCAGGTGACCAAAGCTACCTCATCCCATCCCTATTAGAGAGACTAAGCTACCCAAGAAATAGAAATTACATACCACCATTAGAAGGCTCAATAATTACAAGATGCTTCTCGATGTGCAAGATTGTTCCTACCTCTTGGTGTTCACTCCTTCTGTTACTACGCCTGCTACACCGCCTCCGTACCTGATGGATGGCCGAGAAGAGCAGCTAGGCCTCGCAGGGGAAATCGGCCCAGAACAGCTAGTGTGCGTGTGTCGGGCCTGGAGTGGAGTCGGCCCATGTAAGTGTCGTGTCTGAGTGCTGGGCTGGGCTGGGCCTCGTGCGAGCCACCAAGCTGGACCAGGCCAAAACCGGATCGGCCCGGTCGCGCTTCGGGCCAATTTTCGTAGCTCGGCTCGCCCACTTACCCTATCAGGCCAGGCTCGGTCGGACCGGGCTGGAGCAAGCCACGAGCGAGCCTCGCTCGTCCCGTCCACCCTGAGTCATAACTCATGGAGATCACTCATTTGTGGACTACCAATGGATCAACGGCATGTAGAGGGCATCTTGTGTGTTCCAAAAAAAAACTCACAAAGATCACTCATTTGTGGACTACCAATGGATCAATGGCATTTAGAGGGCATCTTGTGTGTTCCCAAAAAAATAAACTCACGGAGATCACTCATTTGTGGAGTACCATTGGATCAACGGCATGTAGAGGGCATTTTGTGTGTTTAAAAAAAAAACTCACGAAGATCAGTCATTTGTGGACTACCAATGGATCAAAGGCATGTAGAAAAGATTGGTCCAGTTTATAAGGGAAACCGGACTCAAAAACCAATAGAGTTGATCCAATTTATGAGGAAAACCGGACCCGAAAAACTAAACAAAGCTCGGTTAATTTGAGGGAAACCGGGCAAAAACCACCTGTACCTATGGCCACAAAACCTAGACATACCGGGCAAAAGCCACCTATAAATGGCATGTAGAGGGCATCTTGTGTGTTCTCCAACTCAGAACATGTGTGTGGATAACGTCAAAGGGACTATTATTCTTTATCAAGGATTATCTTACCTTTTTGCTCGCAAAGTCAATATGATGTACTCTTCTTAAAAAGTAGCACTGTCACAACATGTCTAATCTCTATATGTAGGCCAAGCAAATAAAGATCCTGGTGATATATCCCTACACTGAATGTCCAAAGGCTCAACAAGACAGCCTAGCTCTCGCGAAGCAGCTGGCGACGCGGTAGCTACCCCCACGGCGGCGTCTCCCCCCACCACCATTAGCACTGCCATCACTCCAGACGGCTGCGGCCCCCTTTCCGAGGACCCCGGTGAGCCACCTACCTCTCCTGGCTTCGTCGTCGAGGACCTGGCCCCATGCAGCGATGTCCAAAGCTCCGTCCACATCGTCGTTCCCCGTCCAGGTGAGGTTTTCCAGTCCCGCGTCCTACTTCAGTTCCACTCTGAGTAATCGTTCGATCCCGTCGAGTTCTCCTCTTGCCGAGTCACCGGCGATCTGTGGTTCGCCCTGCCGTTTCTCTCACCGTGTTTCTCCCTCTCGTGCATTCAACTCCTCGTCAACTATTTCTTCTGTGCCCCCTTGATGAAATCTTAGTGACTGAGGTCTCCCCGGCGGTCTTCCATGTGCAACTGGCCAGCCCGGTTGTGGCTTGGTTGATTGCGGCGGTGGGCATTGGTCACTTGGCCTCCATCAATCTGCAGCCGTATCTCTCTCTCACGGAGGCGATCGCTGCTGCTGCTGAGCTCCTGCCCGTTGACCCAGTCCGGTGGGTGGAAAGAAGGCCACCCGCATTGATTGCTGCGCGGAGAGAGCATGGCCAACAACGCCGACGCAAGCCCATCCCCGCTCGCTCTAACTACGCTGGGCTGCTTCCCATCCCTTCCCATGCTCCCCAGCTCAGCCACATCCCATCCATGTCTAATGGTGCCATTGATGAACCCGAGCGAACCGCTCCTTTCCATCAAGACCAAGCCGGCGTGCTGCCTCTCCTCGAGCCCGCAGCCACAGCCCTTGGTACGGAGGCTATGCCTAGCCTCCCCAGTCCCATCGCCGAGCTGGCTCCTCCTATCCCGGGCACCAATGCCGCACCCACCGACGCTCCCTCCCCACCCGCCCCCCTCTCTTATCTCCCGGCTCTTTTGCTCCCAGCTCCCCCATCCCCTCGCCCTTCCACCCTGTAAGGGCTCCTTTTTGGATATACATTCCAGAATAGCCCTTTAGTCACACCAGCCCAAGATCAATAAAACTGGTGGACATTCCTTGATCACTACAAGAAATATGGCAACTTGCGACCATCAATATTGGTCACTAAATGGTCGTTGTTTTTCACTTATGACATTTTTGTGACCAAAAACAGTTGGTCAAAAGCTGTCCGTCTTTAATGAAACTTAACGACCTTCACTGTGATATGGTCGTAGACGGTTACGACCAAAACAAAAGGTTGTAGATTCTACGACCAATTGTTTTGGTCACTGGCAACCTGCCCACACCACGTCAGATCCAACATGGCAAGCTGACGTGGCAAAATTTTGACGAAACGAAATGGTCGTAGATTAGAATCAGCCCAGTCCAGTTCAACCGTCTATATGGGCCGAGCCCAGTAATTCAACAGATTTATGTTTTTTCCGTGGTCAACTAAATGGGCCAAGCCCAATTTTACGGCCATTTTCTCTTTTGGACCCTTTCCTTTTTCTAGTAAATTTCTTTTTTTTGTTGGCCTTTTCATTTTGTTTTTTGTTGGCCTTTTCATTTTGTTTTTTATAACTTTCAGCAGAATTATTATTATTTTCACTATTTAAACTAAAATAAACAATTCCACAACAACATCATCAGTTGGGCTGTAGCCTTTTCAGGCGCAGTACAACTTTAAGCATAGAAAATACGCAGACTCAGAAAGCAGTTGATACATGCCAATTACAGTGGAAGACATTTCATAGTCCGTCCGTTCATTATTTACCAGGCGGCAATACATACATACAAGTTGCCAATAATTACGATAGCCGAGATCAAGTGCTACTACTATCTCCTTCCTTCCTACAGAGTGCAGTGACAATACAGTCACAGTCACACAGCGGCCAAGCCACCACAAGGTTTCTGTCTGTCACTCTGTCTTGTCTAAGAAGAGGAAGATGACCCAGGTGATGATTCTATGTTCTTGCCCTCCTCATGATCCTGAACATCATCAGCAGGTGGCTTGGCCATCTGCACGTAGCCCTGATGGGTGCACATGCGGTCCGGCTCCCCCTTGACCCACAGGTTCCGCAGCTCCCCCGCTTCCACCGCAGCGACATCAGCGTGCCTGCACGGAGTCAGCCAACCAGATTTCACTATCAGCTACATACAGCGTCTATGACTTATCAGTTCATTCAGGTGAGAGATAGATAGATGGTGGTGCTGGTTTCCTTCTTTCTTTCTTACTTTCACAGGGTGAAAGGCACGATGTAGAGCAGTGCCGACTGGCCATGCCCGTCCATCAGATTTAGTGCCACGTACGTGATCAGGAGCCCTGGTTGTGTCAAAGCAAGTTAAGTTGGCGAATGGCATAAAGATCCCATGTCACGCGAATGGGTGAAAAAAATATCAACTACTCTGCTCGCAAGATGCAACAGGAAAGAGAGGCGTAGATCGCTCACCGGTACCGTAGGCCGACGCTGACCACAGGAAGTAACCGGATCGCAGGCTCTTCTTGGCAGCCCAGTCATACCTGCAGCAAGCAAAACACATGCTCCAGGGCCATGATCTTGCATGCGCAGCATCTCACATTCATGTCTCGGAAAGGAGGAAGGACGAGCGATTTGCGGCGAGCTATATACCTGCTTGAGCTGTCCTGAAGGATACACATTCCTGAAGGACACAAAAAGTAGAGGTATTATTTTGGACAATAAGCTTTGAGACAACATTGTAGGCTATTAACGTAAAAGAAGTTGTTATCAGGTTAAGCCTCCTTAGTTTAGTGATCATTTACTCATACAATTTTTCACCAAGGATTGCACTAGTACGTCATGATTCAGTTGAGATCTACTAAACTACATCATCACATAAAACGATAGGTAGTTTTAGATCATAAAAACTAATGTTCCACGCATAGTCTTAGCGCTCCATCAAAGAATCAGCTAAATTTGCTCTCAAGCATACAAACAAAGTTTAGGGAAAACCAAACATGAACAAGCACTTATTGTGCAGGACACATAGCTATTTCATAAGCACTCAGTGTGGATATGTCTGCTAAATGTATTGTGCACAAAAAGGTGAGGCTCCCAACAGCCCAATATAATGACTAATACAGTTCAGATTTTGATAATAAAACTGACATGTGTAATCATATAGCTAATAAAATACATGGCACGATATGAGTACATCTCCAAACAGCCAATAAATCTCATAGTACCACAAGGACATGCACTGAATAAACATATACAAAGTTCAAACTGAATAAACATATGCATGATATTGTCCTGTAGATGAAAGAAGGACAACATCTATAAGGTTAGGAGGCTAGTAGCAGCCTAGCGGGCTAGCAGTAGAAGCATTCAAACAACTAGAGAAGCACAGTATGAAGCAGCGGCACAAACATTCAAAGAGCAGCAAGCCAGCAAGAAACATCCATCAGACCAGTAGCTTAATGGAAGAAAAATCTGAAGAATAAAAGATGAAGAGGTTGAGGAAAGATGAGAGGCTGCTGGGTTGCCTGCGAAGCTGCGACTGCGAGGCTAGCAGGCTTGGACTGTCACATGTCATATCTTATAAACTTAGGCAAGTGTTCTCAGGTTATCCTTAACATCACGCACTAACTTGGGTAATTAGCAGCAAACAATACATATCAGTACAAGGCTAGGCAAGATAATAAAGACTTGGGAAAAGATAGCAGAGTTAAAAAAATGATACATGCCCTTGAAGAGAGGGCAGTGTCAAGCGCGGCCACGAACATAGGCATTAGCCGCACCCACGACCCCTGGACACTCTCACAACCGAAGAGGAGGTGCCTTGCAGACGGTCTCCTTCGGGTCTGCGAGAGAGAGAGAGTGAGGTGAGTGTCAGTACGCATCAAGGATGCTGCTGTTCTGGGTCAAGCTAAGTCAAGGGCATAACAGATTTTAGTCAACAAAAATTAACATGTGAACATCTTGCACAAGCTATCATCATTTATAAAAAATACAAAACAAATATGCAAACATCTGTACAATGGTTGAGTGCTCATACTTATATTATATCAAGCAATAGCATTTAGCAACAGTGATGATCAACTACACTATTCGGCTATCATGAACAATTAATCCTCAAGATGCAGAAAACTTATTTACAATAGTTTGGGTTTTAAAATTTGTCATCTTGAAGCATCACACTAGCAAATGATAGGAAAGATCACAGGAAATAGGACTGCCCTGATCAAGTATACATAAGCATCAAAAAAGTCAAACTAGCTCGTTGTGCATTTTCTTTTTCAGCGTGAGACACAATAAGCATAAGTAACCACTAGGAAAATAACTTGCTATCTACATGTCCTATTATCGGCAACAAGAACATTAGGCAAGGAAGAACAGGATATTTCCAATGCAATCTGTTGGCCAAACACACCCCTGCAACCCCAATCATCTCACAATCCAATAAAATTTCTAGAGGCAGAGCCACTGTACAATGCTGTATCGAGGCAGCAACCTAATTTCAGTAAGGAAATTAACTGAATTTAAAGAGATAAAGCTTCTTGGCTCTCCACACTCTACTCCACTGGAGGCACCACAACTAATTAGCAATCAACCCTGAACAATAAGTAGAGTATATTTCAGACATCTGGAACTAAACTAATAACCTAACTAATCACAACAAGGTGGCATGCATAGAAATCTGGAACTAAACTAAGAACTTGAATTAAAAGAGAAGCAAAGGTTCAAGAATCCGTTGCTCCCATGTCGACGTGCTGGCTGTCGAGGTCGAGGAGGCCGTGTCCATTGCCGCGCCATCGACCTGAGGTCCAACCCAGCATCCACCGCAGACCCGTCTTGGTGCTCGAATCCGCTCCATGTTCTGGTCAATGGACAGGAGGCGACGACGAGGACGCGACCCTGCTCATCCACCTCCTCTGACCAGATCCATGGAGAACATGACGACGTCCGGCAGGGGCGGCTGCGTTTGGTGTGGGCGCCTAGGCGTGCGTGGGCGGCGTCGGCGCGAGGAAGCCTGGCACGACGGGCGTGGCCCTCCCTGCTGAGCTCCGCGACGCAGCGGCCCCGCACCACGCGCCGGAACCGCGCGCGGACGATGCAGGCGGACGCCCGAGCCGCCAGATCGGCGCGCAGGAGGACGCTGGGGGTGAGGTACCCGGTGACGACGCCCGTCACCGCCATGGGACTCACCTGTGTCAGGAGCCACACCAGCGACGCGGTGGCCCAAACCCTAGCGGATGGGGAGGGTCGCGCGTGGCCGCAGGAGGACGCGCCCGTCGAATCTGGTCGGAGGAAATGGTGGAGCGGAGCGAGGGGATCACGTGGGTGTGTTGGGCGCTGCCGGCGGCCGCCGGAATCGGCCGGGATCGGCTGCCGTAGGTGGCGGTGGCGACGCGAATCGCGGGAGAGAGGAGACGACGAGGGGGACTTGGATTGGATCTGGGGAGAAGGGGGCAGCGGCGGCTGGAGTGGGAGGGGATTTTTTTTTTGAGGGAGAGTGGGAGGGGATCTGAGTTAGAGCATCTCCACTCGCCCCCCACCCCCAACAGGCCCCCCAGGCCCCTTTTTTAGCGCCGGCGCCGAAAAATCGGCCCAGGAGCCCAAATTTCGCCGGTTAAGGCCGAAATTGGCGCCGGCGGACCCAAGCCGAACCCTGCGCGCTGGGGGGCGACCGGGGGCGCCGGGGGAAAGAAAAAACGCGCCAAAACTTCCCGCGCCAGATTCCCACCCCCGTGGACCCGCCGAGTCAGCGACTGCATGCGACTGCATCGTCGTCCTCATCTCATCGCCTCGGCTCCCGCGCGAATCAATGTCAAGGCTGCCGCTGGTCAACCTTCCATTGATCACGGGCGGCGCAGTGAAGGCGAGCCGCCGCGCGTCCCGCCCCTTCCCGCCACGCGTCCGCACTGCTGCCGCCCCCTCGCCGCTATAAAAGCCGCCTTCGTCGCCGCAGGCCGCAAGCTCGCCCGCGCCCCAGCCATCTCTCTCCTTCGACGCCCTTGTTCTCGCCCTCTCTCCTTTTACCCCGTCCCGATGGCGGAGAGATTCCCCGGCGACAGAGCGGCGGCCAACGGCTTCGGCCGCCGCCATCTGCACGAGTGGGAGGCGCGTCTTCTCCACGAGGCCAACTACCCGGCGCCGCCCGACATGCGCGTGCCGGGCTCGTGGAGGCTCAGCGCGGGAGGCGTCCCCGTGCCCCCGCCGCCATCCGACGCGGAACGCCGCGGCGAGATAGCGTGGATCCTGGCGTCCTTGCCGGAGGAAGCGCGGCAGCAGCCGAAGTACTCCCCCGACAACGCACCGCTGTGGACGGCGTACTTCCAGCGCCGCCACGCCGACCAGCTCGCCTCCACCAACGGTGCTCCGGCGCCAAGGGTGCGGCACAACTCCGACGACCGCCGCCACGCCGTTCTCGAGCACATCGAGGGCGGCAACGAGCCGCCGTTGGAGTACCCGGCGCTGACGGCCGCGCGCCGGAGGAGCGGGAGCTCGTGGCTGCCGAGGCGCATGGCGGCCACGAGCTCCTCGTCCTCCGGCTCCCGCTCCTCCGGCACGAGGACGCCGCTCACCCCCGTGAAGCCCGAGCCCCAGGAAACGTCGGAGCGCCGTCGCAGCCGCGGCGGCAACCTCGTCATAAGCGAGGGCCGCCGCCAACCTTCTCCTCCCCACGGTCATCTTCTCCTGGTCAGGCCGAAGAAGGAGCCGGCGACGCCACCCATGGCCGTCAAGCAGGAGCACGTGGAGATGGCCGCCGACCTCGAAACCGGCCTGAAGTGGGCGCGCGACGACTACGTGCGGGAGGAGATGGAGCGCCAACGTCGCGCTGTGGAGGAGATCGCCGAGCGACGCCGCGGCCGCGAGAAGGGCGGCGTCATCGTCCTCGACAGCAACGAGGAAGAGTCGCCGGCACCGACCGATCCCGTCCGCAGCGGCGATCCAGGGCAGGGCTGTAGCAAGGACGGCGGCGTGCAGGACGACGACGACGACGACGGCGGCGGCGACTACACCGCCTTCTACAAGCTCCTCGGCATGAACTAGGCTCAGGGCGGCGTTGGCGGCGTAGTTTTTTTTTTAGTTTTATGTATGTCTTTAAATTTGTGCAAATATGAATGGAACCGCCTAAATTTCGTCGAATTTGAGCCGATTTTGCATTCGAAAAACGGCGCCCGGGTGCCGACTTGGGGCGGCGGTTGGGAAGCCGAGCGCCCCCACGGCGAAATTATCGCCGGATGACCCCCAGGAGGCTCTTTTTGAGGGCCTCGGGGGGCAAACGGCTGGAGATGCTCTTAGGGTTTGGGTGGTTGGGCTGAGGGGGATGGGAGCGACAAGGGGATGTGGGCTGCCGTTGGATCCGGAGCATCCGACGGTGCTTAATCCATGATCCGCGTGAGATGCTTTTGGACCAATCAGAACGCAGTACCCCTTTGATGATGTTATGACCATTCAAATTGGTCGTAATCAATTAAAAATAAGATGCCAAATCATGTCAGCTATTTTATGGCCTAGAAAATTTATAAAAATAAATAGAAAAGAAAAACCTTCGCATTGTGTCACCAAGTGTGACCTACTTTTCAGTAAAAATAAGAAACTTTGAATAATACAAATATTTTAAAAAATGTTCTCAGAAACGAGTTTTTTTATAAGAGAATCATTTTTTGAGTAGCCGAAATGGATTTTTTTGTGAAGGACCTACCATATATTTGTTGCAAAATTAGACCAAATCAATTTTCTAAAATATTAGGCCATATTTAATGTACAACTGACCAAATGGTTGCGTGCCAAAAGCTTTGATCCACCTCTCGTGAAAAAGACAAATTTTCGCCGATTCAGCTGGAAGCGGGTCAAATTTGAACTGCAGCTGCCTTATAGTTTGCTCTTTATTTTTTCCAAAAATCATTTCTAGGTACATAAGTATCTATTTAATCAGAGAAATACCAAAAGTTTTCCAAGATTCAACCACTAGCTAGGAACGGTCATGCCCGCCGTTTTGACCGCATTTTGAAACGGGCATGAAAAATTCAAAAAAATTCAAAAAATTGGAAAACCTTCGCATTGTGTCATTATATGTGACCTAGTTATCAGGAAAAATAATAAACTTGTAATACGACAATATTTTAAAAAAGTGTTCTCAGAAATAAGCTATCATGTGTGAAGATTCATGGCTTTCAAGCCAAATGATCAACCTTATGCCCACATTCATGGCATAGTTTGTTCAAATGATCTCATATTTTGCACAAGGGTGCATTTTGGAATGGCATAAAATGTTGCCTAAGGAAATTTTCATTTTCTTTGGACGAAAATTTCATTTTCCATTTTTCGAGTACCCAAAATGAGTTTTTTTGTGAAGGACCTACCAAATATTTGTTGCAAAATTGGACCACATCATTTTTATAAAATATTAGAGCATATTTAATGTACAATTCACCAAATGGTTGGGTGTCAAAAGCTTTTGATCCACCTCTCGTGAAAAAGATAAATTTCCGCCGATTTAGTAGGAAGCGGGTCAAATTTGAACTGCAGCTGCCTTATAGTTTGCTCTTTATTTTTTCCAAAAATCATTTCTAGGTACATAAGTATCTATTTAATCAGAGAAACTCCAAAATTTTTGCAAGATTCAGCCACTAGCTAGGAACGGTCATGCCCGTCGTTTTGACCGCATTTTGAAACGGGCATGAAAAATTCAAAAAAAATCAAAAAATTGGAAAACCTTCGCATTGTGTCATTATATGTGACCAAGCTATTAGGAAAAATAATAAACTTGTAATACGGCAATAATTTTAAAAAAGTGTTCTCAGAAATGAGCTATCATGTGTGAATATTCATGGCATTCAAGCCAAATGATCAATCTTATGGCCACATTCATGGCATAGTTTGTTTAAATGATCTCATATTGTGCACAAAGGTGCATCTTGGAATGGCAAAAAATGTTGCCTAAGGAAATTTTCATTTTCTTTGGACGAAAATTTTATTTTCCATTTTTCGAGTGCCCAAAATGAGATTTTTGTGAAGGACCTACTAAATATTTGTTGTAAAATTGGACCACATAATTTTTATAAAATATTAGACCATATTTAATGTACAATTGACCAAATGGTTGCGTGTCAAAAGTTATGATCCACCTCTCGTGAAAAAGACAAATTTTCGCCGATTCAGTAGGAAGCGGGTCAAATTTGAACTGCAGCTGCCTTATAGTTTGCTCTTTATTTTTTCCAAAAATCATTTCTAGGTACATAAGTATCTATTTAATCAGAGATACATGGTGTGGTGGCGAGACGTCGAGGTTTGGATGGTGGCCGAGGCCCCCAACTCTAGAGCGCGTAAACTAGCATGCCAGCCGCGTGGTCACCGCGTGACCGTGGCGTTGCCACGCGTTCTGGGCGGCCTAGGCATGTCTGGTGGGTTGGGAACTCCCCCGGTAGGTGTTAGGAAGAAGAATACTATAGTAGAATCTCACGAGGAGACTGAACTAAGCTCAAACATGAATTAGCAGCCAAGTGTTTGATTAGCGGTGGGGGAAATGCACATGGCCAATGGGCCTGAGTTTTGGCTGAGGATAATCATCTACTAGGGAGATTGTCTTGGCAAATTTGCAGCTCAAATGGAGGAGCCTAGGTGGCACTTGCTTGCAAAGTACCACACTGGAAAGAAATATGGATGTTGAAGCTGGGCTCAAATGAATGAATGGATTGAGCTGACATTTTGTGGAGGGAAGTTATATAGGTAGGAACATGCCCTGGTAAAGTTTCAGCAATAATTAAGCAATATAAAATATAGTTGCTTCACAAACTGAAAATATGACCAGAATAAAAGATTGGATAACGAGCTCACATGGATTGCTGGATAGAACTCAAATTTTATGGAGAGTGATGATTTGAGCATATGGAAGATTTGGAAAAATCTCAAATCATTTGGATAATCCTAGCTAGTACTTCCTTCACAAAGCTTCTCTCTGGATAGAAACTTTGGAAATTTTCTGAGGAAGATTTACTATGCAAATGGAGCTGAATATTGTCATGTGGCAATGATTTGGATATGGAAGAGTTCCCAAAGAGTTTGAGGGCAATAGGAGTGGTCTAGATAGCACTTGCTTTGCAATGTGCCAATCTGGCCAGAAAATAGAAATTGAAGCTGGGCTCACATAGATGATTAGATTGAGCTACAATTTGGATGAGGATGATAATTTGGGCATATGAACGCACTGTAAAAATTTCATGCCATTTGGATAAATAAAAAGGGTACTTCCTTCACAATGCTCTCCAATGAACAGAAAATTGGGAAAAATATTGAGGGAAATTGGCTAAATTAAATGAGCTAAAATTTTGTGGAGGGAAGTTATATAGGTAGGAACATGCCCTGGTAAAGTTTCAGCAATAATTAAGCAATATAAAATATAGTTGCTTCACAAACTGAAAATATGACCAGAATAAAAGATTGGATGATGAGCTCACATGGATTGCTGGATAGAGCTCAAATTTTATGGAGAGTGATGATTTGAGCATATGGAAGATTTAGAAAAATCTCAAATTATTTGGATAATCCTAGCTAGTACTTCCTTCACAATGATTCTCTCTGGATAGAAACTTTGGAAATTTTCTGAGGAAGATTTACTATGCAAATGGAGCTGAATATTGTCATGTGGCAATGATTTGGATATGGAAGAGTGCCCAAAAAGTTTGAGGGCAATAGGAGTGGTCTAGATAGCACTTGCTTTGCAATGTGCCAATCTGGCCAGAAAATAGAAATTGAAGCTGGGCTCACATAGATGATTCGATTGAGCTGCAATTTGGATAATTTGGGCATATGAACGCACTGTAAAAATTTCATACCATTTGGATAAATAAAAATGGTACTTCCTTCACAATGCTCTCCACTGAACAGAAAATTGGGAAAAATATTGAGGGAAATTGGCTAAATTAAATGAGCTAAAATTTGGTGGAGGGAGGTTCTATGGGCAGGGTCATGTCCTGGTAAATTTGCAGCAATTATAAAGTAATATAAAATATAGTTGCTTCCCAAACTGAAAATATTACTAGAAACAAAGATTGGATGGTGAGCTCACATGGATTGTTAGATGGGGCTCAAATTTTGTGGAGAGCTATGATTTGGGCATATATAAGATGTGGAAAAAATTCAACTCATTAGGATATGCCTAGCTAGTACTTCCTTCACAAAGCTTCTAGCTGAACAGAAACTTTGGAAATTTGCTGAGGAAGATTTACTAGGCAAATGGAGCTGAATTTTGTCATGAGGCAATGATTTGGATAGGAAATAGTGCCCAAAAATTTTGACGGCAATCAAGAAAATATAAATAGCACTTCCTTCACAAAGTGCTGTTCTGAACAGAATAGGAAAATGAATATTCCTGAATTATTTTTTAACTAGGCAAGGAAGATTTTTGACATATTTGAGGAAGATATGATCCAAAGAATTTATGAGAATTTTTTGGGAATTTTAGGAATGACAGAAATGTAGGCTACTTCACAACCTAGGGCAAAAATTGACACATGGACATGACACATAGGCAAAACTGATGAGGTGGCGCCTAGTCATAGCAATGCACCACAATTTACAAGGCTATGACCATCTATATTGGTCGTGATCAGATAGAAATAAGGCAGCGGACCAGTGATGTCTGCTTTACGACCATTTCGTGTAAGGAAATTATGACCTTTCTAACCAAAATGGTCGTTATGGTTTAGGGTTTGGAGCCCCCGAACAGCTTATGACCAATTGCCTGCCGACGAAGCACGAACTACTTGTTGAAATCGGTCTCAAATGGTCGTAGATTTACGACCATTTCTTCCAGGGTCACTGACAGAAGGTCACAAGTTGACATATTTCTTGTAGTGGATATAGATAACCACTATTACAAAGATGTTACAAGTAGTTGAGACTAGGTGCTCAACAATTATTACAAACACACCATTACACGCTGGTGGCAGATATGTGACAGTGGTGTAGCGATATTACAACTTTAGTATAATAACATAAGTGAAGCTTCAGTGTGAGGCTTGGCTATTTTATTCGTGTAGCGGAAGCATCGGCGAATGATACACGTGGAAGACTCCATAAACCACAGGAAAACTGACTGGGACTCCACTAGACATAGGACTCGCTAGCATACTCCTCATCCACAAGATTGCCTTCATCCAAATCTGGCCAAATCAACAAGCCAGGTGAGTACTTTGAATGTACTCGCAAGACAGTTTTGAACAAAAGATATACCGAATGCAAACAGAATGCACATGCTTATGTCAAGTTATATTTAGTAATGTTATGACAGATTATACAGCAGGCAAAATAATACAGAGTAAGGGAGTTAGAGATAATGAAACATATACAAAATATCAACCATGATTCTTAGGAGGTAGAAATCGTCCCAGAAGAATCTCGAATAAATGTAAAAGTGGAAATTCAGACGGTAATCCTCCCGAATGTCCAAAGGAAAAATAACATACAAGCCAGACGGGTGTCTCCGCGACGCCTCGAAAGGTCTTAAAGAAATGCCAGTCAGGTGTCTGAAGTGACACCTCGAAAGGTCTTGAAAATAAATGCCACAATCGGGTGTCTGAAGCGACGCCACAAAAGGTTAAAAATAAATGCCATAGTCGGACGTCTCTGCGACGTCTCATAAAGGGCTTTTAAATAAAAGGAAAGGCACACAGTATCAACAAAGTATAGCGAGTATCCAGGAGGTAGAACCTTCCCAGAGATACTCAACAATTCATATAAGAGAAAGGTTAGTTCATAACATCATCAGCCATATTCATATAGCAGTAAATTGCAATAGCAATGATCAATACTTAATTCAAATTTTTCCTCCGAAGACCGACACCAAGACCGACACTTGACCCTTCCAACTAACGTCCTTGACTGCGGACACGGCTATTCGAATAGGTTAGACTCTGCAGAGGTTGTACTCTTTACCCACAAGTAAGGGATTTTCTTTCACCAACACCGAAGTGTTTATAGAGAGACTTTCGATTACGGTCTTTAGGTTGCAAACACACCTGACTAGCACACACCAGTTTTAATTCGTCCGACGCCCGGAATCACCCCAAACATCAGGCAATAACGACCTTGAGACGGGGTGGTCACAACCTAGCATGAGCAAATGACTGAATTTATAATGCGCGCAACTAGGGGTGCCCCCCTCTTCGGTCCCAACCGGAAACGCTCATGCCCCCTGACCCGATGACCGGCATTGCCCATGGCCGTGGAACCGTCACCGTGGCCTCTCTGTGTGGTGCGTGCAGTGAAAGGGGTTAACTACTTAATGAACCATACCCTCCACGGAGGGACATGTGGTAGTACGGAAAGTAGTTAGAAGTAACGGTAACAAGACTCGATCTATGTGGACTTAGGAGGTTTATGTTCCCTGCAGTATGTTAGCACAAATATGGTTGTCACTTTATTATTGGCATTAACAGGGTCTCAACCCAGCATGTCCCAACATGCATATCATCGTGTCATTCATGTCACAACGTGAACTCACTTCCGGTCATTTTTACAAGTGATAAGTTTTACTTCTCAAGTTAGTTAACTTAGAAGAAAAACCATGAATAGCATGTATGTCATGTGCTATCATAGTACCCACATATTTGAAGGATTTCTAGTTCATGCAAAACTATGTATAAAATGGACATGCATATGTTCCTATTCATTTCATAGTACGATGTTCTTTAGTCAAGCAAACATGTATGCAAACACCATATCCCAAGTTCAAAACATCCTTGCCTTGATCAAAGTAGGCATAAGGTGACTCCGGAAAATTCTTGGAAAAGTTTCCTTCTTCGTTTTCTATAAAATAAGAATTAAAGAAACCAAGTAAATTCTTAATACAGTACAAAAAAATGTCTGAAAATATTTTTAAATAAATACTATAAAAAACTAGATTGAAAAATAAAATTTTCAGAAAAGGAATCAACTGAAAAGGAGTTACAGATAAAAAGTATTGATAGTTTTAAGATCAGGGACCTTTCTGTAATAAAAGTTTTACCACCGGGTCCTTTCTGTTTGAAAAGAAAACGTTTCGGGTAGAGTACGTTTTACTGAAGCGAAAGCGCATTTCAGAAAAGACGTGTTCGATTTAAACGGAAAAAGAACAGAAGCCTGATGGGTGGGTCCCACCCATCAGGTTTGAATTTGGGCGCGCTCCCGTGCCGGAACTGAGAAGGGGGCGGCGATTGCCAGCATTCCAGGGGGCGGCGAAGGTACGAACATGCTCAGGGTGGAGTTCCGCGTTGGTGGGTGGTGGAAGGGGTCGCCGGCGTGCACTGTGGTGACGGCGGCGTCGTCTCCGGCGGCAGTGGCTTCGGTGAATTTGGGATCTCGCCAGAGGAACCTGCAAACGCCAAATTGGCGAGGGGGTTAGACGCGGGGATGAACCAGAAGAATTCTGACAAAATTTGAGAGGCAGGGGAGGACGGACGGCGACGAGCTCATCTCGGGAACAGAAGCGGATCGGGCGGTCGGAGTTGGGGAAGAAGACCTCCCCGAGGCCGTTCAACCCTTCTGGATGATGATTGGGGATGAGTGGAGGTGGTGCGGGTTTGAAACGGAGCTCGGGATGGCCTTTAAATAGACGGACGAGGATGGCCGGAGATGACCGGACAGCGGCGGAGTAAATTCGGCCGGTGGGGGTGGTTGGGGTCGGCGAGCTTGGACAGTGGGTGTCAGCGAGACCGGAGGGAGCTTCTCGAAGTGCCAGCACGGCCGAAGCTGAGCTCCATTTACTTCTCCATGGATGAGCTTGTGGGCGGCCATGGCACACGGCAGGAGCTCCGGCAGCTGACAGCAGGGGCCCCGGGGGTCTGGACGGTGCTCAGGCGATCGAAGGAGGTGACGCGTGGTGCAGAGAGGACGATGGACGGTGCCATGGCGTGGATGCACTGGGAGGTGGCCGAACCTATCCAGTGGCCCGCTATGGCGTGGGCGGCGGCCGTTGCACCGACCTGGTGCCCCGCTGGCCAGCGTTGGGCAGCTGACGAGCGGGCCAGGGCGATGCCAGGACGAGAGGCAATGAAGGAGGGGAGGAGTGGAGGGCACGGCATCAGGTTCTTCTGAATCTGATCCAAACCAGATTTGGTGCACTGAATGTGTTCGACGAATTGCCAACTGATCTTAAGCATTTTATTTATTTTTGATTTTTTTTGTGGTGATGCTCTGATGCAAAACAAAGATCCTGTCAAAATTTCAGAATTTTTTCAGCTATAGAAATTGGGGTTTCTACATAGGATAGAAATCTGGTCCAAAATTCAGTCAAATGAATTTTGAAATTTTTGAATATGTGATCAGAATATTTTTGGTGAAATGAGATGTTGGTACTGATATCTAGCTGGGATAATTTTTGTAGGATCAAATAGGCTACGCAGAATGTAGTTCCTTTGTAAATCCAACATAGGCCAAAATTGATAGTATTTGGTTTTGGAAATTGTTAGAATATAGTGAGGAAATTTTTCATGGAGGGGAATGAATTGGGTACTGCCATGGGGCAGAGAAGTGCTTGAGGAAAATTTTTTGAAAATCAAATTGGAGTATTTAAGGAACCCTAGTTTCAAAAGAAATCAAAACTAGATAATTTTCATAGGAAGAAAATCATTCCACAATTATTTAAAACTTAAAAACTTTTCAGAATATTTAAATGAGGAATCAACCATATCTGAAACCACATGAAATCTTTAAAGACCCGAATAAAATATTTAGAATAGATCTGAGAGAAAAAAGAAAGAAAGAGAGCCATAATTAAATGCAATCATTTTTCTTTTATGAAGAAAGAAAATGAAATGACCAAATAGTTTTTTTGGGGTGTTACACACCCCTCCTCGCCCTCCCCTTTGCCCGCTCTCGGGATGCTTCCGGTGCCTCTCCCCTCTCCACCAAGTCATTGATTGCCGTGACCCCATTTGTTGCAGGGGGTGCGGCGGCTCCGGCCACCGTCTTCATCAGTGCATGGCGCGCCCGCGCGTTACCTCTTTCCCACCGCTTTGCCTCCATCGCAGCCCCCCACCGACGAACCACGCCCTGTCGCTCCTTTTCCTCCGCTCTGCCCACGCCCCCCTTGCCTGCCAACACTCCGCCGCACTTCTCGCCCGTGCGCTTCCACATCGGGGAGAGCTCTGCTTTGGCTTCCCCAAATGCGCTCTGCCTGCGCAGGAGGGCTCCACCTCTGTCATCGCCCGCCTCCCCGCCTGGTTCCGCACAATTGGCACCTCGCCTAGGAGCTCGGCTGCCTCCCTGCCGGTCTCGCCCAGTAGCGGGTGCCGCTCACTTCCATCGCCGGTGCGTTTCGCCCTTGATGATGGTCTCCGGCGCCGCGCGGCCACAGAGGACTCGGGCTCGGAGGAATCGGCATGCTCGGGCACGCGCCCCGCCTTTGACAGCGATGGCGGCCTCGTCCGCTCCAACTCCTCGGGCTCTGAGGCGAGCTCGAGTGCTGGTGCTCCATCCCTTGCGGCAGAGTCAGAGCGGTCGCACTACCTGGAGGTGTTCATGCCTACCGGCGACCTTGCGGCTGCCCGCAGACTGGCGGTGGTCTACATCGACCCCCCCGACGCCTTTCCTTCCCCCACGACTGCCGTCCGGGACACTTTGCTTGACGCCGCGCCGCACCTCTTCTTCGACACTGTCGGGTCCTCCATTGGACCGATGTACCCGAGGTTCAACACCATCGAGGATCGGGAGGCGTGTGTCGCGCTCCAAGAGCTACCTTTCGAGGACACCCGCATCTCCTTCGTCAGGGAAGAGGAGGCGGACCATGTGCCGCCCAGGGCCAGGACCCACGCCTTCATCTCTGCGATGCGCTTCCCCGCCGAGCATATCAATCCCATCGGCATCGTGCGTTCCTTCTCTGGCTTTGGTGATCTCATCGAGATTGACCGCATGGTCCTCTCTGGCGAGGATCTCTCTGCCATTCGCATCGTCCTCCTCCTGGAGCACGCCAGGGAAGTGCCTTGCGATGTGTGGCCGCATGGAGGGATTTGGGGCTCCCGCGTCGTCATGGTGCGCACGCTAGCGGTGTGGCCTCAAGCTGGCTCCTATGGCGATGACGGCATTTATATCCTGTTCTTCGGTCCTCCGCCGCTGCCTTTTGCCCGCAATGGGCCTCCCCCGCTCCTGCATCGCTTTCCCCTGGGATGGCCGGCACCGCCCCCCTAGGCAGCAGCCTCCTCCGCATCATGGTGGGGGGGGGGGGAGGGCAGCAGCTTGCCACGCTGCTTCGTCTGCATGGGGCTCCTCCCCTTCCTGGGTCGCCCGCTCCCGTCGTGGCTCCACCACCATCGGCAGCATCGGGCAGCCGCTACGGCGGCTCCTCTTGCTCCGTCATCTCCTCGCTGGGCTTCTCTAGTAGGGCGGCACCCTCTCTTCAGCGAAGCACGGTGGTCATCACAGAGCTGGGCGACGACTTCGATGACGCTGCATGGGACTGCGGATCGGGCGACTCCAGTGCCCCCGAACCCGTTTCCCCACCGGGTTCTGGGCTCACCCCGGCGCCCGATATGCATGGGGTATGCAACGTGCAACAGAACGCTCCTGCGATCGCCCTGGCTGAGCTGCCCGTGCGTTATAGCCGTCGTTTGGCTCTCTAGGAGCCGATGGAATACATCTCCATGACCACCAAGGCCATCAAACAGAGGGAGCTGAAGGACTCTCTCAAGGGGTGCTCCCCGAAACTTTAAGCCAAGGCCATCAAGCGCAAAGTGATCACCGTCGTCCTCAAACCACTGGGAATGAACTCTGTGTCCAAGCTTCGGTCTGCGGCGGCCATCCCATCTGCTCCGGTATCCGCGGGTGCTGATGATTAGTGCGCCCTTGTTCCCCTTTGCGCCCGTGTCGCCCGGGCCATCTCTGTTTAGGCGACGTTCTGTGTTTCTGTTCGTTATTCCTCTCTGTATCCGCTCGGTTTTGTCCGCCTCTTTGTGCTACTCGCTCACCACATTGCAATGTGCTATGTTTGTTTATGTCTTAATCCACCTTTACTTCCACCGCTCGTTTCCCTGTGTTCCTTGTGTGTCTGGTGCCCGCCACGGTGATGGATAGCGCCGGCTCTAGCACTATTTCATTTCTCTCTTGGAATGTCCAGGGCCTCGGTGACGACGACAAGTGCGCGCTTGACGCCAACCCCTCTGTTGCGTGCAGCCAAGAAACGAAACTTGCCTCCCTGCCCCCGGGCAAAGATCGCTCGTCCCTCCCTACTCGCCTCTCGGCTATCGAACGCAAGGATGCAGATGGCTCCCGCAGCGGGTTGGTCACCACTTAGGATCCTGCTGCCTTCTCTTTAGTCTCCTGTAATGCTGGTCGCTTCGTCCTCAACACCATGCTCTCTTCGACGTCCTTCGACCTGGTTTTCTCGGTCACCAATATTTATGCCCCATCGGATCACGCTTTTACGCAAGATTTTATTGATGAGATGGTGGCCCTCTCGGATACGATCTCGGGGCCCTGGCTTGCGCTGGGTGACTTTAATCTTATTCGGTACCCTGAGGAGAAGAACAATGACAACTTCTATGCCTCTCTTGCATCATGATTCAACGCCATGATTGACGCCTTGTCGTTGATCGAGTTGCCCCTCTCCGACCGCCTGTTCACTTGGACGAACCGTCGTACCCCCCACCCTTGCGTGTCTCGATCGTGCGTTCCTTAACACAGACTGGGATGTCGCTCTTCCCAACTCCACCCTTGCGTCTCGCCCCGCATCACCTCCGACCACTTCTCGCTCCTTGTCACTACCTCCACACACATCCCCACCTCTCGACAGTTCCGTTTTGAGAACAAGTGGCTTCTGGATCCCCTGTTCCTCCCTTCCATCTCCCCCTCCTGGGATCTCCCGTGCAGAACTACTGACGGTGCTAAGGACATTGCTGCTAGGGTCAAATCCTTCTTTCATGCCGCCAAGGTTTGGAAAGCAAATCACCGGTTTGTCCCTCGCCACGATAATAACAGCAGATTTATTATTGACTTGTTTGACTTTTTCGAGGAGTACCGTGTGCTTTCTGTGGAGGAGGTGGCCTTGCGCCACGATGATCAGGCCGCTTTAGCTTTCTCCGCTCGCCAGCAGGCGGCGTTCTGGCGGCAACGGGGGAAGTTTCGCTGGGTTGGTGAGGTGAAGAAAACACCCGCTTCTTCCATGCCCAGGCGTCCCAGCGCTTTCGGTCCAACCGAATCAAAGCGCTGGATGTCGGCGGCACGGTCATCGTCAGCAACGTGGCGAAGGCGGATGCCCTACATGCCTTCTACGTCGACCTCCTGGGCAGGGCCAGGGACCCTGTCTAGCGCTTCGACCTGCAGGCACTGTACGCGGGGGCTGCTACGTTGGATGGCGCCAAGCTGGTCGCCCCCTTCGAGCTGGCCGAGCTGGAAGCTGCCGTAAAGGGCCTCGACAGAACTAGCGCCCTGGGCCCTGACGGGCTTGGACCGGCGTTCTACCAGGCCGCCTGGCAGCTGGTCTCCGGTGATGTGTTACGGTTGATGGAGGGGTTCTTCACCGCCTCCGTAAACCTCTCCTGCATCAACCGAGCCCACATCGTGCTCTTGCCCAAGGCCGAGGGGGTGCTCACGCCCGGTGGATTCCGCGCCGTCTCGCTCTAGAATTGTGATGTCAAGATTGCGTGCAAGACCCTAACCTCACGCCTACAACAACAAATCTCGGACATGGTGGATATTGATCAATCCGGATTCATCAAAGGGAAGAGCATCTCGGAGAACTTTGTGTACGCAGTGGAGATTGTACAGTGCTGCGAGACGCGTCGAGCCCCCTCCTTGGTCCTGAAGCTGGATTTCGCCAAGGCATTCGACTCCATTGACTGGCGAAGCCTACGCCGGATTATGGAGGTGCGCGGCTTCCCGTCTCTCTGGTGTGACTGGATGGACTCGATTTTTCAGTCATCCATGTCCGCGGTGGTCCTCAATGGCGTGCTTGGGAGATGGATCAACTGCAAGAGGGGGCTGCAACACGGGGATCCCCTCTCCCCCCAACCTGTTCTTGCTCGTGGCGGATGTGCTCCAACGGATGATCAAGAGTAATGGGAGGCTGCACCACCCTCTGATTTATGATGCGTCTCCGCTGGTCCTTTAGTACGCCGATGACACCATCAACATCATGCGAGCTGAGCTGGATGCGGTCCGGCGCCTTAAGGCCATCGTGGATGACTTCGCGGCCGCGACGGGGCTGATCATCAACTTCCACCAAAGCACCGTGGTGTCCATGCACGTTCAGGACAACGATCTGTGCGACATGGTCCAGGTGTTGGGCTGCTGCGTGGGGAGCTTTCCCCAAGTCTACCTCGGCCTGCCACTCTCCAACCGCAAGCTCTCGATGGACGACTTCCTGCCGCTCATCGCCAAAGCTGAGCGCTACCTCTCCGGCTGGCGCGCGCAACTGCTGTCCTTCGGGGGGTGCCTGGTGTTTCTTAACGTCGTGTTGGACGTGCTCCCCACGTATGCCATGGCTGCGATGGAGCTACCTCCGTCGATTCTTCGGGCGATCGACACGTTGCGCCGCTCCTTCCTTTGGACTGCGGCAGACAAGGCGTCGGGAACCCAATGCCTCGTGGCCTGGGAATGAGTTGTTCGCCCCAAGGACGAGGGGGGGCTGCGGGTCCGTGCACTGCCGGTCCAGAACCGCTGCCTCCTGGTGAAGCTTCTACATCACCTGCACTCGCGCCAGGATGCGCAGTGGGCTCGCTGGGTGTGGTCCGAGCTGGGGCGATCGCTGCTGACCCCAACTGCGGCCGCGTCGCTCCCTGGTCCACACTGGTCGTCCCTGGCCCAGCTCATGCAGGTGTACAGGGCAATCTCCCGCGTCTCCGTCGGCAACGGGCGCACAACGGCGTTCTGGCTGGACTCGTGGCTCCCCGGCGGTGCTCTGGCCGTGCAGATGAGCTCTCTCTTCTCCCACGCCACCATGCCCGCGGTTTCGGTTGCTCACGTCGTCCAGCACGGGCTTGATTGGGGGCTCATCCCCCGCCTGAACCACACTGGTGCGTGGGAGCGAGGTGTGCTTCCCATCATCCGGGCGGTGATCCTGACGACGGCGCCCGACGAGCGGACCCTCCGACATGGCTGTGCAAAAGGCACAGCTCTCTCCTGGGCCGGCGTCTACCAGCTTTGTCACTGCGGCGGCGTGCTCGCGCCGTTCGTCGACTTCGTCTAGAAGAACTATGCTCCCAGCCGGGTCTGTTTCTTCGCCTGGCTCTTGGTTCAGGCTCGGATCCACACGAGAGATGTTCTCCTGCGGAAGCACATTGTTGCTTCGGAGGGCGCTGGCTGCCCCATCTGCTCGCCCCCCTGGAGACGGCGGATCATCTCATCTTCGATTGCCCCTTTGCTCGACGGTTCTGGGCGTCGGTTGGCCTGAACTCGGATGTTGCTTCCGTAGGCTGCTCCACTTGCTGTCCCCCCCCCGAGCTCGGTGCCAGCAAGGACAGGCTCGACCTTTCTGCTTCTTTGCTGCTGGCAACTATGGAAGCACCGCAGCGCGGTGGTCTTCCAGGATTTGCCGCCATCGCTTCCTCAGCTGATGAAGCTGTGCAGGGAGGACGCCGTGCTTTGGCGTGTGCGTCTGCCTGCTGTTCTTAAGTTAAGCCGGCAGCGGATGCATGGCTGGATTGCTTTGCAGGCTCTGGTTGTACATGTGCATGCTGTTTACCTGGGCGTCTGGTCCCCGATATATGAAAAATTCAGGTGGGGAAATCTATCCCCCGCCCCCAGGGTGAAAATTAAAAAACATATATATCCCTACACTAGTAGTGGGTTGTAGTGCACATAACGGTGGCTTAGGGACTAGTCTGACAGCTACCCAACAACACCATTTTTGCTGTTCAGGTGAAGTGCGCTTGAGGCCATGCCGCACTGCGGTGGTTCGCCACAAAAAAAGGGTAATAGCTTTTATCGAATGAAGATTTAGCTTGTGGAACTACTCTTTAATGTGGATAATTTAAGAATAATTTATTCTTTTTAAGAGTATATTAAAGACACAAACACTCAATATACACACCGTGCTCACATACGCATCCACATGTTCTGCACAAGCTAGAAATTAATTGAAGGCTCACGAACAAGGCCTCGCGCTTTACCAATTGGTGCACATGTGTGTACTAGCTCCTAGAATTGGTGAACACCAGCGTTGAGTGTCAAGGACACGCTTGAGATTGGGTCAGGGATCTAGCTCACCGACGAAGAACTCACCGGAGACGTTCTGCTGTCGCCGCCGGTTCCGGCGCCAGAGGGGACGCCGTGGCCTGGAGCGAGGCGGCACGTCGGCGCGGGTGCGGCAGAGCCGAGAGGGATGCAGCGGCACGGGATAACAATGGCGGGGTCAGGGCGGCGAGGGACGCGGCGGTGAGAAGACTGAGCGCCATGGCGGTGGCTGAAGTGAAAGGAGAGAGATAGCTAGCTAGTGACGGGTGAACTCTTCCGTCCCTGCACTGCACTGCAGCTACCTGTGAGTGAGGTGAGCTTTGTTTGAGTCTTTGTTTAGTGCATTTATTTATGAACATGCATGGAACCATGCGACGAATGTGACTCACGACTCTTCAGAGTCAGCGACACCAATGCTGACCGCACACACGAAAAAACTTTTGTCAGACTAAAAGATGCACAAGCAAGGCAACTCTTGGTCCGTTGGCCTCAGCGGTACATACTGGCATTACAGAAACTAGTAAATTGCCCGTGCGTTGCAACGGGAGAACAAATATACTCAACCCTCCTACTAAATGAACACAACACGCAAGGTGCGAGAATCAGGCTCAAAGGCATAGATATTCTAGTGATGCAATACCAATCATGTCAAACATGTACCTTGGAGAATCCTCATGTCACAGATCATTGTTGACTTCTCTTTGTACCTTCAAATTCTTCTTCTTCGTCGTCCACTCCCTACCTCCGCCTCCCAATTCAAGCACGCCACTGTTGGCAACGGGCAGCAAGGAGGAATTATAGCAAATAGCGCAAAAACGAGCCATCCTGAGGGCAAACGGAGTGGACGAAGACGATAAAAACTCCATGAGATAAAACATTGCTAATGGTATAAAAAGAGCCATTCTACTTGTCGGTTAGATTTCGGAAGACGATGTAATGATTGGCAAGCACAAATTTGCTCTACGCCTTCATCTCTTATTTTGAGTTAAATGCAAGTCAGACACACGAAACATCATGCAAAAAATTGTGTCTTAGCTCATGGGAAAATGAAATATCTGAAAATATAAGTTCAAAGATTATAGTGCTAATATAAAAGGTAGATCCCAATAACTGTTTTAAATACATAACTGTATCTGAAAAATCAGATAGTTCCTTCTAAAGCTAGTATAAGAAAATTGTACCACGCATATATGCATGCTTCAAAAAGGATTTTTGTAAACCTGTGTTTTCCCTGCAAACACCGTACACAGGTTAGTAATAAAAGCTTTTGGAAAATAAATTATTGCGCTTCTAAGAAACAAAACCAAAAAATGCTAGGTACAAATAGTAATGCATAACCTGAGTTGCTCCTCTACGGTCAGCCATGCACGGCTTGTTCTGTCTCCATCTATGAATTCACATGTCAGATCCGAATGCAAACTGCTTGGTAATTTGCATTGGCTATCTAGATAGATAATTAGTGGATGCATGATAGGTTGGCACTTCATATTGCTTTCCGACTATAAATACACAAATAATTTTTTGAGGTAATGGGCAGCTCTCATTGATCAAACATCAGAGTACACATTACATATAATGGTCCGGATCACCTCTGTCCACGGGAACCTCTCACCCATACAGAAACTTGGTTGGCTTCCCTCACACTATTACTTCCAATACAACATATCAGCTACAGGTAAACTTATATATTAATTTTTCTTTTATGGAAGAAACATGCATGTGTAAAGCGGTAGTGATATCACGTTTGGAGTTAACTACCGAACATTAAATGTTTGGCAGATAGCATTTTTGCAGCTTGATACACAATCAGAGAGGTATTGCAAAAGCATGAGCATGTACCAGATAATTTGCAGAATCACAACATCTGGAGGTGTCTTTACAGTTACAGGAATGTTCTATGTCACATAAAAAAGTTAAATCGCTATTAGATTAAGGGACTACATTCCTTCTACAAAGTTACTAATCGTACAATTTGACTGTCTATACTGAGACAAATCGCTATTAGATTAAGGGACTGCATTCCTTCTACAAAGTTACTACTTGTACAATTTGACTGTCTATACTGAGACAAATCGCTATTAGATTAAGGGACTGCATTCCTTCTACAAAGTTACTACTCGTACAATTTGACTGTCTATACTGAGGCAAAAAATCAAATTATTACAGTTTGACAACTGTAATGTTTGTGACAGAAATAGTGTTGTAGCTGGAAGGATTTCTAGCAAACTAAAGGATCAACCACTGGTGCTGATTTTACAAACACATCCTAATGCAGATTATTGTATGAACAACCTAAATTATGTGCCTGCAGTTTCAGACTTTTAATACCACTTGACACCAATATGATCAGAAGGATAGATGGAAGTGCATACTTCATGTTTATCCCATCGATTTGGGAAAACTGAAAGGTTAACCAAGCACAATGTGCACATGAACCACACTGCTAATTCAAGTCCAATAAACCATGTGATTTTTCAGGAAAAAGAATGTTATGTGATCCAAATGAAATTGTTATTTAGATATATATAGTGTCGATCGAAACTACCGTGGCCTTAAGAGAAGCAGTAGACATCCAGCCAGAAACATACTACAGGTAGATAACACGACGGCCAGGATCCAATATTCAGCCAGAAGAATTAAGACCCAAGTCGCCAAATCAAAATCTGCCCATTTGCGCACTTGTACAGAGTGTGAACATGCTGAAACGCATAGAAAGTAAATATCACATGGGTAGCTGATTATATTGTCCTAAAGTGATCTTGCTCATGCTGAAACCATATAGAAAGTAAATAGCAGATTATATCGTCCTAAGTAATCTGGCTAGAGAGGATTATCCAGAGAAATGGCAAAGGAGAAATATAACTAACCTTGACCTGTTTGCAGCATTTAGCCCCCAAGGCAACCTGGGGGATTCACAGATCCAGATTTTACACACCTCATAGTCACCGGCACCTTGACCCAATAGGCCAATACCTAGCCACTCATAGTACCATTATTGTCCATTGTTCTGGCCTGCTGCATTCCTGAACTGTAGTACATCTGAAATCGCAGGAATTCATAACCTGGGCACCACCAAGAAGCTTCGATGATTCAGAAAAATCGTTGATTTTCACCGGCTGCTGTAAGGGAAAGTACCAATCACCCCTTTGATCCTCCCTCTAATATCAACAATCTGGCGAAGTGGCAATGGAGCATGAGGCTTAGGACATAATTTCAATCGATCCATCTGCAACTTGCGTATATCCTGTAGATTATAACTGAAGCGGAGGAGAACGATGTGGCACAGGTAATTGGGTCCAATACCAACGCCTATCACCCAGACCCTCCGGAAGGCAAGCCGAAGGAAGAGCACAAGTTCGCTGGAGAGTGGCTGGGATTGCCGAGGCACAACAGATCAGGGGGAGCAGCTACGGTCGTAAGGGTGGGAGCGCCGCTGCCACAGCACGGAGACGCTACACGAGAGGTTTCCATGGCCGACGGCGCAGAGTCATGGCAACTGATTTTACGGCGGTGATGAGGCCCTTTGCGCCCTCCTTGACGGCGCCCACTCAGCCGCCCACCAACACCCCTCCAAGGCCCTCCCGTCCCGCCACGGCCGGCCCCTCGGGTGCTCCACACGCCCCTGCGCGAACACGACTCCGATCCAAATCGGAGACGGACGCAAGCAGCAGTTTGGAGATGGAGGAGGCTGGGGGTGGTGCCGGAGAGGATTGGGGTCAGATGGGGACGGGAAGGAGAACAGGGCGGCGGCGGCCGGAGAGGAAGACCTACCGCGCGTGGCGACGGGATTCATGGCGACGCCGTACGCATTGAGGAGAATTCCCGTGCTCGTGCGTTTTACAACCGTGTGTTTTTCCTGCAGGCCGAGGCCCAATAGAATGCGCCAATGTTTTTTTCCTGCAGGCCCAAGCCCAACGATCGAAACGTTTTCTTCTGAAGTCACTTTAAACTGGACCGCGGGTTCATAACAGAAAATGTTTGGGTGTTTTTTGTAAAATGACTGACGGACGGGCAGAAGCACTAATCCCTTTATTAGTAGGTATAGATATAGATATAGATTTTGCATGAAAACACTTAAGAGTGATATCCACATAAAATTGGCAATCCACAGCATAACATTGTCATTTGTGTAGACACTCCTGTCAAAATAAAATAAAATTGTGTGGACACTGGACAGAGTACAACAACAGTACTCTTAACAATTAGTCATCTGTATAATGGGGTAATCGTGCATGTGCAAGGCGACTAATAAGAAGCATATTACTACAATTTATAAGCACAGAAGATGGTGATTGGAATTTCGATGGAAGTGCAATATGCATAGAAATTGACAGGCACCAGGATATCGATCATCATAGGATCTTTCTTTCCAAACGATAAGGATTGCAGCTCTTGACTTGACTTCGGTTCCGCCAATCTGAACACCCTTTGCAGACAGACAAAGGCAAACAGATTCCTTTTCACCAGCTCCCCCCCTCCTTGTCCTTACGCACGTTTTCAACTCGTTTCCATTTCTCCAGTATAATACGTTTCCTACACCTTCAACAATATGCACTGCAAATGATTCACTGGGGCCTTCCTATGCAACAACTTAAGATAGTACAACAACACTACACTGGCTTCCTTCCTGCAGCTTGTTTGCATCTGCGGTTGCAGCTTTCGGACACATTCTTCGGCGACCCTGGTACCACAGCCGCAGTACTCTCCCCTCTGTGAAATGCCTTCACAAGATATACCTGTGCGGTTCAAGTATTCATTACAGGAGGTGCCGCATAACAAATGCAGATCCACATTCCTGTTTTGCTTCCAGAAAGAAAGTGAATCAAATGCAGCACTTGACTACCAGCCATTCAGACACTGTTAAGTGATGAAGACTGTGCCTCATTCCCGGTGAATTCATCAGGCGTCCGCTTGTTTCCCTGCAAGCGTCCGATAATCAGAACACTGCTCTCTTGCATATTCCTATAGCATGAGAAAAAAAGAGTATAATGCATATATAGGCTTGAGCCTGAAAAACAGTTACATCACTGGTTAATCATGTGATTGTACTAGCAAGTGCACTCATAAATCGGTGAGTATTGAAAACGATGAAGATTTGATTTGTTTGGTTTTTTAACCTTAATCGGCTGTCGGTACAACTATAACAGATAGAAGCAGGTGCTTTGTGTGGAGACATCACTTCAACTTAGTTGTTCAACCCTCCAACAAAATCCATTTGATGAGGTCGATCTGGCATTGCCGTTTCTTTCACCTAAATCACTTACCTTTTCCTAATTTTGGATATAACAGTTAGTTGGGAACAACATTAGAGTTGTACTAGTCACATCTTACTAGAATTTAAAAGACTACTAAACAACTGATTTCACATAGTAGCCCACATCAGGTGCAAAACCAGCGTGGACCGAACCGTCAGGTCTGGTTCTTACAGAGACCATCTCTAACTGAACCAGCGTGGACCGAACCGTCAGGTCTGGCTCACAAATGAGGTGAAGTTGTAATTGCAGAAATTCAGATACACTAAATTATACCAACAAATCTGTCAAATGGAGTACATACAACATCACACCATCACTCTCAAAACATAAAAAACTAACATCACACCGTCATAATTAAGCACACATCAGAGCATTTGTATGCAAGTATGGTAAACTTGCATGGTCTAACTTTACTGGTGTTGCTTGAGAGAGAGGAGCGTCTTGAAGATGCCCACTAGAACACCAACCACGGAGAAGACCGTGACAATGGTTTTGAAGTTGTTGTAGATGAACTTGTGCACCTGTTGACCTTGTAGTACTCAATGCGTCCCAAGATGCGGAGGTAGGAGGGGCCAACATGCAAGTGCTTGGTAAGGCTCTTGAAGAACTCGAGTATCACTTTGTTTGTGAGTTCTCCTTGCACAAGATGCTTCGTTCGTAGCTCGTGCACATCCTCCTCCCGGTCCATGAGCATCGAAAGGAGGGCGAGGTACGTGCAGACGGCCATCTCTTCATAATGTAGTTCCCATGACCATGAGGTTGTGCATAGCTCGAAAGCCGCCATGTTTACAAAACAACATGCGATTGCACCGTTTAGCACCAGTGGCGCCAGGAAAAGCTCGCTAAAGAGCGGTCCTTTCTAGATGCCGATTTGTGTGAAACTTCGTGTCTTGATGGCTTTCAGCTTGATGCCAATTTCTGCAAGCTCGATGGCACTTGTAGATGCTGAAATTGAACTGAGTATTTTTCTGGACTTGTTCTTGGCTGGCGGTGTATGTCTTTCTGTATGCGCACCAATCAACCGGGCTGTCAAACGGATCAATGTTAAAAATACACAAATAATGCAGGCTACCTTGTTGGCTATCTTCCAGGCTATTTTGGCCTTCTTGCTGACTTTGATGGCCGTGTTGCTCCTTGTTTTGTAGAATCGGAGGAGACCAAGGAGATGAGGCGGCTTGTACTCTTTATCCAATTGTGAAAGGATTTCCTTTGACCCAATATGATACAGATGGTTTGTGAAACTTTCCCCCACCAATGAAATAAACTTCTTCACTTGCACCATGAGCCTAAAGTTGAGGAGGGTGTCCACAACCAGCCAGGGGAGCTGTTTCTCCAGCATCATTACATCATTATTGATATGCCGTCCGTTGGAGCGAAAAACGCGTAGCAACTCTGGGCATGGAAGCTGCTCCTTGTCAACAAGCATAAACTCCAGCAAAAACAGGCATCATAGAACATCATAGCCTCAAAGTCAGCATGGCTGATAAGTGCCACCGCGTCATCGGCATAGATGTGGCGGGCCTTGTCTGCAACCTTGACGAAAGCCCCATAGATAACGTCAAACGAGTGGCCTGACCTGCTGACGAAGTGGTAGGCAGCGACGTGCTTCACCTTCTCCATCTACTGGAGGTGGGGTGAGCCGTGGTGGTAAGAGCCGATCGACATGAGCCTTGGCATGATGTAGTGGCAGCCGAGACCACGTAGGCTTTCAGGGAACCTATGCATCTTTTCTTCGCTCTTGTCAAAATCAACCATGAACTCATCGATCTGCTGCTTCCCTCAAGTACTGCTCCTCAACCGGAGCTGGTACTGCTGCTTCTGCAAAGTCCATGATGCCCTCATCATCAACTTGCTTGCAGCTACAGACATCCGTGATCTCAGAGGAGAAAGCAGCCTTGAACTCTTGAGGTGCTTTCTTCAAGTACTCCTCAACCGGAGCAGGTGCTACTTCCGCCAAGTCCACGACCATGGCCTCCGCTGCCGAATCAGACGGTTGGACCTGCAGCTCCAACCATGCATTAGAGAGATCTGCCATCTCAGTTGTGACGCCCGGATTTTGAAACCCGGAAGCCACCCGTGTCATCTTACTAGCCCAGAGTCTAGTAAGCACAGTCTCGATAAAAAAATACAATACAATAGTTGGGGTAATATTGTCACGGGAATAACTTGCCAGGAGGAGCCCAAGACCAGCCCACGAGGCCCAAGGCGAGAGTGACCTGCATATATAAACTGCACTTCGTTTCTGAGAAGGCATCGAAGAATTGAACCCTGAACCGGACGGCCGCCGCTGGGCGTGTATTTCTCTTCCCACCCCGTGGCTCTCTTTCCTGGATCCCCTTTCTTGCTGTCACTTGTATCTTGCTACCTGATACTTGTATCCAGATCGTGAGATTCCTAGAGATAATCCAGTGCTAGTTACCTAGGTTCGCATCATTTGGTATTCAGAGCCATAAATCCGAGCCACAAATTCGTTCTCCACCACCGCCCACAACCCGTTCGACACAAGACCAGAGCCACCTGAGCGACATTGGAGAGCACTCGCCTCGTAATTTGTCGGCGATCATGGCAGAGTTCGATTTGCAGAAGTAGATGGTGGATGTGGCGAAGGAGCGCAGCAACATCGCCAAGGCGCTCTTCGCGATCCAGCAAACTCTCGACAAGATGGGGCCGGCGGTCTCGCACATGGAGTCCGTGCTCGACAAGCGGGTGCAGGCGATGACTACCACCGACGCCCATGCGAAGGCCTCACCCACCGGAGCGCTCGACACCAACTCCGGCACCGCCACCATGGAGGGAAGTGACCTTGCTGCTTCGACGTCCATGACCTGTTCGACGAAAGGCCTGAGCCACGACGTTGACGCGCAGTTCTGTACTGCCACCATCACCAACACCACCGTGCCATGCCTGCTTCGATCGACTACACTGGTGCACACTTCTGAGTTGGTGGTACTTGTCACGACATCGCCTTCGTCCCCAACAGCCAGCATGACCCGCGCCCTCGACCTCGATATCGTCGGCGTCCACGTCCGGGTGATGTCCCTGATGGGGGAGGACATGCTCAGAATAACTTTGGCAAGTGCGGTAGTCTCACCTACCCAATCACTGAAGCTGTTCGTCAAGGACAACCTCCAGGTACCAATGCCCACAAGGTGCTCGACCATATGCTTGGATATCGACTTGGAGGTGTTGGGGTCCGCATTCAAGCCAGATATGACACCGAGTATCAAGCCACATGGGCTGGTGCTCCGGCCGGCACCATGGCCATCGTTCAAGTGCCCTTCGAGAGAAAGCCATCTTATGAAGCCATGTTCAGCCATTCAAGGTATGTTTGGGAAACTACCTACTGGTCAGCGACATGAAGATCTCAACTGTTATTATGCCAGTTTAGTCTTGCATTGGAAGAGCTTCTCTGAGGAACATCATTTTCTTGTACATGCTGCCTTGGGAACTGTCTTGTGGGAGATATTCTCTATTGGGATTGCATGGGATTGTGGGCACTGCGAGCATCTGCAGCATGGGCGTTCACCGGATCAAGCAAATTATGTTGCTAAGAAATTAGAGTGTTCATCGTTGGAATTTCTTTCAGCGGTTGAGATGTTGCAATATTTACTTGATGGGTCACTGCTACTCTGGCCACCACCTAGTCAAGAAGGTTTCAGTCAACCAGTGAAGGAAACATCTTGTATTGGAAACTTTACTACAGATGCTTTGCAGTCGCTGGGAGGTGCTGAATATTTTGTCCTTTGGGAGGCCTCTTATGGATTTTATTTTGGGAAGCTTGCACTGATGAGGAAGTGGGGGAAGGCAGATCATCTCAATTTGTATTGCGTAACTGGTTTTGGACTTGTCTAGTGGCAGAACATGCTTTGTGGAGTTGTGTTTAGCACTCCTAGTTCTACTCTTCACATGAATATCACGTACATGGTTGAGCATCAGAGTGAAGGGAGCCATAGTCTGCTTGCAGCAAGTGGGTTAGCACTTTGCTCTATGCATAAAAGAATGCTACAGGTCCTGGACGAATTCAAGCATCTCATACCTGCAGTTCTAGCATCGAACAATGGTTCAAATAATTCAGTTGTGAGTGTCATTATTCCACTCATACATAGCATCATTTTTATGGTCATTTCCAAGTGCCAGGTCGATGAAGTTGTTCCTGGAAGCCTTTTATTGATCAAGCTTGTAGGACTTATTCCTGGAGATGAACTGTTACGGGGTAGTGCAGTACTGCTACAGTCAGTTGGGTCCAGGCGATTTTTGCAATATGAGTTGCTGCAGCCGTGGCCTCTGCCACATCAAGAAAATGTCAGGTATGGGGCTATACATGATGACAAACTATTGGAATTGATGGGGACATTAGTGGTCCTGAAGCCTTGGCTTGCTTGGAAATGTTTCTCTTTGGAAGAATATTTTAGGTTGCCAGATTTTGTTCCAAGAGCTCTGTGTGACACATCACCATGGGACCCAAGGGATAGCAAGATCAGGTTGTGGAATATCATGGTGATATCTCAGTGGGTTACACGTTATGAATTTTTGGCATTGCCGTGGGACACAGGACAACAAGCAAAAAATGGTCACAAGTGTAGAGAGAACATTGCCTCAGCTGCAGTTATCTGTGCTCGATATATCCTTGATATTTGTCTCAAACAACTTCCAGTCCAGAGTGCAAAACCTTCCTGGTCCATCTTTTATGGAATTCTTCAGTCTGAGCATTTGTGGGAAGTTCTCATTGTGTTAATGGAGCTCTATAATGCTTGGTTTCAGTTGTCAACTCCTTTTGACAGGAGAATATTGTTTCAGCAGGGGGAGATGTGCAGGCAGTGTATCCACCCATCAGTCATAAGAATGGTTAACATCTATCTGCAGCTACAAATGTGTATAACAATGAGCAAGCTAGTAACAAGTCATGAACTAGCGTGGTCCACATGCATTGTTGAAGCTCGCGAAACATTTGGTCATGAGTATGGTGCTTTTGTGCTGCTACTCATGCGATCTCAACTGAACTATACTTGCACTAGACACCAATGGAAGGTTTCCTAGTTCTTGTGTCACACAATTCTATTCTGGTTCTTGTGTCACACAATTCTATTCTGCACTCCTGGAAGGATCTTTCCTTGGGGTTCTCACCAATGTCAGTGGCGCTTGTGCCTTCTATCTGAATACTTTGCAGCTGTGATGGTAGAGTGTTCTGCTGATGCTTACAAGTCCAGAAACCCATTCTCTGAAGCAATGGAATTCACGCGAGCTTCTAGTTCAGCCACATCAGTGCAATCTTGTGCAATGGTAATCCTTCGAATTGCTACTATTCTGTATGGTATTTTACAGTTTGAGTGACAAATTGCATGGTCACTTCAACTGGAAGGTTCTGCCTTTGTGGAGCATGAGTTGCCATGGAACTTAACACTGCATAGCTTTCACCTGGGCAACTACTGGGTGGCCTATTACTTGGTAATGGCCGAGGACCTATACTCACTATTGACTAGATGTGCAAATTACTATGCCTTACATAATGTAGCAGCGATACCTTGCATTGAGGATAAGCAGCTACCTTGGGATCCAGCTCCTTTCCAAGCAGGGAGGAGTATCATGGTGCCCACCTCCGCCAACCACCACCACTGCCTCAATGCTTTCATGGACAAGATTCACATCATCCACGTCGATTTCGTTCAAGCCCACCCCAGCTCCTGCTACTGCTACCCCCAAGAAGGCTGCCATTGTGACATCGGCAGTATAAGGAAGCGTCCAACCACAAGGACTACTTCAACTTCCACCAAGCCCGTGCCCACAACGACTACAACCTCGACGACGCCAGTCTCTTTGACCTTGATCAAGTCTACCTCGACCTTGGCTACTACCGTGAAGGCTACCACCACTCTAGCAGTGCCATGGGACCCGGGCAAAAACTCTCCGGCATCGGCTTGGGGTCAAGCCGATTTTTAAAGGAGGAAGGAATGTCACGGGAATAACATGCCAGGAGGAGCCCAAGACCAGCCCACGAGGACCAAGGGGAGAGTGACCTGCATATATAAACTGCACTTCGTTTCTGAGAAGGCATCGAAGAATTGAACACTGAACCGGACGGCCGCCGCTGGGCGTGTATCTCTCTTCCCACCCCCTGGCTCTCTTCCCTGGATCCCCTTTCTTGCTGTCACTTGTATCTTGCTACCTGATACTTGTATCCAGATCGTGAGATTCCTAGAGATAATCCAGTGCTAGTTACCTAGGTTCGCATCAAATATTACACAGGTTGAGTCTGAGGGCTCAACATTATTACAACACACCCATACACACGTAGGTGGCGGATATGGTACAGCGGTATAGCGTGGTTACAAACCAAGCACTAGGATACAAGTCAAGATTTAAGGCATAAGCTTAACTATTCTAATAGGTAGCGGAAGCAACAATATAAGGTACACAAGGCAGACTCCAAGCCACAGGGATGCCAGACTCGCTAGCAAACTCAGCATCCGAGAGATTGTCAACATCCGCATCTGGCCAAATCAACAAGCCATGTGAGTACGTTGAATGTACTCGCAAGATAGTATCAACAAAAGATATACTAAATGTATGCATAATGCAAATGCTCATGTCATGCCATGGTTTCAAAATATCATCTTAGCAGATTTTATACCCAGGCAAGAGTGAGATATTGCAACATGAATATCAGGATAACATATTAAGAATACATGAGTCAGTAAATCAGAAATAAGGATAACCACAAAACACAGATAAGAATAAAGAGGGGGTTCCAGGAGGTAGAACCGTCCCAAAAGAATCCCCACAAAAAAAAGAAGACGTAAATTGCGAACTTATCGGGCGTCGGTGCGACGTCTCAGAAAAGTGGCAGGCAAACTAGCCAACCAGTCGGGCATCTTCGCGATGTCTCATAAATGAGGCTGAAAGAAACGACAAAAACAAAATAACAAACCAGTCGGGCGTCTTTGCGACATCTCATAAAGGAGGCTGAATAAAAGAATAGATGGCTAGTTAGTCGGGTGTCAGTGCGACATCTCAAACAGGTTGCCACCACAAATAAAGTGGATATTCTCAGGAGGTAGAACCGTCCCAGGAGAATCCCAAAAGAAAAGAATAAAAACTGTCACAGTCGGATGTCTGCGCGATGTCTCAGAAAGGGCTTTAAATAAAACGAGGAAGAAAAGTATGCAAACACCGGAATAGAGTATCCAGGAGGTAGAACCTTCCCAGGAGATACTCCATCAACATATAAAAAGATAGGTTAGTCCACAATAATATTTTAATCCACAATAATAATCATTTGCAATTCTTCTCAATATTTTAGAGTTATTATATCTTCCGAAGACCGACTTATAGACTGACTCTTGATCTCTCGTCACTGTAGTCCTTAACCGTGGACGTGGCTATTCGAATAGGTTTTACGCTTTGCAGAGGTTATACTATTTACCCACATGTAAGGGAATTTTCCCACTATGACTGTTTGGTTGCCAATACACCATACCTACCACACCAGTTTGACTTTTCGAGCTACGAATCACCCAAAGCACTGGTAAAGTAAAACATTAAGTGGGGAGGCTGCAACCTCGATTAGCATGAACCAATACATATCAATTTATAACGCACGCGGGACCCTCCCAGGGTCAAGGGGAGCTATCCCTCTTCCGCTACGACCAGAATGATCATGCCCCCAGACTAAGTAGCTGGGTTTACCAGCTGCCATGGTACCTTTACATAGCCCCTCTATAGGTTTAAACGATAAGGATTGCAGCTCTTGACTTGACTTCGGTTCTGCCAATCTGAACACCCTTTGCAGACAGAGAAAGGCAAACCGATTCCTTTTCACAACCTCCCCCCCCCCCTCCTTGTCCTTGCGCACGTTTTCATCTCGTTTCGATTGCTCGAGTATAATACATTTCCTACACCTTCAACAATTTGCATTGCAAATGATTCACTGGGGCCTTCCTACGTAACAACTTAAGATAGTACAACAACACTACACTGGCTTCCTTCCTGCAGCCTGCCTACATTTGCGGTTGCAGCTCTCGGACACTTTCTTCGGTGACCCTGGTACCACAGCCGTAGTACACTCCCCGCTGTGAAGCGCCTTCACAAGATATACCTGTGCGGTTCAAAGCATTCATTACAGGAGGTGCTGCGTAACAAATGCAAATCCACATTTCTGTTTTGCTTCCAGAAAGAAAGTGAATCAAATGCAGCACTTGCCTACCAGCCATTCAGACACTATGAAGCAGTGGTGGAGCCATAAACTCAACATAGAGGGGGACAAACGTGTCATATAATGTTAGGAGGGGCCATATCACCTAAATCTAGCTAATTTTCTCTGACAGATAGAGGATTAGGAGCAGACATAGGTGTATTTGTGAGAGCTTGGTGTGTCTGTGTGTGTGTGGGGGGGGGGGGGGGGGGGCTCCGCCACTGCTGTGAAGTGACCAAGACTGCCTCATTCCCAGCAAATTCATCAGGTGTCCCTTTGTTTCCTTGCGAGCGCTCACTATTCAGAGCACTGCTCTCTTGCATATTCCTATAGCACGAAAAAAAAACGTGTGTAATGCATATGTAGGCTTGAGCCTGAAAAGCAATTACATCACAAGTTAATCATGTGATTGTACTAGCAAGTGCACTCATAAATCGGTAGTATTGAAAACGATGAAATTTTGATTAATTTCATTTTTTAACCTTGATCGGCTGTCAGTACAACTATAACAGATAGAAGCAGCCAAGCAGGTGCTTTGTGTACAGACATGACTTCACCTTAGTTGTTCAATCCTCCTACAAAATCCAGTTTTTATGAGATCTATTTGACATTGCCGTTTCTTTTACGTAAATCATTTACTTTCTCCTAATTTTGGATATAACGAATTAGTTGGGAACAACATTAGAGTTGTGCTAGTCGCATCTTACTAGAATTAAACAAGACTCTGCTAAACAACCTCCTTCACATTGTAGCACACAACAGGTGTAAAACCGGCATGGACCCAACCGTCAGGTCTGGTTCTTCCAGGACTGAGACCGTCTCTTATGGTACACAAATTCGAGCCCAGTTTTTGAACTATAGCTCACAAATGAGGTGAAGTTGTAATTGCAGAAATTCAGATACAGTAAAATTTTCAAACAATCTGTCAAATCTCAAATGCAGTACATACAACATCACACCATCACTCTCAAAACAGAAAAACTAACATCACACCATCATAATTAAGAACAAAATAGAGTATTTAATTTGTATGTAAGTATGATGAACATAGTCTACCTTTACTGGTGTTGCTCGAGAGAGAAGAGCGTTTCGAAGATGCCCACTAGAACACCAACCATAGAGAAAACCGTGACAATGGTTTTGAAGTTGTTGTACATGAACTTGTGCACCTTGATCCACATCCACCTGTTGACCTTGTACTTCTCAATGTGTGCCAAGATGCGGCCGTAGGAGAGGCCGAAGGACAGATGCGTGATAAGGCTCTTGAAGAACTAGAGCATCTCTTTGTTTGTGACTTCTCCTTGCATAATATGATTCGTTCGTAGTTCGTGCACACCCTCCTCGCGTTCCATGAGCATCGAAAGGAGGGCGATGTACGAGTAGACGGATGTCTTTTCATCATCATGTAGATCCCCTGAGCTCGTGCATACCTCTAAAGCCGCCATGTTTACAACCCAGCATACCCTTGTGCTGGTTAGCACCACTGGCGTCACGAAAAGCTCACCATAGAGGGGTCCTTCACTACTGGAATTTCACCCTACGCCGAGTGCCAGAAACACTCGGCGAAGGGCCAAATAAACTTGGCAAAATCTTTGCCGAGAATAGTTCTCGGCATACACATCTCCGGCAAACAGAATTTTGCCGAGAACCAAACGTCGAGCACTCAGCAAACTGTTTGCCGAGAGTCAAACAGTGCCCTCGGCAAAATAAAGCGTCTTCACGGAGACGAGACGAAGATGGCGGTTGCCACGTGGCGGAGCTTTGCCGAGAGCCATAAAATGGGTCTCGACAAACATCAAGGATTAGGACGCTGCCACGTGTCCACACCTGACAGGCGGGACCCAAGCCTAATGCCGAGGCTTGTCTTTGCCGATAGCTACTCTCGGCAGAACAAACGAATAGGAAACTGCCATGTGTCCACCACCTGAAAGGCTGGTCCCACGGCCTAAGCCGAGTGTTTTGTTTGCCGAGTGCGACGCTCGGCAAAGAACAGCGCCTATAAAGCCGTCATGTGTCCACCACCAGACATGCGGGCCCGGGTACTAATGCCATGTTCCTTCTTTGCCAAGAGTTATACTCGGCAATAGTAGCGAATAGGAAGCCACCACGTGTCAGCCGCCTGACAGTCGGGTCCCACCAATACTGCCGAGATTAATCTTTACCGAGAGCCCCGCTCGGCAAAAGAGATGCTATTTGCCGAGACCTGTTTGTATTTCTCGGCAAAGATGTCAGGGTCTACAGGTCGACAACCTTTTTCTAGAATTGCCCTCGGTAAATTTAGCAGCCTGCTCCAGTTCAATAGCATTTCCCGTGTGTTTCCCTCGGTATAGGTTTTTTTGCCGAGTGTTACTCTTGGCAAAGTTTTGTCCAGCAGCCTTTTTTGTTTATTTTTCAATTATCCATGCTGCAAAACATATATAGCAACAGTATATAGCACATCCCACATAAAAACAATAGTTCTCGAGCAACATCCCACATAAAAGCAATAGTTCACAAAAGGTGCAACATCATATCCAATTCACCATTCTGCAACATAAAAGCAATAGTTCTCAAGCACACTACCACAAGTTCACAAGTCTCAAGCACTAGTTCTCAAGCACACACAAGGAAGAGTTCAAACATCAACATAACATGAAGTTCACGTGGTTTTGGACATCGGAGTGGGAACAACAACATCACAAGGCGTCATTTCGTTTGCTTGCCCAACTCCACCAACTTGAAGTGGAATTACCAGAACATTGTTCGACCCTTGTGAATGATTGAGATGTAAGAATTTTGAGACAATAAGATGAATGCATATGGTAATGACAAAAATGGTGATAGAAATAGTTCGAACGGAACTCACAATGTTCCACTCTTGCGCCGCTGGCATGTCTGGCACTGGTTTGCCCTGCATAGAATAAAGATTGGCCACCATATGCTGTAGAGACTTCACTAGTTCATTTTGTGCCTTCAACTTAGCCCGGTCTTCATCTCGTTCTTTCTGGGTGTCATTCAGCCGGGTCTACAATATGGCAATGCAAATGTCATCCGTGTTGAAATGCAAACATGCAGGACCATGAAGGATCAATGAAGAAGCACTGACCTGAATTTCCTCAAACATGGCCACGGAATGTGTACGCGAGGCTCTATGGTAGGACAAGAGCTAGTACTCATAGCATGCAGCGTGGAGACTCTCGGAAGGGAGGAGGTTATGACGGAATCGACGTGAACCAACATCCGGCCATTCGGTCTGCCGCCTGCTGCGGCAATGGCCACCTTAGGGTCAAAGTCCCCCACGTGAGGATCGGCATCTTCCCCGTACGTCTCCTTGAATTTGGTGGTGTATTTCACCCCAATTGACTGGGCTTTAGGGTTTATCCAGTCATTCTCCGGGTGGAGAGGGTTCTTGTTCTTATCGTCTTTGGTATGTTTGTTGGTCCACGCCGTAAAGTAAGAGATATCCTCGCCAGTATCTTCTTTCCGCAAAAGAAAGCGATCCGAACAATCAAGGGAACGCTCACAAATGAAAGAGAACTTGATGAAAAGAAAAGGATGTTGTTGCTTACATGTTTGTCGACGACACCGGGGATAGTGAGGTTTCCCTGACGGTGTCCTGGACAACCCATCACCTTACGCCGAGTCGATATTACCTGTGTTCAGCCTGCCACACTGGATCTGTCCACCGATCGATGATCTTCCCCCAACACGGAAGTTTGTCGGCACACCACCGAGGAACCACCTGTAATAAGTAAACAAAAATGTCTTAGGAAGGAATCTAATTTGCGGTCATGTAGGGAATAATAAGCAACCGTCATCACTTGCCTTGAAGTATTCTTGCCGTGTAAGATGCTTCTCTCGAGCATCCTTTTTTGAAATCTTGAGATTGAGATACTCCGCTTCATACTTGACCACTAACTGGACGCGCTCCTCATAGTGCATGTCGTGGACAAGTTTCTTGGCAATATTCTCAATCACTACATTTGCGCGATCCTGCTGACCCTCGGCGCAGGTAAAGAAATCGTACAAACATGCATACATGGGAGAAGGGTAAAATCATGACTATAGAAATTTTAAACCTTTTGGTATTGACTTTGCGGTGTTTCAAAGGACTTACCCAGAAATCGTTGACCACCCGCAAGGCTCTGGTATCGTAAACCCTCCCTTGTGGGTCCAGGAAATCCGGAGCGTGTTTGTAGTGTTCCCATGACCAAGCTGGCTCAATGGTACCGTCCGGCAAAGTGACCAGTCCAGGATAATTTAACCTACAAAGACCCCCAATGATGCCACTCGGTGGACATGGCGGATGCCTCTCACCAGCTTTTATTAAGCTCCTGCAAAATGAAAAGTCAAGTCATTTAATATGTGATGAAATGATAAAGGTACACTTTATATGGGATGAACGATAGTAATTCATAAGAGTCGATATAAGCACTTACTTCTCTCCCATTGGTTCAATCAACACGTGTTTATGCACATATGGTCAACGGGGAAGCTTTGAAGGACCACACAGCCACACTTTCATCGTCGAAGTAGTGCTGATATGTGGCACCCCGGCTCAGAGACACCGGAACACCCCGTATTCCAGCCCAGAAATCAAGTCTTCTGGAATACGACACTGCTTGGCATAGAACAAATCAGCTCTTTATTACGAATAAGACAGGTACAAGGGTTCTGAAGGCACAAAGGTTACAATGGCACGACGACACTTCGCCTGCTAAGGTAGTTCTATGCTAGCAGCGGAACATCTCAAAGCGGAAGAAACTCTAGCAGCGGAACAGCGACGATGGTGATGAACTCCACTCCGCAGGGACTCTGGCTGGGACGTATCCTATAGCGCAACCTCGAGATCCTCGACAAGCAAACACGGCATCACCTGCAATCTGGCATGACACGCCAGGTGAGTACTTTGAATGTACTCGCAAGCTCACAGCAACCAAAGCAATCAAGACATACAACAGCATGGCATTTACAGGTTAATCATCAAAGATGAACACGATACTACTAGAACAACATGAGCATGGCAACAACATGAGCATGGCATGTACATATAATTCATGATATGAACAGGATGATACTATCACTAGCATGCAAGGGGGTCGACATGTAAGGTCTCGTGGACCAACTTACTCTGTTCAGAGGTTATCTCGTAACCACCATGAATCTCACACTTACTTACCATCGTGATCACCACGTGATCAACATCGGTATCCACGATACCATCCTGATCCTCTCATGATCACATAAAGATCAACCAACTTCTTTCCTCATCGAACCAGGGTTGTTTATTATTCAGGTTATTATTACTGTTGACCCACAGTGTGACCTACTACGAACTGTGTCCATGACCGAGGACGCGGCTATCGATAGATTATACACTCTGCAGAGGTTAGTACACTGTACCCACACTACGGAACTCATGGCCTCGTGCTCCCATTCGGGTGGACCAACGACATTCCGACAAAACCAATCTATTGCATGACATTCTTCCGGCCACTCCGACAAACTCCCCTTTGGGCTATGTCCTGGGTGACCCCGGTGCCAACATGTGACACCCGCCACCTCTGTGGCTCCCACCGTCGTGGCCAAACACAAACATTGTCCCAAACAGGGACCTCGGTACCATCAAAACTCGGGTCCTCAAGGCTATGGTAGCCTACCTGATCAGGGTAGCGCGCACCCATAACCTTCCCTCGTAGGAGGCACCGGCGAGAGGCATGACAATAGACCACATTAGGGCCTCCCCATCCAGGCAAGTGTGGTTGCACTGGTGAGCTCGATTCGGTGGCACCATGACTCAGCCAACAGATTTGTTCAAGTTCGATTAATGTCCGGTTTAACTTGAATGGTGATGAGCTGAGTCATAATAAAACACATAATGAAATGACAATGCAGATGAGCATGATATCAGTGTAACCATGGATGGGCAACATAACCATTTAATATCATAATATCAACAATGATAATCCATTTAATCTACGGGATGCAAATGAGCATGGCATAATGACGATGACGAATATCACAAGTATTTTCATATCAATCCATAATGATTCATATGAGCATGTCATTATCACTAGCAGGTGAAATGATTACAAGAATAAAACATGATAAGAATATCCTTAGCAATTAATCATATCACTTACTAGATGAAAATGAACAGGGCATAAGCATAGACATGGATTCACAAGCATATTCGAAGCATTCACAAAATAATTAAATAAGCAAACAATTATTAAATATTCAAGTGGAAACCATAGCTACTGCAATGCCATCATGCAAGTGGCTGTTGTGGCTTGCCTGGGGTTGATGGATTCACCGGGGAGAGGTGCGATGAACTCGCGGAATGAATCGCCGGAAAAGTTTCCCTCCCGGCGGAGCTGTTTTAAGGGCAAGGGAAAAATGGTCATTTTCACAGTGTGACAACCTCATGAAAATGATACCATCGGAACGGGCTCGACGAACTGAGATCGTGGGCTTTGGAATCACCTGAATCAGAGTTACGGTCGCGAAGTTACGGCCATTCGTTCGTTAGGCAGAAAAAGAATAAAAATCTGTTCTTTTCTGGCCTTAACGGACGAACGTCCGCAAAGTAGGGTCTTCGGCCGGCGAGGTGAAGCTGAAAGCGCACTTTGTTGAAATACGTTTTCAGAACAGAGAAAACGCACTTTCAGCAGAAGCACTAGGAGAATACGCTTTCTTTAAGCCAAAACGTATTTCGAAAAAACCGTTTCCACTTAACACGCGGGCCCGGCCGCCTGAGTCACTTACACCTGGGGCCCGCGCACAGGGTCATTTTCCTCCTCTCCCTTACGCGCGTGCCTGGCCGAGGACAGTGGCGAGCTTCGACGGCGATAGCCGGCGACTCCGGCCATCGTTCGCCGTGATTCGACCACCGGCGAGCTCGTGGGACCGAGCCGCACCCATCCCCGCATAGCACGGACGCCGAGGAGCTCGGGAACGGGGAGGGTCTCGGCCATGGCGGGACATGGCTTCGGGTGATTTCGGGCACGACGCTATGGGGTACTAGAGGAGGAGGGGAAGAGGTGGGGAAGCTCCAGGGGCTCGAGGGGATCTCCTGACGGCAGAATGAGGAGGGGGGGGAGCTCGGCTTCGAGCTAATTTAGCAGGAAGAGGGCTACGGCCATGACGGCCATGCGAGGCAAGGAGGAGCTCTCGAGCTCGGCTGAGTGGACAGGGAGGGTGCTTGTTGGTGCAATACTTGCCTTCTTGTGTTTTGGAGATTGTTGACAGAAACAGGCATGGACTGATTTGTTTGCTAGTGCACACAGAGAGAAATAGTCCATGTAGTGCTGAAGAGAATGCTGTCTCAGGTGTTCAGTTCGAGGAACTTCACCGAAGATTAACTACGTCGAAGAGAAAACTGAGCAACATCCTTTAAGACTGGTAGTCGAGAAGAATGAAGTAAAGGAGTTGACCCCTCGAAAGTTTATTGCTGACGCAAAGCAATTGGTTTGGTGATCGCGTCCGAAGAAATTGACTGCAGCGATGGAAGACGAAGACGAAGAGAAGACGTAGCATTCTTTTCATCATTCTTCTTTCATTCATTTGAGTCATAGGACCTCCGTACTATTAAGAGGGGTATAGGTTCTCGAAGCTTAGATCCGATGTGATGCTTAGCCCAAACCTATGCGAGACCGAGAGAAATCTCTTTATGCTTCGAATGATTACCTGCCAGCAGAAGACGTTGTTCTTCGTTGCTGTAGGAGATATCTTTCGAACTGAGGAGTTAGCATTACTTGCTCCGCACGTAATGTTACCGTTGTGCTCAATTCCGACCGTTGGACTCGTGTCGTTCGGCCATTGGCTGCTCCACATGTCCAATTTGGTCTTTTCCCATCTGGGAAGGCTGCGGCTATAAATAACCACCCCGCTCCAACGTTGCCCGTTGGCTGCTCCGCTTAAGATTTCTGAGAAGATTGATTGAGCAACCCCTCTCCGAGAGATTTGAGTTTAAAATCCACCGAGAGAAAAATCAAGAGCTGAAACATAGACAGTGGTTGAGCATCACAGTAGTTCTGAGTTAGAGTTCTTGTACCTATTACTCTTGAGAGCTGCCCACTCTCTAGACGGATAGATGTCAGCTCGAGTGTAGAAGAGTAATTGTCTTCACCGAGCAAAATCATCAGCAACCAAGAGTCATTGTGGTTCGCGAAGAGAGCTGAAGAGAGTTTATCTTCAGTGAAGGTTTGGAGATCGCCGACAAGTATCTACCACGAGTGAAATCAACTGGAGTCTGATCAGCTTCGAGTTGAAGGAGAATAGGGCGAGGAGAGTTTATCCTCTGTGTTAAATCACAACCCCTCCAACCAGACGTAGTCCTTTGGCAGAAGGGCGAACTGGTCTACCAAATTCTTCTGTCGCCATCGAGCACCACTGGTTCGCTTTACATTACTGCATTTCCTTCAGCAGTTTACATTCGTGCTCTGTGCCGATAGTTGTACCTGATCAATCACAGTTCTTCAATTATCTGTCAGATTCTCGTTATTATATTGCATCATTTCTGACTGATTTACTTCGAAGTGTTGTTCGACTGTGATTTCATTCTTGCTGTATTCATTCACCTTTGTCACCATTTTACGTGCATTTCCATCGCAGTCCATATCTAGTTTTCCCTCGTAATTTTGCATCTGTTGATATGTTGCATTACCATCGATCATGTCAGACTTGTGATATTCATCGCTTGATAAAATTGCTTCATTCTACATCGATAGATTTGGTCCCCTATAGCGAGATAAAACAAGTGCGTTGCTACCGAACCTTATTTCCGCTGCTGTGTTTGGGATCGGTTCAAAACATTCGGAAGAAATTTTGAATCTCCCATTCACCCCCCCTCTGGTCGATATACTCTCAGTCCTAACAATTGGTATCAGAGCGGGTACTCCCTGTCTCTGCTTATTAAAGGTCTAACAACCTTGGAGTTTTGAGTATGTCGCATGCAGGTAGATCCTCGCTCTCTGAAAGGTTTCCTATCTTCGATGGACATGATTATATCTACTGGAGAGATCGAATGAAAATCAGACTTCAAGCTATCAACATTGAACTTTGGAAAATTGTGGAAAATGGATACACTGTTCAACACCCCGATGCTCCTACTTCCGATGAAGCTGTGATACGGTTGGATGCTCAAGAAAAAGATATTATCTCTGACAGTATCTCTAGAGATATGTTTATTCGGTTCCGAAAGCTAGACACTGCTAAGCAACTCTGGGATGCCATCAAAAATGTTCATGAAGAATTCATTGCCAGAACAGATCAACAGACAGATATGCTTCATGCTATGTTTGCTGGTTTCAGAAGTCTTCGTAGGGAAAGTGCTATGGAACTCACCAATCGATTGACAAACATTGTTGAAAGACTTCGTCAACGAGAAGTAACTGATATCACCGATAGAGATGTGGTCAACAAGCTGCTGAGCGTTCTTGATGCAACCTATGATCCAATCGTGGCTGAAATCAAGCAAAGACCAGACTATGAAGAACTTCACTACGTCGAAGTTATGACGCTGCTATCTATTCACGAAGAAAAGATGGAATTTGAAAATGGTCAGCAAGAATCCTCTTCGGAAAGCGAATGAGAAGTTCTTTCACACTATGGCAGTTCACAGGAAGAAGATATCGAGAATCAACACTCAATCACAAGAGAAATGGAAATGCTCACTGAAAGACTAAGCTATGTCAGAAGACAGAATCTATGTCTCACAAATGATGATGAAGTTGACACGCCTGGATCGTCGAGGAAATTACCTCTGAAAGAAATGAAATGCTTCAAGTGCAAACAAGCTGGTCACTTCATAGCAGACTGTCCTTGTTGGGAACAAGATGAAAAACACAGCAACAGATGGACTAATCGTCACTGCTCTGGATTCATTCAAGTGGATCGTCACACTAAGCTCTCGAAGAAAAATGAAACTACCACATCATCTTCTTCATCGAGACTAGTCACTGACGTGCAAACAAGAGCGACCATTGAATCCAATCTGAAGAAAATATCGCAGCTGACTAGAGTGTGTGCAGAAATGAATATGGAATCTGAAGATGAATCATCTGACTCCGAATCAGAAGACGAAGAGTTTTATAGAAACCTAGGAAGAGGCAATGCATTCGTCGCCTATGAATCATCCGAGAAGTCTTTCGAATCAGACACTGATGATAATGCTTCAAGTGATGATGAACCTATCGCATTCTGTCTCATGGCAAAAACTTCAAAGGATCAGGTATCAGCAAAGCACCAACATTCCCCTGAATACATTGCCTATGCTAAACTTGTTAAGATTGCAAAATCTCAACAAGATGAGCTGGAACGACTTGAGATGAATCTCAGGAAAACCGAAGGATTACTGGTCGAAGAGATGGAGAAGAATCAAGAGTTGACTGAAAAGCATGATGCTTTTTCTTCAACGTTTGATGATCTTTCCGAACAATATGATTCTCTAACAGTCGACTTCGAGAGTTTATCAGATGAACTCCTTAATAGGAATCAAGAACTCGAGTCACTGAAAGAATCTTATAACGTTCTTGCGAAAGAAAAAGCTTCTCTCTTCGCCGAGCAATCTATCAACCTTCCTGATGATTTTGTGCCTCCTTGCTCTAAATGCCTAGAACGTTGCAATACTGATTCAAATACTGAAACATCTAATGCTACCATCAAGAATATTGCAACTGCTTTCAATGATGTCTCTAACCCCTCCTCCAAGGAATTTGTTGCTATCTCTGATGAAAATTGCAGGCTAAAGAACTTGCTTGAGACAGGAATGCTTAAGAGCCTCAAAGGGCATCAAACACTATGTGATGTGCTCAAGAAGTCAATACTGCACAAAAACCCCCGAAAAAAAGGATTGGGTTTCGAAAGGAAACTCAACGTTGATGGAACCTACTGGACCCCCGAGCAAATATCTCGAACCTACACTCCTGTCTGGATATGACACTCCCATTCCTGTTGCTTCTGACGAGTCTGATGACTCAAACTACAAATTGTTCAAACAATAGAATGGTAAGGTTTTCGCTCGGTATGTTGGAACTAACTGCAGGTCTGGATCACCCAGTAGGCAAATATGGGTGAAGAAGTGCACCATTGAAAATTTATCGGTCACTGCTAACCTGAATATGCATAGTAATTCTCTTCAAGGATATTATAATTCCTCGCAGGTTGGCAACGGAACTTCTTCGAATGAATATCAGCCAAACTCTCGACAAAAGGAGTACATGCGTATCTCGTCGAATCATTATGCTCATGTCTCTGGGAATAATTTCAATGCTTACTCATATGATTACTCTCGAGATGAACAGGTGAACTACAGAGACCAACGAAAGAATGTCCCTGCTCAGTCAAGACAAATGAGGTCTGCGCTGCCCACACAAGCGTGGGTTGCGAGAAAGAACTAACCCTTCTTGCAGGAACTCGCTCTCAGGGATTCTATTCTTTATATGCTTTGCCCTGAGATCTATATTGTTGGTGCTAGTTCTTTGTGTTTATTTGTTCTATGTTTGTTGTTTGTTTTCGTGTTGCCGTGTTTGTGTTTCGTCCGATGAATAACTCACTCATAGCTTCTCGTTTGGTGGTTCTTCTCGTTTGCCTGAGTGATTTGTTTCGGACCCTTTTATCCCTCTATTCTCTCTCATCTAAATCTATGTTGTTCGTCATGAGCATGCAATTTGATCTGAAGTAAATCTCTCTCCGACGTCCTTGGTCGCGAAAGAAATTATCTTCGAACATTTACTCATTTTCGGCATTGTGCCCTTCAAACCTTTCGACCTCCCGCTCTCTTCCCGAGATTTTCGTAGGAAACGGTTGCCACGTGCCCACGATCTTCTTGATTGTGATCGTGTCCGTTGAATGCGGAACGTCCCACATCTATAGGCCGTAGATTTCGGAGGGGTGGTTCAGCCCTCCAGCTATAAATACCTTTCGCCGCGTCTTCTTCCTCATTCGCGCAAACCCTTGTTTCACCTCCTCCCGAGCCCGAGCTCGAAGCAACTCCGGCGAGAAGCTCCGCCGTGCAACTCCGGTGAAGACTCGTCGCAGCTGATCACGCCGGTGCGGTAATCCTCCTTCCCGCATTGCCGTAGTTGATCTAAGTTGCCAAGTTAGGGCGCCTAGATCTGGAACTGCTCGTCTCCATCTCTCTGTTCTTGGGCAGTTCTTACCGTCGCAATTATACTCGATTTATTTCACTACAGTAGATCTTTAAGAATCACTAGGATTTGACTAGTGCGGTTTGTAGTTCTTCCTCGTACCGAGTCTCCTCATCTTGGGTACATGTGTGGTATCCGAAAGATTAGATGTTTTTCAATCTGCCCAGTATCATCTGAGGCTAGCTTGTATAACCTATCAAGGATATCTGTTTGGATTTACATAGGTTCCCTAATCTTCCTAAAAATCTTTTGCATTCAAAAATAGTTCTGTGCATGCTTATGACCCTACCTTGTTTTTCCCTCGCATCTACTCTATTTCACAGGTTGGTCATGTCACAGAGTTCGGAAGAACACTCAGATTCTGAAGGATATTTGCCTCAGTTCCCACCAAGGTCAGAACGAATGAGAATGACAGGAGGAGGAAAATCCTCGAAGCCACCCAAGGCCCCGAAGAAGAGACAAGAGTCTGTGTCCGAAGAAGATTCGGAAGAAATTCCTTCTGCTCATAGTCAGCCCGAGGACGAACTGGTTACTGACGCTCTAACCATCTTCTCCGATGGAAATCCCAAAAGGGGTGGTCGTGGCAGAGAAAAGAACACTACTGCTGAAATGTCAGATTCCGAAAGCTACAGAACTCCACCTGAAGGAGAATCAATGACAGAACGCAACAACAGGTTGCGGAGAATTCGCCGCCACTAGGCTGGCAAATGGTACAGATATGAAAATGTTCGCGAAAAGTACCAGATCCTATTTGCCTTCACGCCACCATGGAATGACTGCATTGTAGAAAATTGCATTGGCCCAGATGATGAAAAAGTCAGGCCTCCACCGCCAGGAAAGGCTCATCCCGACTCTCTCAAAACAATCGCTGACTTTCCCGAGGAAGTAGCTAAGAGGGCTAAGGCTAAAGCCAAGCGAGAAGCTAGAGATGCTAAGAAAAACCAGGTCGAAGCTAAAAACGTGGCGCTAACCCAGCAAGACGTGCAGAAGAAGAAGGAACGTGCATCAGCTTCGAAGGGAAGTAAATCTGAGATATCGTTTTCCCCTCATGCACCACGTAAGAAAACCCTCACCAAGAGAACCAAGAAGGCTGTTCCCGACTCGTCTGATGAGTCATCCGATGAAGAAACCCCTGATGAAATTCCTTTGTATGATCGTCCCGCCATTCTCAACAAGCCACACATGAGTCCTTCGCCAGTGAAAACATTGCCATCTCCGAGGAAGTCTCCCAGGCATGCACCTATGCCATCCACTGATAAACCTTCGGGTTCTGCGGCCCCGAGAACTTTGTCATGTGCCGCTACGAAGAGAAAGCTGCAGTCAGAAGAGAAAGCAGATGTGGCGGCCGAAAGGGCCAAGCTCAATGTTCCTGTTCCCACAGAGGAACAAAAATATGACTTCAATTTCATGATTGATGTAATTGACAGCGCTGCTTATGATGCAAATGCTAATGATGTGTGCGATCTAGGTTTGCCCGATGATGGTACGAAATTGGTGACGAAGCATTTCATTGAGCTGAAGAGAATCTCCAAGAAGCTCAACAAGGTTGTCAAAGAAAAACAAGCTGTCGAGCAAATGAGAAATGAGGCCAAATCTGAGTCCGAAAGGAAAAAGAGGAACAAAGAAATTGTTGAAATCACCAAGGCTCTGAGCGTCTTGCGCAATGAGAAAATTGAGTGGCACTCTCGCTTGCATATGGAAGTATCTCAACTGTGTGACAGGAGAAACGAGGAGATTGCTCACCAGGCAGATCTCGCTCGGAGAAGAGCTCAAGAGGAAAAGCGTCAGAAGGCTATGGCGAGAGTAAGCAAGCCTAAAGGTACCAAAGACCGCCGCCTTCAAAATGTCACTGATCCTACTCCACTGGATTCCCATGTACTTTTGCAACAAGTTCCTCCATCTCCACCTCTCGAGGATGAACTCATGCAACTAGCTGGTACTGAAGAGATTCTCATTCCTGAGCCTGTTGCCCAAGTGCAACATGAAGAAGTTGATATATTCCTGGTAAGGACTGATGAGGAAAATGCACCTCCCAAGCAGCAATCCCCAGCTGATGAAGTTGATGAAGAAATTGAGGTTGAGAAGCCAGATCCATCACCACCGAGAACAATGCAAGCAGAGCCCTCCGAACCAAACACGGAGGAAAATGATAAGATTGAGGGGGAGCTCAATGCTTCCCGAGAGAAAACACCCCCGGTCTCATCATCTGGTGCCCCTACCCAGATGGATGTTGATCCTGCTCCTCGTACCACTGCCCCACAGTTGGTACAGGAAGAAAAGAAATCTGATGAGCCGATGGCTCGAGAAGAAACTATCCCACCTGTTGTGACACAAGCTACCGAGAAAGAAGTTGTTGTGCCTCCCGCCGATGAAAGTGCAAGAAAAGAAAAGGCCCTTTTGCCCGAAAATCAGAAAGATGCCGAAGGAGTTCCGGCGAACAAGAACAGTAGTCAGTTAAATGCATCAAAGCTGTCTGCACGAGAGAAATCGAGGAAGCCTCATGCTCCTCTCAAGCCTATCGATGAAGGGGTGCCTGCACCTGATGATGTCCGAACCAAATCCATGGCCGATGAGGAATCGCTGAGAAACCAACTGGAAATTTTTCCTTTGTTTCCTGTCGAAGATGGCCCGAATGGTCCAGTGTTTAATGAGCAGTTTCATCATTCGAAACTTGCATTCTTTGGGACCAGCCCTTATGATGGAGAAAGGACTTCGTTATCTCCAAGATTCTGGACAAAGGAACAAGCTGTGTACTATGCTCGCATTCTGTATGGCAAAAATCGCATATTCAAGCACAGGATACTGGATTTCGCTGAGCTTGAAAGTTTACCTTGCTTTCATCACACCATCGAGCAGATTGAATAGGTCTTCCTGAAGAGTTTTCTCCGTTTCAACCATGGCTGGAATCGTGAAGTTGTTCTTCAGTTCTATGCCACTCTGTATATCTCAAGGGACCTCAACAACTGCAGCACCTGGATCCTCGAATGGATGACAGAGGAAGAAAAGATCAAGTGCTCGGCTGACCAGTTTTTGGCTCTATTGAATTTACCTTGGTGCGAATTTGATGCCTCACGAGAACACATATTGCACTTCTGGGATGTATCCGAAGCCCAACTGCATATGCTGATGGACCCCAAGCTTGTTGGTGATGAGTGTGCCGAGGCAAATCCAAAGCATCTGGCATATGAGAACAAAGTCTTGCTCTATGTCCTCTGCAACTCTCTCACGCTAACGAACAGGCCCGAAACAATTCATGGCATAGTGGCAAATGCTCTTCATGCTACAGCACATGGCGTTCGGTTTGATGTTCCTGTACTTCTCATTCGGAACTTGGCTTATGCTGCTGATAGCCCTCAAGTTTTGAAGCCATATGCACCTTGGATCATGTTCACCATTGAACAGCTTCTTGAGAAAAAGTTTTTCTGGTCACATGTTCCGAAAGTTTTCATGCCACTAGTCCGAGACACTCTCCGGATTGTGAAGGATGTTGGTAAAGGAAAGACGCCTGTTGATGCCAATGCTTCAGCCTCTGCCAAATCACCAAAGATTAAGAAGGTCAGTGTGGAAATCCCTCGCGAAGAAAATCTCTCACTATACGAGATTTGTCTTCGTACTCAGCAAGCCTTGGAAAGTCACATCAAGCTCGATCGCAAAGAGAAAGTGGAAATGATGACAGAGATCAATATGCTTCACAATTATGCTCGTCAAACTCTGTTATATGAGAAAGAACAGAAGAAGCGATCATGGACCCTTCTGCGCAAGCATTATTCTCGCAAACAACTGTCTGCGAAGGGAATCGAGAAAGATTATGATCATCTGGAGTTGTTTGAAGTTCCTCGCATCCGTAGACAAACTCCTGTGCTTCCTCAGCGCTCTGCCTCAACCGACCTGCTGTTTGTCGAACCCGATGATGAACTCGAAGACACAGCAGGCACTTTCATATACAAACCAGATGCAGCTCGCACTACTACTCCCGAAGCTGATCCCGAAGCCCGTGCTGCGTCTCCGACTCTTGCCTTGGCTTCGACCATCGCTCGTTCTGCTTTGCCGAATAGCTCAAGTTCTGGGGATTCTTCGGACGAGTAGTTCCTCGTATGCACTCCCTTTCCTTTTTGACACTTGTTGACAAAAAGGGGGAGAAGAACATCGAGAAGATAGAAAAGCGGGTTATTTGCAGGGTGTTTCCATTCGCCATTTGTTTTTCGTTCGAACAATTTTCTTTTGGTCGTTGAACTTCTCGGTCGTGAAACTTAATCTCACCGCCTGTGGTGATGTCACTCTGCGTCGTCATGTACCGTTAATAACCCCTGCAATGCTATATTTGCTTTCAGTTATTTGTTTGCAGGTACTATCGAATGCTTACTTCCTTGCAATGATTATCCTCGATACTTATTTTTCGTGCAAGGTTAAGTGAAAACCTTTCAAGGAGGATCGGAATTCATGTCTCTCGAAAAGAGAATCGCTGGAAAAGTTTCCCTCTGACGGAGCTGTTTTAAGGGCAAGGGCAAAACGGTCATTTTCACAGTGTTACAACCTCATGAAAATGATACCATCGGAACGAGCTCGACGAACTGAGATCGTGGGCTTTGGAATCACCTGAATCGGAGTTACGGTCGCGAAGTTACGGCCGTTCGTTCGTTAGGCAGAAAAAGAATAAAAATCTGTTCTTTTCTGGCCTTAACGGACGAACGTCCGCAAAGTAGGGTCTTCGGCCGGCGAGGTGAAGCTGAAAGCGCACTTTGTTGAAATACGTTTCAGAACAGAGAAAACAAACTTTCAGCAGAAGCACTAGGAGAATACGCTTTCTTTAAGCCAAAACGTATTTCGGAAAAACCGTTTCCACTTAACACGCGGGCCCGGCCGCCTGAGTCACTTACACCTGGGGCCCGCGCACAGGGTCGTCTTCCTCCTCTCCCTTACGCGCGCGCCTGGCCGAGGACACTGGCGAGCTTCGACGGCGATAGCCGGCGACTCCGGCCATCGTTCGCCGTGATTCGACCACCGGCGAGCTCGTGGGACCGAGCCGCACCCATCCCCGCATAGCACGGACGCCGAGGAGCTCGGGAACGGGGAGGGTCTCGGCCATGTCGGGACATAGCTTCGGGTGATTTCGGGCACGATGCTATGGGGTACTGGAGGAGGAGGGGAAGAGGTGGGAAGATCCAGGGGCTCGAGGGGATCTCCTGACGGCAGAATGAGGAGGGGGGGGGGGAGCTCGGCTTCGAGCTAATTTAGGAGGAAGAGGGCTACGGCCATGACGGCCATGCGAAGCAAGGAGGAGCTCTCGAGCTCGGCTGAGTGGATAGGGAGGGTGCTTGTTGGTGCAATACTTGCCCTCTTGTGTTTTGGTGATTGTTGACAGAAACAGGCATGGACTGATTTGTTTGCTAGTGCACACAGAGAGAAATAGTCCATGTAGTGCCGAAGAGAATGCTGTCTCAGGTGTTCAATTCGAGGAACTTCACCGAAGATTAAATACGTCGAAGAGAAAACCGAGCAACATCCTTTAAGACTGGTAGTCGAGAAGAATGAAGTAAAGGAGTTGACCCCTCGAAAGTTTATTGCTGACGGAAAGCAATTGGTTCGGTGGTCGCGTCCGAAGAAATTGACTGCAGCGATGGAAGACGAAGACGAAGAGAAGACGTAGCATTCTTTTCATCATTCTTCTTTCATTCATTTGAGTCATAGGACCTCCGTACTATTAAGAAGGGTATAGGTTCTCAAAGCTTAGATCCGATGTGATGCTTAGCCCAAACCTATGCGAGACCGAGAGAAATCTCTTTATGCTTCGAATGATTACCTGCCAGCAGAAGACGTTGTTCTTCGTTGCTGTAGGAGATATCTTTCGAACTGAGGAGTTAGCATTACTTGCTCCGCACGTAATGTTACCGTTGTGCTCAATTCCGACCGTTGGACTCGTGTCGTTCGGCCATTGGCTGCTCCACATGTCCAATTTGGTCTTTTCCCATCTGGGAAGGCTGCGGCTATAAATAGCCACCCCGCTCCAACGTTGCCCGTTGGCTGCTCCGCTTAAGATTTCTGAGAAGATTGATTGAGCAACCCCTCTCCGAGAGATTTGAGTTTAAAATCCACCGAGAGAAAAATCAAGAGCCGAAACTTAGACAGTGGTTGAGCATCACAGTAGTTCTGAGTTAGAGTTCTTGTACCTATTACTCTTGAGAGCTGCCCACTCTCTAGACGGATAGGTGTCAGCTCGAGTGTCGAAGAGTAATTGTCTTCACCGAGCAAAATCTTCAGCAACCAAGAGTCATTGTGGTTCGCGAAGAGAGCTGAAGAGAGTTTATCTTCAGTGAAGGTTTGGAGATCGCCGACAAGTATCTACCACGAGTGAAATCAATTGGAGTCTGATCAGCTTCGAGTTGAAGGAGAATAGGGCGAGGAGAGTTTATCCTCTGTGTTAAATCACAACCCATCCAACCAGACGTAGTCCTTTGGCAGAAGGGCGAACTGGTCTGCCAAATTCTTCTGTCGCCATCGAGCACCACTGGTTTGCTTTACATTACTGCATTTCCTTCAGCAGTTTACATTCGTGCTCTGTGCCGATAGTTGCACCTGATCAATCACAGTTCTTCAATTATCTGTCAGATTCTCGTTATTATATTGCATCATCTCTGACTGATTTACTTCGAAGTGTTGTTCGACTATGATTTCATTCTTGCTGTATTCATTCACCTTTGTCACCATTTTACGTGCATTTCCATCGCAGTCCATATCTCATTTTCCCTCGCAATTGTGCATCTGTTGATACGTTGCATTACCATCGATCATGTCAGACTTGTGATATTCATCGCTTGATAAAATTGCTTCATTCTACATCGATAGATTTGGTCCCCTATAGCGAGATAAAACAAGTGCGTTGCTACCGAACCTTATTTCCGCTGCTGTGTTTGGGATCGGTTCAAAACATTCGGAAGAAATTTTAAATCTCCCATTCACCCCCCCTCTGGTCGATATACTCTCGGTCCTAACAGTGCTGGGTTGGTGGAGAGGAGTGGTGAGTGCTCGGGAGGCCTCGGGGTGGGCTATATATAGCCGGACGAGGATTCCTTCGCCGGAAGCCGACGGGAGCTCGCGGTCGATACTTCTGGCACGACCGCGTGCACGAGCGCACGCGCGGAGGGGAAGAGAGGGCTAGGGGAGGTGCATTCGGTGCAAAGGTGCCGCGGGGAGGAAGAAGACAACGGCAAAGCAACGACGGCCACGGGCATCCCAGGACGGCGTGCTCGCCGGAGAGGAAAGAGGAGGGGGGAGGGGTCCAGAGAGGTGGCGTGGACGCAGGAGAGTGGGTGCAATGCTGTGGACATTGTGCGGTGGCGAGAGCTGTGGTCCAGAAAGAAGATCATGAAGTAGCACTCACATAGGTGCTTGCATTGAGCTAAAAATTTGTCTAGGGTGATCATTTGGGCATATGAAGGTACCATAAAAATTTCATACCATTTGGACAAGTATAAATGGTACTTCCTTCACAATGCTCCCCACTGGACAGAAACTTGGGGGAATTTTGTGGACAAAATGGCTTGGAAAAATAATGTGAGTTTTGGCATGCTCACATTATGTAGAGATATTTAGGTCCTGCATTAATTTCATAATTTTTGAAGCAATATAAGATATAGTTGCTTCACAAACTGAAATTGTGACCAGAAACCAAGATTTGAAGGTGTGCTCACATAGTTCATTGGATGGAGCTGAAATTTGGTGCAGAGTTATGATTTGATCATATGCATGACCTCCCAAAATTTAAACTCATTTGGATCAGCCTAGCTAGTACTTCCTTCACAAAGCTTCTCTCTGGACAGAAACTTTGGAAATTTGCTGAGGAAGATTTACTAGGCAAATGAAGTTGAATTTTGGCATGTGGAAATAATTTGGATAGGAAAGAGTGCCCAAATTTTTTGAAGGCAATCAAGAAACGAGAAATAGCACTTCCTTCACAAAGTGCCATTCTGGACAGAATGGAAAATAAATATTCCTGAATTATTTTTGAACTAGGCAAGGATGGATTTTGACATATTTGTGGAAGATATGATCCAAAGAATTTATGAGAATTTTGTGGGAATTTTTGGAATGGCAGAAATATAGGTTGCTTCACAATCTAGGGCAAACATGGTTATTCCTTTAATAGAAAAAGGAATATTCCCAGGAAATAAAAATTGGGATTGGACTAAGATGGAAATGACATGGCCTTGGGTTAGATTTGAGAGTGACAAGCCACTAGGAAGTGGCAGGAGAGAAGATCTTCCCAGGTTTCAAGACCACAAAGCCACGGAAAAAGAATTCCAAATAAAAATTCGAAGAAATCCAAAAGAAAAAGAAAGGGCCAAAAATCGGGGTGTTACATGATAGTCGAACCACCCTGCTATGAGATGGTCACATCGTGGTTCTCCGTCACTTGTGAGAGTCCATCCCCACCCTGCGAAACCTGACGAACAACCAGCTGCCTCTCGGCGTCGTCGTCCTCCACCTCCTCCTTCTCCTCATTCTCATCCTCCTCCTCCTCGTCCGCACCCGCCTCCTCCCCCGCCTCTGTGTCCTCCTCCTCCAGCTGTCGTGCATCCGCCTGCAGCCGTCGTGCATCCTCCTCCTGAGGCTAACAAACCACTGCAGTGGAGGGTCTAGGAGAAGGAAGGGGTGCTCTACCCCGGGCTGCTCTATGTAAGGATGCTCCTCCTTGTCCGCCTCCTCCAGCCATCTCCTCTCCTACGCGTATGTCTCCTCCATCCACCTCCACTCCTCCTCCTCCTCCTCGTCCTCCTCGTCCGCCTCCTCCAGCCACCTCATTCCCTCCACGTCCTCCTCGTCCGCCGCCTCCAGCTGCATCCTTTCCTTGTCCTCCTCATCCGCCTCCTCCAACTGCCTCCTCTCCTCCTCCTCCTCCTCGTCCGCCTCCTCGAGCCACCTCCTCTCCTCCTCCTCCTCGTCCGCCTCCTCGAGCCACCTGCTCTCCTCCTCGTCCACCTCCTACTCCACCTCGTCCGCCTCCTCCTCCCCCACGTCCTACTCGACATCGTTTCGCCCGGCCTTTCTGGGTGGATAGTTCTACACATGCTGGTCATTTGTCACTCTTGGCGGTGGTGGCAACCGATGCAGGAGCGGCCACCTCTTTCATCAGCCGAGCAAGTTGGTCAGTGTACAAAGCGGCCACATCTTTCAAACATTCCTTTGGATTCTTGTTGCCACCTGTCATGTTTCAATCACCTGATACGAGAAAGAACAAACCAATTAGTACAGATGATACAACTTGATGTAAATGCATTAAATATATCACATATCAAGAATACATGGAGTTGTCACAATAATACATAGAGTTGTTACACACACGAATACATAGAGTTGTTGCACATACGAATACATAGAGTTGTTACACACACGAATACATGGAGTTGTCACACGAATACAGAGAGTTGCCACACGAATACATGGAGTTCTTAGAAATAGGGGTCAGTATTAGGTGCAACATTTGGATCAGGACTGTCATCATTGCTATCACGCCCGTTCATACATTCATCCTCGAAGCCTTCAAGGGGATCCTCATCATCATCATCTAGCCCCATTTGCCATCGCAGAAGTAATGCCAAATCTTGATGGTCCTGAACCTCCTCATATTCATCCTGCGCATTATCTACTTCCATGTCATCCATAGCCTCATCTTCCATAGCATCATCTTCGTCTTGCTCGCCCTCATCTTCCATAGCATCATCTTCGTCTTCTTTATTGTCGGCTTCTTGATAGAACTCTCCCTCGTATGTGTCAGGGTTTATGTGGTAATCGTCCTTGTTTGGGGTAGCTACCTTGGTATATGGGGGATTACCTTGAACACAACATCCCATTTGAAGAGATTGATATGATTCGTAGATGTGCACTGGTACGGGAGATAAAACACTTGCGTAGCCCGTTGATCCATAATATAGACATCATTTCCTGCATATTTGGATGCTCGTTCAACTTCGACCAAGCCAATACTAGGGGTTCATCTCACTTTGTCTAGATTGAGCCAACTGCATTTGAATACAATGGGGTTCACATGCTGGAGACCACAGTAATGCATCTCACAAATTTCGTCGATTGTTCCGTAGTAGTGACGTCCATCTGTCCCTAGACAGTAGACCCCACTATTTATTGTCCTTCGATTGGGCCTCTCACGCGTGTGTTTATCAGTGTGGAAGCGATACCCATTCATGTCGTAAGCCTTAAATGACTTGGCCTCGTATTCAAAACCTTTGACTACTTCTCTCAAATTGGCTTCCATATCAACCTTCGTGTATGCCTACAAGATTAATAGGAGATTGTCTGGTTCATTACCGGCAAGTAAGAACATCTTGAAGTGTACATAAAGTTAGGAAAATTACTTTTCTTGAGAACCAAGAAATGAAACCGCCATCAGCACTAGTATCTTCAAGAAGGTTTGCTGCTTCTTTGTCCCTAGGGGGCCTTGGTAGCTTCCAGAATTCGTTCTGGAATTCCCTATAGCAATGAGAAGAATTCGAGTTAGGACTCAAGACTAGTGAGTAGTTGTGAATGAATATGTTGTGCACTTACTTTATGTATGGCTGCACTTCATCCATGTTGGTGAAGACATAGATCATAATACTCGATCACTCGGTAGGTGAAAAGTTCTTGCGCTTCCGACCACTAGCTTTGCCACCATGGCCTATGAAGAGGCTAAGGTCAGAAACATCACTGATGGATTCTTCATTGTAATGAGGAGCTGGATTTAGCTTAGTGTGAATACTGTCATGATAGTACTTTGTCATGGTGGTTGCCACCTCCTAGTTCAGGTATGCCTCGGCTATGGATTCTTTGATACGGGCTTTATTCTTACATTTGCCATGAAGATGTTTGAACTCCATTTCAGGTGCATACTGCCATCGGTACTACACATGTCCCCCCATTCGTGCCTCCTACGGGAGATGCAAGATCATATGTTGCATCGGATTAAAGAACCATGGCGGAAATATCTTCTCTAACTTGCATAGCAACTCGGGTGCCTGTTCCTCCAACTTTGCAACCACATCATAATCTAATTCTTTGGCACAAAGCTGGCGAAAGAAGTAGCTCAACTCCGCCAGCACTCACCAAGTATTCTCTTTGACATACACTCGAATCATCACAGGCATTATCCGCTCAAGCCATACGTGGTAGTCATGACTCTTGAGCCCCCCTATTCGCTGTGTACCCATATTCACTCCCCTCATGATATTAGCTGCGTACCCATTAGGGAAGAAAAACTTGTTACAATCCACAGGAGAATTTCCTTCCTTTGGTGCTTTGAAGGGTTGAACGGGGCCGGTGGCTTCTACAAGGATTTTCCACTTGCACGAGCCACCATTTTTAATTTTTCCTGTCGCATAGCTAGGCTTGATCGATCCTAGCCTGAACATTATCCTTTGACTTGTCGATGTCGAGGAGTATGCCAAGAAGGGCCTCAGCGATATTCTTTTCAGTGTGCATTACATCAATGTTGTGTGGAAGGAGGAGATCTTTAAAGTAAGGGAGCCTCCACAAGCTTGGAATGCGAGTCCACTGGTGTGTCTCTCGATATCCCACAAAACCTTTCACATTTAGATTTTTCTCGAGAGCATCTAACTCGTCCTTAAGCTGGGCACTGGTCATAGTAGGTGGTGGCGGGTCATCAACAATAACACCTTTCCGGAAGTTCACAGTGTCTTGTCTGAATGGGTGATCAAGACGAAGGAATTGCCGATGTTGGTCAAAGCATACATACTTGCAACCCTTATCCAGCCAAATGAAAGTCACACGCTGTCGGCACACTGGACAAGGCCACTTCTCCTTTACACACCGGCCACAAAATATCGTACGTGCCGGTAGGTGATGTAGTGATGTGTGGTACCAGATATGCATATTGAAGTGCTTCTTTGAAACGGCATCGTATGTCCTTACCCCATCGTTCCAGGCAACGAGCAAGTCATCCACCAGCGGCTCCATGTACACACTCATATTCTCCCCCGGATAGCTAGGCCCTGGAATTATCAGCGACATGAACATGTTATGTCGTTGCATGCAAACGCCAGGGGGGAGATTCAGGGGAATAACATATACGGGTCAACAGCTGTATATGGCAGCCATCAAACCATATTGATTGAACCCATCAGTTGTTATCCCAATAGCTACACTCTTCGGGTCCCCCGCTTTTTTTATGAATTTGAACAAATCTCTTCCATGCTTCACCATCCGGTGGATGTTGCATCTTTTTTGGATCGTACATCTTCCCTTCGATGGCCCATCTCATATATTGGGCTGATTCCTCGGTCATAAAAAGCCGTTGGATCCTTTCTGTGAATGGAAGATACCGAAGGATATTGACGCCAATTTTGAGCTGCCTCTTGGTACCATCATCATTTTGTACCTCAATATACCTAGAGGATTTGCACTTATCATAGTAATTTGTATCTTTATGCTCGTTTCTAAATAACATGCATCCCTTTGGACAAGCATGTATCTGCTCATACAGCATCTTAAGTGAACCAAGGACTTTGTTCGACTCATACATGTTCTTTGGTAAAATGTTTTCTTTAGGCAGAAGGCTGGCAATAATGGACAAAAAATCATTGAAGCAAACTATGCTCATGCCATTGTCCGCCTTGAGGGCCATGAGGCGTGCGATGCCATCCAGTTGAGAAATCTCTGTATGGGCGTGAAGGGGCTTCTGTGCCGCAAACAAAGCTACATGAAACTCTTCCGGGCTTTCCGATGGCTCCTCCGAGACCGGGTCCTCCAGCGCATGTGCATGGCGGAGGTCATCTAACAGGTTTTCAATCCTAGAATCATATTTCCCGGTGCGCTGTCGCACAGCCTCCGCTCTGGACTGTTCTGTCTCACCGTGAAAGACCCACCGGTAATAGCCTGGCGTAAACCCATGTTTGCCTAAGTGTTTACTCATAGTAATATTATCTTTTTGTGAATGGTTATTGCACTGTGCGCAGGGGCACCAAATTCCACCAGGTGGCATTTCTCCCGCAAATGCTAGTTCCAAGAACTCATTGGTGTTCGACCTCCACTCAGAGGTCATACCCTCCATGCTGGGATGTCCAGTGTACATGCACTCACGATCTTTCATCCTCTGATATAATGGGAAACACACACACAATGTTTTTATGCAGCAAGTGGCTTCCATCAAGTTTTACGACATGCACTGAGCTATCTAATAGGTAAAGATAGGTCCTAATCCCACACGAGGATGTGTTGACTGGGTCCGCTTCCATGCTGTACTACGATCCGAGACAAAATTTCGGCAGCACCTCCCCGGTGTTCTCCAAATACACGTCTCGGCAACAAGTCGAGAGAATGTGTATCCAGCGAACAACATGGAGACTCTGTCGAAATTCTCTCTTGGATCGAAGTAGAGCATGAAAATGATCTCAGCCTACACATCCTCGGGCTGTCCATGGAATACATGCACAATTCAAAAGAGTTGCGGTTATAAATATGCAAAGACTTGCATATTTATAAATATAACCCTTTAGAATGGGAGACGCCTAGGTTACGCGACTATTTAGGTGATCTACAAATAAGTAAACCTAAACATGAAGGGAGAGATTACCCTTGAAGCGTGCAATGAAAGCCACTCTCTACTGTAAAAATAGATGCATGTCCTGCACAAAAGAAGAGAGTAGTGTCAAGCATATGTATCTATAATACACTCTACCCTTAACTATCAACATTGTCACAATAAAATCACACACACACCAAAACCACTCACACATACATAGATAACACTCACACACACCAACAGCACACACTCACACACACATTAGCATCACACACACCAACAGCACACACTCACTCACACACACACACATCACACACTAACACATCACATGCACATATATATATACAACAAAATTGAAAAAAAACAGAGGACGGAGAAGGGGCTCACCACCGAGGGAGGGGGACGACGGGGGAGGTGGACGCCGGAGGTGGAGGAGCGGCCACGGCAGTGGCAGTGGGGGAGCTCGATGGAGCTGGCGGACGCGGCGGTGGAGGGGGCTCGGTGGAGGTGGTCCCGGCGACGCCGGCGGTAGAGGAGCTCGGTGAAGGGGCGGCGTCGCGGATGGGCGGCGGCGGACGCTGGGAAAAGACTAAGAGAGAAGAGAGAGTGTGAGCGCGCGCGCCCGAAAATTTCCTTAAGTCCCTGCGGGAAATATTTCCAAGAGCAATCCAAAAGGAGAGCTCGGTAAAGGATAAGACAGATCTAGGTTGGGGACCTTTTCCGAGAACCGCTTCACAGAAAACTCGGAAAAGGTCCTAGCCCTAGATCTGGCAGTCTATTCCGAGAGAGTAAAAAACTACGCTCGGTAATATCTATTTATTAATTTTTCTTGTTTTTCATATCCTTTGTTTTTTCCATGTTTGCAAAACGACCTTACCATTATAGTTACATTTTTTTTCTCCTTTTGAGATGGCCTGGTCGGTTTTTTGACCTTGCCCCATCCGGTTTGTGAGGCATCTACCACGTCGGAGATGTGCATTGGGTATTTAAACACCACACCATCCTTTCATACATATATTTGGGCCACACGCATGTCGGGGTGGTTACCCCCCCCCCCTCATTCCGTTTTCCGATCGTGCAACCATCCGGTGGCCCGGGCAGTCTACGGCGTTGACCGGAACCGAGAGGGGGTAGACCACAGTGAATTCCTATTTCTCCATGTTACGGTAGGTCATTTTGAGATGCTAGAGCAAGTTTGAGCCCATGCTCTCACTTGATTCCCTCCTGTCGGCTCAAACTGGGGGACGAACACACCAAGTCCTGGACGTTCCCGCACGGCCGTCCGGTTTGTGAGGCATCTTCACATCGGAGATGTGCATTGGGTATTTGAACACCACACCACCCTTTCATACATATATTTGGGCCACACGCATGTCGGGCTGGTTACCCAACCGCCCCTCGTTCCGTTTTTTGACCGTGCGCCCATCCGGTGGCCCGGGCGGTCTACGGCGTTGACCAGAACCGAGAGGGGGTAGACCACGGTGAATTCCTATTTCTCCGGGTTATGGTAGGTCATTGTGAGATGCCAGAGCAAGTTTGAGCCCATGCTATCACTTGATTCCCTCCCTTCGGCTTGAACTGGGGGACGAACACACCAAGTCCTAGACCTTCCCGCATGGCCGTCCGGTTTATGAGGCATCTGTCACATCGGAGATGTGCATTGGGTATTTAAACACCACACCACCCTTTCATACATATATTTGGGCCACACGCATGTTGGGGTGGTTACCCGACTCCCCCTCGTTCTGTTTTTCGACCGTGCACCCATCCGGTGGCCCGGACGGTCTACGGCCTTAACCGGCACCGAGAAGGGGTAGACCACGGTGAATACCTATTTATCTGTGTTATGGTAGGTCATTGTTATCATTTTTTTACCTTATGGTGCTTATAGTTGGGATTTGAAAAAAATCTAACCCAAAACAAGAGTCACAAAAAGTTATGGTATTTTGAAACATTAGTCATAAAAAGGTATGAAATATCAGACACGAAAAGAGAGGGCCAAATAAACCCAATTCAAAACAGAACAATAGGAGTTGACACATTCTTTTACGAGCCCCGATAATCGGCTCTCGGAAAAGTTTAACATTTCCAAGAGCTCCTCTCGGTAAATGTCCTAGCCCTAGATCGGGTAGGCTTTTCCGAGAGCATAAAAAACAATGCTCGGTAATATCTGTTTATTAAATTTTCTTGTTTTTCATCTCCTTTGTTTTTTCCATGTTTGCAAAACCACCTTACAATTATAGTTACATTTTATTTTCTCTTTTTGAGATGGCCCGGTTGGTTTTTCGACCGTGCGCCCATCCGGTGGGCCAGGCCATCCAGTTTGTGAGGCATCGGCCATGTCGGAGATGTGCATTGGGTATTTAAACACCACACCATCCTTTCATACAGATATTTGGGCCACACGCATGTCAGGGTGGTCACCCGACCCCCTCTCGTTCCGTTTCCCAACCGTGCGCCCATCCGGTGGCCGGGGCGGTCTACGGCATTGGCCGGAACCGAAAGGGGGTAGAGCATGGTGAATTCCTATTTCTCCGTGTTACGGTAGGTCATTGTGAGATGCTAGAGCAAGTTTGAGCCCATGCTCTCACTTGATTCCCTCCCGTCGGCTCGAACTGGGGGACGAACACACCAAGTCCTGGACCTTCCCGCACGGCCGTCCGGTTTGTGAGGCATCTGCCACGTCGGAGATGTGCATTTGGTATTTGAACACCACACCACCCTTTCATACATATATTTGGGCCACACGCATGTCGGGGTGGTTACCCGACCCCTCTCGTTCCGTTTTTCGACCGTGCGCACATCCGGTGGCCCGGGCGATCCACGACGTTGACCGGAACTGAGAGGGGGTAGACCATGGGGAATTCCTATTTCTCCGTGTTATGGTAGGTAATTATGAAATGCCAGAGCAAGTCTGAGCCATGCTCTCATTTGATTCCCTCCCGTCGGCTCGAACTGGGGGACGAACACACCAAGTCCTGGACCTTCCCGCATGGCCATCCAGTTTGTGAGGCATCTGCCATGTCGGAGATGTGCACTGGATATTTAAAAACCACACTACCCTTTCATACATATAGTTGGGCCACACACATGCATGTCGGGGTGGTTACCCGACCCCCCTAGTTCCGTTTTTTGACCATGCACCCATCCGGTGGCCCGGGCGGTCTATGGCATTGACCGGCACCGTGAGGGGGTAGACCACGGTGAATACCTATTTATCTGTGTTACGGTATGTCATTGTTTTCATTTTTTTAAATTATAGTCCTTATAGCTGGGATTTGAAAAAAATCTAACCCAAAACATGAGTCACAAAAAGTTATGGTATTTTGAAACATTAGTCATAAAAAGGTATGAAATATCAGACACAAATAGAGAGGGCCAAATAAACACAATTCAAAACAGAACAATAGGATTTGACACATTCTTTTACGAGCCGCGATAATCGGCTCTTGGAAAAGTATAACATTTCCGGGAGCTCCTCTCGGTAAAGGTCCTAGCCCAAGATCTGGCAGGATTTTCCGAGAGCGTAAAAAACTATGCTCGGTAATATCTGTTTATTAATTTTTCTTGTTTTTAATCTCCTTTGTTTTTTCCATGTTTGCAAAACCACCTTACCATTATAGTTACATTTTATTTTCTCTTTTTCAGATGGCCCGGTCGGTTTTCCGACCGTGCGCCCATCCGGTGGGCCGGGCCGTCCGGTTTGTGAGGCATCTGCCACATCGGAGATGTGCATTGGGTATTTAAACACCACACCATCCTTTCATACATATATTTGGAACACACGCAAGTCGGGGTGGTTACCCGACCCCCCTCGTTCCGTTTTTCAACCGTGCGCCCATCCGGTGGCCCGGGCGGTCTACGGCTTTGACCGGAACCAAGAGGGGGTAGACCACGGTGAATTACTATTTCTCCGTGTTACGGTAGGTCATTGTGAGATGCCAGAGCATGTTTGAGCCCATGCTCTCACATGATTCCCTCCCGTCGGCTCGAACTAGGGGACGAACACACCAAGTCCTGGACCTTCCCGCATGGTCGTCCGGTTTGTGAGGCATCTGCCATGTCGGAGATGTGCATTGGGTATTTAAACACCACATCACCCTTTCATACATATATTTGGGCCACACGCATGTCGGGGTGGTTACCCGACCCCCCTCGTTCCGTTTTCTGACCGTTCGCCCATCCGGTGGCCCGGGCGGTCTACAACGTTGACCGGAACCGAGAGGGGCTTGACCACGGTGAATTCCTATTTCTCCATGTTACGGTAGGTCATTGTGAGATGCCAGAGCAAGTTTGAGCCCATGGTCTCACTTGATTCCCTCCCGCCGGCTCGAACTGGGGACGAACACACCAAGTCCTGGACCTTCCCGCACGGCCGTCCGGTTTGTGAGGCATCTACCACGTCGGAAATGTGCATTTGGTATTTAAACACCACACAACCCTTTCAGAAATATATTTGGGCCACACACATGTCGGGGTGGTTACCCGACCCCCCTCGTTCCGTTTTCCGACCATGCGCCCATCCGGTGGCCCGGGCGGTCTACGGCATTGACCGGAACCGAGAGGGGGTAGACCACAGTGAATTCCTATTTCTCCATGTTACGGTAGGTCATTGTGAGATGCCAGAGCATGTTTGAGCCCATGCTCTCACTTGATTCCCTCCCGTCGGCTCGAACTGGGGGATGAACACACCATGTCCTGGATCTTCCCGTATGGCCGTCCGGTTTGTGAGGCATCTGCCATGTCGGAGATGTGCATTAGGTATTTAAACACCACACCACCCTTTCATACATATATTTGGGCCACACGTATGTCAGGGTGATTACCCGACCCCCCCCCCCCCCCCCGTTCCTCTTTTCAACCGTGCGCCCATCCGGTGGCCCGGGCGGTCTACGGCGTTGACCGGCACCGAGAGGGGGTAGACCACGGTGAATACCTATTTATCTGTGTTACGGTAGGTCATTGTTTTCATTTTTTTACCTTATAGTGCTTATAGTTGGGATTTGAAAAAAATCTAACCCAAAACATGACTCACAAAAAGTTATGGTATTTTGGAACATTAGTCATAAAAAGGTATGAATATCAGACACAAAAAGAGAGGACCAAATAAACACAATTCAAAACAAAACAATAGGATTTGACACATTCTTTTATGAGCCCTGATAATCGGCTCTCGGTAAAGATCCAAGCCCTAGATCTTGCAGGCTTTTCCAAGACCTTATTATTGACGCTCGGTAATGCCTTATATTAGGCTGAACCGCTGGATCCCCTTTCTTTCTCTCTCGCTCAGTTCTCTCTTGCTTCTCTCTTCCGTTGCCGCCGCCGCCAAAATCGCCTACTTGGGCCCGCCCACCGCTGCCAGCCGCCACCATCGCCACCCGTCACCACCGCCATCCGCCAACGATGGCATCTGCCACCGCCGTCTTTATGGCCGACGGCCAGCGGCGCCGTTCTTCAAAGAAGGCTAAGGGCGGCGGCCGCCGCCGCCAGCAACTGGTGGCTCACCAGCTTTGATTGGAGTCAGGTAACTCCCCCCACCCCCCCCACGCCCCCCGCCACCCCCACGCTGTGGCCTCTTGTTTAGGTTAATTAGTTCTCTGTTTGATTGGATGCCTAAGTTAATTAGTTCTATGTTGTTAGGAGTGGTGGTTGGAGAGATTACTGCTATAGTTTGATTGGATGCCTAGGTTATTTTGGTTTAGTTTACAATGCTCTATTTCATACATGTAGTTTGCTTAGGTAAATTTTTTAGGTAAAGTTTGATTAGAAATACATAGATTATAATAGACAAACTAAGACATGGTGCTGGTGTTACCATATTTGCAAAAGGAAGAGACTTTACTTAACTGCAATGCAAGAAGCGCTAAATTATGGTACAATCTGAAGTAACCAAAAAAGACTAAACTGGAGACTCCTTTGTTGGTCCATGTTGTAAAGAAAAACCACTTGGGAATTGAAGTGGCTCTCTGTAAACGAACAAGAGGAATTTCAGAAAGCACTACTTCTATATGCAACTTTTTTTATGGATTCCTTGCCAACGAAAGCAATCATATTTCAGTAATAAGGACCTAGCTATAGTTCCAAGTAGTTTCATACATGTAGTTTGCTTAGGTAAATTTTTTGTGCTATCACCATTTTGAAGAGAGATTACTGCTATCACCATTTGAACACAAGAAGAGAATGATAATTAGTAGTATGGTTATAATTTTAGATAAAATTGGTAGTGCTTCCTGCACCTGTTATAGTTATTTATATTTATATTTTATTTTCAGATTACTCTCTGTTTTAGTTATTTATATTTTATTTTGTTTTCAGATTCTGAGGAAGACACGGAGAAGTTCCGAAAAGTCATGAGTGTTAAGAGCACCGACGTTGGCCACCCTTCCTCGACTGGGTTGTCCGTCTACCACACGGAGGACCGCGGTATCGAGGATGAGGAGTCGACATCGTATGAAGATCTCAGAGAGGATGACGATCTCAGAGAGAATGTGCTCGCTACCGAGTCAGCCGACATGTTGGGCTCGGACGGCTCGGAGTCTACGTCCAGCAACACTACCAAGAGGAAGCACTCCGGGCGTGGTCCGGGGAAGGTCCCGGAACCAACGGCTGCCGACCACTGTCCTGTCATAAAACCGACGGGAGACAAGTAAACATTGGATCTTACAAGTTATTTTGCATACCATAATTGAACACTCACATATGATTTTCTTTTTCATCGTGCAGTCATTGGGAATTCGTCCCTTGCAAGCCTAAGAACGCGCGATTGCCGAACCACCTCATCTGCTCCCTTGTGAGGAAGTACTTCCCCGGCTTGGCCAAGCCGAGTGCTGACGACCCGCCATCGCCAGGTTTCACCTGGGAGCATTACCAGTACAACAAGGATGAGCACGATGTCACCATGGCCGCCCGGGTCATCGAAGGTTTCTATGTAAGTATCTTTGGCACTTCATTGTTCCATATCTGACGCTTGGTAATTAACTGCCATGTGCATTGTTGTAGCAATAATATTCTTGCGTGGATGGGGAAGAAGAGCTGGCGACAAAAGCCCTGGTGAAAGTTGCCAGGAAGATACTTTCCGACGCGAAGCACACGCTGCGGTTCAATGCATTACTCAATGATTTGAACCGCAGCGTGAACAACATTGCTTGTTTCTACTTTGAGTCAGCCGCCGCTTGTTCCATGCATTACTCAATGATTTGATTATGTCTGACTAGGCGAGGCAACCATGGATGAAACAAGATTGTTGGGAGGCGTTAGTTGATCTCTGGTGTGACCGAACATGGCAAGCACAACACATTGAGAAAAGTAACGATTGAGCGAAAATGCCTGGCCCATCACACGTCCAGGGGAGCCGCAACCTGACAACTCTCAAGCAACATATGGTATGCGCAATATGATGGTAAACTTTGTCTCACGGTGCATCTCCTTTTATTAAGCTTGATGGTTCCTTTTGCAAGAGACGGAGCGTGGTGGCCCGGTCCACATCCTAGATGCGTGGAAAGAAGGTCACAAGGGAAAGGATGGCAAGGAGTTCTGCAGCTAGTCGGCATAGAAGAAGTATGAAACCTTCAGAGCCGTCTTCAAGGAGGCGCACGGGGAGGACGCCGAACCTACGTCCCAGCCATTAGATCCAGAGTTGGTCGTCATTGCTGGCGAGGGGAAGAGAGGTGGCCGCCACCTCATTTGCAATGGGGCGATTGCCACCTCCTCGCATCACAGGCTCCATGAGATCCGCGTGTCGAGCACAAGCTCAACTCCGTCCATACGGAGTCGCCCGACCGCCGCGTTGCGTGAGGTCATGCGTCTCAAGGTTCGCACCATTACCATTCATATATGTCGATGCCTCGAAATAGAACCGTTGCAACTTATATGAGACTAATGCCATATTACAGGCTTTATTGGAGCAGCGGACTGCTGAAGAGGAGCAACGGCGGCAGGCTGAACAGGAGGCAAGAGCGAGGGAACAAGCAGCTACCAACGAAAGGTTGAAGATGCTCGGGGAAAAGCTTGAGGTAGAACTTTCTCTTAATATAGCCAGCATTCAATATATATCGATGGACAATGCGAACATGACTCTCCCCCTCTTATATATAGGCCTTTATGCAAGCGGCTGGAAATGGTGCCCCTTCTCCTCCTCCTCCACAAGACTAGAGAATGTGTCCACGGATGTGTGCTACGTGATGGGCGGATACAAACTTTTATTTTGCATGTGATGTGCTCTAGGAACTTGCATGTGATGTCCATGGATATGAACTTGCAAGTGATGTGAGGCTACAAACTTTGATTTTGCATGTGATGTGGTCTAGGAACTTGTATGAATTAAACCTAGCTATGTGAACTTGTATATGATGTGCTCAACGAATTTGGAGGAGCTAGGAGCTCCCATATTCATTTGATATGAGATGTGCTGTTCTGCAGTGAAGTTATAGGCAGAAAATGTATGTATTTGTTTTCAATTGCAGGGATTACAGAAGAAACTACTTGACAACAGAAGCAATGGAACATATTTCCCAGAAGAACACTCGGAAATACATGCTTTGCCGAGAGCTCACGCTCGGACTAGGGGTCACCTGAGCGATAGGACAGACTTTTCCGAGAGCACCTCTCGGCAAAGGTAGCACTCCAATAGTGCCATTCTTTTCCGAGAGCAGGCGCCTCTCGGTAAAGGTAGCACTCCAGTAGTGCCATTCTTTTCCGAGAGCATGCCCTGTCAGGTGGGTCCCACGGGCCCACCTGTCAGGTCAAAATGTTTCAGTCAACGGTGGGATGCCGAGTGGGCCTGCATAGATCTCAGCAAAGAAAACGTTTCTCGATTCATATTATTTCTTTTAAAAATTTATCAAATAATTTGAAATGTTTCAGTGACAGGTGGGTCCAATGGGTCCACCTGTCAGGTCAGAATGTGTGACAGGTGGGTTGCCGAGCGCCACATTTTAGCTCTCGGTAAAGACAACTGCAAGTCACGGAGCCGTCAGATGCAAACGGACATGCCACGTGGCATCTCTTTGCCGTGTGGTGCTCTCGGCGTCTGTGGCGTTTGCCAACTGTGGCTTCTTCTCCGTGTCTTCTGCTCAGCAACAACATCTCGTTGCCGTATCCTTGTCTTTGCCGAGTACTACTCTCGGCGTATATCTGTTTGCCGAGTGGCCGTGGTTTGGCCCTTGGCGAAGAGCCAAACACTCGTCGTATGCTGAAATTCCAGTATTGCTTTTCTGATACCAATTTCTGTGAAACTTCCTGTCTTGCTGGCTTTCAGCTTGATGCCAATTTCTGCAAGTTCGATGGCACTTGGAGATGCTGAAATTGAAATGAGTCTTTTCCTGGACTCGATGCCAATCAACCGGACTGTCAAACGGATCAATGTTAAAAATACATGAATAATGCAGGCTATCTTCCTGGCTATGTTGGCCTTCTTGCTGATTTTGATGACCGTGTTGCTTGTTTTGTAGAATTGGAGGAAACCAAGGGGATGAGACGGCCTGTACTCTTCATCCAAGTCTGAATGGATTTCTTCTAGTCTGGTAAGATGGTTTGTGAGAGTTTCTCCATCCTTTGAAATTGCCTCCTTCACTTGCACCGACCAGGACCTAAAGTTCAGGTGAGCTGGTTCTCCAGCAGGATTACATCACTAATGATATGTTGTGAGTTGGAGTGAAAAACGCATAGCAACTCCGGGCATGGAAGCGGCTCCATATTATCACCTAAAATACTAAACTCCAGCAAGAAACATGCATCATAGAACATCATTGCCGCAAAGTCAGCATGGTTGGGGAGCAACTAACCCATGGGTGCGCCCTACGGGAGGCACTTTTCCTAGCGTGGGAGCGCTCCAGCGCTCCACATGGCGCGCCCTAGCGCCACCACGTGTTGCGCCCTAGCGCCACCACGTGTTGCGCCCTGGACGCTTCTCCCATTGAAATGTTTTTTTCTTTGGTTTTTTTCTGGGTTTTTTGTTTTTTCTTGGTTTTTTTTTTTTTGGTATTTTGTAAAAAAAAATCTTGATATTTTTTCCTGGGGCACATGTGTACTCTCGCGTGGAGCACAGGTGTGCTCACGCGTGGAGCACCACGCGGGAGCACAGATCAGAGTTGTGCTTCATCCTCTGTGGGAGCATAGGTTAGTACAAATATAGAGCACGGGTTAATATACATGGGGAGCACACGTTAGTGTTTGTTGGGAGCATAGTTGGAAGCATGCATGCTAGTACTAGTTGGGAGCACAAATTTGGGAGCACAGGTTAGTACTGGGGGAAGCACACCTTAGTTCACGTAGGGAGCGCAGGATAGTGTAGTTGGGAGCACGGATGTTAGTACTACTTGGAAGCACAAGTTGGGGAGTACAAGTTAGTACTAGATGGAAGCACGGGTTAGTTAACGTTGGGAGCACATGTTAGTGTAGTTGGGAGCACAGATTCGCCCGAAAAAAAAGTTCATCGAAACCTGTCAACATGGGATCTAGTTTCAAAGATTTCGACGCGAAAAACGCAACGGTGAAAACGGTTCATAATTTGGACGCATGGTTCAAGAGATATTTCATTTAAAAAATGAATATACATAAAAAGCACAAATAAAACCACCCATCCCTCACCCGCGTGAGAAGAAATCTCACAAAAACTCACAGGTTGCGACAAGTGGTGCACATGCGGTGCGCCACTTGTCATCACTAGAGAAGATGGAAGAAACCTTTGCAAGGGGTACCCCCTTAATGTGTGCAGCATGGCTGATACCTGCAACTGCGTCATCAGCGTAGAGGTGGCGGGCCTTATCTGCAACCTTGACGACAGCCCCTTATCTGCAACCCGCTGATGAAGTGGTAGGCAGCCGCATGCTTCACCTTCTCCATCTACCGGAGGTGGGGTGAGCCATGGTGGTAAGGGCCGATGGCCACGACCCTCGGCACGATGTACCGGCTGCCGAGACCGCAGAGGCTTGCAGGGAACCTATGCATCTTCTTTTCTCTCTTGTTGAAATCAACCTTGAACTCTTCTGCTGCTTTCCTCAGGTACTCCTTCTCTACCGGAGACGGTACTGCTGCTTCTGTGAAATCCATACCCTCGTCAACTTGCTCGCGGTTACAGCTCAGAATGTCACGCACATCTGTGATCTCAGAGGAGAAAATAGACTTAGACTCTTGAGCTGCTTTCATCAAGTACTCCTCAACCGGAGCAGGTGCTTCCGCGGAACCCATGTTCTTCACCGAATCAACTTGCTGGAGGCTACGGCTGGGAGTATCACACACATCTGTTATCTCAGCGGAGAAATTGGCATCATACTCCCCGACCGCCTTCTTCAACTTCAAATACTGCTCAACCGGAGCCAATTCTTCTCCAAAGTCCACGGCCTCAACCATTAAATCAGCCGGTTGGACCTGCAGTTCACAGCTACGAGTACCAGAGACCTGCCATCTAGCTTAGCTCAGTGGATAGCTGGATTGCTACTGATTGGCAGAAAGTCAGAGTTGCGACACCAATGAAAAGAAAACCTGTAGAGAATAGTGTGGCCAGATGCCGAGATGCCGCCTCAACTGTACTGTCTTGTGTACACTCCAAAGTTTTAAATACCCAGCTATAGCGTTTTTTGAGCCTCCGCGCTACAGCTAGGCCATTTCAGCGATGCCCAGGAAAAGCCGCTAATAGCGCAACTAACTGCCACTTAGCGCTAAAAACTGGCAAATGATTTAGCGCGTTTTTTCCCTGCTGTCCCGGGCCGAAATTTCAGCCCATTATCAAATCGCGCGGCCAAGTTTCCTCCTACCCTAGCCATCCCAAAACAGTCGACACACACACACACACGCACACTCTCCCGTACTACACTCTGAGGCTTCCTAAGACATCGACGTTTGAGCGGAAAGACACTATACTACTGCGAATAGGATTAGCTTTTCCACTACAAGACAGTGTACATTCTGAATCCGATCAAGCACTCTTTAGCTAGATCTCATCAACATGGTGAGCTCATCCGTCCAAACCACCCTTTTTGTTTACAGAATTGCTAATTATCAGTTGTTTGTCTGGAGATATTATATTGTTTTGCGCCACTTAGAGCATCTCCAACAGGCGCGCAACGCGTGGCGCGCTAAAAACCAGTTTACAGCGTGGCCGCAGCCGTTTTTTGCGCGCCGCGGAGCGCTGGCTTCAGCGGCCGCTGCAAAAAACAGCGCGCGCGCCGCTCCAGTAGGCGCTGCAAAAAAACGGCGCGCGCCCAGCACAAGCAGCATATACACCGAAAAGAAAACTAAGAAGATCAAACACAACAATAATAAATCAAGATAAAATAGTTTGATTTTATTACAACTCAGACAAATAGTTTATTTGCCAATACAACAAATAGTTCGACACTACAACATCAAACATACAACATCAACCATACAAATCATCATGCGTTTTGTCGGCCATTCCATGCCCACCACTCCTCGATTAGATCCTTTTGAAGATCATCATGCGTTTCGGCACGTCGAATGGCATGATAGGAGGCAACAAATCGGGCCACCCTCTCTGCCCTCCGTCGCACTCGAACTGGACGTCCCAATAGCTCATACTGGGAGTAGTCTAAATCTTGCCCACGCTCATTTTCGATGATCATGTTATGCATGATCACACAAGCGTGCATGATATACCAAAGGATCTTTTGATCCCAAAATCTAGCCGGTCCTCTAACAATAGCAAATTGGGCTTGCAAAATCCCAAAAGCTCTCTCCACATCTTTTCTAGCCGCCGCCTGAGCATTGTGGAAATCAAGATTTTTCTTACCTTCCGGTTTTTTCAACGGCTTCACAAATGTCTGCCACTTTGGGTAGATGCCATCCGCAAGATAGTAGCCATAGTTGTATGTATGGCCATTTGCTACAAACTGCACCGGTGGCAATTCACCATTTGCAATCTTATTCATGAGTGGTGACCGATTAACAACGTTGATGTCATTCAAAGATCCAGGCATTCCAAAAAAAGCATGCCAAATCCAAGTGCATAGCTAGGATCATTGCAAGATCCTCCTCCTCTTGAATATCAAATTCTTCGTCCGAAGAATCATATGAAGAACTCATCTACAATATTGAATTTAAACTATTTTATAAAAAACTTGCATCAAATTCATGTAAAAAATGTGAAGTTCAAGCAATACTAACCTTGCAAGCGTTTTGTCGAACACCTTGTGGGCGCCGAGCGGCAGTGGGCGGCCGGGCGCTGTTCGTCGAAGGAACGGTGCGCGCGAGGGGCGCCGGCGACTAGAAGGAGGCGGAGGAAGCAGCGGCGGCGCGGGGATAGGCCGGGGAAGCGCCGTCGGGTCGCCGGAGAAAATGGGTGGTGCGGGTGGAAGTCGCGGCACGGGCGCTCGAGTGTGCAGCGCGCGGGAGCGGGCGCTCGAAATAAGCGGCGCGCGATGCCGTTTCGCCCCGCGCGCTGAACCACTTTTGCCGCGCGCGCGGTTTTTGCGCTTCCGCTGGAGCGCGCGGAGCGGCTGCGCGCGCGCAAAAAACGCTGTTTTTTCAGCGCGGCGCTTATTTGGCGCGGCTGTTGGAGATGCTCTTACATCAGCGGTACGCGGAGTGAATATAGATTGTTTTAGCCAGGTTGGTAATCCCTACCCTGTAGTGTGAGTTACATGGATGTTAGTTTATCTGAGACGGTAGGTACTTCCTAAGACGCTTGGTGTTGGGTTTCTTGGTGTTGGGTTTCTGTCTGTTTGATGCATGTGCTGTCATTTCAACGCTATTCACGATTGTAGGTAAATCCTGTTACCGGCATTAACGTCGGAGGCAGACGGTAAATGGCTCAAATGTTACTGATTTAGACAATTTGTGCAAATTTGGACGGATTTCATGGAATTAGCCTCAAGTTACAGAGACAAAACGAGGCACGCAGCCCTGCAAACATACATCAATAACAGTATAGATTGGAGTCAGTTGGAGCAGTTGAGCCAATCTGGATGGAACAACACAAAGACACTGGTAAACATATTCTTTTTCCGTGGTTCGCCAAGCATGCGACGCGCAAACATGATTGACTACTCCGCCCGTCCCCTCATAGTGCATACCCTAGCCCCTAGGCACAAGAATGCATTTTTACATCTCGACGACCTACCTGTACACACACACAACGGAACTAAGATCCATTGACGAACATACCAGCATGTAGTTATCTACCAGAAAGAAGCACAGCTTGTACATGGCAACACAGAACTATCTTCCTTCTACCAGATCGATGACACTTTGGACGGTGCTTACGGTTCACCCATGATCCTGTTGAAATATAGGATGGGCTTTAGGCCCATAAAACAATTTTAGAAAAATCTGTAAGGGTCCATGTGTGTGTCATGACTAGGAGGTGGGAAGTTTAGTACCACCCCGGAACTGGAGAAATTTTTTGGACCCCTTTATAAGGGATCCTCTTCTACATGCTTTTGGAGTTTGAGAAGAGGAGTGGTTCCCGCGCGCTCCTCGTCTGCCGCCCGCCTCACCATGCCACGTCTCGCCCGCGCGCGTCGTGTCTCGTCATTGAGCCGAGCTCAGACCTATGTCATGCATGCGCTTAATTTTTGCCGGTCAGAAACGGATAATTAATTCACAATTAATTACGAGTCATTAACGGACGCGCCACGAATCTGAGACGTCGGATCGTGGGTGTTGCCGACTCGGGCATGGGTCCAGTCAACGTCTCCCTACCACGACCGACTATATATTGGAGGCGTCGACAACCCTAGCCATCACCCAGATCAGATCGCATTTGCTCTACCTCCACACGCACAGCTCACCGTCTTTCCGCTCACTGCTGCTGCTTCCGGCGATACCATCCCATCCACCACGTGCATGGCTGTACGTGTGAGCAGGCTTCCGGAACCCCGTCCTTCGCGATCCTGCACCGGTAGAAGGGCGATTAGGTTTTTAGGGAGCGTATCCGACGCGACTGCTCGCTGTTGTTCATCTTCGTCTACTCCTTCGACTACATCCGTGTCCTCCTCGTCATCACCATGACTCAGACCGAAGCCGAGAAGAAGGCTGCCGAGGAGACCGCTGCCGCCAACGCGGCTATGACTTGGCAGACCGGAGGGTATAAACCGTTTATCCCACTCTTATTTATTTCTGTGTTTGCCGTACTAGCTATTTACATAGATGTTTCTGCTTAATGCGTAGTACGTGCCTACATGATAAGATTTCAGTATGAGTTTAATATTGTCAATGCCATGTTTATGATTTATTTCTGGATTAGATTAATCAAAAAATTGCTAATATAGCCAACAATCCGAAAACCTAATGTTTGTAGGCAATTTTCGATTCATGGCTTTGTTGCAACATTGAAACCGAACCCGTTTACGGGTACGCATTTTAAACGTTGGCAGACCAAAACTACCTTATGGCTCACAGCGATGAACGAGTTCTGGGTCGTTGGTGGTACTCCTGAAGGAACGATTGCTCCTGATCAGGACAAGGCATTCAGGGAGGCCACCATCATCTTTCTTGGAGCCATTCTGAGTGTGATCGGAGATAAGCTAGTTGACGCATATCTACATATGCGGGTTGCCAAGAACTTGTGGGATGCGCCCGAAGCTAAATTTGGCGCAACCGATGCTGGAAGCGAGATGTATGCCATGGAGTAGTTCCATGATTACAGGATGGTTGGGAACCGCCCTGTATTGAGCCAGGCTCATGAGATACAGTGCATCATTAAGGAGCTCGAGCTCCTGAAGTGTGAGTTACCGGGCAAGTTTGTCGCGGGATGCATAATTGCTAAACTTCCTCCTTCCTGGAGGAGCTTTGCTACTACTCTGAAATATCAGAGACGTGAATTCTCCGTAGAGGATATCACCGGTCATCTGAGTGTTGAGCAGAATTCAAGAGCAAAGGATTCACACGGTAAAGGGGCCGAGGGAACTTCTGTCACCATTATGGTACAGAAGAACTTCCACAAGTTCAAAGGAAAGAACGGGGTCCAGCAGAATACCAACTTTAAGAAGGGTAAGAAGAACAACAAGAAAGACAAGAAGAAAGATGGTTGCTTCACTTGTGGTGACGATGGTCACTGGGCCAACGAGTGCCCGAACAAGTTTAAGAAGCCAGGACAGGACTCCAAGTCTTTCAACGTGACCATGAGCAGCAATGATAATGGGGCATCTGGATATGGTAATTCATTTACTGTATTGTCAGTTTGTCAGTCTACCGATTGGTGGGTTGATACAAGTGCAAATATTCATGTGTGTGCTGATATTTCGTTGTTTTCTTGTTACAAGGTCACACGAGACAATTCCGTACAGATGGGGAATGGTGCGAGTGCTTCTGTTCATGATGCTGGCATAGTCGATCTAAAGTTTACTTCGGGAAGGATCGTGCAGCTGAAGAACGTGCAACATATCCCCGCCATCAAGAAGAATCTCGTTCGTGGCTCCCATCGCTGTAAAGAAGGGTTTAAGTTGGTCTTCGAGTCTAATAAAGTAGTTGTTTCAAAATATGGACTATTTGTTGGATAAGGTTTTGAATGTGGAGCTTTATTCCGCCTTTCTCTAGCGGATTTTTGTAATAAAGTCGTGAACCATATTCATTCAAATGTTGATGAATCTGAGGTGTGGCATTCATGTCTTTGTCACATTAACTTCGGTTGTATGACGCGGCTAACTAAGTTTAATTTAATCTTGAGTTTCACTTTAGCCAAAGGTTCTAAGTGCCATGTGTGTGTGCAAGCAAAGAAACCTCGCAAGTCTCACAAGGCGGTGGAGAACAGACACTCGGCACCATTAGAGCTCATACATTCTGATCTCTATGAGATGAATGGTGTGTTGACTGAAGGTGGAAAGAAATACACCATGACATTGATAGATGATTCCACCACATATTGCTATGTGTATTTATTAAATACTAAAGATTAGGCTCAACACTAATTTAAAATCTATAAGGCAGAAGTTGGGAATCAACTTGAAATGAATTTAAATGAGTCCGGTCAGATCGTGGTGGAGAGTACTTCTCGAATGAGTTTGATTCTTTCTGTGTGGAACATGGCATTATTCATGAGAGGACGCCTCCCTATTCACCCCAGTCAAACGGGGTTGCCGAACGGAAAAACCGTACTCTAACAGATTTGGTTAATGCCATGTTAGATACATCGAATTTATCCAAGGCATGGTGGGGGAGGCTATATTGACATCATGTCATGTCCTGAATAAGGTTCCCACGAAGGATAATGAGACCACTCCCTATGAGCAATGGGAGAATAGAAGAACGACACTCTCTTACTTATGCACCTGGGGTTGTTTGGCGAAAGTCAACGTGCCGATCACCAAAAAGTGTAAGCTTGGACCAAAGACCGTGGACTGCGTTAATTTGGGCTACGCTAAGAACAACGCTGGCTATAGATTTCTAGTAGTGAAATCTGAGGTACCTAACGTGAAGGTCGGTACGATTATGGAGTCTAAAGATGCTACATTCTTTGAGGATATTTTTCCTATGAGAGATATACAAAGCACTTCTATATAGGAATCCGAGGAGACTCCTGAGCCTACCATTCCTATGGAATATTATGAATGAACACATGATGAAAATCCTGTGGAGGAAGACAAGGAAGCTCCTGCTAGGAGCAAGAGACAGAGGATTCCAAAGTCCTTTGGTGATGATTTTCTTGTGTACCTCGTGGATGATACTCTCACTTCTATTTCAGAAGCTTATGCACCTCCAAATGCTGACTACTGGAAGGATGCGGTCCATAGCGAGATGGATTCTATCATGGCTAATGGGACATGGGAGATCACTGAACGTCCCTATGGTTGCAAACCAGTGGGATGTAAGTGGGTGTTCAAAAAGAAACTTAGGCCTGATTGTATAATTGAAAAGTACAAGGCTAGGCTTGTGGCCAAGGGTTATACCCAGAAAGAAGGAGAATATTTCTTCGATACTTACTCACCTGTGGCAAGACTGACCACCATTCGAGTGTTACTCTCGTTGGCGGCCTCGCATGGTCTTCTCATCCATCAGATGGACGTCAAGACATCTTTCCTAAATGGAGAGCTAGACGAGAAAATCTACATGCAATAGCCAGATGGCTTTGTAGTAGATGGTCAGGAAGGAAAGGTGTGTAAGTTACTGAAATCTTTATATTGTCTGAAACAAGCACCTAAGCAATGACATGTATATACTATCGCCATGGTGGGGGCAAAGGAGTTATGCTGTGCTTGTATGTTAATGACATACTGATATTTGGAACCAACCTCAAAGTCATTGAGGAGGTTAAGTCTTTTCTATCTCAGAACTTTGAGATGAAAGATCTTGGTGTGGCTGATGTTATCTTGAACATCAAGCAATTGAGAGATAATGAGGATGGGATTACACTTCTGCAATCCCACTATGTTGAGAAGATTATGAAACGCTTTGGATATTCAGACTGCAAACCTTCTCCAACACCATATGATCCTAGTGTGTGGATTCGAAAGTTCGAAGGCACAGCTAAAGATCAATTGAGATACTCTCAAGTTATTGGTTCACTCATGTACCTAGCTTGCACTATGAGGCCTGACATCGCATTTGCTATGAGCAAACCGAGCCGGTTTGTTTCCAATCCGGATGATGTACATTGGCATGCTGATGAAAGAGTTATGTGCTATCTGAAAGGTATTGTGAGTCATGGACTTCACTATACCAGATACCCGACGGTACTCGAAGGATATAGTGATGTGAATTGGATCTCTGATGCTGATGAGATGAAGGCCACAAGTGGATATGTGTTTACACTTGGAGGTGGCGCCATTTCCTAGAAGTCTTGCAAGCATAATATCTTAACAAAGTCGACAATGGAAGCGGAACTCACAACATTAGACAAATCCTGTGTTGAAGTAGAATGGCTTCGAGAGCTTTTGATGGACTTGCCAGTGGATGAAAAGCCAATTCCGGCTATCCTTATGAACTGTGACAATCAGATAGTCATTGTCAAGGCAAAGAGTTCAAAGGACAACATGCAATCCACAAAGCACATAAGAAGGAGATTAAAGTCTGTCAGACATTTAAGAAACTCCGGAGTGATAGCGTTGGATTATATCCAGTCGGCTAAGAATCTGGCAGATCCCTTCACAAAAAGACTATCACGTGTTGTGATAGAAAATGCATCGAGGGAGATGGGTATGAGACCCACATGAGTTGCCATGGTGGTAAGCCAACCTATGTGAATGGAGATCCCGTGAAGTAGGACGTGGGAAAACAAGCTACTGGTTAACTGAGGAGAGTAACCTTACTAACCTACTCCGTTGGTGATGCAGTACTCTCGGAAGCTATATGGCAGGTTGACTTTTGTCTTAATATGTTTTGAGGCTTGTATAAGCAAGATGCTATCCTACAGAGCAATCTTTGGAAGAACACACTTATATGAGCCCGACTGCTGGTCACAGTCTTTGAGATAGGGTGATCTCTAGTAAGCTCATGAATAGGCCAGGAGTGTGACTAATATGCTCCACCCGCGGGTTTAGCCTTCGGCAGCCTAGTACCGGTAAGACAATGTGTGAAACTTCTTTATGCCAAACTGACAATTCAAGGCATAGTCCATTGTTCAGTTGTGGAGGAGTGTTGCTCTTTGCTCCAGGTGGATGTTCAACCTTAACTGGTCTCCACTGAAAATACTGGTATATCAAAACAGTGTTTGGAACAGAGGACAACACTACGGGCCTTCGTAACTGGTGGGGAACTGTTGAAATATAGGATGGGCTTTAGGCCCATAAAACAATTTTAGAAAAATCTCTAAGGGCCCACGTGGGTGTCATGACTAGGTGCTGGGAAGTTTAGTACCACCCCGGAAGTGGAGGAAGTTTTGGACCCCTTTATAAGGGATCCTCTTCTACAAGCTATTGGAGCTTGAGAAGAGGAGTGGTCACTAGTACAAAACAGGGCTTTGGTCCACCCTGAAAAGCCCATTAGTCCCGGTTCACTCACGAACCGGGGCCCATGGGAGCATCGGTCCCGGTTCGTGAGGCCAGGGCGCCGGCCGGGCCTCGTCTGACCCCTTTGGTCCCGGTTCCAGACACGAACCGGGACCAATGCGCCTCGTGGGCCATTGGTCCCGGTTTGTGGCTGGAACCGGGAACAAATGGTGAGCCTTTAGTCCCGGTTGGTAACACCAACCGGGACTAAAGGGGTTGAGGCTTTAGTCCCGGTTGGTGTTACCAACCGGGACTAAAGGTTGGACCTTTAGTCCCGGTTGGTAACACCAACCGGGACTAAAGGGGTTCTGAAAGGAGTTTTTTCCTGTTTTTACATTTGTTTTCTGTTTTAAATTGCTTATATCTTTTAAGATATTTGATGTTTTTGAGTGATTCTTTTTGCATTAGATTCAAAATTTTGTCTAGTTTCTGTTTGTGCCATTAGTTTTCAAATTTGAATGGTTTAAATTTGAATTTGTTCAAATTTGCTTCAAACCCTAGATTGTGCATAACTTGAGTTTACAAATAGTTTTTAATTTAATTCTTTTTAATCCTAGTCACGTGTTAGATTGTTGTCACAGTAAGATTTATTCGGTTATTTTTAGAATAATTTAAATTAGGATTTTAATTAAAACAATACTGTTTTGCTTATATAGTTGTTTTAGTCATTTAATTGTTGTTTTTTATTATTTTTAGTTAGTTCTTTCTGTAGATTTTAACATGTTGTAGTATGGTGCATATTGAATGCACAAAAAATCTGGAGTTGAAATAAGTTTAAAAAAATGAAATGCATTTGTAACAGACGAGTTTTCGTCCGAAACCTTGATACTTCGAGTGAGATGGTCCAGTTTGTACACGAAGTGCATCCAGTTTTTGCCGTAACCGTCTCAGCTTTTTAGCACATGCTATGTGGGTGAAATGATGATACCATGCCAACTTTCAACCTTTTCAGAGTTCATTTGTAGTGCTTTTCAATTTCAGGGTCATTTAGCTCAAAAAAATCAGTAAATGCATGAAAAATAGCAAATGAAGTCAGAAAGGGTTGAAATTTGAGGATGTGTCTTTGAATGGTGCATAATGAACACACAAAAAGTCTGGAGTTGAAATAAGTTTAAAAAAATGAAATGCCTTTGTAACAGACGAGTTTTCGTCTGAAACCCTGATACTTCGAAAGAGATTGTCCATTTTGTACACGAAGTGCATCCATTTTTTGCCGTAAACCTCTCAACTTTTTAGCACATGCTATGTGGATGAAATGATGATACCATGCCAACTTTCAACCTTTTGAGAGTTCATTTGTAGTGCTTTTCAATTTCAGGGTCATTTAGCTCAAAAAAATCAGTAAATGCATGAAAAATAGCAAATGAAGTCAGAAAGGGTTGAAAAGTGATGGCGTGGCTTTGAATGGTGCACACACAAAAAGTCTGGAGTTGAAATAAGTTTAAAAAAATGAAATGTCTTTGTAACAGACGAGTTTTCGTCTGAAACCCTGATACTTCGAAGCCGACGGCCGCATACCTTTCTGACTTGGTTAACCTTAGTTGTGACTCTGGCTGGGACGGTGCTAGCAGATGTGTAGTCGACGGTATGATTGGATGGACACCAACCCGGACTAAAGGGGTTCTGAAATTTTCAAACTCTACCCCCCCCCCCCCCCGGTGGATCGCCTTTTTTAGTTTTGTAGAAAATAAACAAAAATGATAAAATCTTCAAAAAATAAAATCCTTCGAGATGTAGTTAGGTTTTAGTGTCTAGTTGGTAAAGAAATTTTGAAATATGAATTTTGACCTTTTTTGCAAAAAAATGAAAAAAAATGTAAAACGGCCATAACTTTTGCATACGACGTCGAAAAAAAAAGTTTAATATATAAAAAAAAACTAGAGAAAAATTCGGACTCGATTTCACCCGGGTTTACCCGGTGAAGTTTTCTGAGATTCTCAAAATTCCAAAAGGAAAAAAAGTTATTTCAAATCAAAAAAAAATTATTAAAATTTTAAAAATTAATTTTATTTAAAAATAAAATGTCATATTTGGATTCCTCACATTTTTCTGATAATAATGGATATATTATTTGTTGAATTTCGATTTACAGATTTAAAGATATTAATTATGTCATATTAAATGAATAAATGGCAAAAAAATGAATAAAATAATATTATTACTTATTTTATTTTCATTGAAATTCAATATTATTAGTACTTATTTTGTTTATTTTAATAATTGTTTAGAATTCAAAAAATTAAATCATGTGACATCAAGACCTAAGGGTTAACAGGATTGATAGCTTAAGATTGTCAGGAAAACAACAAGTGCAGACTTGGAAACTAGGGGAGATAGAACCTGAAAGTTAAGCGTGCTGGGGCTGGAGTAGTGAGAGGATGGGTGACCGGCCGGGAAGTTAGACGATTTGGAATGAGTGTTGATTAGAGACTCTAGAGATTAAATTCTGAAGTAGTGAGGATGTGTACTCTCGCGTGGAGCACAGGTGTGCTCACGCGTGGAGCACCACGCGGGAGCACAGATCAGAGTTGTGCTTCATCCTCTGTGGTAGCATAGGTTAGTACAAATATAGAGCACGGGTTAATATACATGGGGAGCACACGTTAGTGTTTGTTGGGAGCATAGTTGGAAGCATGCATGCTAGTACTAGTTGGGAGCACAAATTTGGGAGCACAGGTTAGTACTAGGGGAAGCACACCTTAGTTCATGTAGGGAGCGCAGGATAGTGTAGTTGGGAGCACGGATGTTAGTACTACTTGGAAGCACAAGTTGGGGAGTACAAGTTAGTACTAGATGGAAGCACGGGTTAGTTAACGTTGGGAGCACATGTTAGTGTAGTTGGGAGCACAGATTCGCCCGAAAAAAAAGTTCATCGAAACCTGTCAACATGGGATCTAGTTTCAAAGATTTCGACGCGAAAAACGCAACGGTGAAAACAGTTCATAATTTGGACGCATGGTTCAAGAGATATTTCATTTAAAAAATGAATATACATAAAAAGCACAAATAAAACCACCCATCCCTCACCCGCGTGAGAAGAAATCTCACAAAAACTCACAGGTTGCGACAAGTGGTGCACATGCGGTGCGCCACTTGTCATCACTAGAGAAGATGGAAGAAACCTTTGCAAGGGGTACCCCCTTAATGTGTGCAGCATGGCTGATACCTGCAACTGCGTCATCAGCGTAGAGGTGGCAGGCCTTATCTGCAACCTTGACGACAGCCCCTTATCTGCAACCCGCTGATGAAGTGGTAGGCAGCCGCATGCTTCACCTTCTCCATCTACCGGAGGTGGGGTGAGCCATGGTGGTAAGGGCCGATGGCCACGACCCTCGGCACGATGTACCGGCTGCCGAGACCGCAGAGGCTTGCAGGGAACCTATGCATCTTCTTTTCTCTCTTGTTGAAATCAACCTTGAACTCTTCTGCTGCTTTCCTCAGGTACTCCTTCTCTACCGGAGACGGTACTGCTGCTTCTGTGAAATCCATACCCTCGTCAACTTGCTCGCGGTTACAGCTCAGAATGTCACGCACATCTGTGATCTCAGAGGAGAAAATAGACTTAGACTCTTGAGCTGCTTTCATCAAGTACTCCTCAACCGGAGCAGGTGCTTCCGCGGAACCCATGTTCTTCACCGAATCAACTTGCTGGAGGCTACGGCTGGGAGTATCACACACATCTGTTATCTCAGCGGAGAAATTGGCATCATACTCCCCGACCGCCTTCTTCAACTTCAAATACTGCTCAACCGGAGCCAATTCTTCTCCAAAGTCCACGGCCTCAACCATTAAATCAGCCGGTTGGACCTGCAGTTCACAGCTACGAGTACCAGAGACCTGCCATCTAGCTTAGCTCAGTGGATAGCTGGATTGCTACTGATTGGCAGAAAGTCAGAGTTGCGACACCAATGAAAAGAAAACCTGTAGAGAATAGTGTGGCCAGATGCCGAGATGCCGCCTCAACTGTACTGTCTTGTGTACACTCCAAAGTTTTAAATACCCAGCTATAGCATTTTTTGAGCCTCCGCCCTACAGCTAGGCCATTTCAGCGATGCCCAGGAAAAGCCGCTAATAGCGCAACTAACTGCCGCTTAGCGCTAAAAACTGGCAAATGATTTAGCGCGTTTTTTCCCTGCTGTCCCTGGCCGAAGTTTCAGCCCATTATCAAATCGCGCGGCCAAGTTTCCTCCTACCCTAGCCATCCCAAAACAGTCGACACACACACACACACGCACACTCTCCCGTACTACACTCTGAGGCTTCCTAAGACATCGACGTTTGAGCGGAAAGACACTATACTACTGCGAATAGGATTAGCTTTTCCACTACAAGACAGTGTACATTCTGAATCCGATCAAGCACTCTTTAGCTAGATCTCATCAACATGGTGAGCTCATCCGTCCAAACCACCCTTTTTGTTTACAGAATTGCTAATTATCAGTTGTTTGTCTGGAGATATTATATTGTTTTGCGCCACTTAGAGCATCTCCAACAGGCGCGCAACGCGCGGCGCGCTAAAAACCAGTTTACAGCGCGGCCGCAGCCGTTTTTTGCGCGCCGCGGAGCGTTGGCTTCAGCGGCCGCTGCAAAAAACAGCGCGCGCCGCTCCAGCAGTCGCTGCAAAAAAACGGCGCGCGCCCAGCACAAGCAGCATATACACCGAAAAGAAAACTAAGAAGATCAAACACAACAATAATAAATCAAGATAAAATAGTTTGATTTTATTACAACTCAGACAAATAGTTTATTTGCCAATACAAAAAATAGTTCGACACTACAACATCAAACATACAACATCAACCATACAAATCATCATGCATTTTGTCGGCCATTCCATGCCCACCACTCCTCGATTAGATCCTTTTGAAGATCATCATGCGTTTCGGCACGTCGAATGGCATGATAGGAGGCAACAAATCGGGCCACCCTCTCTGCCCTCCGTCGCACTCGAACTGGACGTCCCAATAGCTCATACTGGGAGTAGTCTAAATCTTGCCCACGCTCGTTTTCGATGATCATGTTATGCATGATCACACAAGCGTGCATGATATACCAAAGGATCTTTTGATCCCAAAATCTAGCCGGTCCTCTCACAATAGCAAATTGGGCTTGCAAAATCCGAAAATCTAGCCGGTCCTCTCACAATAGCAAATTGGGCTTGCAAAATCCCAAAAGCTCTCTCCACATCTTTTCTAGCCGCCGCCTGAGCATTGTGGAAATCAAGATTTTTCTTACCTTCCGGTTTTTTCAACGGCTTCACAAATGTCTGCCACTTTGGGTAGATGCCATCCGCAAGATAGTAGCCATAGTTGTATGTATGGCCATTTGCTACAAACTGCACCGGTGGCAATTCACCATTTGCAATCTTATTCATGAGTGGTGACCGATTAACAACGTTGATGTCATTCAAAGATCCAGGCATTCCAAAAAAAGCATGCCAAATCCAAGTGCATAGCTAGGATCATTGCAAGATCCTCCTCCTCTTGAATATCAAATTCTTCGTCCGAAGAATCATATGAAGAACTCATCTACAATATTGAATTTAAACTATTTTATAAAAAACTTGCATCAAATTCATGTAAAAAATGTGAAGTTCAAGCAATACTAACCTTGCAAGCGTTTTGTCGAACACCTTGTGGGCGCCGAGCGGCAGTGGGCGGCCGGGCGCTGTTCGTCGGAGGAACGGCGCGCGCGAGGGGCGCCGGTGACTAGAAGGAGGCGGAGGAAGCAGCGGCGGCGGGGGATAGGCCGGGGAAGCGCCGTCGGGTCGCCGGAGAAAATGGGTGGTGCGGGTGGAAGTCGCGGCACGGGCGCTCGAGTGTGCAGCGCGCGGGAGCGGGCGCTCGAAATAAGCGGCGCGCGATGCCGTTTCGCCCCGCGCGCTGAACCACTTTTGCCGCGCGCGCAGTTTTTGCGCTTCCGCTGGAGCGCGCGGAGCGGCTGCGCGCGCACAAAAAACGCTGTTTTTTCAGCGCGGCGCTTATTTGGCGCGGCTGTTGGAGATGCTCTTACATCAGCGGTACGCGGAGTGAATATAGATTGTTTTAGCCAGGTTGGTAATCCCTACCCTGTAGTGTGAGTTACATGGATGTTAGTTTATCTGAGATGGTAGGTACTTCCTAAGACGCTTGGTGTTGGGTTTCTTGGTGTTGGGTTTCTGTCTGTTTGATGCATGTGCTGTCATTTCAACGCTATTCACGATTGTAGGTAAATCCTGTTACCGGCATTAACGTCGGAGGCAGACGGTAAATGGCTCAAATGTTACTGATTTAGACAATTTGTGCAAATTTGGACGGATTTCATGGAATTAGCCTCAAGTTACAGAGACAAAACGAGGCACGCAGCCCTGCATACATACATCAATAAGATAGAGCAAGTCCCAGGAAGCTCCCCCCCCCTCCACACACACAGAGTATAGATTGGAGTCAGTTGGAGCAGTTGAGCCAATCTGGATGGAACAACACAAAGACACTGGTAAACATATTCTTTTTCCGTGGTTCGCCAAGCATGCGACGCGCAAACATGATCGACTACTCCGCCCGTCCCCTCATAGTGCATACCCTAGCCCCTAGGCACAAGAATGCATTTTTACATCTCGACGACCTACCTGTACACACACACAACGGAACTAAGATCCATTGACGAACATACCAGCATGTAGTTATCTACCAGAAAGAAGCACAGCTTGTACATGGCAACACAGAACTATCTTCCTTCTACCAGATCGATGACACTTTGGACGGTGCTTACGGTTCACCCATGATCCTGTTGAAATATAGGATGGGCTTTAGGCCCATAAAACAATTTTAGAAAAATCTGTAAGGGTCCATGTGTGTGTCATGACTAGGTGGTGGGAAGTTTAGTACCACCCCGGAACTGGAGAAATTTTTTGGACCCCTTTATAAGGGATCCTCTTCTTCATGCTTTTGGAGTTTGAGAAGAGGAGTGGTTCCCGCGCGCTCCTCGTCTGCCGCCCGCCTCACCATGCCACGTCTCGCCCGCGCGCGTCGTGTCTCGTCATTGAGCCGAGCTCAGACCTATGTCATGCATGCGCTTAATTTTTGCCGGTCAGAAACGGATAATTAATTCACAATTAATTACGAGTCATTAACGGACGCGCCACGAATCTGAGACGTCGGATCGTGGGTGTTGCCGACTCGGGCATGGGTCCAGTCAACGTCTCCCTACCACGACCGACTATATATTGGAGGCGTCGACAGCCCTAGCCATCACCCAGATCAGATCGCATTTGCTCTACCTCCACACGCACAGCTCACCGTCTTTCCGCTCACTGCTGCTGCTTCCGGCGATACCATCCCATCCACCACGTGCACGGCTGTACGTGTGAGCAGGCTTCCGGAACCCCGTCCTTCGCGATCCTGCACCGGGAGAAGGGCGATTAGGTTTTTAGGGAGCGTATCCGACGCGACTGCTCGCTGTTGTTCATCTTCGTCTACTCCTTCGACTACATCCGTGTCCTCCTCGTCATCACCATGACTCAGACCGAAGCCGAGAAGAAGGCTGCCGAGGAGACCGCTGCCGCCGACGCGGCTATGACTTGGCAGACCGGAGGGTATAAACCGTTTATCCCACTCTTATTTATTTCTGTGTTTGCCGTACTAGCTATTTACATAGATGTTTCTGCTTAATGCGTAGTACGTGCCTACATGATAAGATTTCAGTATGAGTTTAATATTGTCAATGCCATGTTTATGATTTATTTCTGGATTAGATTAATCAAAAAATTGCTAATATAGCCAACAATCCGAAAACCTAATGTTTGTAGGCAATTTTCGATTCATGGCTTTGTTGCAACATTGAAACCGAACCCGTTTACGGGTACGCATTTTAAACGTTGGCAGACCAAAACTACCTTATGGCTCACAGCGATGAACGAGTTCTGGGTCGTTGGTGGTACTCCTGAAGGAACGATTGCTCCTGATCAGGACAAGGCATTCAGGGAGGCCACCATCATCTTTCTTGGAGCCATTCTGAGTGTGATCGGAGATAAGCTAGTTGACGCATATCTACATATGCGGGTTGCCAAGAACTTGTGGGATGCGCCCGAAGCTAAATTTGGCGCAACCGATGCTGGAAGCGAGATGTATGCCATGGAGTAGTTCCATGATTACAGGATGGTTGGGAACCGCCCTGTATTGAGCCAGGCTCATGAGATACAGTGCATCATTAAGGAGCTCGAGCTCCTGAAGTGTGAGTTACCGGGCAAGTTTGTCGCGGGATGCATAATTGCTAAACTTCCTCCTTCCTGGAGGAGCTTTGCTACTACTCTGAAATATCAGAGACGTGAATTCTCCGTAGAGGATATCACCGGTCATCTGAGTGTTGAGCAGAATACAAGAGCAAAGGATTCACACGGTAAAGGGGCCGAGGGAACTTCTATCACCATTATGGTACAGAAGAACTTCCACAAGTTCAAAGGAAAGAACGGGGTCCAGCAGAATACCAACTTTAAGAAGGGTAAGAAGAACAACAAGAAAGACAAGAAGAAAGATGGTTGCTTCACTTGTGGTGACGATGGTCACTGGGCCAACAAGTGCCCGAACAAGTTTAAGAAGCCAGGACAGGACTCCAAGTCTATCAACGTGACCATGAGCAGCAATGATAATGGGGCATCTGGATATGGTAATTCATTTACTATATTGTCAGTTTGTCAGTCTACCGATTGGTGGGTTGATACAAGTGCAAATATTCATGTGTGTGCTGATATTTCGTTGTTTTCTTCTTACCAGGTCACACGAGACAATTCCGTACTGATGGGGAATGGTGCGAGTGCTTCTGTTCATGATGCTGGCATAGTCGATCTAAAGTTTACTTCGGGAAGGATCGTGCAGCTGAAGAACGTGCAACATATCCCCGCCATCAGGAAGAATCTCGTTCGTGGCTCCCTTCGCTGTAAAGAAGGGTTTAAGTTGGTCTTCGAGTCTAATAAAGTAGTTGTTTCAAAATATGGACTATTTGTTGGATAAGGTTTTGAATTTGGAGCTTTATTCCGCCTTTCTCTAGCGGATTTTTGTAATAAAGTCGTGAACCATATTCATTCAAATGTTGATGAATCTGAGGAGTGGCATTCATGTCTTTGTCACATTAACTTCGGTTGTATGACGCGGCTAACTAAGTTTAATTTAATCTTGAGTTTCACTTTAGCCAAAGGTTCTAAGTGCCATGTGTGTGTGCAAGCAAAGAAACCTCGCAAGTCTCACAAGGCGGTGGAGAACAGACACTCGGCACCATTAGAGCTCATACATTCTGATCTCTATGAGATGAATGGTGTGTTGACTGAAGGTGGAAAGAAATACACCATGACATTGATAGATGATTCCACCACATATTGCTATGTGTATTTATTAAATACTAAAGATTAGGCTCAACACTAATTTAAAATCTATAAGGCAGAAGTTGGGAATCAACTTGAAATGAATTTAAATGAGTCCGGTCAGATCGTGGTGGAGAGTACTTCTCGAATGAGTTTGATTCTTTCTGTGTGGAACATGGCATTATTCATGAGAGGACGCCTCCCTATTCACCCCAGTCAAACGGGGTTGCCGAACGGAAAAACCGTACTCTAACAGATTTGGTTAATGCCATGTTAGATACATCGAATTTATCCAAGGCATGGTGGGGGAGGCTATATTGACATCATGTCATGTCCTGAATAAGGTTCCCACGAAGGATAATGAGACCACTCCCTATGAGCAATGGGAGAATAGAAGAACGACACTCTCTTACTTATGCACCTGGGGTTGTTTGGCGAAAGTCAACGTGCCGATCACCAAAAAGTGTAATCTTGGACCAAAGACCGTGGACTGCGTTAATTTGGGCTACGCTAAGAACAACGCTGGCTATAGATTTCTAGTAGTGAAATCTGAGGTACCTAACGTGAAGGTCGGTACGATTATGGAGTCTAAAGATGCTACATTCTTTGAGGATATTTTTCCTATGAGAGATATACAAAGCACTTCTATATAGGAATCCGAGGAGACTCCTGAGCCTACCATTCCTATGGAATATTATGAATGAACACATGATGAAAATCCTGTGGAGGAAGACAAGGAAGCTCCTGCTAGGAGCAAGAGACAGAGGATTCCAAAGTCCTTTGGTGATGATTTTCTTGTGTACCTCGTGGATTATACTCTCACTTCTATTTCAGAAGCTTATGCACCTCCAAATGCTGACTACTGGAAGGATGCGGTCCATAGCGAGATGGATTCTATCATGGCTAATGGGACATGGGAGATCACTGAACGTCCCTATGGTTGCAAACCAGTGGGATGTAAGTGGGTGTTCAAAAAGAAACTTAGGCCTGATTGTATAATTGAAAAGTACAAGGCTAGGCTTGTGGCCAAGGGTTATACCCAGAAAGAAGGAGAATATTTCTTCGATACTTACTCACCTGTGGCAAGACTGACCACCATTCGAGTGTTACTCTCGTTGGCGGCCTCGCATGGTCTTCTCATCCATCAGATGGACGTCAAGACATCTTTCCTAAATGGAGAGCTAGACGAGAAAATCTACATGCAATAGCCAAATGGCTTTGTAGTAGATGGTCAGGAAGGAAAGGTGTGTAAGTTACTGAAATCTTTATATTGTCTGAAACAAGCACCTAAGCAATGACATGTATATACTATCGCCATGGTGGGGGCGAAGGAGTTATGTTGTGCTTGTATGTTAATGACATACTGATATTTGGAACCAACCTCAAAGTCATTGAGGAGGTTAAGTCTTTTCTATCTCAGAACTTTGAGATGAAAGATCTTGGTGTGGCTGATGTTATCTTGAACATCAAGCAATTGAGAGATAATGAGGATGGGATTACACTTCTGCAATCCCACTATGTTGAGAAGATTATGAAATGCTTTGGATATTCAGACTGCAAACCTTCTCCAACACCATATGATCCTAGTGTGTGGATTCGAAAGTTCGAAGGCATAGCTAAAGATCAATTGAGATACTCTCAAGTTATTGGTTCACTCATGTACCTAGCTTGCACTATGAGGCCTGACATCGCATTTGCTATGAGCAAACCGAGCCGGTTTGTTTCCAATCTGGATGATGTACATTGGCATGCTGATGAAAGAGTTATGTGCTATCTGAAAGGTATTGTGAGTCATGGACTTCACTATACCAGATACCCGACGGTACTCGAAGGATATAGTGATGTGAATTGGATCTCTGATGCTGATGAGATGAAGGCCACAAGTGGATATGTGTTTACACTTGGAGGTGGCGCCATTTCCTAGAAGTCTTGCAAGCATAATATCTTAACAAAGTCGACAATGGAAGCGGAACTCACAACATTAGACAAATCCTGTGTTGAAGTAGAATGGCTTCGAGAGCTTTTGATGGACTTGCCAGTGGATGAAAAGCCAATTCCGGCTATCCTTATGAACTGTGACAATCAGACAGTCATTGTCAAGGCAAAGAGTTCAAAGGACAACATGCAATCCACAAAGCACATAAGAAGGAGATTAAAGTCTGTCAGACATTTAAGAAACTCCGGAGTGATAGCGTTGGATTATATCCAGTCGGCTAAGAATCTGGCAGATCCCTTCACAAAAAGACTATCACGTGTTGTGATAGAAAATGCATCGAGGGATATGGGTATGAGACCCACATGAGTTGCCATGGTGGTAAGCCAACCTATGTGAATGGAGATCCCGTGAAGTAGGACGTGGGAAAACAAGCTACTGGTTAACTAAGGAGAGTAACCTTACTAACCTACTCCGTTGGTGATGCAGTACTCTCGGAAGCTATATGGCAGGTTGACTTTTGTCTTAATGTGTTTTGAGGCTTGTATAAGCAAGATGCTATCCTACAGAGCAATCTTTGGAAGAACACACTTATATGAGCCCGACTGCTGGTCACAGTCTTTGAGATATGGTGATCTCTAGTAAGCTCATGAATAGGCCAGGAGTGTGACTAATATGCTCCACCCGCGGGTTTAGCCTTCGGCAGCCTAGTACCGGTAAGACAATGTGTGAAACTTCTTTATGCCAAACTGATAATTCAAGGCATAGTCCATTGTTCAGTTGTGGAGGAGTGTTGCTCTTTGCTCCAGGTGGATGTTCAACCTTAACTGGTCTCCACTGAAAATACTGGTATATCAAAACAGTGTTTGGAACAGAGGACAACACTACGGGCCTTCGTAACTGGTGGGGAACTGTTGAAATATAGGATGGGCTTTAGGCCCATAAAACAATTTTAGAAAAATCTCTAAGGGCCCACGTGGGTGTCATGACTAGGTGGTGGGAAGTTTAGTACCACCCCGGAAGTGGAGGAAGTTTTGGACCCCTTTATAAGGGATCCTCTTCTACAAGCTATTGGAGCTTGAGAAGAGGAGTGGTCACTAGTACAAAACAGGGCTTTGGTCCACCCTGAAAAGCCCATTAGTCCCGGTTCACTCACGAACCGGGACCCATGGGAGCATCGGTCCCGGTTCGTGAGGCCAGGGCGCCGGCCGGGCCTCGTCTGACCCCTTTGGTCCCGGTTCCAGACACGAACCGGGACCAATGCGCCTCGTGGGCCATTGGTCCCGGTTTGTGGCTGGAACCGGGACCAAATGGTGAGGCTTTAGTCCCGGTTGGTAACACCAACCGGGACTAAAGGGGTTGAGGCTTTAGGACCTTTAGTCCCGGTTGGTAACACCAACCGGGACTAAAGGGGTTCTGAAAGTTTTTTTTTCCTGTTTTTACATTTGTTTTCTGTTTTAAATTGCTTATATCTTTTAAGATATTTGATGTTTTTGAGTGATTCTTTTTGCATTAGATTCAAAATTTTGTCTAGTTTCTGTTTGTGCCATTAGTTTTCAAATTTGAATGGATTAAATTTGAATTTGTTCAAATTTGCTTCAAACCCTAGATTGTGCATAACTTGAGTTTACAAATAGTTTTTAATTTAATTCTTTTTACTCCTAGTCACGTGTTAGATTGTTGTCACAGTAAGATTTATTTGGTTATTTTTAGAATAATTTAAATTATGATTTTAATTAAAACAATACTGTTTTGCTTATATAGTTGTTTTAGTCATTTAATTGTTGTTTTTTATTATTTTTAGTTAGTTTTTTCTGTAGATTTTAACATGTTGTAGTATGGTGCATATTGAATGCACAAAAAGTCTGGAGTTGAAATAAGTTTAAAAAACGAAATGCATTTGTAACAGACGAGTTTTCGTCCGAAACCTTGATACTTCGAATGAGATGGTCCAGTTTGTACACGAAGTGCATCCAGTTTTTGCCGTAACCCTCTCAGCTTTTTAGCACATGCTATGTGGGTGAAATGATGATACCATGCCAACTTTCAACCTTTTCAGAGTTCATTTGTAGTGCTTTTCAATTTCAGGGTCATTTAGCTCAAAAAAATTAGTAAATGCATGAAAAATAGCAAATGAAGTCAGAAAGGGTTGAAATTTGAGGATGTGTCTTTGAATGGTGCATAATGAACACACAAAAAGTCTGGAGTTGAAATAAGTTTAAAAAATGAAATGCCTTTGTAACAGACGAGTTTTCGTCTGAAACCCTGATACTTCGAAAGAGATTGTCCATTTTGTAAACGAAGTGCATCCAGTTTTTGCCGTAACCCTCTCAACTTTTTAGCACATGCTATGTGGGTGAAATGATGATACCAAGCCAACTTTCAACCTTTTGAGAGTTCATTTGTAGTGCTTTTCAATTTCAGGGTCATTTAGCTCAAAAATCAGTAAATGCATGAAAAATAGCAAATGAAGTCAGAAAGGGTTGAAAAGTGATGGCGTGGTTTCGAATGGTGCACACACAAAAAGTCTGGAGTTGAAATAAGTTTAAAAAAATGAAATGTCTTTGTAACAGACGAGTTTTCGTCTGAAACCCTGATACTTCGAAGCCGACGGCCGCATACCTTTCTGACTTGGTTAACCTTAGTTGTGACTCTGGCTGGGATGTGTAGTCGACGGTATGATTGGATGGACACCAACCCGGACTAAAGGGGTTCTGAAATTTTCAAACTCTACCCCCCCCCCCCCCCCCCGTGGATCGCCTTTTTTAGTTTTGTAGAAAATAAACAAAAATGATAAAATCTTCAAAAAATAAAATCCTTCGAGATGTAGTTAGGTTTTAGTGTCTAGTTGGTATAGAAATTTTGAAATATGAATTTTGACCTTTTTTGCAAAAAAACGAAGAAAAAGTGTAAAACGGCCATAACTTTTGCATACGACGTCGAAAAAAAAAGTTTAATATATAAAAAAAAGGGTTTACCAGAAAAAATGTCATATTTGGATTCCTCACATTTTTCTGATAATAATGGATATATTATTTGTCGAATTTCGATTTACAGATTTAAAGATATTAATTATGTCATATTAAATGAATAAATGGCAAAAAAATGAATAAAATAATATTATTACTTATTTTATTTTCATTGAAATTCAATATTATTAGTACTTATTTTGTTTATTTTAATAATTGTTTAGAATTCAAAAAATTAAATCACGTGACATCAAGACCTAAGGGTTAACAGGTTTGATAGCTTAAGATTGTCAGGAAAACAACAAGTGCAGACATGGAAATTAGGGGAGATAGAACCTGAAAGTTAAGCGTGCTGGGGCTGGAGTAGTGAGAGGATGGGTGACCGGCCGGGAAGTTAGACGATTTGGAATGAGTGTTGATTAGAGACTCTAGAGATTAAATTCTGAAGCAGTGAGGAGGGGTGATTAGAGATTAAATTGTCAAATAATTCAAAGATTTGAAATTTGGAATAAAACTTAAAAAATAATCAAAAAAAAAATTCAATTTTTTTCCCCCGGCAAGGACCTTTAGTTCCGGTTGGTTTTACCAACCGGGACTAAAGGTAAAGGTCCTCCCTCCCCCGCCCCAGGCAGCGCCACGTGGAGGGCCTTTGGTCCCGGTTCGTAAGCAAACCGGGACTAAAGGTTTTGGGCTTTAGTCCCGACCCTTTAGTCCCGGTTCCAGAACCGGGACTAAAGGCCCTTACGAACCGGGACAAATGGCCCTTTTTCTACTAGTGGGTTCTCGCGCGCTCCTCCTCCGCCGCCCGCCTCGCCTCGCCTGCGCGCGGCGTCGTGTTTCGTGATCGAGCCGAGCTCAGACCTATGTCATGCGTGCGCTTAATTTTTGCCAGTCGGTAACAGATAATTAATTCACAATTAATTACGAGTCATTAACGGACGTGCCACGAATCTGAGACATCGGATCATGGGTGTTGCCGACTCGGGCGTGGGTCCAGTCCACGACTCCCTACCACGACCTACTATATATTGGAGGCGTCGGCAACCCTAGCCGTCACCCAGATCAGATCGCATCTGCTCTACCTTCACGCGCACAGCTCACCATCGTTCCATTCACTGCTACTGCTTTCGGCGATCCCATCCCGTCCACCGCGTGCACGGCTGTACGGGAGAGCAGGCCTCCGGAACCCCATCCTTCGCGATCCAACACCGGGAGCAGGACGATTAGGTTTGTGGGGAGCGTCTCCAACGCGACTGCTCGCCGCTGTTCATCTTCGTCCGCTCCTTCGACTACGTGCGCGTCCTCCTCATCATCACCATGGCTCAGACCGAAACAGAGAAGAAGGCTGCCGAGGAGACTGCCGCCGCCGCCGCGGCTATGACCGGGCCGACCGGAGGGTATAAATCGTTTATCCCGCTCTTGTTTATTTCTGTGTTGGCCGGACTAGCTATTTACGTAGATGTTTCTGCTAAATGCGTAGTACGTGCCTATATGATACGATTTTAGTATGAGTTTAATACTGGCAATGCCATGTTTATGATTTATTTCTGGATTAGATTAATGGGAAAATTGGTAATATATTCAACAGATCCGTCATCACCATCTCTTACTATCTGCCTCCGAGAAATGCCAGCCGCTGCTGCAGCCTTGCCTGCATCTGTAGCTACAGCTCCGACTCCTTCTTCAGCGACCGGTACTGCGGCCGTGTGCTGTCCCCGCTATCTAGTGACATCACGAGATACCTGCGCGATCCAAAGATGTCAATCCATATGCAACAGGCTCTAATTCTACGGGAGCTGCAGAAAAAGAGAGCGAATCATGTGCACTTACCAACCATTCAGACACTGCGAGGTGATGACTGCCTCCTTCCCTATGAATTCTTCGGGAGTTCTCTTGTTTCCCTACAAGCGCTCGATAATCAGAACACATTGCTCTTGATACTTCATTCTACTCTTAGCAAAGCAATGTGTTGCATGTACCATGATCAGGACCCTCTCGCCCACTACAAATGGATAGTGCACTCCCTTGATTGCTGCCGAGCTTTCAACATCCAGAACAAGCTCACCATTGTCCTGACAGACCAACACGATAACTATCCAAACAGCATCCAAGGCAGTAAAATACAGGACGTATGTTCACAGTAATATATATGTACTGTGCTACTCCCATTCCGCTTCAGCCCATCAGTATGCTCGGTCTTGCTTGGCATTGGCTACAACTCAAGGAGATGAGTTCCTCTCTACCTTCTCCTTCCTCCTCTGTCTCTCCTCCATGCTCAGAGCTCGTGGCCATCGAGCCACAGCTATGCCATGCTCTGGCACATTGTGCCATAGCCAATTAGGATTTTGGGTTCTTGGACACTGTTGAAGTTAAATGGCTCAATTGGTTACTGTTTATGGTCGATTGGCTCCTTTTACCCGTCTCTGATGCTTGCTATAGTTCTAGGGAACTGTCAATTCCACTCAATTGACCACCATGACTTGATTTCTAGGAAATCCCCAATTTTCTACGGTCTACTATATACTGTATACTATTCTAGGCTCTTGTCTCTCATTATTTAGCTCTGTTCATAATTAGGATTGCAACTAGATGTTTCTCTTGATGCTACACATGCTAATTGATCCACTGGTCCTTTCTCTAGTACACAATTGTGCTATAGTTTTTGTTTATAGTATCCAGACAGGGTTCTAGGTCACAGTCAATGTTGGATACCCTGATTTACTCCTCCATTGATCAGTTATTTAGTCCATGGTAACTAAAATAGATGATGGACTCTATAGGAGTAACATTCTATGATCTGCTTAAGTCTAATAGCACTGTAGTATATTGTAGTGTCTAGTAGTTGCATATAGCTATAGTTCCATCAGTACATCATGTAGCAGTTCTTCTTTTAGTGCAATTGCTCTGTGTAGTTAATAATTTCCCCTTATCCCTCTCTATTTATTTCTAATCTAGCCCAAGTGCTTGTGATGTGTTTGTGTGAGCTATATTCAGAAATTTACCAAGTGTACGTGCAGTGCCTTGTGTACTGCACAAAATCATGCAGCGTATAGATGATGTGCTAATATGAACTAGTTCTTTCCTATCCCTTGAGATTCCTTCTTTCCTTTAATTCTGATAACAACAGATACTGCCTGAGAGACAAAGATCCTTTAAATTTTACATGTATGGATGGTATCAATGGACAACAATAGCTTGAAAGATCAAAGATGCATACTAAATGTTTATGTAACAAGAATTTGTTGGAAAGTCAATCATAGTTTACTAATTTCTAAGAGAGGAAGATCCTTTAAATTTATCTGCATTTGTTCAATTCTGCTAGTTTTTTTTTTTGGGTAAACAGTTGGATATTAATTAACTGGATGCATGGTTGATAGGCAGTAATGATGATTTAATTAGATAAGCACATTCATCACATGGAAGCCAGCCATACAATATTTCAGTATGTTTAGTGCATGTAAAATGCATTTTATGAATTTATGTAGTGATATGTACTATTATTTAACTCTTCACACGTATCACTTAACCTTCTATACTTTGAGTTGTGCATTGTGAGGAGAACTTTGGAAAGTTTGAGCTTGTTAGTTCTGGAGGTTGTTGTCTTCATTGGAGCTTTTAGGCATTGTATGAAACTTTAACCACTATTTGCATCATCAATTATAGGGCTGATATTGCTGCAATTATTATCTTCTAGGGATCCGTGGGGTGGCGACGACGACTTACCACTACGTGTGGCAATGACGAAGTCGTGACATGCAGCGACGACGACATTCACACAGGCACTAGTACAGGAACCCTTAATGGTCACTGGCAGCGTTCAAGCTGCGCGCCGCCAGTGCGGCACTGCTGGTAAGTTCAGACTAGCAGCGCGCGGACCGGATGCTGCTAGCACGTGTGAACTAGCAGCGTTCTCGTCGGACGTCGCTAGCGTGTGTTACGCTAGAAGCGTGAACGCAGCTGATAAAGAATAAGAATGGCCACGTGCGTTCAGCTGCGAGCGCTGCTAACTGGGCAAGAGCTAGTAGCGTTTTTTCTTTCGTACACGCTGCTGATTTAAATTTTCTGAATAAAAAAATTTAAAATCATTTATTATGTTTGGCAGCATTTTTATCCTATTTTGCTGCCATGCAACATTTTGTAGCCCCAGTTGTTGCAATTAGTAGCTTTCATTCAAGTTCTACCACATATTGACATGTACAACGGATATAATTAACAACCACATTCTCAGGGTAACTAAGGATGGCAATGGGTAGGGTATGGGGCGGGTAGAGCAATACCATACCCATACCCGTGTAGTCAATGGGTACAAAATTCTACCCATACCCGTACCCATGGGTATGAAACTTTACCCGTACCCATACCCGACGGGTACCCATACCCATCGGGTGCCCAACGGGTAGATCAAACAGTACACAAGTTATTCACAATTTTACATTCATCGATAGCACATTTGATAAAAAAACATTTGACGGAGACGAGAGTATTTCGATGGTGTGTGGCTTAATTACGGGAGTAGTTGGGTCGCCCAGCTCCTTTGGCGCTACCGACCCTTGCTCATATGTTGGAGCTCCACGGGTAAGGTCCACATGTCAGTATAAACGGGTCGGATATGGGTATATCCACGGGTACAAGGCTATACCCGTGCCCTACCCATGACTTAACGGGTAGGGTACGGGTACTACCCATGGGTATAAAATTGTGCCCATACCCTGCCCATGCGGGTACGGTATCCACGGGTACCCGTACCCATGGATAAAATTGCCATCCTTAAGGGTAACCATAGGAGGATTTTTCAGCCATGACATCCTCTATGAGCCAACAAAGACCTTTTGTAGCCCAACATGGTGCCATGGGAGCTTTTATGAGCCAAAAGGTTAATTATGCTTCCATGACACCCTTTTGGGCTAGCAAAATATAATGTAACATTACTAGCATAAGTTCAACACACTTAACTAACATGCATACTAATTAGCAATGTTCTCAAAGCTGCACTATCGAAACACCTACTCGTCGGACGACCGGTGGTGGTTGGGGCACTCTATCCATCCTCCATGGTGGTGGTGGGGGCGTTCTTGGCGGCATTAGCCCCAGCATACATCCCCATCGGGCTCTCTGAACCCGATTAGGAGATTTCATCTCCTGCATTGCCCACTTGAGGACCAATTCTGGCCTGCTCCGAATCGGCATCCGATCACGCTCTGCATCCCAGGCCTCCGATCTGACAACGTCTGCTGCATTTCTCAATTCACTGATTTTTGCAAAGTTGCAAGCCCTCCGCGAGGTCTGGGTTCTCGCGTGCGAGAGCCTGCATGTTCTTCAGCTCCTCCATGCACTTCCACCATCTCTGTACCGCGTCACAAATCCTTGCTGCCCGCGCCATGACCCATTGAGGAGGCACTCGCAGCTCCTCTCGCGGAGTGGATGATGAGGGTGCGGTACGGGAGGCATGACGATGACAAGGAGGCATGGAGTCGACGACAGATGTCCTGAAAATTGGCAAAGGACCTTAATTGTAGTGCTAGAAAAATAACTAAAAGTATGCATAGGGGCTAATGTGACATGGTTGCATGCTTAAAGAAATTAGGTAGTGGAATGCATGTAAAGAAATATAACTTCTGATTTGTAATTGGCATGCATAGGTGCTGATTAACCATGGCTGCGTGCTTACCAAAATTAGCTATTGGGTTCAGACTAGCTAAGAATAGAGGATAATATTCATTGACTGGCATGCATAGGTGTTGATTAACCATGGCCGCATGCTTGGGTTGTACGTAGCTATTTAAGAATAGAGGATAATATTCATGACTGGCATGCATAGGTGCTGAACCACAGAACCAATCTACAGAATGTTCCATGCGGCGGAGTAGAACAATTTAGGTACTATTTCACACGTTATTTCTCAGGAGAAACACAAGAGGGATCAACGTACAGGATGCACGTGAGACAATGGAGATAGACTTGAGATTGGTGGAATTGGATGGGACTGCTTCTGTTGTGACTACGATATCAGAACAGGAGATACCATAACTTTTCGTTACAATAGAGGGAAGTTCGTCTTGTTACCAGTACATCCAAACGGCGAACCCAAGCGTCTGATTTGTAAGTACATTTTTGTTTTATTAAATAATTTTTTTGTGCATATTATATAATGTTATATAAATGACGATGTTTACCATCTAATTTAAATATAGCTGACATTTACGATGAAGGAGAAAGACCGGTGGCATATAGCAACCAATTTAACCTAACTCAAAGGCAAGTCCGAAACATGCACTCCATTCTACAGAGGTGGGATGATTACCCGGCGCAGTTCCATTGTTTCACCGGTGCAAACATACATGACCATCATCTGGTTAGCATTTATATTAACTTATTCTTCAATATATGTACTATGTAACACCATAATAATAAAATTAATAAAAGGATAAAACAAATTTCAGGTTCTACACAGGCCAATAGTTGGGAGGCTTAGGAGGATACAAGAGTACGATACTATTTGGTTGGAAAAGAGTCGTCAAACAAGGCCATCAGTTCAAGCTGATTACCATATCAGAAGAGATGGATGCCTAGAAATCAATGGGGGTGGATGGAGTCACTTTCTGAGTCTTCACGAACTAGATGTCGAAATGTGGGTTGTAATCCTTGTTGTTCCTCGTGACAATACACATGCATTGACCATGAGGTTCAAAATTATAGGATACTATAGTGAGGCAATAAGTTCAGATGACTCGGTTGACGACTAAGATGATGACTCGGATGAGGAATAAGAATATTTATAGATAGGCAATTTGTTAGTATTTATTTGCTTCGATGTACAAACGTTTGCTTTGAACGTTCAGACAAACAACTGTGACAGTCTAGGCTGCGTTTGGCAGCACAGTTTTTTTGGAGTTTTGAATACTTTGATGAGTGTTTGGAGCCAATAAAAATTGAAGTTTTATAAACTGTAGTATTCCTGAAACCATGGTTTTTTTGTTGTATTTGAAAAAGTGGTCCTGACTCTAAACACAACGAGAGAAAACATTGGGAGAGAGCACGAACTGTATTTCTTACCCACGCATTGGAATATTTTGGTTTTAGATTACCATGGTCACACATGGATGGCAGCTGAACCTAGCTCAGCTACACCTAATTAAGGAGCTGCACGACCGGATCAATCAGCGTGTGCAGCCGCCGGCGTGCAGCCTTGCCATGAACGAGGTTAGCAACTCTGCACCTAGATCTATAGCATGAATAAGGCTTTGTTTTATAGCATGAATAAGGCGAGTAGAGCGTTTTGGAGCTCGGGCTCCATGGAGCCCGGAATTTTTGAAAAATCAAAATTCAAACTTTCCGATTTAAAAAAAATCTAAAAAAAAATATACAAGTAAACAAGGATGAAATGTATATGTGTGCAAAAATTCAGGATGAAAAACGTTAAAATGCGACCTGCACAAAAAAGACAAATCCATGAACTTTGAGGATGAAAATTTACACACTTATGCTTTATGTCTCTAATTATATGTGTATTTTTTTTCAAAATTTTTGAAACGTGAAAATTTGAATTTTGATCAAGTCAAACCCGGGCTCCATGAAGCCCGAGCTCCATTGAGCATTTTCGGAATAAGGCTCTGTTTGGAAGCAATGCGTTTTAAAAACCTCAGTATTCCAATACTATAGTATTTTATGTTGAGGACAATGAGTACTGTAGTTCATGAAAACATCAACCTTTTAAAGTATTGTGAAAACAGTGCTGTGTTTGACAATCAAAGTATGGAGGGTTGTATTTGGTTGCATCCTTCTTTTCTAATACTGCAAAAGCACCTTAAAGTATTTGAAACTATAGTTTTTTAAGATAACGTGGCATTTTTGGAATACTTTAAAATTATTTTGCAACTAAATGGACCCTAATCTTTCCGAACATTCGGGGTGAGAGCTTAAAAAAAAGGCGTGAGCCAGACCTGCCGGCGTAGAGGATGTCGGGATGAGGCACAGGAACGCCGGGCGGCGATGCACACGAACTCCGGGCGAAGCCAGCCGGTGATGTAGAGGAGCAGCGGCAGGGCAGAGCGGCGCAGAAGAGCATAGGCACGCTGGCGAGCTCGGGCACGGCGGGCGGCCACGTCGGGGTAGGATGGCGCAGAAGAGTACGGGCGCGCCGGCGAGCTCGGTCGACACGGCGGCGGCCACGTCGGGGCAGGACAGCGGCGGGGCTAGGGATTTGGTCGCGGCCAGATTTGGGGAATTATCACCAAGTTAAGTGGGTGGCCGGTTATATATAGTGTTAAGACTTAGCAGCGTGTAGAGAACCACAGCGTTGCTAGTTTTAGCAGCGTTTATGGGGACACGAACGCTGCTATAGTAATTTACCAAAAATTGTAAATGCTGCCTGGAAAAAAAACTTTGCATGGTGTCATCATGTGATGACTAGAATATGTGGTTACACATAAAATGTGCTACACAAAAGTTATGACATATGTTGCTTAACCTATCGATCGATATCCAGGGTAGATCGATTCATATAGGTTCGAAGGGGGTGGGGGGGGGGGGGGGGGAGTGACCGATTTGAGAGAGGGCAAGGTAGTGCTGCAATTTTTGTGACCTCAAAATCTTGTATACATCTAATGTAGACAAATCAAAATTGCATCTCCTAATTTTTGATTTATATGAGGTGGGTTTTGCTATAGTACAACAACATAATATATTTGGAAAGTTAGCAGCGTGTATTACGGATCACACGCTGCTAGCTTGAATATTAGCAGCGTTTGAGTTGCAGTCGCACGCTGCTAACCAAACCTTGGATTTTAAGCTGATTTACCAAAAGTTGTAAAGCTGCCTCAAAAAAACTTTGCATGGGCCATCCTGTGATGACTAGAGTATATGGTTAAAAATTAAATGTGTTACACAAAAGTTATGACATATGTTGCTTAACCTATATATCGATCGATATATAGGGGAGATCGATTCATGTAGGTTCGAAGGGGGGGGGGGGGAGTTACCGATTTGAGAGAGGGCAAGGTAGTGCGGCTATTTTTGTGACCTAAAAATCTTGTATACATCTAATGCAGACAAATCAAAATTGCATCTCCTAATTTTGGATTTATATGAGGTTGCTATACTACAACACCATAATATCTTTATACTGTTAGCAGTGTCCGCTTCCATACAAACACTGCTAGATGGAAACTTAGCAACGTTTGTTCTCTCGTCGCACCCTGCTAACAAAACCTAAGATTTTAAGCAGATTTACCGAAAGTTAGATGTTTTAAATGAGATTTCAGCTAGTGGCACGGTACAACTACATTTTTATGAGACATTTCAAACACTACGACATTTTTCATATTTTTTTTAAGAAAATGCAAACGGGGTCTGAAAAATGATACTTCCCATGTTTAATTTATAATTTCAAAGTGTTAAACAAAAGTTTTAGTTATAAAAAAGTACAAGTGGAAGACCGAGTGGAAATAGATCTATTAATGAAAATGTGCGGACAAAAAGTAGAGAGAGATAGAGGTGGAAGGAGAAGAAGGGGTGGTCAATTATTGGGCGCAACAGTTAGCAGCGCCTATCAAAAGTCAAACGCTACAAGTTTTCACTAGTTAGCAGCGTCCAGAGCATGGTAACGCCACTAGTTTTTAAGACCCACATGCCTGCCAGTACACAGTGTAACACCCCATGTATTAAACTACAGTGATCCCCTACTAAACAATGTCAAGTCATCATCATTAGAGTGCTAATGATTATTAAGTTCATATCTCATTTCAAATTCCACCTCAGAATTCAATTCAAATGCAAATCAAAATAAAACTTGTTCAAACATGGGAACAAAAATGTTCACAATATTGCAAATATTCCATGATGAATTATGTTAAGGAAAACAACATCTCCAATATTACAGAAATGACCCTAGCATCATGAAAAACCAGCCAGCCACTATTCAATTAGATAAGGCCCTGCCGAGTCAGCAGCTGGCCCCACCAGTCAACCTCTGCTGACTGGGCAGTTGACCCAGTCAACAGGGCCCACTGGTCAGCCACCCATTCACTATGCTGGGTACACTTCCTGTGTACCCATAGCATTTATTAATTAAATAATTTTCGGATTAAATAAATTCCAGAAAATCCAGAAATTCGTATAAAATAAACCGTAACTCGGATGAAAATAATTTATATATGAAAAATGATCAGAAAAATATAACGAATCCGAATATGTCATTTGCATGCATAACAAACATCATTAACATGATGAACATTGAACTTTTGCCTCCAAATCAGTAGATGAATAGTGCTTGATCTGGGAGAATAATTAATTTCAAATTATTTTCCCACTTCAATTAAACTTTTTAGTAATGCATTAGAACGCCCCTGCATCATATTTTGCCATGCCATGCATAATGTAGCATTTGTATGCCCGTTATTTATTCTCCCCCTTCTCTGCTTTTTATCGGTAGACCCCGAGACCACCGTTGACCCCGAGTACGACTACGTCCCCGACGACTAGTTTGCCTCAGCAGAGCTTCCAGGCAAGCAACCCCCCTTGATCATTCTGATATCGCCCATCTCTTCTCTCTCTTATTCTTGCATTGGATGTTGCTACTGTTACTGTTTTATCGGTAGATCCCATTCCGATGCATAGCCTGTTGTTGTAGCCTGTTGTTGATACCTCACCTGTTACCCTATCATGCTTAGATTAGTTATGCTAGTGTCACATCAGTGGCCCTTCACCCTTGTTCGTTTGCCATGCTATTCTATCGGGCTGTGATCCCTCTGGGCGATGATCACGGATATATTTTTACTGCATTATACTACACATGTTCTACTAAAGTCGGGTCGGCTCGGAAGGAGTACCCGCGAGTGATGCACTATGGCGGAACGACAAGGTAGGCGGAGACCATCCGGGATGGGCCTGGCTCTGAGCGTGTCCGCGAGTACTTGACAATAATGCGCTAACGAGATTTGGGTATTTAATCTGAGATGGCCACTGGCCTATACGCACTAACTGCCACGCGGGATTATGGTTTATGGGGCCGTCGGCGTCGTCAGTTACTCCCAAAGGCTCTATCAGATGTTGCAGTTCAGAGATGTCGGGCTGATTGTTGGGGTGAGCGGATACTGCCTTCTGCGTAGTCAGAGGTGGGCTTGGTCCCCGACCAGTCACCGGCGGGCGACCTCTCTGGAGAGCTTAGGTAGGACTTCGACGTGTCGATCATCCGAGACCGGGCATGACCCAGGAAAGTGTGTCCGGCTAGAGGTAATCGAGCGTGTCAGGCTATGTGGTGCACCCCTGCAGGGAAGTAAACTATTTGAATAGCCGTGTCTACGGTAACAGGACGACTTGGAGTTGTATCCCGATCTTTCTACCACTTAAATTGGATACTGGATAAAATACAGCAGGACAATAGATAGGTATACTCGGAGACCGCTTCCTCACAGGGTGATGAGGGGAGGATCTCTGGGTATGTTGCTGCTATATGAGTAATAGTTGATATAATATACGTGTTGGAAATATGCCCTAGAGGCAATTAATAAAGTGTTTATTATCATATTTCTCCGTTCATGATAATGGTTTATTATTCATGCTAGAATTGTATTGACCGGAAACTTAATACATGTGTGGATAATAGACAAATACTGAGTCCCTAGTAAGCCTCTACTAGACTAGCTCGTTGATCAAAAGATGGTCAAGATTTCCTGACCATGGACATGAGTTGTCATTTGATAACGGGATCACATCATTAGGAGAATGATGTGATGGACTTGACCCAACCGTTAGCATAGCAAATGATCGTTCAGTTTATTGCTATTGCTTTCACTATGTCAAATACACGTTCCTCTGACCATGAGATCACGCAACTCCCGGACACCATAGGAATACTTTGGGTGTATCAAACGTCACAACGTTACTGGGTGATTATAAAGGTGCACTACAGGTATCTCCGAAAGTGTTTGTTGAGTTGGCATGGATCGAGATTGGGATTTGTCACTCCGACTATCGGAGAGGTATCTCTGGGCCCTCTCGGTAATACAGCATCACAGAAGCCTTGCAAGCACCGTGACTAAAGAGTTAGTTGCAAGATGATGTATTACGAAACGAGTAAAGAGACTTGCCGGTAACGAGATTGAACTAGGTATTAGATACCGACGATCGAATCTCGGGCAAGTAACATACCGCCGGACAAAGGGAACAACGTATGTTGACATATGAGGTTCACCGATAAAGATCTTCGTGGAATATGTAGGAACCAATATGAGCATCCAGGTTCCGCTGTTGGTTATTGACCAGAGAGTCGTCTCGGTCATGTCTACATCATTCCCGAACCCGTAGGGTCCGCACACTTAAGGTTCGATGACGATATAGTATTATATGAGTTATGTGATTGGTGACCGAATGTTGTTCGGAGTCCCGGATGAGATCACGGACATGACGAGGAGTCTCTAAATGGTCGAGAGGTAAAGATTCATATATTGGAAGGCTATATTCGGACATCGGAAAGGTTCCGAGTGATTCGGGTATTTTTCGGAGTACCGGGGAGTTACGGGAATTCACCGGGAGAAGTAATGGGCCTTATTGGGCCATACGGGAAAAAGAGAGGCAGGCCACGTGAGGAGACGCGCGCCCCCCCTTGCCCAAACCGAATTGGACTAGGGGAGGGGGCGCAGCCCCCTCTTTCCTTTCTCTCTCCCTCTCCTTCCTTCTTCCCTCTTCCACCAAGTGGAATCCTACTAGGACTTGGAGTCCTAGTAGGACTCCTCTCTCTTGGCGCGCCCTACAGGCGCCGGCCGGCCTCCCCCTCTCCTCCTTTATATACGGAGGCAAGGGGGCACCCTAGAACACACAAGATCATTGATCCTTAGCCGTGTGCGGTGCCCCCCCTCCACCGTTTTCCACCTCGGTCATATTTTCGGAGAGCTTAGGCGAAGCCCTGCCGGAATCACTTCACCGTCACCGTCGCCATGCCGTCGTGCTGACGGAACTCATCTACTTCCTCGACGTCTTGCTGGATCAAGAAGGCGAGGATTGTCACCGAGCTGCACGTGTGTAGAACTCGGAGGTGCCGTACGTTCGGTACTCGATCGGTGGAGCTCGAAGGATTGTTCGACTACATCAACCGCGTTGTGAGACGCTTCCGCTAACGGTCTACGAGGGTACGTAGACACACTCTCCCCTCTCGTAGCGATGCATCTCCATGGATAGATCTTGCGTGAGCGTAGGAATTTTTTTGAAATTCATGCTCCGTTCCCCAACAATACGCTCCTCCCTTATGTTGCTGCAAGAGGAAGATAGTCTTCGATAGGTTGAGTTTCTCCCCCTTATTCCGGCATTTCTGCAGTATAGTCCAAAGATATAGCCTCATTCCTTTGATACCGATGCATAACTAGTATTGTTCTGATGTAAGTCTTGCGAGTACTTTGGATGAGTACTCACCGTTGCTTTGCTGTTCTTTTCTACAACCCGGTTGCTGCAATCAGATGACGGTGCCCAGGATGCAGATGGTTCCGCCGCTGGCTACTTCGTGGAGATCGACAATGACGAGTAGTTCGAAGGTCCCAGGCAGGAGGCCTTGCCTTTTCGATCAGTGTCGTTTTATGTTTCAGCCTTCTTAAGGAAAAACTTGTGTGAATCTGGTCTGTACCCAGATGATACTTGTTTGATGACTAATGTATTATCGGGCCTTCGTGCCCCTGGTTTGTAATATTATGGTTTATGTTTACCATTTGTGTCTTAGAGTTGTGTTGTGATATTAGACCATGAGTCACTGATCTTGATCGTGCATGTTGCGTATATGATTAGTGCACGATTAATTTCGGGGGCGTCACAAGTTGGTATTAGAGCCAGGTTTCGATCCTGGGACCTGTGGTGTCAGACATCATGGTAGCAACGCGCGCTTTACATGCAAAACGCTGCTACATGGAGTGACGCTAGCAGCGTTTGGCATGAACGCACACTGCCAGTTATTTATGGCACATAGGCTACCTTCATGTACCAAACTAGCAGCGATTTGTTTGTTCGGACGCCGCTATAGTCTACACGGCTGCAGCGTTTAGTTTTTAACAGGACGCTGCTGGCAGTTAGGCAAGTTAGCAGCCGCGTCTCCCTTTAGCCGAACGCTGCTAATACTAAAATCCTATAAGGGGTTTCCCTACTAGTGGGGGCGATGACGATGACCTCTACGCGCGGTGGCGACGGGACGCGCAGCGGTGCATGCGACTCATGGATCTCGGCACCGTATGTATACTGGATGGATGAACTGTAATTATGTATTTGGATGTACGGATTAACTGTATAATTGAAATACGGTGTATTTTTTTAAATAGACAAATAGTTACTAGTGGAGTGCAAGTTGAAGTACTCGTCACAAGTACCTACATGGCTAGTGGCATGCAAGTTGAAGGGCACGCCACTGGTATTCTTGTTACTGATAAGGCTTTTGTGCATGCCACTGGTAAGCATTTCTGCAGTAGTGCATGGAACCCGAGCTCCAAAAGGGATTTCCGGTATTTGGTTGGGTTGTGGCTTAAAAATAAGTACTCCCTCCGTTTCTAAATATAAGTCGCTGGAGCGATCCACTAAAAAATCTCGACACGTTACGAGATATTTTGAGTTTCCGAAAATGCCCTCGCTCTCATCCACTCGCTCCCTGCTCTCACACTCGTTCCCCTCCCTCGTCGTCGCCTCTGACCGCAACAAGATCCGTCGTCGCCGGCCTATCCTCCCTTTCTCCCCCTCGTCGCCGGCCTCTCCTCACCATGCTTCCTCTCGCAGCCCACCGTGTGCCTCCTCTCCTTCCTTTCCCACCGCGTGCGCCAGAAATCCACCATCCCGAGGTCAAAAAAGAGTGATTTTTATGCGCCGGCAAAGAGCTTCTGGGCGGCAGAGGCGCTGGATCTGCGTGCGCCAGCGCTGGATCTGCATGCGCGGACGCTGGATCTGGGCGCTGGAGCGGCGCTGGATGTGGAGCGGCGCCGGAGCAGCGCTGGATGTGGAGCGGCGCTGGAGCAGTGGAGCGGCGAATCTGGAGCCTCCACGTCGTCGTCGTCCTCACGTCTTCGTCGTCCTCACGCCTCCACGCCTGGTACGGGCTCTCTCTTCTTGCTTGATTGCAGTTGTAGCTTGCTTGCAGTTGCAGTACTTGCAGTTGCATCTTGGAGTAGTTCTTGCAAATCTGGTCGATGATTTGGTCGATGAGTAGATCCTTAGATCCAGTACTTGCAGTACGAGTAGCATCTTGGATTACTTCTTGCAGTAGCATCTTGGAGTACTCTGCTTAACTAAAGAATGTGAGTACTCTATTAGTGCTTGCTTAACTAAAAAATGTGAGTAAGTACTCTGTTAATGCTCATCTTGGAGTTCTTGGAGTAGTGCTCTGCTTAACTAAAAAATGTGAGTAGTGCTTGCTTGGAGTAGTGCTTGCAGTAGTAGCAGCAGGTAAATGAGGAATATGAGTAGCGCTCTGTTAGGAGTAATTTTGCAAATGAAGCTACTATTAATGGAGTAGCTTCAGTAGCTTAAAATGGAGCTACTATTAAATTTCTTACTGATAATTTTGGAGTAGCTTCGGTAGCTTCAGTAGCTACTGTTAATTTTGCACATGAAGCTTCAGTAGCTTCTATTGACTTGGTGTAGGAGTTTTTCAGTTAACTTGCTACTGCTACCAGTCTTGTTAACTTGTCAATGTTAACTGAAAAGAAAAGAAAAATGGTCTACTGAAACTTTTAGTGCTAGTCATGTTAACTTATTAACTTTGTTGCTACTTTGCTGTGCTTAATTCTTTGTTAACTGAAAAGAAGAGAAAAGTGGAGTAATTCTGTGTAGCTATGAAAAGTGGAGTAATTTGTTGTGCTTAATTCTTAATTCTTTTCAGTTAATTTATGTGCTAGTCTTAGTTTGCTTGCTGCTACTAAAACTTTTCAGTTAATTTATGTGCTGGATTAATTCTGGAGTAAATTCAGTACTGTTGTTTAGTGTAGGACTTGCTGTTTGCTTGCTGATGTTTAGTGTAGGACTTGCTTGGAATAATTCAGTGTAGGGATATTGCTACTGTTTTCTTGCAATGTTCAGTATTGAATATTACAATATGAGTAGTAAAGTTTGCAAGCTGATTTGCTTGCAGTAGGAAAATCATTCTCTTCTCTGCTTGTAGTAGTTCTTGCAGGACTACTTTCTCCTCTCTGCAGTAGTGCTCTTGTTGCTCTTCTCTGAGTAGTGCTCTTCTCTTCTCTTCTCTGAATTCTTCTCTCCTCATCTCTTCTCTGAATTCTCCTCTTCTTTTTCAGTTTCAGTTAACTGCTTGCTTGCTCTCTTCTTGTCTGAGCACACACACACCCTTTTCTGTTAATTACTCCTTTCAGATAAAACTAAATGAAACTTTTTCAGATAACTTTAATTAACTGGAACTTTTCCTTTGATTAAAACTAAATGAAACTTTTCCTTTAATTAAAACTAAATGAAACTTTTCCTTTAATTAAAATTAATTGAAACCTTTTCAGTAAATTAAAATAAACCAAAACCTTTCCTTTAATTAAAATTAACAAAAACTTTTTAGTTAATTAAAATTAACTAGAATTTTTTAGTTAATTCAAATAAACTAAAACTTTTTCCTTTAATTAACTGAAACCTTTTCCTTTAATTAACTGAAACTTTTTCAGTTAATTCAAATTAACTGACACTTTTTCAGACAAGATCAGTAGCAGCAAGTACTCCTTCCAAGACACAAATACACACATTGGAAATACTCCTTCCAAGACACATTATTAGTACACACAAATACACATATTACTCCTTCCAAGACAAGACATTATAAGTACTCCTTCCAAGACAAGACAAGTCCAAGACAAATACAAATACGCAAATACAGACAAGGCCTTTTTCAGTAGCAGTAACACACAAACACAGACATGATCAGTGTACTTCCTCCGTTAGCCCTAGATTGTGTAGGGCATTTGCATAAACTTCTTGACGGCATGAAAGTCTTGGAGGTAGCAGCCCAAGATTCTCAAGCCTTGCTTTCTTCACATGGGGTGTTTTATACCCATTGCCCCCTGCATGGTTCAGGACTTCAATCATGCAAGCCTGTATAGTTAGGAAAATTCTGTTCAGCTTGTAAACGGCATAGCCATCAAATTCCTCCAACACACCCTTAATAAGATCTTGTAGTGTTCTAGGGCTTAGACAATCTGTCAGAGATTGTAATGAGTTGAAAAACCCAAGGTCAAGCACATTCAAATCAGGACTATTTGCGGGCTGTTGTATTAGTCTGATGTCCAATCCAGTTCTAGCAACAGCTGCTATAAATTCTGGGTCATTAGGCAAGATGTGGGGCTTAGCATTGTCGTGCTGTATGTAAATGGTCTGCCCAACACCATTTTCAGGCCAAACAGCTTGTATTGCTGGCAACACCTTCTCTATTAGGAACTCTCTCATCACTTGCCTTTGACTTTGATTGACTTTGCCTTCATTGTCCCTCTAGGCCTATTATCACTTCTCCTCTAAGAAGGAACTTCTTTTACAAATGGCAAATATCTATTTTTCCAGAAAAGGTCTCATTTCCTTCACTATCATACCTTGGTCTAGCAACAGCAGTTAGAAACATGACCTTTCCAATACAGTTTGCTGCTTTGTATAGGTCTCATAGGATCTTGCTCATCATCCGGCAGATAATAGGTCTTGTTTTTCTTGGTCATGTTAAACCATTTTTCATCAATACGCACAATATTGTGCATAGTGTTGAATTTAGGCCTTGCAGTTCCTGTAGTTGTCTCATCAAGCATTGACATGCAAAATTTCAGCCTATCCTTCTTATTCTTTTCTATTAGAACTGGCTTCACAGAATTTGAATGCCTCTTTAACAACTTCAGCTTGAACTTTCTGTAGAGTGTGGTATGGCTACATCTCAATTGCCAAGCTAGTGACCTGATGGTAGACCTCTTGTTGAGTGGGATTATGGGGATTTGCTCTAGATTGATGTCTTTAGGCTTTCTTCCACATCTTCCCTTTTTCTGATTTGAAACATCCACCTCCAAACCTTGTGCAATTTGCTTCATTGCCTTTTGCAAAATTCTTTGCATACTCTTGACATCTGCCTGAATTTTTTTTGCAATGTCTTTCTTATCATTTCTCTTGAACTTGCCACCTCTGCTCATACACAATGCATGCAATGCCACATAAGCAGCATATTTTTGCTGGTCATTGAGGGTTTTTCTTTTTCTAACTTCTTGCTCAACACCTGCACCAAGAAATACAACAAAGAAAAATAATGTAAATATTGTAAATGTTGCTTGCAAAATATTAGAAATATTGTAAACTTGCAAATACTCCAAGTACTCCTGATATTAACTGAACATTTGTTGCTTGGAGTATTAAATGATCATATTAACTGAACATTTGTTACTACAGAATGCAGATCCAAGTTTCAAGAATTGTTGATCAGAGGTGGCAAGTTCCCTGTGTACTCCTGATATGTTCATGTAAGAACTACTCCAAGTACTCTCCTGATATGTTCAGTTAATATTCAGTATTATAGCAAATGTTCAGTTAATTGATCATGTTCAGTTAACTGATCATGTTCAGTGAACTGATATGTTCAGTTAACTGATATGTTCAGTTAACTGATCATGTTCAGTTAATATTCAGTATTATAGCAAATGTTCAGTATTTTCAGTACGGAGTATTGTGTATGAACTTCCTGTGTATGAACATGCAAATGTTCAGTATTTTCAGTATGGAGTATGATCATGTTCAGTATTGTTCATTAACTTGGAGGTGGATGCTACTCCAAGTAAATTTTCAGTTAATTTGCTGTTTAATGACCGCAAAATCATGACAGCAAAATCCTGTTTACTCACGCACATGTTTACTGGCAAGTTCAGTTTAGTCCAGTTTATTATCAAGTTCAGTTTTGTTCAGTTTAGTCCAGTTTACTCCTGTTCAGGAGTAGTTCTGCACATGCTTAGTTCTCAGAAATGATCAAGTTCCTGGAGTATGCTACTGTCAAGTTCCTGGAGTATGCTACTGTCAAGTTCCTGGAGTAGTTTGCTGAAACTTTGCGCATTTTCAGTAAATTTTCTGAAACTGTTTACAAATGTTCAGTACTTGCACATTTTCACTATTTGATCATGCTAATTGTTCATGTTCAGTTAATATCATGTTCAGTTAATACTCCTTTCGAACATGTTTAGAACACTACTGACAGTATAAGAACATGTTTAGAACATGCTAATTGTTCCTGTTAATACTCCTTTAGAACATGTTTAGCACTTGAGTTTATACTCCTGTTAATACGCATTTCATTGTTTTACTCTACTCCTTCTACTGCACAAATTATTATGTAGGTTGATCATTTCACATGGAGTATTTGAATTGACAGTGACATCATCTTGACAGGGAAGATCGTGCTCACCGACTGCATCTTGATCGGGATCGATTCCCTCTTCCATGTTGATATCATCTGGACTGGGATCGACTCCTCCAGGTATGTCCTCTTCGGGTGGAGTACAGTTGAGGTCAAATTCCCTCTTGACCGTGATCTGTCTTTCCCTCTTGCAGGGTGCCGTGCCGTGCCGGAGTTGCTGCCTGGGGTGGAGCTGCTGCTGCCTGGGGTCGAGTTGCTGCTGGGGTCGAGCTGCTGCCTGGAGATGGAAGGGGGAGGAGCCTGGAGATGGAGGACGAGACAGCCTGCTGCTGGCTCTGGATCTCGCGACGGAGGAGCCTGGAGCCTGGAGCCTGGAGCCTACTGTGTGGTGTTGGTGACTTGTAGTGGAACAGTAACCAACTAGTGCTATTTGCTTGCGTGCATATGTCATGGATGGGCTCATCGATCGCCGCCGTGGTTCCGGTGTCCCATCAATCAATCTTATTGGCTTCTGCTTTGATGAGGCCATGATTAAATATTCAGAGGGGATGACAAAATTGACGGTTGTCCCTCACCGGCGGCGGCCACAGGATCGCAGCCGCATCATCAGCAGTGACGTCAAACTGTCAAAGCCAATGCCTCTGCGGCTTTGCCCCTGAACGCATCATATTTATACACTGACCACTCGCTCTTGGTCTCTCACAACTCACAACGGCTTCCCAATCCATCCACTTCGTACTTGCGATCGATCGCACACTGACTGACCACTCTTGATACGTAAGCAATGGCGGCACAAGAAATCCAACAGCAGGACGCTGCCCAAGACGTTGTGATCGCCGGCGCCGGACTGGCCGGCCTCGCCGTCGCTCTGGGACTCCACAGGAAGGGCGTTAGGAGCGTGGTGCTAGAGTCGTCGCCGGCGCTTCGGACGTCCGGCTTCGCGTTCATGACATGGACCAACGCCTTCCGCGCGCTTGACGCCCTCGGTGTAGGGGACAAGATGAGGGGCCGGCATCTCCAGGTGCAGGGGTACGTATCCTATGTACAACTTCTTTGATTCGCATGCATGCAGTTTGTCAAGTGTCCAGTTTGAATCTGTCGTTTTTAAACCCTCCATGTCAGGCTGCGGGTCATGTCTTCGTCTACCGGCGAAATTGCGCGGGAAATGGATCTCCGGGTGAATGGAAAACTGTGAGGAGATATCCATCTGAACTCACTTTGGTGAAAGCAGAGTTTACACTGCTATGAATGATGTTGGTGCTATGCAGGGGACCCCACGAAGTCCGGTTGGTGCAGCGTAACGTGCTGCTGCAGGCGCTGGAGGAAGAGCTGCCACCAGGCACCATCCGCTACTCCTCCAAGATCGTCTCCATCGACGACCAAGACGGTGCCGCCAAGATCCTCCATCTCGCCGACGGCACGACTCTCCGAGCAAAGGTGCTGATCGGGTGTGACGGGATCAACTCGGTGGTGGCGAAATGGCTGGGGCTCGCCAAGCCGTTAGAGTCGGGGCGCACGGCCACGCGGGGGCACGCCAGGTACCCCGACGGCCACGGCTTCGAGCCCCAGTTCCTGCAGTTCGTCGGCCAAGGCTTCCGCGCCGGCATGGTGCCCTGGAGCGACACCGACGTCTACTGGTTCTTCACCTGGTCTCCTACTCCTTCACCGGACGGCGACGGCGCCGTCGACCGGAGCGCCATGGCGATGAAGCAGTTCGTGCTGACCAAGATGAGGGGCGCCAAGGTGGCTCCCGAGGTGCTGGAGGCCGTGGAGAGGAGCGAGATGAGCGACGTGCTCGCCGCGCCGCTGCGGTACCGCTCCCCGCTCTCACTCCTCTTCGCAAGCATCAGCAAGGGGAACGTGTGCGTCACCGGCGACGCGCTCCACCCCACGACGCCGGACCTGGCGCAGGGCGCGTGCACGGCCCTCGAGGACGCCGTCGTCCTCGCCCGGTGCCTCGGCGACGCCATTGCTGGCACCGGCGCTGGGGAGGAGATGGGTCAGAGGGTCGAGGCGGCGCTGCGCAGGTACGCCGGCATCCGGCGGTGGAGGAGCGCGCAGGTGATCGCGGCGTCGTACGTGGTGGGGTTCGTGCAGGAGAGCGATAACGCCGTGGTGAGCTTTGTGCGGGACAAGCTGCTGTCCGGGGTGCTCGCCAAGACGCTGCTCATGATGCCGGACTACGACTGTGGCAAGCTCTGAAGAATATTGTTTTCCTTTGTCACGTCACGCAATTCTGTTCATGTCGTGACTAAAATCAAGCAGATACGTACACCAGATGAAGATGAAGTAGTAACCCCAACCCTCCGTTCCATGTAAACTGTCGCATCAAAAGTATTTTTTTACTAATAATGATATATACTTCCCCCGTTCCCTTTTTTTATTAGGTGTAATTATTTTTTAGGTACATTCCGAACTGTTAGGGGTATTTCTTTTTTGACCTCTATACTTACTTCTCTAATCAAAGTTGCAACAGGGTCATTTCAGTAAATTATTCTCAAAACAGTGTCTTGTTCACCGCGCATGAAAAAAATTCAACTAACAAAAAGGAACGGGGGATATTCGAGCAAACAACATGGGAACTGACAACTTTATTACAAGGAATAAAATATACTCCCTCCGTTTCAAAATACATATATATTTGGTTTCATTAGGACAAACCTTTGACCAACGATTACTCTATTAGTATATATATTTATATGACATAAAATTAAGTCCATTAGATTCATATTCTAAAATACTTATCTGTAGTTACGATTTTGTACGACAAAAGTTTGTGAAGGCCCCTGAAATCGCCTATTTTGTGTGAAGATCTATTCTATCCTAAGTGTTTGGCATGAACTCTGTGTCATAGGCCAAGGTACGTGGGATAGGTTGGCCAAGACCTTGATGGTCTATCTCCACCATGTAGGATTGCGCCAACAATCAGAATTTCGGGATAAATCACTCTGTGTTGCGATTCTCTTGCCCTACATTTACTTTCATTCAATTTATCTTCAACAGTGCCTTCATCTTTGTAGATTTGTATGTCTAGAATCGTATGCAACACTAGCTTAACAAGTTGCTAAAATTGGCCAACTTCCATTAAGATAAGTTTTAATCGTCTATGCACCCTCCCTCTAGACGCATACCCGATCTTAATTGCATGCGTCGAGATGGCTGACCTCGCTGGTGTCCTCTCTGGGGTTGTCATTCTACCGGGCGAAAGCAACTACCGCTGCCTGATACATGCATTTTACATCACAATTTTAGAAGTTAAATTGCTCATTTATAATATCAATTCAATCATCTTTGCCCTATTTAATCTTGATTTTCCCTCCTATTGTAGAATTGCACCGGGACGAGACCGAAAAGCTGACAGCAGCTGGATATTAAAGAATTATGCAGAAAAGCAATTTTCTGGTGCGATGAGAAATAAAAGAAAAATAGTTCTAGCAGTTTTGAAGGAAAAGAGCCTCGGAACCAAAACGGGGGCGCGTGGGCCCTACGTAGCCCCCCCCCCCCCCCCCCCCTCACCCTTTTATGTAACTCCGTCATTCCACGAGAGAGGACACCCTAATTTTTTCTGCGCCGCCGGGGCGGAACAGAGCACCCCAGTTCTTCCTTCAGAGGGCTGATCCGACCAGTTTCTCCGCCTCTTACCGGGGGAATTCATCGTCACCAACACCAAGGCATTGTGGGAAGATCTTCATCCACATCATCTTCACCATCTGCACCAACAGCACGCTGTCCATCTCCATCTCCGCCATCATCCCTATGCAATTGGTGTAGATTGACCCCTATAATCACTTCCTGGTGTTAATTGTTGTCCAGTAGTTGATGCTTTATGTTTTATTGGTGAAATATCTATACTTTCAGATTGCTATTGATATCCATATGACCCTGTACATGCTTATATTTGTGACTTGTGAGTAGTTCCATTACGTTCTTGTGGACATGGGAGAAACCTAGTTGATATATTCCATATGAATTTGCAATAAGAATTGATGTTTGATTATATGTTGTGTTGTAACTCTCTAGTAGTGATGTGCGAACGTCGACTGCATGTCACTTCCCCTTTATGGACATATAAGTAACATAGTTGCACAAGCAACTTCTTAGAAAAAATATACATGCATCAACATCAAGAGCAAGCGCAGAGCTCGAATAGGTACTAGGGACCTAATATTTAAATTCCATTCCATGATACAAAATACTTAGCAAACAGAAGAAAATAAACAAAAATATAAAGTTGATGCAAACAACATGGACAATACGTTTAGGAAAAATGATGATGATATTGTGTGAGATATAATGTTTTAGCAATTTATGATGAGTAACTACAATACCATCAATGATGAGGCGAGTCCGTGGGTGGAGGCAGAGAATATAAGGCTTATAGACCAATGAGCCATCGATATTAAAAGTTTATCTTGGTTGATCATTCTAAAAAAAAATTCCATTAGGTCTTCCTTCGTTGATGTCTAACTAACTATCGGCAATGAAGCATAAAAGTGAGCCATAATTACAGGAGAATAACCCCGTATGAATATATTAGAATAGTACAATATTTTTTTAAATAATTCGTTCATAGGACACTTCCCTTCTTATTAAGGTTTACATGGTGATTTTTTTTATGTTTTACACATATGTCACAAAGAAGAATTGAAAACTTCAGGTTTTGTCGCGAATAAAAGTAGAAACGCTGAAAATTCACATTCATTGTTATGCAATTATGGTTAAACAAAGTGTCACCCATTTCTCGTACCTTGCTCCCAAAACCCTCGGATAAAGTACTATTAGTGATAGTATATGATACTAAAAGAGGAGACACACTTGTTCTAGCACGCCCGCCCGAGCAGTATCATCAGCAATGACGTCAAAGCCTTTTTCTCCGCCACTTCTGTTTTCCCCAAGAGTCTTGATTTGCTGAATGGTATAGATCAGTCGAAACCAATTCAAATTAACTCAGCGAGCACGCACCATATCGCAGTCCGTATAGATCAGTCGAAGCCGGCCAGTGCAACTGCAAACATGCAACCGCAGCAGATCGCCGTCGCCGGCCTCGGCGTCGCCCTTGGACTCCACAGGTACGCCGGCCGGCAACCACATGTCCGTTGGTCTCGGCGCGGCTCTCCCTCCCCCCGAAACCCTCGCCGCCGCCACTTTCGCCGCTCGATCCCGGCGGGTTCCGGCGGGCCTCGCCGGCGCGCAGACCAGATCCGAGCCCCCTCCCTCCGCTCTTCCATCCCCTCCCCCGGACCCGCCCTAGCGCCGCCTCCCCGGGAGGCGGCCGGGGCGGCGCGCGCTCCCCCGCCTTCGGCCTCCCTCCTTCCCTCTTCCCCCCCGCCGCCGCCGGCGGGCGCCCCCGGCTCTGGCCCGGGTCGTGTCGGCGGCGGCGGGATCTCCTGTACCCGCGCACGCGTCCTCCCTTCCCGGGGCGGGGGGCGGCGGCGGTGCCGCTCGGGTAGGCGGCGGTCTGGCGACCCGGCGGCGGGAGAGGTGGCGGCGCTGCTCCTTGGCGGCGGGGCGGCTTGGTGGCACGGGGTGGCCAGCGGCGCACCCCCGGCTCAGATCTGGGCCCTGCGGGCCCCATCTGGGTCCTAGCGGGCCGGCCCCCGGCGCGGCTTCGTTGTCTTCTGCGTGGTGAGGAGGAGTAGCTCGGATCGGGGGCGGCGACGCCGACGGCGTGCCTGCTGCAGCGCGAAGGCGGGAGCTTTACGGGCTTATGGGGGCCCGGCCGGGCTTGTGGGCCCACGGGCCTGGTATGCTCCTGCTATTGCGTCCGGTCGGCTACCGTCGTTGACGGTGGAGGTTGAGCCCTCCCGCGTGCCGACGGTGCTACTGCCTCTAGTCCCAGCTACTCTTCTTCGGTGTGCAGACCTCTCTTCGTGGTGCCGTGGTGAGACGGTGTGGGAAGCTTCAAGACCGTGTTGGCGCAGGGTGGTGGTCGGTTTGGTGGCGGGCTCCGGAGCGCCCGAGGTGAAGGTTGGGATCGGGAGAAATCCCTGTCGGCCTGGCCGACACCGACGCGGTGGCGCCTGAGGGTGCCGCCGTACCTTCCTGGAGGGCGTCGGGGGCTACCCTTCCTCTCTCCTCGTCGCGTACCGGGGGAAACCCTTGGCAGCAGCGTCGTCATCGTCGCGTCCTTCTTGGAGGTGTTGATTGGTACCGGCGCTTCGGAGTCTAGGAGCGTGGGGGGAGATCTCCGGTGGGCGCAGTGGTCGAGAGGCTTCTTCGTTTTTGTCGATCCGCCGTTGTCGGCATTTGTTCCTTTTGTATTTTCTCTTTCGTTTTTTTTGGACGTGTCTGTGCTGCTTCCGCCCCAGCACCTATCGTCAGTTGTATCGGTTGGTTGCTTTGTAATACAAAGCGGGGGGAAACCCTTTTTCGAACCACATGTCCGTTGGTAGCTTGAGGGACTCACGTGCTGTCTGAATTCTTCCGCGACCATCTGCAGGTTCAGGGGTACAGGCAGGAACATTACGTTTTGAGCTTCAAGCTTTATGATCTGCCACTTTGCGCGTGTTGCTACCACGTACGTAGGATATATGATAGACCGATTTCGCAACAGACTTGCACCGCCACGCTAGGCACAGCAGCACTATAATTTTGAAACCGTCTTCCAAGAAGCTCGACCATACCTGAGCTGAGGACGTGGGACTGTGGGAGCCGAGGCAGTACATGCATGCCGTCCAGATACGGCCGCCGCGCTGGACCAAAGTCATAGTTTTTCTTAATCCTGTCGTCGAACCGACGATCTCCATCCATCCCATTTGTCACATGCCGATAAGATGCGATCACCTCGGCCCCCCAGTCCCTGGTGAACACTCCCGGTGACTTTGCCACCTCCATCCCACTGAGCATCAGTGTCCAGATCTATATGAACAGCACCTGTGCTACAGTACCCAATACTAGTGCCTGATCTGGGCTGTCCATTTTTCATGCAATGGTAAAGTTACGCCGTGACTTCGTAGAGCGAGATCACTGGATCTCTCTCGGAGAGAGAACCGAGGAGATTTTTCTGCGTCGTGTTGCCGGCACCGGTCCGCATCGCGTGGCCCAACTCTCTACCGCAGATCATACGGCTTTGGTGCGGCAATGTCTAGGACTACGTGAACCATATGTCTAGGACTCTTTGATCTAGCTATGTGATCTTACCTTTTTTTTTCTGCAGTATACGCGATCTTACGTAGGACAACAACTAGGTTAACTTTTTTTTTTGAAAAGTAGGTTCTACCCCAGGCCTCAGGCGCGATTGATGCACCCAACCATTTTATTCCAAAGCTAATGAGTTTAGCACAAAATCTCAAAAAGACAGGCACAGCCTGAGACAATAGAGATTACATAAGGCATCACCTAAATCGGCTGAATATAGCCCGTAAACCATCTCCAAAAGGCTGCACCCAGACTCCAGACGCTCCCGAGCCTCCATACACTGAAGTAAGGACCACGTACGGATCCAGTATGTGACCCTCATGATAACCTGCAAAAAATAGGAGATTCTAACTTCGTTAAACACAATATCATTCCGACAATTCCAGATTCTCCAACATAAGGCTGATACACCCACGCGGATTAGTGGCTTATATTTTTTATCCACCCCACGCAACCAATTCCCGAACATATTAGTGATATTAGTAGGTGGACGCAAATTAAAAACTACATAGATTGTCCGACATAACAGACGTGCAAACGGGCATGCCAAAAATAAGTGTAGGATCGTTGAGTCCTCATTACCAAAGCAACACTATTTACTACCGTTCCATTATCTTATCCTTAGTCAACACAATCCCCTACAAAGTTACCAATCAAAAATATTGATCTTAACCGGGATTTTCAACTTCCCAATATATGTCTGCCTAAAATAGTGATTGTCATTTATCATGTCGGGATACATAACTTATCCGAGAAACACTCAGATGTATGCACATTCCATTTGAAGACATCCGGGTCCTGAGTCAGGTTGATATCCATCAGACGTTGAACTAGGTGTAGCCAAGCCGCCCATTTATTTCCGACCAACGGACGCCGGACAGCTATATTTAAAGGCATCCCTGCCGGTTGGATATTGCTGGCTCCGAGGCATGTCCCCAAGCCAGCAGTCCTCCCAAAACCTAGTACTGGTAGCGTTACCAACCAGGAAAGAACCCCTTTGAAAGAACTCCTCTTTGACTTTCAACAGACCTTTCCAAAATGGAGAACCGGAGGGTTTCACGGTCACTTTTGACGGTGTTTTGGAATGCAAGTATTTATTCCGCAACAACTGTTGCCATACCCCATTCTCATTTAAAAGTTTAAACATCCATTTGCTGAGAAAACAATTATTCTTAATCTCTAGATCCTGCACCTTGAGACCGCACTGGTCTTTCGACGGTAAATGATGTTCCACTTAGTTAACCGATATTTACATTTATGCTCATCAGATTGCCATGAAAATATGGATCTGTTGTAGTCCAGTCTTTTCCGCACTCCCTTAGGTATCTCAAAGGACAAGATGAACATCGGCATACTAGTGAGCCCAGAATTAATCAGGATAAGCCATCCTCCGTACGACAACAACTTGCCCTTCCAGCTGCTGAGCTTTTTCTCAAACCAGTCCTCTATGCCCTCCCATTCCTTATTTAGGAGCTTTCAGAAGTGTATAGGAATACCAATGTAGCAGAACAGGAACGATCCCGCGTCACACACAAACAACTATTTATACTGCTTTTCAAACTCCTTGGCCCGACCAAAACAAAAATTCACTTTTATGAAGGTCTATTTTCAGACCGGACAACTTCTAAAAAATGCAAAGATTGAGTTTTATATTCACTGCCTTTTCCATGTTATGTTCCATGAAATTGGCAGTGTCATCCGCATACTGAAGGATAGAAATGCCACCCTCAACAAGATGCGGAAAAAGACCATTAACCTTTCCATCCTCCTTGGCCCTTGCAACTAGGAAGGCCATCATATATCAGCAACAATATTAAAGAGGATCGGAGACATGGGTTCTCACTGTCTCAAACCCTTCATCGTCTAGAAGTAATGACCAATGTCATCATTAACCTTGACACTCACGCTTTTACCTTCAAGAAAACTTGTAATCCATTCACACGACTACGGCACGAATCCTTTCATGCACAAACTCTGCTGAAGAAAAGGCCATTTGACCTTGTCATATGCTTTCTCAGAGTCTATCTTGAAAAGAACCCGATCCAAATTCTCATTGTGAAGTTCATGAATTGTCTCATGGAGGACAATAACCCCCTCTAGGAGTTTATGTTCCGACATGAAACCGTTCGCGTTGGCCGAACTACATTGTGCGCAATGCCCGTAATTTGATCGGTAACCACTTTCGTATGGTTGAAGCTCATATTCAACAAGCAAATAGGACATTATTGCCGAATTTAGACAATATCCTCCTTTTTAGGTAGTAAAGTGATGACCCCAAAATTAAACTGAAATGCGGGAAGCGTACCCTGTTGGAACTTGACAAAAGAGGCATCAGGTCTCCGTTAGTTACCTCCAAGAATCTCTGGTAAAACTCAGCGGGGAACCGATCCAGTCTCGGAGCTTTGTTGTGCTTCATTTGGTCGATCGCCTCCCAAATTTCCTTCTCACTGAAGGGAGAAGTGAGTAGAGTATTCTCCTCAGCCGTGAGCTGAGGAATGTTGTCAATAACACCTTTGTCCATTGACACAAAATACGTCACCAGATCACCAAACAATTTCCTACAGTAATTATAAATATAAGTCTTGAGATTATCCTCTCAGCAACAATTGTGCCCTCCTCTTGCACAACCTGGTAAATTTTTTTTTTTCATTTTCGATACGATGGAATAACTTGGTGTTGTTCTCCCCCTCCTACACGTATGACGGTACAGTACAGCGGGGGTGGCTCACCAACAAGGAGCCCGGCAGCAGGCCTGCCAGGTGGCCCGCAAGGCCAATTACACACCTGACGACATGAGGGAGCCCGGAGGAAGGGATAAGCGTTCCCTGATCACCTTGATCCCCAAGTTGATAGCGGCGGCGACCTAGATCACATCTCCCCTTGTAAAACCCCGGCCTCCACCGTGTATATAAGGGGACGCTAGGCGGCTCTCATTCCCATCTACTCTCTCGTAGAACAACTCTCGGTAGCCATCTCTCTATACACCATTGTATTCCCTCGCATGAGGTATCCCCCACCATGAATAACAATAACAAGCAGGATGTAGGGTATTACTCTTCGAAGGTCCGAACCTGGGTAAATTCCCCGTGCGACCTCCGATCTGTGACTTCCAGCTACGCAAGGCACCCTACCGAGGGTACTGATGGAAATCTACACCGTCAGTTGGCGTGCCAAGCACGGGTTGCGTCGGTTGGAGACCGATCTCAGATCGGATCTTCCTTGACTTCCGGTGGCCTCCCGCCGGGAAAGAGCCCAACCTTCGGCTCCCTCACCTTCATCGCTGACGGGGCGGGCCGGGTCAACATCAACCCACCGGCCCACCCTGTCCGCATGATCTACGTCGGCGCCATGGCTTTCGTCATTAACAACCACGACGACCTCTGTATGTGCGTCCCGCTGATCCATCAGGTCGCATCGGCAACTTCACAATTCTGTGGCATCTTCGCCACCAAACCCTGGCCCAAGAGGGCCGTTCCGGCTCTGGAACACTAGGGCCACATACCAGCAGGCGATCCAAGAGCGCCTGCAAGATCAGATCGGCCGGGAGGCCGATGGCTGGTTAGACGTGTCGGGCTACACGACGCCTTCGTCCCCGACCTCTGACTCGGAGGGCGACGACATACTAGCATCCCTGGCTATCGAGGCCAGGGCCCTGGCGGCAAGGGCAAGCCGATGTTCAGAGGTCGCGGCCATCCACCAGCCCGCCCCAACCTCACACCTCCTTGCAAAGGTCTGCAACAACTGCTTCATCAACCATTCGCTGGAGGACTACTTCATCGATGACTTCGTCTCCGACTGCAGCACCAACACAGTAGACCTCATGTCGCTCTCTGATGACGAGAGCAGTGACGACGGGGTGATCTCCATCCCTGACAACAACGACACCGTGGGCCTCCCAACCACCCCAGCCCCAGAGCCTGGAGGCGCGGAGCCCAAATCCGAATCAGATCCATCCGAAGAAACCGGAGACAGTCAACCGATGTCCGAGGAGGCTCAGACGATGAGGCGCCGCAAGCAATCTCTCTCCAGCAAGTCATGATGACAGCACCGATTTGCACATCCTCATGCCTAATAGCCCCGATTGTATCCACCACGAACGCGACAACAACAACAACAACCGCCGGGCTCGTAGCCCCACATCTTCCGGCCTCCGGGCCGTAGGCCACCACAACTTCACCACCAACGGCGTCTCTCATCACCCGCAGCAGCACAACGGCATGGGCACCGTGGGATCTGGACCGCCAGGTTTCTTCACCCCTGGGGTTGGAACCTCGAGCCTTGCAGGCGTCATGATAACGCAACCAGTCATCTCCACGGACGCCATGAACCTCCTGACAACACCAATACCCAGCAACGATCCGACGGCTTGGGCAATGGAGGCCCTCCGCGTATCTACATTAAACAAACAATTGCAGCTTCAGCAACGCACTCAGGAGGCCGCCGAGCGAGAAGCATGGTGGCAGGAAACAATAGACTATGAACGGCTGCGCCGATCAGGTCGCCGCCCGCAAGCTACCCTCCAAGACCTCGCAGCCCGCGGATGGGAGGTCGGCGTAGGCTTCACCGAGCCCGCAGAGGTCGCGCCTCCACCAACACCAGCCCGCAGCCTCCAGGCCGCCGCAACACTCATCCACAAATTGCGGGCCACACCAGGAGACCCTAATCTCCTAGCAAACCTGACAAAGGTCATCCACAGAATGCTGGAGTTCCAAGATAACATCTCTAGATCAAGAGACAGGCTTGCCCTCACGGACAGCGTCCTCTCGGCAGCAAATCAGGCAGCCCGGGACCAACAGCAAGGTTCTGTGCAGAGACCAGAGGCCGTAGCAGAACCAGGGGCCGGAAATATTCGTCAACCCATCTCCGCGGTGGCGGCCCAGCATCGAGCATCCCTCCCATCGCGGGCTCCGAATGCACATGATCGCCTAGGCCATCGCCCCGTCCTCCGAGACCACATGGAGCGCTACGGTCGCAACTATGAGGGCCCGGTTCCACACCTGACGTCCCTTACATCAAGTGGATGACCTAAGGTTTATCAATCCGTGGGAGGCGTAGGTTGAAGATGGTATCTCTCAAACAACCCTGCAACCAAATACAAGAAATCTCTTGTGTCCCCAACACACCCAATACAATGGTAAATTGTATAGGTGCACTAGTTCGGCGAAGAGATGGTGATAAAAGTGTAGTATGGATAGTAGATATAGGTTTTTGTAATCTGAAAATATAAAAACAGCTAGGTAGCAAGTAACAAAAGTTAGCACAAATGGTATTGCAATGCTTAAAAACAAGGCCTAGGGTTCATACTTTCGCTAGTGCAATCTCTCAACAATGCTAATATAATTGGATCATATAACCACCCCTCAACGTGCGACAAAGAATCACTCCCAAGTTCCTATTAGCGAAGAACATAAGATAGAAATTGTTGTAGGGTACGAAACCACCTCAAAGTTATCCTTTCCGATCGATCTATTGGTGTCACGAATAGCCCTAGAGTTTGTACTGAAATAACACCATATGAAACACATCAACCAACTCTAATGTCACCTAGATACTCCAATGTCACCACAAGTATCCGTGAGTTGATTATATGATATGCATCAAACAACTTCATAATCATAATATTCAATCCACACAAAGAACTCCAAGGAGCATGATGTCTACTACACAACTTATTCTTGTAGACTCATGTTGGGCCTCCAAGCGCAGAGTTTTGTAGGACAGTAGCAATTTTCCCTCAAGTGGATGACCTAAGGTTTATCAATCCCTGGGAGGCGTAGGTTGAAGATGGTATCTCTCACACAACCCTGCAACCAAATACAAGAAATCTCTTGTGTCCCCAACACACCCAATACAATGGTAAATTATATAGGTGCACTAGTTCGGCGAAGAGATGGTGATAAAAGTGTAGTATGGATAGTAGATATAGGTTTTTGTAATCTGAAAATATAAAAACAGCAAGGTAGCAAATAGTAAACGGGCATAAAAACGGTATTGCAATGCTTAGAAACAAGGCCTAGGGTTCATACTTTCACTAGTGCGATCTCCCAACATTGTTGACATAGTTGAATCATATGTAAATCCCTCACATGCGACAAAGAGTTCACTCCAAAGTCACAAATAGCGGAGAACAAACGAAGAAATTGTTGTAGGGTACGAAACCACCTCAAAGTTATCCTTCCCGATCAATCTTATGAGCCATCCCCATTAATTGTCACGAACAGCCCTAGAGTTCGTACTAGAATAACACCTTAAGATACACATCAACCAAAACCCTAATGTCACCTAGGCACTCCAATGTCACCACGAGTACCCGCGGGTTTGATTATACGATATGCATCACACAATCTCAGATTCATCTATTCAAACCAACACAAAGAACTTCAAAGAGTGCCCCAAAGTTTCTACCGGAAAGTCAAGACGAAAACGTGTGCCAACCCTTATGCATACATCCCCATGGTCACGGAACCCGCAAGTTGATCACCAAAACATACATCAAGTTACTCAAGTGAATATCCCATTGTCACCACAGATATCCATATGCAAGACATACATCAAGTGTTCTCAAATCCTTAAAGACTCATTCCAATTAGAAAACTTCAAAGCCAAAACTCAATTCATCACAAGAAGATAGAGAGGGGAAAACTCCATATGATTCATCTATATCAACAAAGCTCGCGATACATCAACATCGTGCCATCTCAAGAACACGAGAGAGAGAGATCAAACACATAGCTACTGGTACAAACCCTCAGCCCCGAGGGTGAACTACTCCATCCTCGTCATGGAGACCGCCGGGATGATGAAGATGGCCTCCGGTGATGCTTTCCCGGCCCCCCTTCGACAGGGTGCCGGAAAAGGGCTGTAGATGGGATCTCTATGGTACAGAGGCTTGCGGCGGCGTAAAAACTCATCTAGGTCAACTTTTGGGGGTTTTTTAATATATATGATTTTTCAGCGTTGGAATCACGCGAAAGGGAGCCACGTGGGCCCCACGAGGTACCTGGGCGCGCCTGGCGGGGGGTGGCGCGCCCTGGTGCCTCGTGGGCACTGGGTGGTCCCCCTCCAGTGGGTCTTGGTGCCAATATTTTTTATTTGTCCAATAAAAAATCTCCAAAAAGTTTCAGCTCATTTGGAAAACTTTCATTTCTGCACAAAAAACAACACCACGGTAGTTCTGCTGAAAACAACGTCAGTCCGGGTTAGTTCTAATCAAATCATACCAAAACCATATAGAATTGTTATAAATATGGCATGAATACTTCATAAATTATAGATACGTTGGAGACGTATCAGCATCCCCAAGCTTAATTCCTACTCGTCCTCGAGTAGGTAAATGATAAAAGAAATAATTTATGAAGTGTGAATGCTAGCATAGTGCCTAAGTTTGATCAATGAAAATTTCAATCACTTTTCCTAGCATCATAACAGCAACTTTCTCTCATAAAAGTCATCAAGATAAAGTAGCAATTAAAAACAGAAACTTTGATGTGGAGTGCTACCTATCATAATCATCATATAATCTTTTCTTTTGTTGCATGGACATTGCACTTGAATGATTCAAAGGCAAAACTCAATTCATCACAAGAAGATAGAGAGGGGAAAACTCCATATGATTCATCTATATCAACAAAGCTCACGATACATCAAGATCGTGCCATCTCAAGAACACGAGAGAGAGAGAGAGATCAAACACATAGCTACTGGTACAAACCCTCAGCCCCGAGGGTGAACTACTCCCTCCTCGTCATGGAGACCGCCGGGATGATGAAGATGGCCTCCGGTGATGCTTTCCCCCCTCCGGCAGGGTGCCGGAAAAGGGCTGTAGATGGGATCTCTCTGGTACAGAGGCTTGCGGCGGCGTAAAAACTCATCTAGGTTAACTTTCGGGTTTTTTTGAATATATATGATTTTTCAGCGTTGGAATCACGCGAAACAGAGCCACGTGGGCCCCACGAGGTACCTGGGCGCGCCTGGGGGGGTGGCGCGCCCTGGTGCCTCGTGGGCACTGGGTGGTCCCCCTCCAGTGGGTCTTGGTGCCAATATTTTTTATTTGTCCAATAAAAAATCTCCAAAAAGTTTCAGCTCATTTGGAAAACTTTCATTTCTGCACAAAAAACAACACCACGGTAGTTCTGCTGAAAACAGCGTCAGTCCGGGTTAGTTCTAATCAAATCATACCAAAACCATATAGAATTGTTATAAATATGGCATGAATACTTCATAAATTATAGATACATTGGAGACGTATTAGCATCCCCAAGCTTAATTCTTACTCGTCATCGAGTAGGTAAATGATAAAAGAAATAATTTATGAAGTGTGAATGCTAGCATAGTGCCTAAGTTTGATCAATGATAATTTCAATCACTTTTCCTAGCATCATAACAACAACTTTCTCTCATAAAAGTCATCATGATAAAGTAGCAATTAAAAACAGAAACTTTGTTGTGGAATGCTACCTATCATAATCATCATATAATTTTTTCTTTTGTTGCATGGACATTGGACTTGAATGATTCAAAGCAAGATAATTATTATAACAACAATATTTATTATCATAAAACTTCTCATGAGCAAGTAACAATTCATCACAACAATGAAGTATAAGGCATAAACTTTCTTGGAAACTAACAAACTATTCTAGTCAACAATGCAATTGCAATTCATCATATTTTCAGGAAGGGTCTCATGTAGGAGCTTTTTAGCAAGTCCACATACTCAACCATCATTTAGTCTTCTATGATTGCTATCACTCACGACATATATATGGAGCAAAAGTTTCAGCCAGACACATAGAAAGATAGGGGCTTGTGATTTCGCCTCCCAACTTATTCACCTCAAGGGTGATGTCAACAATAATAACTCATGATCACTCATATCCAACTGGATATATGTGCCTAGATCTTTCCCCACCACATGATGCTTGCAAAAAGAGAAAAATAAAAAAGAAGTAGAGGAGAACACTATTGACTCTTGCATAAAAAAAAATTCATAAAAGTAAATGCATAAAAGTAAAAGATAGGCCCTTCGCAGAGGGAAGCAGAGGTTGTCATGCGCTTTTCGTTGTTGGATGCACAAGCCCTTAATGCAAAGGAACGTCACGTTATATTGCCCCTTGTGATAGCAACCTTTATTATGCAGTCCGTCGCTTTTATTTCTTTACCATCACAAGTTCGTACAACGCTTATTTCCCTTACAATAAAAGATCATACATATTTAGAGGCAATTTTTATTGCTTTTTGTACCGATGACAACTTACTTGAAGGATCTTATTCAATCCATAGGTAGATATGGTGGACACTCAAGGGAAGAAACTGGGTTTAAGGGTTTTGGATGCACAAGTAGTATCTCTACTTGGTGCGGATTTTTGGCTAGCAAAGATATTGGGCAAGTACCACATGTTGGAGGATCTATAACAATATAACTTCTATGTGAATATGAACAAACATAATTCATTACGTTGTCTTCCTTGTCCAACGTCAACATTTTGACATAAAATACTTAATGGGGGCTCACAATCATAAAAGATGTCCAAGATAGTATATTTGCATGTGAATCTTCTCTTCCCTTATTAACTTTTTCATGAATTGCATCATTGACTAATGCTATGCTTGTTAACCTCCAATAAATTTTACCACTTATACTTTTCTTTATGTGATGTCATTACTTTCCATAAGATTAGCATATGATCTCTTTCATTATTTTCATTGCAAGCAATCACACTTATCATATCCAATGATCTTTATGAAAGTTTTTATTATATCCCTCATGAATATTCATCACTTTGGGATCAAATTCATATCGTGTGCAAATTACCATTACTATTATTAACTCTCAAAAAGATATAAGTGAAGCATGAGAATTAATGACAAACTACTCCAAAATATATAAGCGAAGATCAATGAGTAGCTATGTGAGGACTCTCTCTCATTAAAAAGTTTCAGATCTTGATATTTTATTTAAACAGCAAGCAAAACAAAGACACAACCAAGTATAGCACACATTATGTGAACGAGTAAAAACTTGGGTTCAATCGAGACTAACCGATAGTTGATGAAGAAAAAGTGATGGGATGCCTACCGGGGCATCCCCAAGCTTGAATGCTTGATACTTCTTGTAATATTAACGTGGCTAGCCTTGGGCATCCCCAAGCTTGAACTCTTGTGTCTCGTTAATTCTTCTCATATAGTAGTTTCCCTAAATTTTTAAAACTTTATCCACACAAAACTTGACAAGAACTCATGAGATATGTTAGTATAAATCAACTCAAAAACCTTAACATTCTCTACTGTAGAAAATCACAAAAATTATAATTAAACATTGCATGCTAAATTCCTCTTCATATTTAATATTCCTATCCTCAAATAGAAACATTAAACACGCAAACATATGCAAACAATGCAACTATAACAGCAATCTGCCAAAACAGAACAGTCTGTAAAGGGTGAATAAGAATCCATACTTCCCTAACTCCAAAAATTCTGAAAAATTACCACGTGACAGAGAACTCATGCATTCTTACTGTGTAAAAATTTCAAATTTTTATCATGTTCTGACTATTCAGGAATATTCTGGACATAATAGAAAACTTGCTGTTTTCAAACAGCAACACATGAACTTGCAAACTGAGCATGGTAAAGGCTATAATTGGCATTTTATTGAACTAAAAGATACAAAACATGATTATTGATGACACAAAGCAAATATCAACAGAAGAAAATGACGCTCCAAGCAAAACTCATATTATGTGACGAATAAACATATAGCTCCAAGTGAGATTACCGATAGTGTTGAAGACGAAAGAGGGGATGCCTTCCGGGGTATCCCCAAGCTTAGTTGCTTGGGTATTCCTTGAATATTACCTTGGGGTGCCTTGGGAATCCCCAAGCTTAGGGTCCTGCCACTCCTTATTCTCCTCATATCGATATCTCACCCTAAACTTGAAAACTTCAATCACACAAAACTTAACGGAACTTCGTGAGAACGGTTAGTATGATAAAGAATAAACCATCACTTAGGTACTGTCCAAGACAAGATTCACAATTGTTCCCATATAATGCCTACTGTATTCTATAATTTCCACAATTTATATCTCATAATATAAGCTATGGAAACATTAAAACAAGCAAACTATGCATTGAAAACAGAATCTGTCAAAAACAGAACAGTCTGTAATGATCTGAGCAACTACCATACTTCTGGAACTCTAAAAATTCTGAAAAATTAGGAAAACGTGAACAATTTGCATATCAATACTGTATAAAAATTTCAGAAGTTTTTCACGCCCCAGTAAAATCTGGGAAATTAAACACTGGAGGCAAAAGTTTCTGTTTTTGCACAGAATTGAATCAACAAGTATCCACACTATCCTAAAGGTTTTACTTGGCACTTTATTGAAATAAAACACATAAAACATGATTAATACAGTAGATTAATCATGTGAGCACACTAAAACAGAAACGATACATATTGGGTTGCCTCCCAACAAGCGCTTTTCTTTAAAGCCTTTTAGCTAGGCATGATGATTTCAATGATGCTCGCATAAAAGTAAAGAATTGAAACACAAAGAGAGCATCATGAAGCATATGACTAGCACATTTAAGCCTAACCCACTTCCTATGCATAGCGATTTTGTGAGCAAATAGTTTATGGGAGCAAGAATCAACTAGCATAGGAAGGCAAAACAAGCATGACTTCAAAACTTTCAATGCATAGAGAGGAAACTTGATATTATTAAAATATGTAGAAGCATATATTCCTCTCTCAAAATAATTTTCAGTAGCATCATGAAGAAATTCAACAATATATCCATCACACAAAGCATTCTTGTCATGATCCACAAGCATAGAAATTTTACTACTCTCCACATAAGCAATTTTCTTCTCATTCGTAATGGTGGGAGAAAATTCAACAAAATAACTATCATGAGATACTTGATTGGCATAATCCAATTGAAAATAAAAATCATGATGACAAGTTTCATAGTTCTCATTATTCTTTATAGCATACATGTCATCACAATAATCATCATAGATAGCAACTTTGTTGTCATAGTCAATTGAAACTTCTTCCAAAGTAGTGGAATCATCACTAAATAAATTCATGACCTCTTCAAATCCACTTTCATCAATATAATCATCATAAATAGGAGGCATGCAACCATCATAACAAATTTGCACATCAAAACTTGGGGGGCTAAAAATATCATCTTCATCAAGCGTAGCATCCCCAAGCTTATGGCTTTGCATATCATTAGCATTATGGATATTCAAATAATTCATACTAACAACATTGCAATCATGCTCATAATTCAAAGATTTTATGCCAAACATTTTATTGAATTCTTCTTCTATCAATTGAGCACAATTTTCCGATCCATCATTTTCAAGAAAGACATGATAAAGACGAATAATATGAGGCAACCTCAATTCCATTTTTTGTAGTTTTTTTTATAAGCCAAACTAGTGATAAACAAGAAACTAAAAGATTCGATTGCAAGATCTAAAGATATGCCTTCAAGCACTCACCTCCCCGGCAACGGCGCTAGAAAAGAGCTTGATGTCTACTACACAACTTAATCTTGTACACTCGTGTTGGGCCTCTAAGCGCAGAGTTTTGTAGGACAGTAGCAATTTTCCCTCAAGTGGATGACCTAAGGTTTATCAATCCGTGGGAGGCGTACGTTGAAGATGGTATCTCTCAAACAACCTTGCAACCAAATACAAGAAATCTCTTGTGTCCCCAACACACCCAATACAATGGTAAATTGTATAGGTGCACTAGTTCGGCGAAGAGATGGTGATAAAAGTGTAGTATGGATAGTAGATATAGGTTTTTGTAATCTGAAAATATAAAAACAGCAAGGTAGCAAATAGTAAACGGGCAAAAAAACGGGATTGCAATGCTTAGAAACAAGGCCTAGGGTTCATACTTTCACTAGTGCGATCTCCCAACATTGTTGACATAGTTGAATCATATGTAAATCCCTCACGTGCGACAAAGAGTTCACTCCAAAGTCACAAATAGCGGAGAACAAACGAAGAAATTGTTGTAGGGTATGAAACCACCTCAAAGTTATCCTTTCCGATCAATCTTATGAGCCATCCGCATTAATTGTCACGAACAGCCCTAGAGTTCGTACTAGAATAACACCTTAAGATACACATCAACCAAAACCCTAATGTCACCTAGGCACTCCAATGTCACCACGAGTACCCGCGGGTTTGATTATACGATATGCATCACACAATCTCAGATTCATCTATTCAAACCAACACAAAGAACTTCAAAGAGTGCCCCAAAGTTTCTACCGGAAAGTCAAGACGAAAATGTGTGCCAACCCTTATGCATAAATCCCCAAGGTCACGGAACCCGCAAGTTGATCACCAAAACATACATCAAGTTACTCAAGTGAATATCCCATTGTCACCACAGATATCCATATGCAAGACATATATCAAGTGTTCTCAAATCCTTGAAGACTCAATCCGATAAGAATACTTCAAAGGGAAAACTCAATTCATCACAAGAAGATAGAAAGGGGAAAACTCCATATGATTCATCTATAACAACAAAGCTCGCGATACATCAAGATCATGCCATCTCAAGAACACGAGAGAGAGAGATCAAACAAATAGCTACTGGTACAAACCCTCAGCCCCGAGGGTGAACTACTCCCTCCTCGTCATGGAGACCGCCGGGATGATGAAGATGGCCTCCGATGATGCTTTCCCCCCTCCGGCAGGGTGCCGAAAAAGGGCTGTAGATGGGATCTCTCTGGTACAGAGGCTTGCGGCGGCGTAAAAAGTCATCTAGGTTAACTTTCGGGGTTTTTTGAATATATATGATTTTTCAGCGTTGGAATCACGCGAAACGGAGCCACGTGGGCCCCACGAGGTACCAGGGCGCGCCTAGGGGGGGTGGCGCACCCTGGTGCCTCGTGGGCACTGGGTGGGCCCCCTCCAGTGGGTCTTGGTGCCAATATTTTTTATTTGTCCAATAAAAAATCTCCAAAAATTTCAGCTCATTTGGAAAACTTTCATTTCTGCACAAAAAACAACACTACGGTAGTTCTGCTGAAAACAGCGTCTGTCCGGGTTAGTTCTAATCAAATCATACCAAAACCATATAGAATCGTTATAAATATGGCATGAATACTTCATAAATTATAGATACGTTGGAGACGTATCAGCATCCCCAAGCTTAATTCCTACTCGTCCTCGAGTAGGTAAATGATAAAAGAAATAATTTATGAAGTGTGAATGCTAGCATAGTGCCTAAGTTTGATCAATGATAATTTCAATCACTTTTCCTAGCATCATAACAGCAACTTTCTCTCATAAAAGTCATCATGATAAAGTAGCAATTAAAAACAGAAACTTTGATGTGGAATGCTACCTATCATAATCATCATATAATCTTTTCTTTTGTTGCATGGACATTGGACTTGAATGATTCAAAGCAAGATAATTATTATAACAGCAATATTTATTATCATAAAACTTCTCATGAGCAAGTAACAATTCATCACAACAATGAAGTATAAGGCATAAACTTTCTTGGAAACTAACAAACTATTCTAGTCAACAATGCAATTGCAATTCATCATATTTTCAGGAAGGGTCTCATGTAGGATCTTTTTAGCAAGTCCACATACTCAACCATCATTTAGTCTTCTATGATTGCTAACACTCACGACATATATATGGAGCAAAAGTTTCATCCAGACACATAGAAAGATAGGGGCTTGTGATTTCGCCTCCCAACTTATTCACCTCAAGGGTGATGTCAACAATAATAACTCATGATCACTCATATCCAACTGGATATATGTGCCTAGATCTTTCCCCACCACATGATGCTTGCAAAAGAGAAAAATAAAAAAGTAGAGGAGAACACTATTGACTCTTGCATAAAAAATAAATTCATAAAAGTAAATGCATAAAAGTAAAAGATAGGCCCTTCGCAGAGGGAAGTAGAGGTTGTCATGCGCTTTTCGTTGTTGGATGCACAAGCCCTTAATGCAAAGGAACGTCACGCTATATTGCCCCTTGTGATAGCAACCTTTATTATGCAGTCCGTCGCTTTTATTTCTTTACCATCACAAGTTCGTACAACGCTTATTTCCCTTACAATAAAAGATCATACATATTTAGAGGCAATTTTTATTGCTTTTTGCACCGATGACAACTTACTTGAAGGATCTTATTCAATCCATAGGTAGATATGGTGGACACTCATGGGAAAAAACTGGGTTTAAGGGTTTTGGATGCACAAGTAGTATCTCTACTTGGTGCGTATTTTTGGCTAGCAAAGATATTGGGCTAGTACCACATGTTGGAGGATCTATAACAATATAACTTCTATGTGAATATGAACAAACATAATTCATTACGTTGTCTTCCTTGTCCAACGTCAACATTTTGACATAAAATACTTAATGGGGGCTCACAATCATAAAAGATGTCCAAGATAGTATATTTGCATGTGAATCTTCTCTTCCCTTATTAACTTTTTCATGAATTGCATCATTTACTAATGCTATGCTTGTTAACCTCCAATAAATTTTACCACTTATACTTTTCTTTATGTGATGCCATTGCTTTCCATAAGATTAGCATATGATCTCTTTCATTATTTTCATTGCAAGGAATCACACTTATCATATCCAATGATCTTTATGAAAGTTTTTATTATATCCCTCATGAATATTCATCACTTTGGAACCAAATTCATATCTTGTGCAAATTACCATTACTATTATTAACTCTCAAAAAGATATAAGTGAAGCATGAGAATTAATGACAAACTACTCCAAAATATATAAGCGAAGATCAATGAGTAGTGAAACTATTAAGTAGCTATGTGAGGACTCTCTCTCATTAAAAAGTTTCAGATCTTGATATTTTATTCAAACAGCAAGCAAAACAAAGACACAACCAAGTATAGCACACATTATGTGAACGAGTAAAAACTTGGGTTCAATCGAGACTAACCGATAGTTGATGAAGAAAAAGTGATGGGATGCCTACCGGGGCATCCCCAAGCTTGAATGCTTGATACTTCTTGGAATATTAACTTGGGGAGCCTTGGGCATCCCCAAGCTTGAACTCTTGTGTCTCGTTAATTCTTCTCATATAGTAGTTTCCCTAAATTTTAAAAACTTCATCCACACAAAACTTGACAAGAACTCATGAGATATGTTAGTATAAATCAACTCAAAAACCTTAACATTCTCTACTGTAGAAAATCAAAAAAATTATAATTAAACATTGCATACTAAATTTCTCTTCATATTTAATATTCCTATCCTCAAATAGAAACATTAAGCACGCAAACATATGCAAGCAATGCAACTATAACAGCAATCTGCCAAAACAGAACAATCTGTAAAGGGTGAATAAGAATCCATACTTCCCTAACTCCAAAAATTCTAAAAAATTACCACGTGACATAGAACTCATGCATTCTTACTGTGTAAAAATTTCAGATTTTTATCATGTTCTGACTATTCAGGAATATTCTGGACATAATAGAAAACTTTCTGTTTTCAAACAGCACCACATGAACTTTGAAACTGAGCATGGTAAAGGCTATAATTGGCATTTTATTGAACTAAAAGATACAAAACATGATTATTGATGACACAAAGCAAATATCAACAGAAGAAAATGATGCTCCAAGAAAAACTCATATTATGTGACGAATAAAAATATAGCTCCAAGTGAGGTTACCGATAGTGTTGAAGACGAAAGAGGGGATGCCTTCCGGGGCATCCCCAAGCTTAGTTGCTCGGGTATTCCTTGAATATTACCTTGGGGTGCCTTGGGCATCCCCAAGCTTAGGGTCCTGCCACTCCTTATTCTCCTCATATCGATATCTCACCCAAAACTTGAAAACTTCAATCACACAAAACTTAACGGAACTTCGGGAGAACGGTTAGTATGATAAAGAATAAACCATCACTTAGGTACTGTCCAAGACAAGATTCACAATTGTTCCCATATAATGCCTACTGTATTCTATCATTTACACAATTTATATCTCATAATATAAGCTATGGAAACATTAAAACAAGCAAACTATGCATTGAAAAAATAATCTGTCAAAAACAGAACAGTCTGTAATGATCTGAGCAACTACCATACTTCTGGAACTCTAAAAATTCTGAAAAGTTTGGACAACGTCAAAAATTTTCATATCAATACTGTATAAAAATTATCAGAATTTTTTGATGCTCCAGTAAAATCTGGGAAATTAAACACTGGAGGCAAAAGTTTCTGTTTTTGCACAGAATTGAATCAACAAGTATCCACACTATCCTAAAGGTTTTACTTGGCACTCTATTGAAAGAAAACACATAAAACATGATTACTAAAGTAGTTTAATCATGTGAACACACTAAAACAGAAAGGATACATATTGGGTTGCCTCCCAACAAGCGCTTTTCTTTAAAGCCTTTTAGCTAGGCATGATGATTTCAATGATGCTCGCATCAAAGTAAAGAATTGAAACACAAAGAGAGCATAATGAAGCATATGACTAGCACATTTAAGCCTAACCCACTTCCTATGCATAGGAATTTTGTGAGCAAATAGTTTATGGGAGCAAGAATCAACTAGCATAGGAAGGCAAAACTAGCATGACTTCAAAACTTTCAACGCATAGAGAGGAAACTTGATATTATTAAAATATGTAGAAGCATATATTCCTCTCTCAAAATAATTTTCAGTATCATCATGAATAAATTCAACAATATATCCATCACACAAAGCATTCTTGTCATGATCCACAAGCATAGAAATTTTACTACTCTCCACATAAGCAATTTCCTTCTCATTCGTAATGGTGGGAGCAAATTCAACAAAATAACTATCATGAGATACTTGATTGGCATAATCCAATTGAAAATAAAAATCATGATGACAAGTTTCATAGTTATCATTATTCTTTATAGCATACATGTCATCACAATAATCATCATAGATAGCAACTTTGTTGTCATAGTCAATTGAAACTTCTTTCAAAGTAGTGGAATCATCACTAAATAAATCCATGACCTTTTCAAATCCACTTTCATCAATATAATCATCATAAATAGGAGGCATGCAAACATCATAACAAATTTTCACATCAAAACTTGGGGGGCTAAAAATATCATCTTCATCAAGCGTAGCATCCCCAAGCTTATGGCTTTGCATATCATTAGCATTATGGATATTCAAAGAATTCATACTAACAACATTGCAATCATGCTCATAATTCAAAGATTTTATGCCAAACATTTTATTGAATTCTTCTTCTATCAATTGAGCACAATTTTCCGATCCATCATTTTCAAGAAAGACATGATAAAGACGAAAAATATGAGGCAACCTCAATTCCATTTTTTTGTAGTTTTCTTTTATAAGCCAAACTAGTGATAAACAAGAAACTAAAAGATTCGATTGCAAGATCTAAAGATATACCTTCAAGCACTCACCTCCCCGGCAACGGCGCCAGAAAAGAGCTTGATATCTACTACACAACTTATTCTTGTAGACTCGTGTTGGGCCTCCAAGCGCAGAGTTTTGTAGGACAGTAGCAATTTTCCCTCAAGTGGATGACCTAAGGTTTATCAATCCGTGGGAGGCGTAGGTTGAAGATGGTATCTCTCAAACAACCTTGCAACCAAATACAAGAAATCTCTTGTGTCCCCAACACACCCAATACAATGGTAAATTGTATAGGTGCACTAGTTCGGCGAAGAGATGGTGATAAAAGTGTAGTATGGATAATAGATATAGGTTTTTGTAATCTGAAAATATAAAAACAACAAGGTAGCAAATAGTAAACGGGCATAAAAACGGTATTGCAATGCTTAGAAACAAGGCCTAGGGTTCATACTTTCACTAGTGCGATCATCATATGTAAATCCCTCACGTGCGACAAAGAGTTCACTCCAAAGTCACAAATAGTGGAGAACAAACGAAGAAATTGTTGTAGGGTACGAAACCACCTCAACTTTATCCTTCCCGATCAATCTTATGAGCCATCCCCATTAATTGTCACGAACAGCCCTAGAGTTCATACTAGAATAACACCTTAAGATACACATCAACCAAAACCATAATGTCACCTAGGCACTCCAATGTCACCACGAGTACCCGCGGGTTTGATTATACGATATGCATCACACAATCTCAGATTCATCTATTCAAACCAACACAAAGAACTTCAAAGAGTGCCCCAAAGTTTCTACCGGAAAGTCAAGACGAAAACGTGTGCCAACCCTTATGCATAAATCCCCAAGGTCACGGAACCCGCAAGTTGATCACGAAAACATACATCAAGTTGCTCAAGTGAATATCCCATTGTCACCACAGATATCCATATGCAAGACATACATCAAGTGTTCTCAAATCCTTGAAGTCAATTCATCACAAGAAGATAGAAAGGGGAAAACTCCATATGATTCATCTATAACAACAAAGCTCGCGATACATCAAGATCATGCCATCTCAAGAACACGAGAGAGAGAGATCAAACAAATAGCTACTGGTACAAACCCTCAGCCCTGAGGGTGAACTACTCCCTCCTCGTCATGGAGACCGCCGGGATGATGAAGATGGCCTCCGGTGATGCTTTCCCCCCTCCGGCAGGGTGCCGGAAAAGGGCTGTAGATGGGATCTCTCTGGTACAGAGGCTTTCGGCGGCGTAAAAAGTCATCTAGGTTAACTTTCGGGGTTTTTTGAATATATATGATTTTTCAGCGTTGGAATCACGCGAAACGGAGCCACGTGGGCCCCACGAGGTACCAGGGCGTGCCTGGGGGGGGGGTGGCGCGCCCTGGTGCCTCGTGGGCACTGGGTGGCCCCCCTCCAGTGGGTCTTGGTGCCAATATTTTTTATTTGTCCAATAAAAAATCTCCAAAAAGTTTCAGCTCATTTGGAAAACTTTCATTTCTGCACAAAAAACAACACCACGGTAGTTCTGCTGAAAACAGCGTCAGTCCGGGTTAGTTCTAATCAAATCATACCAAAACCATATAGAATTGTTATAAATATGGCATGAATACTTCATAAATTATAGATACGTTGGAGACGTATCAGCATCCCCAAGCTTAATTCCTACTCGTCCTCGAGTAGGTAAATGATAAAAGAAATAATTAATGAAGTGTGAATGCTAGCATAGTGCCTAAGTTTAATCAATGATAATTTCAATCACTTTTCCTAGCATCATAACAGCAACTTTCTCTCATAAAAGTCATCATGATAAAGTAGCAATTAAAAACAGAAACTTTGATGTGTAATGCTACCTATCATAATCATCATATAATCTTTTCTTTTGTTGCATGGACATTGGATTTGAATGATTCAAAGCAAGATAATTATTATAACAGCAATATTTATTATCATAAAACTTCTCATGAGCAAGTAACAATTCATCACAACAATGAAGTATAAGGCATAAACTTTCTTGGAAACTAACAAACTATTCTAGTCAACAATGCAATTGCAATTCATCATATTTTCAGGAAGGGTCTCATGTAGGATCTTTTTAGCAAGTCCACATACTCAACCATCATTTAGTCTTCTATGATTGCTAACACTCACGACATATATATGGAGCAAAAGTTTCATCCAGACACATAGAAAGATAGGGGCTTGTGATTTCGCCTCCCAACTTATTCACCTCAAGGGTGATGTCAACAATAATAACTCATGATCACTCATATCCAACTGGATATATGTGCCTAGATCTTTCCCCACCACATGATGCTTGCAAAAGAGAAAAATAAAAAAGAAGTAGAGGAGAACACTATTGACTCTTGCATAAAAAATAAATTCATAAAAGTAAATGCATAAAAGTAAAAGATAGGCCCTTCGCAGAGGGAAGTAGAGGTTGTCATGCGCTTTTCGTTGTTGGATGCACAAGCCCTTAATGCAAAGGAACGTCATGTTATATTGCCCCTTGTGATAGCAACCTTTATTATGCAGTCCGTCGCTTTTATTTCTTTACCATCACAAGTTCGTACAACGCTTATTTCCCTTACAATAAAAGATCATACATATTTAGAGGCAATTTTTATTGCTTTTTGCACCGATGACAACTTACTTGAAGGATCTTATTCAATCCATAGGTAGATATGGTGGACACTCATGGGAAGAAACTGGGTTTAAGGGTTTTGGATGCACAAGTAGTATCTCTACTTGGTGCGTATTTTTGGCTAGCAAAGATATTGGGCAAGTACCACATGTTGGAGGATCTATAACAATATAACTTCTATGTGAATATGAACAAACATAATTCATTACGTTGTCTTCCTTGTCCAACGTCAACATTTTGACATAAAATACTTAATGGGGGCTCACAATCATAAAAGATGTCCAAGATAGTATATTTGCATGTGAATCTTCTCTTCCCTTATTAACTTTTTCATGAATTGCATCATTTCCTAATGCTATGCTTGTTAACCTCCAATAAATTTTACCACTTATACTTTTCTTCATGTGATGCCATTACTTTCCATAAGATTAGCATATGATCTCTTTCATTATTTTCATTGCAAGGAATCACACTTATCATATCCAATGATCTTTATGAAAGTTTTTATTATATCCCTCATGAATATTCATCACTTTGGGACCAAATTCATATGTTGTGCAAATTACCATTACTATTATTAACTCTCAAAAAGATATAAGTGAAGCATGAGAATTAATGACAAACTACTCCAAAATATATAAGCGAAGATCAATGAGTAGTGAAACAATTAAGTAGCTTTGTGAGGACTCTCTCTCATTAAAAAGTTTCAGATCTTGATATTTTATTCAAACAGCAAGCAAAACAAAGACACAACCAAGTATAGCACACATTATGTGAACGAGTAAAAACTTGGGTTCAATCGAGACTAACCGATAGTTGATGAAGAAAAAGTGATGGGATGCCTACCGGGGCATCCCCAAGCTTGAATGCTTGATACTTCTTGGAATATTAACTTGGGGAGCCTTGGGCATCCCCAAGCTTGAACTCTTGTGTCTCGTTAATTCTTCTCATATAGTAGTTTCCCTAAATTTTAAAAACTTCATCCACACAAAACTTGACAAGAACTCATGAGATATGTTAGTATAAATCAACTCAAAAACCTTAACATTCTCTACTGTAGAAAATCAAAAAAATTATAATTAAACATTGCATACTAAATGCATCTCCATATTTAATATTCCTATCCTCAAATAGAAGCATTAAACACGCAAACATATGCAAAAAATGCAACTATAACAGCAATCTGCCAAAACAGAACAGTCTGTAAAGGGTGAATAAGAATCCATACTTCCCTAACTCCAAAAATTCTGAAAAATTACCACGTTACAGAGAACTCATGCATTCTTACTGTGTAAAAAGTTCAGATTTTTATCATGTTCTGACTATTCAGGAATATTCTGGACATAATAGAAAACTTTCTGTTTTCAAACAGCAACACATGAACTTGCAAACTGAGCATGGTAAAGGCTATAATTGGCATTTTATTGAACTAAAAGATACAAAACATGATTATTGATGACACAAAGCAAATATCAACAGAAGAAAATGACGCTCCAAGCAAAACTCATATTATGTGACGAATAAAAATATAGCTCCAAGTGAGGTTACCGATAGTCTTGGAGACGAAAGAGGGGATGCCTTCCGGGGCATCCCCAAGCTTAGTTGCTCGGGTATTCCTTGAATATTACCTTGGGGTGCCTTGGGCATCCCCAAGCTTAGGGTCCTGCCACTCCTTATTCTCCTCATATCGATATCTCACCCAAAACTTGAAAACTTCAATCACACAAAACTTAACGGAACTTCGTGAGAACGGTTAGTATGATAAAGAATAAACCATCACTTAGGTACTGTCCAAGACAAGATTCACAATTTTTCCCATATAATGCCTACTATATTCTATCATTTACACAATTTATATCTCATAATATAAGCTATGGAAACATTAAAACAAGCAAACTATGCATTGAAAAAATAATCTGTCAAAAACAGAACAGTCTGTAATGATCTGAGCAACTACCATACTTCTGGAACTCTAAAAATTCTGAAAAATTAGGAAAACGTCAACAATTTGCATATCAATACTGTATAAAAATCTGGGAAATTAAACACTGGAGGCAAAAGTTTCTGTTTTTGCACAGATTTGAATCAACAAGTATCCACACTATCCTAAAGGTTTTACTTGGCACTTTATTGAAAGAAAACACATAAAACATGATTACTACAGTAGCTTAATCATGTGAACACACTAAAACAGAAAGGATACATATTGGGTTGCCTCCCAACAAGCGCTTTTCTTTAAAGCCTTTTAGCTAGGCATGATGATTTCAATGATGCTCGCATAAAAGTAAAGAATTGAAACACAAAGAGAGCATCATGAAGCATATGACTAGAAAATTTAACCTTAACTCACTTCCTATGCATAGGGATTTTGTGAGAAAATAGTTTATGGGAGCAAGAATCAACTAGCATAGGAAGGCAAAACAAGCATGACTTCAAAACTTTCAACGCATAGAGAGAAAACTTGATATTATTAAAATATGTAGAAGCATATATTCCTCTCTCAAAATAATTTTCAGTAGCATCATGAAGAAATTCAACAATGTATCCATCACACAAAGCATTCTTGTCATGATCCACAAGCATAGAAATTTTACTACTCTCCACATAAGCAATTTCCTTCTCATTCGTAATGGTGGGAGCAAATTCGACAAAATAACTATCATGAGATACTTGATTGGCATAATCCAATTGAAAATAAAAATCATGATGACAAGTTTCATAGTTATCATTATTCTTTATAGCATACATGTCATCACAATAATCATCATAGATAGCAACTTTGTTGTCATAGTCAATTGAAACTTCTTCCAAACTAGTGGAATCATCACTAAATAAATTCATGACCTCTTCAAATCCACTTTCATCAATATAATCATCATAAATAGGAGGCATGCAACCATCATAAAAAAATTGCACATCAAAACTTGGGGGGCTAAAAATATCATCTTCATCAAGCATAGCATCCCCAAGCTTATGGGTTTGCATATCATTAGCATTTTGGATATTCAAAGAATTCATACTAACAACATTGCAATCATGCTCATAATTCAAAGATTTTACGCCAAACATTTTATTGAATTCTTCTTCTATCAATTGAGCACAATTTTCCGATCCATCATTTTCAAGAAAGACATGATAAAGACGAATAATATGAGGCAGCCTCAATTCCATTTTTTTGTAGTTTTCTTTTATAAGCCAAAATATTCGATTGCAAGATCTAAAGATATACCTTCAAGCCCTCACCTCCCCGGCAACGGCGCCAGAAAAGAGCTTGATGTCTACTACACCACTTATTCTTGTAGACTTGTGTTGGGCCTCCAAGCGCAGAGTTTTGTAGGACAGTAGCAATTTTCCCTCAAGTGGATGACCTAAGGTTTATCAATCCGTGGGAGGCGTAGGTTGAAGATGGTATCTCTCAAACAACCCTGCAACCAAATACAAGAAATCTCTTGTGTCCCCAACACACCCAATACAATGGTAAATTGTATAGGTGCACTAGTTCAGCGAAGAGATGGTGATAAAAGTGTAGTATGGATAGTAGATATAGGTTTTTGTAATCTGAAAATATAAAAACAGCAAGGTAGCAAATAGTAAACGGGCATAAAAACGGTATTGCAATGCTTAGAAACAAGGCCTAGGATTCATACTTTCACTAGTGCGATCTCCCAAGATTGTTGACATAGTTGAATCATATGTAAATCCCTCACGTGCGACAAAGAGTTCACTCCAAAGTCACAAATAGCGGAGAACAAACGAAGAAATTGTTGTAGGATACGAAACCACCTCAAAGTTATCCTTCCCGATCAATCTTATGAGCCATCTGCATTAATTGTCACGAACAGCCCTAGAGTTCATACTAGAATAACACCTTAAGATACACATCAACCAAAACCCTAATGTCACCTAGGCACTCCAATGTCACCACGAGTACCCGCGGGTTTGATTATGAGATATGCATCACACAATCTCAGATTCATCTATTCAAACCAACACAAAGAACTTCAAAGAGTGCCCCAAAGTTTCTACCGGAAATTCAAGACGTAAACGTGTGCCAACCCTTATGCATAAATCCCCAAGGTCACGAAACCCGCAAGTTGATCACCAAAACAAACATCAAGTTACTCAAGTGAATATCCCATTGTCACCACAGATATCCATATGCAAGACATACATCAAGTGTTCTTAAATCCTTAAAGACTCAATCCGATAAGAAAACTTCAAAGGCAAAACTCAATTCATCACAAGAAGATAGAGAGGGGAAAACTCCATATGATTCATCTATATCAACAAAGCTCGCGATACATCAAGATCGTGCCATCTCAAGAACACGAGAGAGAGAGAGATCAAACACATAGATACTGATACAAACCCTCAGCCCCGAGGGTGAACTACTCCCTCCTCGTCATGGAGACCGCCGGGATGATGAAGATGGCCTCCGGTGATGCTTTCCCCCCTCCGGCAGGGTGCCGGAAAAGGGCTGTAGATGGGATCTCTCTGGTACAGAGGCTTGCGGCGGCGTAAAAAGTCATCGAGGTTAACTTTCGGGATTTTTTGAATATATATGATTTTTCTGCGTTGGAATCACGCGAAACGGAGCCACGTGGGCCCCACGAGGTACCAGGGCGCGCCTGGGGGGGTGACGCGCCCTGGTGCCTCGTGGGCACTGGGTGGCCCCGCTCCAGTGGGTCTTGGTGCCAATATTTTTTATTTGTCCAATAAAAAATCTCCAAAAAGTTTCAGCTCATTTGGAAAACTTTCATTTCTGCACAAAAAACAACACCACGGTAGTTCTGCTGAAAACAACGTCAGTCCGGGTTAGTTCTAATAAAATCATACCAAAACCATATAGAATTGTTATAAATATGGCATGAATACTTCATAAATTATAGATACGTTGGAGACGTATCAGAGCACCCCAAAGTTTCTATCGGAGAAAAGATAATGAAAACGTGCATCAACCCCTATGCATATATTACCCCAATGTCACCTCGAGAATCCGCGAGTTGAGTGCCAAAACATACATCAAGTGAATCAATATAATACCCCATTGTCACCACGGGTATTCATATGCAAGACATACATCAAGTGTTCTCAAATCTGAATATTCAATCTGACAATAACGAAAACCTCAAAGGGAAAAGATTCAATTCATCACAACAAGGATAGAGAGGGAAGAAACACCATATGATCCAACTATATTAACAAAGCTCGCGATACATCAAGATCGTGCCAAATCAAGAACACGAGAGAGAGAGAGATAAAACACATAGCTGCTGGTACAAACCCTCAGCCCCGAGGGTGAACTACTCCCTCCTCGTCATGGAGACCGCCGGGATGATGAAGATGGCCTCCGGTGATGATTCCCCCCCTCCGGCAGGGTGCCGGAAAAGGGCTGTAGATGAGATCATGGAGGTATAGAGGCTTGCGGCGGCGGAGTCAAAGTTCTAGGGTTATATCTGGGGGTTTCTCTATTGATAGGATTTTTCAGCGTTGGAATCAGGTTAGATGGAGCCACGTGGGCCCCACGAGGTATCAGGGCGCGCCTGGGGGGGTGGAGCGCCCTGGTGCGTCATGGGCACAGGGTGGCCCCCCTCCAGTGGGTCTTGGTTCCAGTATTTTTCATTTATTCCATAAAAATCTCCAAAAAGTTTCATCCAATGCCAAGAACTTTTATTTCTGCCCAAAAAACAACACCATGGCAATTCTGCTGAAAACAGCGTCAGTCCGGGTTAGTTCTAATCAAATCATACCAAAACCATATAGAATTGTTATAAACATGGCATGAATACTTCATAAATTATAGATACGTTGGAGACGTATCAGCATCCCCAAGCTTATTTCCTGCTCGTCCTTGAGTAGGTAAATGATAAAAGAAATAATTTATGAAGTGTGAATGCTAGCATAGTGCATAAGTTTGATTAATGATAATTTCAATCACTTTTTCTAGCATCAATATATATCATAATCAGTAGCTCATCTCATAAAACTTTTCGTGATCAAGTAGCAAGCTATTCACATGTTTAAAGTATAGGCCATAAACTTTCTTGAGAACTAACAAACTATGTTCTCAGTCATCAAACAATTGCAATTCATCTTATTTTCAGGAAGGGTCTATGTAAGAGCTTTGATCTAGCAAATTCCACATACTCAACTATCATTTAGTCTTCCATGATTGCTGACACTCAAAGCATATTTTTAGAACAAACCGTTTCAGTCAAACACATAGGAAGACAGGGGCTTAATGTTTTGCCTCCCAACTTATTTATCTCATGGATAATGTCAACAATAATAACTCATGATCACCTATATTCAACTGGATATATGTGCTTGGATCATTCCCTACCACATGATGCTTGCCAACTAGAGAATAATTGAGGTTGAAACGAGAAGAAATAATATTGACTCTTGCATAAAAGTAAATACATAAAAGTAAATGCATAAAAGTAAAAGATAGGCCCTTCGCAGAGGGAAGCAGAGGTTGTCATGCGCTTTTTGTTGTTGGATGCACAAGCCCTTAATGCAAAGGAACGTCACGTTATATTGCCCCTTGTGATAGCAACCTTTATTATGCAGTCCGTCGCTTTTATTTCTTTACCATCACAAGTTCGTACAACACTTATTTTCCCTTGCAATAAAAGGTCATACATATTATAGGAGCAATTTTTATTGCTTTTTGCACTGATGACAACTTACTTGAAGGATCTTATTCAATCCATAGGTAGATATGGTGGACACTCATGGCAAGAAACTGGGTTTAGGGTTTTTGGATGCACAAGTAGTATCTCTATTTAGTATGAATTTTTGGCTAGCAAAAGATCCTAAGCAAGCACCACATGTTAGAGGATCCATGACAATACAACTTCTATGTGAATATAAACAAACATAACTCATTACGTTGTCTTCCTTGTCCAACGTCAACTACTTGATCAAGCTTGAAAATAATTAATGGGGGCTCACAATCATAGAAGATGTCTAAGATAGTATATTTATATGTGAAATTTCTCTTCCTTCAAAGTTCTTTCATGAATTGTTCAAGTGACCAATTCTATGTTTGTTAACTTTCAATAAATTTTACCACTTATACTTCTTGTATGTGAAGTCACTACTCCTCATGGGACAAGCATATGAAGCATATAAATTTCAACTTTATGATATTCAATTCATTTCAACAATTTACTCATAGGATATAAGTGAAGAACAAGTGTAAATGACAAACTACTCCAAAACGATATAAGTGAAGACCAAATGAGTAGTTAAGTAAATAGGTAGCTATGTGAGGACTCTCTCTCATTTCAAAATTTCAGATCTAAAGTATTTTATTCAAACAGCAAAGAAAACAAAATATAATGACATTCCAAGAATAGCACAACTCATGTGAAGAAGCAAAAACTTAGGCTCAACGAGAACTGACCGATAGTTATTGAAGAAGAAAGGTGGGATGCCTACCGGGGCATCCCCAAGCTTAGATGCTTGAGACTTCTTGAAATATTATATTGGGATGCCTTGGGCATCCCCAAGCTCGAGCTTTTGTGTCTCCTTAATTCCTCTCATATCACGGTTTCTATAAATCTTAAAAACTTCACCCACACAAAACTCAACAAGAACTCGTGAGATAAGTTAGTATAAATGAACTCAAAACCCCAACATTCTCTACTGTAGCAAATCACAAAAATTATAATTAAACATTGCATACTAAATGCCTCTGCATATTTAATACTTCTATCCACAAATAGAAACATTAAACACGCAAACATATGCAAACAATGCAACTATAACAGCAATCTCCCAAAACAGAACAGTCTGTAAAAGGGGAATAAAAATCCATACTTCCCTAACTCCAAAAATTCTGAAAAATTACCACGTGACATAGAACTCATGCATGCTTACTGTGTAAAAATTTCAGATTTTTATCATGTCCTGACTATTCAGGAATATTCTGGACATAACAGAAAACTTTCTGTTTTCAAACAGCAACACATGAACTTGCAAACTGAGCATGGTAAAGGCTATAATTGGCATTTTATTGAACTAAAAGATACAAAACATGATTATTGATAACAGCAAGGAAATATAAACAGAAGAAAATGATGCTCCAAGCAAAATTCATATTATGTGACGAATAAAAATATAGCTCCAAGTGAGGTTACCGATAATGTTGAAGACGAAAGAGGGGATGCCTTCCGGGGCATCCCCAAGCTTAGTTGCTTGGGTCTTCCTTGAATATTACCTTGGGGTGCCTTGGGCATCCCCAAGCTTAGGGTCTTGCCACTCCTTATTATCCTTATATCGATATCTCACCCAAAACTTGAAAACTTCAATCACACAAAACTTAACGGAACTTGGTGAGATAGGTTAGTATGATAAAAATAAATCATCCACTTTGGTACTGTCAAGACAAGATTCATAATTGTTCTCAAATAATGCCTACTGTATTCTATCATTTCCACAATTTATATTGACCAATATAAGCTACGGAAACACTAAAACAAGTAAACTATGCACCGAAAACAGAATCTATCAAAAACAGAACAGCATGTAGTGAGCGATTAAAAACCATACTTCCGTACCTCCAAAAATCCTGAAAAATTAGCAAAACGTAAAACATTTGTAACCCAATACTGTGTAAAAATTTCAGAATTTTTTCACGCTCCAGTACACAATAGAAATTCCAGCACTGGACGCAAAAGTTTCTGTTTTTGCACAGAATCAAATCAACAAGCATCCACACTATCCCAAAGGCTTTACTTGGCACATTATTGAAAGAAAATATATGAAACATGATTACCACAGTAGCTTAATCATGTGGACACACAAAAACAGTAGGTATAAATGTTGGGTTGTCTCCCAACAAGCGCTTTTCTTTAATGCCTTTTAGCTAGGCATGATGATTTTAATGATGCTCACATAAAAGATAAGAATTAAAACACAAAGAGAGCATCATGAAGCATATGAATAGCACATTTAAGCATAACCCACTTCCTATGCATAGGGATTTTTCAAGCAAACAATTTATGGGAGCAAGAATCAACTAGCATAGGAAGGCAAAACAAGCATAACTTCAAAACTTTCAAAGCATAGAGAGGAAACATGATATTATTGCAATACCTACAAGCATATGATCCTCTCTCATAATAATTTTTAGTAGCATCATGAATGAATTCAACAATATAGCTATCACATAAAGCATTATTTTCCTGATCCACAAGCATAGAAATTTTACTACTCTCCACATAAGCAATTTTCTTCTCATTCATAATAGTGGGAACAAGCTCAACAAAATAACTATCATGAGATACTTGATTGACATAATCAAATTGAAAATTAAAATCATGATGACAAGTTTCATAATTATCATTATTCTTTATAGCATACATGTCATCACAATAATCATCATAGATAGGAACTTTGTTGTCATAATCAATTGAAACCTCTTCCAAAATAGTGAAATCATCATTAAATAAATTCATGACCTCCCCAAATCCACTTTCATGATTATAATCATCATAAATAGGAGGCATGCAATCATCATAATTAATTTGCTCATCAAAACTTGGGGGACTAAAAATATCATCTTCATCAAACATAGCATCCCCAAGCTTGTGGCTTTGCATATCATTAGCATCATGGATATTCATAGAAGGCATACTAACAACATTGCAATCATGCTCATCATTCATGGATTTTATGCCAAACATTTTATTGAATTCTTCTTCTATCAATTGAGCACAATTTTCCAATCCATCATTTTCAAGAAAGACATGATAAAGACGAATAATATGAGGCAACATCAGTTCCAGTTTTTGTATTTTTATTTTTATAAAACCAAACTAGTGATAAACAAGAAACTAAAGGATTCGATTGAAAGATCTAAAGATATACCTTCAAGCACTCACCTCCCCGGCAACGGCGCCAGAAAAGAGCTTGATGTCTACTACACAACTTATTCTTGTAGACTCGTGTTGGGCCTCCAAGCGCAGAGTTTTGGAGGACAGTAGCAATTTTCCCTCAAGTGGATGACCTAAGGTTTATCAATCCGTGGGAAGCATAGGTTGAAGATGGTATCTCTCAAACAACCCTGCAACCAAATACAAGAAATCTCTTGTGTCCCTAACACACCCAATACAATGGTAAATAGTATAGGTGCACTAGTTCGGCGAAGAGATGGTGATAAAAGTGTAGTATGGATAGTAGATATAGGTTTTTGTAATCTGAAAATATAAAAACAGCAAGGTAGCAAATAGTAAACGGGCAAAAAAACGGGATTGCAATGCTTAGAAACAAGGCCTAGGGTTCATACTTTCACTAGTGCGATCTCCCAACATTGTTGACATAGTTGAATCATATGTAAATCCCTCACGTGCGACAAAGAGTTCACTCCAAAGTCACAAATAGCGGAGAACAAACGAAGAAATTGTTGTAGGGTATGAAACCACCTCAAAGTTATCCTTTCCGATCAATCTTATGAGCCATCCGCATTAATTGTCACGAACAGCCCTAGAGTTCGTACTAGAATAACACCTTAAGATACACATCAACCAAAACCCTAATGTCACCTAGGCACTCCAATGTCACCACGAGTACCCGCGGGTTTGATTATACGATATGCATCACACAATCTCAGATTCATAAACAGAAAGGTAGCAAGTAACAAAAGTGAGCACAAACGGCACTGCAATGCTTAAAATCAAGGCCTAGGGTTCATACTTTCGCTAGTGCAATCTCTCAACAATGCTAATATAATTGGATCATATAACCATCCCTCAACGTGCGATAAAGAATCACTCCCAAGTTCCTATTAGCGAAGAACATAAGATAGAAATTGTTGTAGGGTACGAAACCACCTCAAAGTTATCCTGTCCGATCGATCTATTGAGCCATCCCTATAGGTGTCACGAATAGCCCTAGAGTTCGTACTGAAATAACACCATATGAAACACATCAACCAACTCTAATGTCACCTAGATACTCCAATGTCACCACAAGTATCCGTGAGTTGATTATACGATATGCATCAAACAACTTCATAATCATAATATTCAATCCAAACAAAGAACTCCAAGGAGCACCCCAAAGTTTCTACCGGAGAAAAGATAATGAAAACGTGCATCAACCCCTATGCATAGATTACCCCAATGTCACCTCGGGAATCCGCGAGTTGAGTTCCAAAACATACATCAAGTGAATCAATATAATACCCCATTGTCACCACGGCTATTAATATGCAAGACAAACATCAAGTGTTCTGAAATCTGAATATTCAATCCGACAATAACGAAAACCTCAAAGGGAAAAGATTCAATTCATCACAACAAGGATAGAGAGGGAAGAAACACCATATGATCCAACTATATTAACAAAGCTCGCGATACGTCAAGATCGTGCCAAATCAAGAACATGAGAGAGAGAGATAAAACACATAGCTACTGGTACAAACCCTCAGCCCCGAGGGTGAACTACTCCCTCCTCGTCATGGAGACCGCCAGGATGATGAAGATGGCCTCCGGTGATGATTCCCCCCTCCGACAGGGTGCCGGAAAAGGGCTGTAGATGAGATCGTGGAGGTACAGAGGCTTGCGGCCTGGGGGGTGGCGCGCCCTGGTGCCTCATGGGCACTGGGTGGCCCCCCTCCAGTGGGTCTTGGTTCCGGTATTTTTCATTTATTCCATAGAAAATCTCCAAAAAGTTTCATCCAATTCCAAGAACTTTTATTTCTGCACAAAAAACAACACCATGGCAATTCTACTGAAAACATCGTCAGTCCGGGTTAGTTCTAATCAAATCATACCAAAACCATATAGAATTGTTAAAAATATGGCATGAATATTTCATAAATTATAGATACGTTGGAGACGTATCACGCAGCGCGGGGGACTCCTGGCCTTTCACAAGCGTATAAGAGCAAAAGGGAGGACAACGCAATCGACCACGCTCCCATTCTCCCCTGCTACTACTTCGTCTAGCTCCAGCGCCCAGATCCCATCTTACTCCTTTTCCCCTCTGTGAGTCCAACCTCCACCACCAGCCATGGCAGACACTCTCAAAGGGCACTGGGGTGGTTCTATTGTGACGGAGGGGACCATCCTGGAGTTACGCAGCGCGGGGTATCTTACCCCCGCCATCGCCGCCCGCGCTCCCGCTACTGGCCAGCAGGTACCCGCTCCCAATGCCGGGGAGCGGGTAGTCTTCGTCCCCCACCTCGTCCGAGGCCTGGGGTTCCCGCTGCATCCCTTTGTGCGCAGGGTGATGTACTACTATGGGCTGGACTTCCATCACATGGCCCCCAACTCCATTCTTCTCCTCACCTCCTTCATCACGGTCTGCAAGGCCTTCCTCCGCTACGAGACGCACTTCGGCCTATAGCTGAAGCTCTTCGGGATTAAGCCGAAGTCCAGCGGCTCGGACTCGCGGAGTGCGGAGGGGCCATGATCAGCAAAAACCAGGGGGGCACCTGGTTCAAGGGCACCTTCATCGAAACGGTGATGGAGTGTCAGAAAGAGTGGTTTTACATCACTGAACCGCTCACCCCTGGTCAGACCGAGGTCCCAGCTTTCTCTGCCGGGCCTTCCAAGAAGCTCAAGTCCTGGAAGGATAAGGGCGTCGCCTGGGGGAACCCAGAAGAGGTGGAGGCCCTGATCGAGAGGATCCTGTGGTGGTCCACCACGAGGAAGGTCGAGCTTGCCGACGTCATTAACGTCATGCTCAACCGCCGCATACTCCCACTCCAACTTCGGGCTACCCCGATGTGGGCACAAAAGCCCGAGGACATGGACACCATCAACACCTTCTTCCGCTCCACCTTGGCCACCATGTGGACGAAGCTCATGAAGCTGGCCAAGGACAAGATTCCCAAGGAAGGGGAGGACCGCGGCCACGAGGACAGCTATGAAGCCCCCCCGGTAAATGATTCTGTCCACCGACTATCAATTTTGTCCTTCGTATCGAAGAGTAAAGTTTTAATGAATCGTTATGCTTGACGCTTTGCAGAAGTGGTTAGCCTGGGTGCAAGGAGTGCGATGCCCGGCTCCACTGCCCGAGGAGCCTCCGACTCCCCTGCTCTCGGCACTCCTAACCGAGGAGCTGCACGTGGTGGCCCCCAAAGGGACGAAGTCCCAGAGGGGTAGGTCAAGTGCTCGGACTCAGGGGACCTCGGTCACCCGGTCCGAAGAGACCCACACCTCCGCTGCCAATGACGGCGACGCAGAGGAGGGTGAGGGCGAAGAGATCCCTCTCCCGAAAGGGAAGAGGTCGGTGTCCGAGGACGCCGAGGTTGGTATGCCGCCCAAGGGCCCGAAGAGGCCAAGGGGAACCTCGTCTGGGGCCGCCGGCAAGCCGTCGGGGAGAGTCGAGCTCTCCGGCAACTCAGAAGAAGACCTCCTCGCGATGGGAAGGAAGAAACCGGCGCCTCGAGGGTAAGCCGTTGTCTTTATATCCCGTCTTTAAATTTGACGAGTTCTTTTTAGCAAAGGAAAACTCATAGAGCGTCTTTTCTTACGCAGTCCGCCGAGGGTAATCCCAAGCGGCTCCTTGAGCGGGTTGCCATCCGCCAGCGGGACTCCCGAGCCCGCTGCTCCTCCCCTAGTGCACGATGGGCTGGGGGAGGCAACATCCACCCTGGCCCCTGACGTCAACACGACGGGGGCCGACGAGGTGGCCATCTTGGCCGAGGTCGACACCTCGGCCCAACAAGACCCGGGGGAGAAGCACCCCGAGGTCGTCGAAGGGGGGCTGGGCCAGTTGTCGGTCCAGCCGATATCTGCTCCAGCTCCGCCACCACAGTTGGAGGTGATACATCTCCGTCGTATCTATTATTTTTTATTGTTTCATGCCAATATCCTATAATTTCCACATACTTTTGGCAACATTTTATATTGTTTTTTGGGACTAACATATTGATCCAGTGCCCAGTGCCAGTTCCTGTTTGTTGCATGTTTTTTGTTTCGCAGAATATCCATATCAAACGAAGTCCAAATGCAATAAAATTTCACGGAGAATTATTTAGGAATATATGTGATTTTTGGGAGGTCAAATCAACGCAAGGCGGTGCTCGTGGGCCCCACGAGGCACCAGTGCACCCCAGGGGGGCCCGGCGCGCCGTGGTACCTCGTAGGTCGGTTGGTGCTATTCTTCAGGCGCAAGGAAGCTAATATCCGGAAAAAAATTGTGTTAAAATTTCAGCACAATCGGAGTTACGGATATCCGGAAATTTAAGAAACGGTGAAGGGCCAGAAAACAGGAACGCGAAACAGAAGAGAACAGAGAGAGAGCTCCAATCTCGGAGGGGCTCCCGCCCCTCCGGGTGCCATGGAGGCCAAGGACAAGAGGGGAAAACCTCCTCCCATCTAGGGGGAGGCCAAGCAAGAAGAAGAAGGAGGGGGGCTCTCTCCCCTCTCTCCCGGTGGCGCCGGAACGCCGCCGAGGCAATCATCTTGACGGCGATCTACACCAACAACTTCGCCGCCGTCAACATCAACTCTCTCCCCCTCTATGCAGCGGTGTAACACCTCTTCTCCCGGCTGTAATCTCTACTTAAACATTGTGCTTGATGCTACATATTATTATCCAATGATTTGTGGCCATCCTATGATGTTTGAGTAGATCCGTTTTGTCCTATGGGTTGATTGATGATCGTGATTGGTTTGAGTTGTATGTTTTATTTTGGTTGTGTCCTATGGTGCCCTCCATGTCGTGCAAGCGTGAGGGATTCCCGCTGTAGGGTTTGCAATACGTTCATAATTCTCTTATAGTGGGTAGCGTGAGTGACTGAAACACATACCCGAGTAAGGGGGTTGTTGCGTATGGGAGTAAAGAGGACTTGATACTTAATGCTATGGTTGGGTTTTACCTTAATGATCTTTGGTAGTTGCGGATGCTTGCTAGAGTTCCAATCATAAGTGCATATGATCCAAGTACGGAAAGTATGTTAGCTCATGCCTCTCCCTCCACTACTAGGAAAATGGCTATCCCTAATATCACTATTAGTGGCGCACCACCTTTAGTTGCTCCACTAATAGGGAAGTTACTAGTGGCGCACCAGGGAAGCAGTGCGCCACTGGTATTTTTTTGGATTGGGACCAGCCCTCCGTAGGCTTACCAGTGGCGCACCAGATCCAGGTGCGCCACTACTATTTTTGGTAGCAATGGCGCACCTGGCTCTGGTGCGCCACTGGTAAGCCTTGGGAGGGCTGGTCCCAATCCAAAAAAATACCAGTGGCGCACTGATTCTCTGGTGCGCCACTAGTAATACATCCTATTAGTGGCGCATTTTAATAAGGTGCGCCACTAGTAACCTGGGAGCACTATATATCTTCGGGCAGCCACCAACCACACACTCACTTCCCCCCCTCTCTCTTACCACCTCCCACCAAATCTGGATCTAGTCGTGTTACTCCTCCTGCTCACCTCATTTGCACCCTTGATTCACCCAATTTGAGTTGTTAAATCTACTTTTCTTGATAGGTAAGTAAGGGGAAAGCTCTCTTAATTCTAGATCTACTTTCTTTTCTCCCTCCAACACACTCTCTCTCGTGTGTTGTAATGCGAGGTCGCACGTGTGTTGTTATGCGAGCTTGCACATGTTGTATGTGATCAAGGTGTTGCATATGTTTTTGTTTGTAGGTATTTGAAATGCGAGTTGCCAATATTTTGCCGGAATGTTGATTCATTTCCGTTTCGGCGAAAATCGGGCACTACGCTTTGGTCCTATTTTTAGGAAAGGTCATGCCAAATTTTTCTTTTGGTTCTAAAATATCCTTTTGCTCTATACCCCGCAGGCGACCATGGTCCGCACGATGACCGAAGGCATCGTGGCTAGGTTTTTGAGATCCGCGAAGGCCGAGATGCTTCAAAAGAACGAGACGGTGATAAGATGTCCGTGTCGAAGATGCAAGCTGACGGGCCTTTTCGACCCGGATTCCAGACAGGTGCGGGACCACCTGCTCGTGCGTGGTTTCATGGATGGCTATCGGTGGCAAGGTGATGAAGATGATTATGAAGTCGTCCATGGGGGCCGGGCAAGAAATAAGGAAGGGCAGCAAGACAATAGCGGCGAGGGCGGGCGAGAAGACGAAGAATCTCCAGGACATGATCACGAAGTAGATGCAGGACACAGTCATCATGTAGAAGATGCCGGACATGATGATGAGGAAGATCAAGACGAAGGGCATGATCATGAAGATGAAGATACCGGAGCAGAGGACGATGGACCATCGATGGGCTGGGTGCAGGACCCTCATATTCAAGAGCTGCTTCTCAAGCAGACGGGTAACGCAAGAGCTGCCGCCCGAGAGAAAGCCAAACTGGATCAACTGGAGATAGACGCGGTTACTCCATTGTATGAAGGATGCAGGCCCGAGGATACCCGCCTGAAAGTAACGCTCATGGCTCTGGAGATGAAGGTAAAACACAAAATGACCGACGCATGCTTCGACGAGAACATGTCATTCTGGCACGAACGTCTTCCTAAGGGGAACAAGTGCCCGACCAGTTTCGAGGAGGCGAAGAAAATCGTGTGTCCTCTGGATTTACCGCACGTGAAATACCATGTGTACTGGCGTGCCAAGTGGACCAATGCTTCTTCATTACCGACCCGTCAAAGCCCAGTCGTGTTGTCGTGAGGAGAGGCAAAAGGAACATCATCGGAATGGATGGAGTCGCCAATGAGCAAGACTTCGACAAGTACGGCGACCCGAAGATGGAAGATGACGACGACGATGAAGTACCACACACCACAAGAAGAAGCAGGACCACCCTACCTAAAGGACGTCCATTCAAGAGAAGAAGTCAAGGGGTTCCGGGGCTAAATTATTCAACCGCGAGAAAGAAGGGCAAGAAGATTGTGAAAAGATAGCTAAGATCGAATCACGACGTGTCGGCCGCGTGTGTATATGGGCATATTATATTATGTATCATTTTTCTCAAAAAAAATTAATGAAAGTAAGATCTATGTTTTTTTTTCTAACTAAAGTTCTATGTGGTTTTGATGTGTGTAACTAGCCAGTTTCAGTTGGATAAAAAAATAAAGTTTGAGATCGTCCCTTTTTCGCCAATGTGAGAAAAAAATATACTCACAACAAAAATACAAATATATATATATGTCGATTGTAAAATGGCTTGGAACTTATTCAGGTAGAGCTGGTAATAAAAATAAATCAAAAATTGACACTGTATCACTAATGAAAATACATCAAAAATAAAATACATCAAAAAAAATACATCAAAAAAAATACATCAAAAAAAAATAACAATGGCGCACCTCTGTCTGGTGCGCCATAAATATCCATATAGCAATGGCACACCTCTGCCTGGTGCGCCATTGCTATATGGGTATTTATGGCGCACCAGCAGAGGTGCGCCATCGCTATGGGTGTATCGATAGGCCTGCTCCCGACCGCCCGTACGTTACCCTCACTCTCATCTCCTCCCCGGCCGCCGCTCTCGATCCCCTCCCCTCCGCGCACTGCCCTCCCTCGACCGCCGCCGCCGCCGTCGCCCTCCCCTCCACCGCCCTCCACCGACCTCCACCGGCTCGCCCCCGACCGCGCCTGCTCGCCCCCGACCGCCCATGCTCGTCCCCGACCACCCCCGGCCGCACCGGCTCATCCCCGGACGCGCACCTGTACGGCTACCCGAACGACGCCGCAATCCGGGCGCTGCTCCACTCCCGCTTCGACGGCGACAAGTTGGACGCGCTCAACCACCTCCCCCTCATGTCTGAGGGCGTCGCCGTCGCCCACCTCTCCCCGCAGGTCCGGCTAGCGTCCCCCTCCTCTCGTCTCATCTCACCCGGTTGATTCCGGCGACTGAATTGAGTGTGTGCTTGCGGTGCAGGCAGTCAAGAACGTGGCGGCGAGGTTGCTGAAGCTGAAGAAGCTCGTCTCGTCTACCTCTATCTGCTCCACTAGGCCGAGAGGTAAGCTCAGCGCCCCGCCCTCATCTGCACTCCTCCCTTTGCCTTTTGATTAGTTGAGACAAATTGAAGCTAATTAGGCAGGGTATGGAACGGGTTGTTTAAGAACAATCTCTTCTTTTAGCAAAATCGAGTTCTCTGGATGCTTGGACTCGACCATGAAATTGCTGGCATAGTGCATGGAGTGAAAAACTCGACAAAATTAAACCATGGCTGTCGGCAATCCTAGTGTACTTCCTATGTTAGTCTTACTATAATGGTGCACCCTCAGACTATTAGACTGAATTTCACTTTATGTGGGATTATAATATCTGAAGCTCTGGACATGTTGGTGACTCCAGTGAGTTTGTCAAGAGTCATGAGCTCAAGTGTCATGTAGGTGACTTGCAACTCTGGTTTGGCCTAGCATTTAGTAAACTAAATGTATGGTGATAATAGTGAGTGTAAACTGAAGACGGTCAAACACTTAATGTAAAAAAGTTGTCATTTCAAATTTTGTGGACACATGTAGCAGCATGTGGGACACTGCTGCACTGGTGTTGTCTCTGGTCACTTCTCTGACCCAACTAGACTGAATTATACTCATGGCAAAACTAGCAGAATTATAAACTAGACTGAATTGCATCATCATAAGACATCGATTTAAATAAAGAGTGAAATCAGTACTCTACTAAATCAGTACTCTGCTAGTTACAGAAGGTGGAATCCTTTTTAAGAAAAAAGTTATATAATGTGCACACTGTTTATCTGTTGCCCAATTCTGATCTTCATTCCCTTTCCATTGGTGACCAGAGATTTTCCTTGCAAGAGGACTCGTCGAAGAGGACGTCTTCATATCCTGCCAGTTCAGCTTCTTGTGTGCGCGAGGAATCTCAGCTGCAACTGACAAAAATACCAACCAACCCTATCCACCGCTGGAGCCCCTCTCTTCCGGATAGCAGATGTAAACTCAAGCCCTTGCACCTGACAGAAATTACATTTCTATGGTCATGTGATGTGATTTAATTAGCAGAACATGTGGCTGCTGCTATGAACTGTTTCCACCGGCACATATAATGCTTGTTTTTCTAGAAACCTGCCATGTTACTGGAATAATTAAGGAGCTGAAATAAAAAAAGTAACTCTGTTTTGATGCACATATTAGAACTTTTATGTGTGTACACCACAGCTGAAAAGATGTATCTATGAAACTATGCATTGTGCATGCTAGACATCTATATGTACATGTGTGATTTTAAATTACTGTGCATCAAGAGGAAATTAGAGGCACGGACATTATCTTTGTTTTGAAAATCTACTTACATGGGCCTTCCTTCCACAGTTCACTCTAGGTGAAGTGTTAGTGTTAAGGCAGCTACATACGGCTGTTGCCTTTCCTGTAAGTTGCAGCTATGCTATGCTACTACTTTATGTGTGATTGCAGCTGCTTGCTTTGCTGCTGGTGGTGTGTGTGTGGTGTGTGTACTGGTGGTGTGCAGCTGCTTGCTTTGCTGCTGCTGGTGGTGTGCTGGTGGTGTGTGTTTGGCAGCAGCAGCAGCAGCATGATGCAGTATCAATGCAAAACCTTTTTATGAATCTGTGCAGGGATTTGTGCCCGTTATTGCCGAAATGTTGATTCATTTCCATTTCGTCGAAAAACGGGCACTCCTAGGTCAAGAAATTAGCAAAGGTCATGCCGAATTTTTCCTAGAATTTATTTCAATGAAAAAACAAATACTGGTGATTTAAACTGCCATTAGCAATCATATACAATCTTGAAAGTGCATGTGCTCTGTTAATAGTTTTAGGACACTATTTTTCTTGTCATGACACTTATTTTGAGTGTATATGATTGGAAATTTGCCCAGCCTGGGACTAGTGTGGGATGCACTGCCACTTGCAGCACACATCCTGAATACAATTCTACCTTTCCTAGTAGCTACCCCATTGGGTCCCTCCATTGTACTGCCCCACTTTTTTGGTTTTAATCACCACCTCCCCTTTATGCAATTCTACCTTTCCTAGTAGCTACCTGTCCATGCCCATGGTCAAATACTTCTAGAAAACATTGGCCGACTAATTAACAAAGCATGACTAAACCTGCCTTTTATTTTTCCTTTTCTAGTTTTCCTATTTAGAGCGAACATGGCCGACAACGATGAGGCCGGCCGTTCGGGCAAGCCATTCTGGAGGCTGTCCCAGGAGATGGAGGAAGAACCTCACCGCTACGAGGACGCCGCGGAAGACACCGATCCCGACTACACAACCCCTAGTGGCGTCGGGGATGACACCACTGATGGTGCCGCCGGGGATGCCACCACTGATGATGGCAGCGAACGCACAGATGGCAGCCAACCGAAGAGGCAACGGAAGGACCGGCGCCCAAATGTGCTCGGCACCGTCAAGGAGGAATTTACTGAAGTGTCCTCCACTGGGCAACCAACAGCGCCCAAAGAATTAGTCGGTGGGTACGCGGGACAACTCGGGTGCATTCTCCGGAGCACCGTCTCGATCAACACCGAGAACCTAAGGCATCGTGACCGAGGGAATTTGCGCAACCTCCTCTTCACGAAGCTGCACGAACGATACAAGTTCCCCGGTGACTTCGCAAACACACGCCTCTCAGGGAATAAAGTGAACAGTGCCGCCGGCACCGAGTACGATCCGTGCGAGCCAGCTGGCACCGAGTACGATCCGTGCTCAGGACGGGCCACCAATATCCAAGGATATCTCGAGGAGGGTGCATGTGGCGGGTAGGCTGATGCTACCGACTAATCTGCTCAATGCTGCAACCCCTGCTATGCGGAGTCTGCATGACGGTGTTCTTACTATGGAGAAGCGGCGTCTCTCCGAGAATGATGTGGCATACCCGGTTTTCGTGGCCAAGGTGCCAGAGGGCAAGGGCTTTGTCGATAGCACCATGGGGCGTATGATCGTCCTGCGGTTTGATGACATCTTCGCTATGTTTAACCTTTATCCGCTGCACTACACCTTCATTCGGCTATTTTCGCTCAGTATGGAGATGCGGATCATTACAGACAAGACCCCGGACATCGTGATAGTCGACCCCTTCTACATGCGTGCCAAGATCTTGGGCAGCGTTGGGGACCGGCAAGTCGCGAGTTCATACCTCGAAGGCGTCATCCTGGCGAACCAGGATAAGGATAACTTCCTCGTGCCTTACTTTTCTGAGTAAGTCATCCCCTCACCGCCCCGTAACATATGATTTCTTAGATTTCGATCGTTCTTTTTTTTTCTAACATTCCGTGTTTTGTGCAGTGACACACATTGCACACTCATCCTCTTAAGCCCGAAATATTCCACGGCCACCTATTTCGACTCGGACCGTCAGTCGAAGAAAGACTACACAAATATCAAGAAAGTTCTTGATGATGTTCTCCCCGGCTATGCGAAATCTGGAGGCACCTTCAGGAGGCCAATTTGTAGGTACGGCAAGCACGTGTTCACCCACACAACGACGTTCCCCTGCGTCAAGCAGCCGCCTGGCAGTCAGAAGGATGCCTACTACGCCCTCCATCACATGCGGGCGATCGTACGGAACCATCATCAGCGTATGCTACCAAATGAGCTCAAAGAATGGGCCGCACGCTTGTCGGCAATCCAGGACGAGGAAATCAGACAAGAATTCTTTCGCATCCAGTCAGAGTTAGCGGAAATCATCTATGAAGATGTCCTTCGTACCTCGGGGCAGTTCTACCTCAACTATCAACCGTCCAACAGTGACCTAGAAACAACGCTACAAATGCAGGCTGACAACGACCGCACATTCATGACCATCACGAAAGACGGCGGCTTCATCCACGCTCCGGTCCCTGAGTCGAGTCGAAAGTATTGATGCTATGTAGTTCTGAAATATCGATTAGCTCATGTTGTAATTAAACTTTAATGAACTTGTATGTCTCTTCAGTTTGAACAGTCGTTCAACTTATATGTAATCGATGCTATTTATTAGTAGGACCATGAACCGTGCTATTAATGTGTTGCTTTTCTCTTCCGATCCTTTTGTTGCATACTCATATATTGCTTATATATTATCAGTGAATTGCTACTAACGTTTTGTTTGTCTATTGCATAGAGATGCCGTCGTATGTCGTGTACAAGGGTAAGGTTCCCGGAGTCTACGACGACTGGGAGGAGTGTCGGAAACAGGTTTACCGTTTCAGCGGGAACAGTTACAAAGGGTACGCCACTAGGGTAGAGGCGGAAGCTAGATACGCGCGCTATCTAGCGGGAGAGAGGAGGGAGCGGAGGAGGAACCGGATGAAGACCAGTTTCATCGCGATGATGCTCATCGTGACCGCAGCTCTCTTCTATGTGATGGTAGTTTAGATGATATCGACTTTGTAATATGACGACAAACTCGCTACTCGCGGTCTCGAGACTTGTAATGTTCTAACTTTGTTCGGTATTTTGAATTCGGAGACTAATATGATGAATTGTATTCGGAGACTAATCTTCTATTGTATTCGATAATCTGCTGTTTATATGTTGTGCTGTTTATATTCTGTGCTGTAATGTATTTTGTAACCTGTGCAAATATCAGAAAAGCAAAAAAAAAATTCCTAATATTCATAACAGTGGCGCACCATATAGCACTTTAGTGGCGCACATGGATTAACACATTAGTGGCGCACCATATAGCATTTTAGTGGCGCACATGGATTAACACATTAGTGGCGCATCATATGACAGTGCACCATTAGTAACCCAGTACACATGGCCCCTTCGAGGTATATCAGTGGCGCACTTCTGGGCATAGTAATGGCGCACCAGATGGTGCGCCACTGTTATATAGATTAACAGTGGCGCACCAGGGGTGCACCATTATTATTTATTAGTAGTGGCGTGTTAATAGTGGCGCACCCATAGTGCGCCACTAATAAGGAAAACAGGTGCGCCACTAATAGCCTTTTTTCTAGTAGTGCTCATATAAAATTGCAACAATGATTACCGGTCTAGTTATCGATTGCCTAGGGACAAATCATTCTCTTGTGTTATAAAAGCTTTCTACTAAACAACTAACTTTTATTATCTTGCAAATTACTCGTAGTTTTATTCTCGCAAAGTACTTCTAGTTTTATTCTTGCAAACCTATCCTATCACCTACAAAATAGTTTTATACTTGTTCTAGGTAAAGCGAACGTTAAGTGCGCGTAGAGTTGTATCGGTGGTCGATAGAACTTGAAGGGAATATTAATTCTACCTTTAGCTCCTCAATGGGTTCAACACTCTTATTTATCGAAAAAGCTACAATTGATCCCCTATACTTGTGGGTTATCAGGAGGCTACCCGGATCGCTACATCCGAGGTCATCCCTCCACCCCCGTCAACTGCCCAAGGACGGGCTGGCGTGGGGTGGACCGAGGAGATGGAGGACACACTGAAGGGCTCCTCCATCAAGGAAGAGCACCGTGCCGTGATAGGCACGGCGCTGCAGGGCTTTCGGTCCATAGGGGCCGGCCTGCACGAGGTTTTTAAGAGCCTCGTAGCGAGTTTTGAGGTATGCTTCTATCCTTGTGCCAATTTTAAGTTGTGTACTTGGGCTTTTTGGTTTATGTATTTGTCCGAGGACATAATAGTACAGCCTGCCAAATGGCTTAGTGAGTGAGTAGCCCCTGAGCCCGAAGTCGGTTTCAAGAAACCGGCATTGGGGTCGTATAATCTAGTAGGAGCCTGTGAGGTAGCCCCTAGGGCGTTTGTTCAAGGCAACCGTCCTAGAACTCTTGATGAGTTAACCGTTGCTTTTGTAATAAGGATTTTTTGCTGCCAGGTGTCGACTTCGGTTCCGGACTCCGTCTCCGAGGAGATTGCGGAGGTAAACCGGAAGTTCGAGAGGTCCCAGGAGGACTTTAACCTGGCGAACCAGAAACTCGAGCAGTCTCAAGGTAAGCAAATTTAAACTTGCACTGTGCTTTGTACGAAGGAGGTATCATTTGTTTTGTTAAATAAAAGACTAAGGCCGAACTGTTTGAATGACAGCGGCATTAGCGGAGCTTGAGACGCTCAAGGCCGAGCTCGAAAGGGGTCGGCAGGAAGCGGAGCAGCATAAGGCTGCGGCCGCAGAGGCAGAGAAGGCCCGAGCCGCCGAAAAGGCGGCCGGGGACAAGGACCGGGCGCGGGTTCTTGAGGTCGAGGAGGCCCTGAAGGGCGTGTTTGAAGCACGCGACAAGCTTCAGGTGGAGGGGCTGCGAACAAAGGAGGAGCTCGAGAAGCTTCAACTTGCCCACTCCGAGCTCAAGACCACGGCCCGGGCTGATCACGAGGCGCTCCAGCAAGTGGAGCAAATCGCCTCGGGTAAGCTATTTGTGCTGCAGTGTTCGTTTGGCAGCAAAGGGTGTATCGAGCTCGCCCAATTATGGCATTCTGCAGAGGTCTTCGCGGATCTGCCGCAAAGCACGGCGGATGCGGTGGCGTACTTCGGCCAACTGGCGGGCACGAGGCGGAGAAGGCCTTTTGGGGGCAATTCCCGGGGTCGCCGTCAGCACGGCTGCTGAATCATCGCATGAAGCAGCTGGTGGAATTGTTTCGCATGATGAGACCAGCGCTCCAGGACCTCTGCGTCGTGATGTGGCCTGCCGAAGCCATGCCCAGAAGCCTGTTCGGCCTGACGGCCCGTCTCCAAGATGTCGTGCCCCGTCTAAACCGCTGGAGGCGGCCCGTGTGCTTTGAAGGAGCACGGAGGGTGTACGCCTGTGTGAAGACGCACTTCCAAAAGGTTGATGCGGTAACATGTGCTAAGGGCCCTCCTGCCGACAAGCCGCGTACCGCCGAACAGTTCTTCGCCGAGGTGGAGGAGGGAGCCCGTATCACCGAAGACATGTCTCTGAAGGACACTATGTATTTTCAAATAGTACTTCGGAATGCCGAAGTGTATGATGTACAAAACATTATCTTTTGATTGAATGAATATGGCTTTAAATTCCATGTGTGTTTTTTGAATTAGTTTTTCCTCCTATATGAATTTTTAAAAGGAGAGTGGCCAGTCGTCGGCTTCAGCCCCAGTGTAGGTTATACAAAGGGTGTTCCTTAAGGCATACTTGACCCTTAGCCGACGTCTCGGTACCCGGAGGTGGTCGGTGCTTTATAGGAACTAGGCAATCAGACTATAGTGGCTTTATGACTTTCACTTAGTCATAGGAGTTTGACTATGGGGGCTGATGACCAGCCCCCGGTGTGGGAAGTGGTCAGCCTGGTCGGCCGAGGTCTAGGCCATAACACACTTCGGCTAGAAATGAAAGCCCTTCGTTTAACACAGGTGATCTCTATCGTCACATCGCTTAACGCAGTCTACTGATGGCGGACCAGTTTGCGCCTACCTAGATAGTCAGTTTTTGGCTTTCTCCACTGAGGCGCTATGCCAATTGACCTGGCGGCGCAATCACAGTGGTTCTCCCGTTACACCCTTAGCCGAATTCATCGGAAACGTAAGGGGTACACATAGGAGCCGGGCAACCCAACTATTGACCGAACTCTAGGTTCGAAATTGATGCATATAAAGCCAAAATCCGAGACGCCGAATACTTCGGACTTGTGATACAATTGCATCTTTTTCAGAGAACTTCTTCGCAGCTCAGGGGTCGTGCTTATAAAGAAATACAACAAGGACCATTAAGGGGCACGGTTTCTTTATTTCATAGTTTCAAGCGTTTACATGCCCAACTGTGGCGAGAGGCGTTGAAAGAATACAATGTAAAAAGTAAAAAGGGAGGAAGATACAGGGCGGATATTTGTTATCGGATTTTGAAGAATCCGGGCCGCTACTTGCCGCACGTCTGCGTTTCCGAGCTGTTGACCAGATGTTCTCCTTTAAAGGTGGGGACTAGCTGATGCCTTCCCGGCCCTTTATACGCTCCAAGCGTTGATTGACCGAGCTCCCTGACGGAGGCATCGCCGAAGTCCATTCTGTGGTTGACACCACGTTGATGTAGTCATGGTTGGCTGTTTCTTTGACAGAGACTTGCCTATATGGGGGCTCGAAGCCACGTCTTTGCTTGGTTGAACCGTGCCTTCGTTTGTGTAAATTGTTGGCTCCTCGACGACCCAGGGAATCTTGAGCGCAAAATTATACACCCTGGGGACGTAGTGCCCACTCCAGAGAGGGCACGCGAGGTGCCCGTATCCCTATTTTGGGTACGGGGGTACATTGCCGATTTTGATTTGTGCGGCCCGGGCGCGCTTCAAAGAGCGAGCGGTGCGTTTATCGCTGCGGGCTGCCTTCTCGGATGCTTTTGTTTCGGCTACGAAAGCCGCGGTCTGTTCCTCCATCTGGAGTGAGCGTTCGGTGTTACCATTGACTGTGATAACACCATTGGGTCCCGACATTTTGAGCTTGAGGTAAGCATAATGCGGGACTGTGTTGAAGCGCGCGAAGGCCGTGCGCCCAAGGAGCGCGTGGTATCCATTTCGGAATGGTACGATATCGAAGATTAACTCCTCGCTTTTGAAGTTCTTGGGTGAGCCGAAGACTACCTCCAGGGTGACCATTCCGGTGCAGGGGGTTCGACACCTGGGATGACACCTTTAAAGGTGGTGGAGCTCGGCTTGATCCGAGATGAGTTGATGCCCATCTTCCGAACCGTGTCCTCGTAAATGACGTTGAGGCTGCTTCCTCCGTCCATCAAGACGCGTGTGGGATGATAACCATCAACAATAGGGTCCAGGATGAGTGCCGCCGATCCGCCATGCCTGATGCTGGTCGGATAATCATGCTTGTCAAATGTGGTCGGGTAAGCCGACCATGGGTTATTCTTTGGGGTGACTGGCTCTAGCGCGTATACATCCCGAAGCGCACGCTTCCTCTCCCTTTTAGGGATGTGGGTGACGTAGATCATATTGACCTCTGTTACCTCATCAGGAAACTTCTTTTGGCCTCCATTACTGGGCCGCCGAGGTTCATCCTCGTCATCGCTGCGATTTTGGGTTTTATTTTGACCCTCTGTCGCTATCTTGCCGGCTTGTTTAAAGACCCAGCAATTTCTGTTAGTGTGGGTTGCTAGTTTTTCCTGAGTGTCATGGATTCCACATGGGCGGTCCAGGAGTCTATCAAGCTGGCTAGGTCCGTCCTTGTTCCCTTTAAAGGGTTTTCTTTTCTGTCCGAACTTAGGTCCGGTGAACCCTGCGTTGACCGCAGCGTCTTCCGTATCGCTTCCATCATTTTTATACCTGCGCTTATTTTTGTTGCGCTTGGGTTTTCCATTGGCATCGCGAGTTTACGAGGTGCCTGCCTCGCCATTATGAGTACTACGGGCGAGCCAACTATCTTCTCCGCACAAAAGCGAGTCATCAGTGAAGTGAGGGCCACCATAGTCCTCGGCTTATCTTGGCCGAGTTGTCGAGCCAGCCATTCATCTTGGATATTGTTTTTGAATGCGGCGATGGCCTCAGCTTCGGAGCAGTCTATGATCTGGTTCTTCTTGGTGAGGAACCTATTCCAGAATTTCCGGGCTGATTTGCCTGGCTGCTGCGTGACGCGGCTAAGGTCATCAACGTCCGGAGGTCGAACATATGTGCCCTGGAAGTTTGCTCTAAAAGCGTCTTCTAGGGCCTCCCAGCTGCCGATAGAGTGAGGAGGAAGGCTGTTAAGCCAATGCCTTGCCGGCCCCTTTAGCTTGAGCGGCAGGTATTTAATGGCGTGGAGATCATCTCCGTTGGCCATGTGTATGTGTAGAAGGAAGTCCTCGATCCATAGTGCTGGGTCTGTGGTGCCATCATATGATTCTATATTGATGGGCTTAAATCCTTCCAGGAATTGATGTTCCATCACCCTGTCTGTAAAGCAGATTGGGTGAGCCGGACCTCGGAACCGAGGAGCATCTCATCGGAGGTCGGGAGAGAGCCGTGAATAAGCCTGATATCGGGCACAGCCGTTCTTGTCCATCCAGGCGTCGTAGCCATCAAACCCAGCGGGCGCGCATCCCCTTGATCCATGGATGGACCGAGGGGGTGCCCTTTTTTCTCAATGCGACGTCTAGCGTCGTGAGGATCTAGGTAATCCACGGGGTCCTTGTCGTAGCGGCGTGGAGGTGGCCGATCTCTGAGGTCTTCTCATCTTGGCCCGTCCCGGCCTCTAGGGGGTCGGTCGTGGTCGTCAGCGAGCTGCTCATCGAACTCCGGCAAGAGACGCCTACGTGGGTATGATTTCGGCGCACTATGGCGCCGGTTTTCCATGTCTTGCTCGGCGGAGAGCACTTCGACCCACTTTTCATTTAGTGCGTCAGTATTTGCCTGCAGCTGCTGCTGCTTGCATTTTATGCTCCGGGCCATCGCAACGAGGCGCCGCTAGAAGTGTTCTTGTTCAAAAGGGTCTTCGGGGACGATGTAGTCCTCGGTACCGACGCTCTCGTCCTCCTCGGATTCCGGCATGTAGTTGTCGTTGGCCCCTTCAAAGAGGTCATCGGGATCTGAGTCCCTGAGAAGTCGGTCGGGTGTGCCGTTCCTTACTGGGGAAGCTTGAACGTCCTCTTCATGGTTATCGGCATCACCGTCCTCCGCGTCGCCGTTATTGGCTGTCGCGTTATTACCACTGGGTTGCCCGTTATTACCCCTTTGGCGTCTCTGCCGACGTCTTGGAGGAGATTTGGGGGTGTCCACCATGTAAACATCGTAGGTGGACGTGGCGGTCCACCTGCCCGCGTTTATCGGGGGCGAGGTGTTCTCGATGGGGCCATCAGCATCTTCCTCCATGTCTGTGGCCTCACCATAGTCCAGCACATCGGTTAAATCGTCGATCGTGGTGACTAGGTGGGTGGTGGGTGGGATGTAAATTTCTCGATCGTCGGCTTTAAGTTCGATCTGATCGTAAACGGAAGTCTTCCCGTCCGAGATGGACATACTCTGGATGCGGTCAAGCATCTCGTTGAGGTGAGATAGCTCTTCGGGATTCATTGATGCGCCATTGGCATGGCTGACTCGAAGTATGCCCGGCGTGTGACTTCGCGCGTCTTCGGTGCGAAGGGTACCCGAACACAATTCCAGGTTCTGTGCCGAAGTCAGTTCTAATACTGACGTAATTTCAGAGGTGGGGGCCAGATCATTGTTTGGACTGGCGATCGGAGGGAAACTGGCCGGAGTGGTCGCGTCGGGGGTCTCTACAGGCGCCGCGACGGAGTTCAGTTATGGAGTCGAGCCTCCAGCACTGATCGAGTTCTCAATTTGGCCGGGAGTCCATCCCGATAGGGCAAGTTCGCCACGAGAATCTGCGGTGTATTCGAGGCCACCGAAGGTCACGATCCGACCTGGGGTGTAGTTCTCGACAGAGGTCAGATGACCCGTTGAGTCGGCGCAAAACATCATGCTGCCGAAAACAAAGAGCTGGCCGGGGGCGTAAACGTCCCCATGGCCATTGGCGCAGTTGATCTGCAGGTGAGCCATCGATCCTTCTGGTGATCGCGCAGCGGAACTCTCAATGAAAGCACCAGTGTCGGTGTCAAAACCGGCAGACCTCGGGGTAGGGGGTCCCGAGCTGTGGATCTCGGATCGGTGGTAACAGAGACAAGGGAGACGGTGTTTACCCAGGTTCGGGCCCTCTTGATGGAGGTAAAACCCTACGTCCTGCTTTTGTTTATATTGATGGAGATGTATCGAATACAGAGTTGATCTACCTCGAGATCGTAATGTGTGTCTAACTCTAGGGCTAGGTGAAGGATATTGCGTTGATGTCCCCTCTACGGGCTAAACCCTATGGCTTATATACACGCCAGGGAGGGTATCTAGGGTTACAAAGTCGGTATCTAGGAGTAAGGCGGCAGGAGAGATCTTGGAGTATACATCAAGTCTTCGGTGGAGACAGTCTTGATTACGCCTCCTGTACACGGCCTCCGGAGTCCTCCTTGATCACGCATGAGGGCCCATCGGCCCAACCGAAGAGACGGGCCGGCTAGGTTAGCACCCCCCTAATCTAGGACACCGTCACCTGGGCAATAAAAGAGGTATCATTTTCCTCTATGAGGGTACCCAATGAAAAAACAACTGAGGGCCAGTTCTTTTGTAGCTTATGGGCAGCTGTGGAAATAAGCTGGCTTCTAAAATAAAACTTTATATTGGGCTACTAGAATAAGCTGGGGAGGGGGCAACTTATTTCCACAGCTGCCCATAAGCTACAAAAGAACTGGCCCTGAGTGTCTTTGGGTCCAACTTCTTAATATGCGGATTGAATACTTTAGCTTCAGCTGGGCAGCCCCTCACACGCAAGTAATTCAAGCTCGGTTTCTTTCCCACCCACATCTCATAAGGTGTGCTCGGTACTGACTTAGTTGGAGCAAGATTCAGGATGTGTGCAGCTGTTTTCATTGCCTCCATCCAAAGGCTTACTGATAAGTTTGCATGACTAAGCATGCTACGTACCATATCCATAAGAGTGCGGTTGCGACGCTCAGCTACGCCATTTTGCTGAGGTTTACCGGGCATTGAATATTGGGCAATAATTCCATTTTCAGCAAGATATTTCGCGAATGGTCCTGGAATTTGCCCATAAGGAGCATGCCTGCCATAATATTCTCCCCCGCGATCAGACCGTACTACTTTGATCTTTAGGTGGAGTTGATTTTCAACCTCAACTTTATAAATCTTAAATTTGTCCAAAACTTCGGATCGATCACGTATAGGGTAAATGTAGCCATAGCGAGAGAAATCATCTGTGAAGGTAATGAAAGAATCAAAACCATCCATAGACTTTACGTTAAAAGGTCCACATATTTCAGTATGAATAAGTTCAAGGACCGTTGTGGCTCTTACTGCTCCTTTCTTAATTGTTTTCACATATTTTCCCTTAATACAGTCAATACAATTGCCTGCATCAGAGAAATCTAGCGGAGGAAATATTTCTACTTTAATCAATCGTTCCATTCTCCCCCTCGAAATGTGGCCCAAGCGACGATGCCACAATTTCGAAGAAGGATTGATACTTCTCCCATTTTTCTCATGATTGCGTTCATTTATATTCATCTCGCAAAGATTCACACATATAGGATAATCGAAAAGATTTAACATATAAAATTTTCCTCGTCAGATGGCGAGACCAACATCCTTATTACAATACTTTAAAAAACACTGTTTCTCCCCGAAGGTACAATGAAAACAAAAATCATCTAAACATGAAACTGAAATCAAATTCCTACTCAAAGTAGGCACATAAAGAATGTCCTTGAGCTGAAGTAGGAAACCAGTGTGCAACTTCAAGGTGAGGGAGCCCACGGCTTCAACTTCAGCCTCCTTCCCATTCGCGACATTAAGTCTTCTTGTACCCCTTCTTAGGGTGTGGCTTATATGGAATCCCTGCAAAGAATTCGCGACATGAACAGTCGCACCTGAGTCAATCCACCATGTAGATTTAGAAAAATCAACATATAGAGATTCATCTACAAGAGTGATCTCATCCTTACCATTTTTATTCAGCCACTTAAGAAAACCTGGACAGTCCGCCTTGATATGATTTGGCTGTTTGCAAAAATTGCAAAGTCTTTCTCTAGTGGCATTTGTGAGATTAACTGGAGCAGCCGCTGAAGGAGCGGAACGTGAACAACTTGCCTCGTTGCATTGCTTAGGCTTTCGAGGATTCTTTTTGGAAAATTGCTTTTTGTTGGGCACATTATTGCTATGAGCATTGTTCTCATGCTTCCTTTTTCCAGAGTTAACATCGAAAGCTTGATCTTTCTGTTCATTCCTCATTCTCTCTTCCTCCTGAACGCAATGTGCAATGAGTTCAGAGAGTGTCCATTTAGTTTCAAGCGAATTATAGTTTATCTTGAATGGATTGAACTGTGAGAGTAGTGACCTAAAAACTAGGAGCACAAGAAGCTCTTCGTTCAAGTCACACTTCATGGTTTTAAGCTTTGCCGTGGCATTGCTCATACTTAAAATGTGCTCCCTAACACTTCCTTGCCCATCATATTTTGCAAGCGGCTTGTGCAAAAGCTCATCTGCGTACACTTTCTCTAAACCCTTAAATTGTTCTTCCACCGATTTCAAATATTCGGCGGCATTTTCTTTAGCAGGAATAGCCCTTTAATCTCAGTCGAGATGGAGAAGTTCATAATTAGGAGCGCCATTCTGTTTGACCTCTCCCACTTCTCAACTTTAGCATCATAGGCTTTCTTAAGCTCAGCATACCCAGTGGCACCCTTTTCAGGTTCCACTGGTTTACTTTCCCTCAGCGCGAGGTCAACCTCATGCCATCCCAAGTGCAATAGCAACGAGTCCTTCCAAGTTTGGAAGTTGTTTCCCGTGAGAGGCTCGATGTTCTCGAAACCACGAGGACCGGGAGCTGTCATCATTTCAAAATATCATAAGTAAAGGAAAAGAACAACATGATTAAAATAAACTGCACAAAAATTAACCTACATTGGTTGATCAATTTTCATGCAAAATTATTTAACTCCAAATTATATCACCGTTGGCCAGAAAATAATAAGGAATTAACGGGGTGATTCAAAATTGTAAAACAACGTTGGTCTGTATTACAAAAATGATCACATTAATATATATGCCATAAAATGACACAAACATTAATTTCATAAGAGTTTTCTAAATAAAATTTCTCGTTTGTTCCATTTCATTCAGAAAACTAAAACATAATTTACAACATCATTTTTTCTGGCAATTTTCTATTTATAATAGTGCAAAACATTTTGGAAGATAATCATTACACGGAAAAAGCACTGAATAAAAAGAAAAACGCACAGGACTTTTGTTTTAGCCGAATAGCCCACGGCTACACATTATGCAGTCTGCCCAGCAGCGAAAAAACTCATAAAGGAGAGAGAAAAAAACTTGTCGCGCTGGGCCAAGTCAACCTGGGCTGAGGCCCAGCCGCGAAAACGGCCCGTTAAGCGGCTGAAGGCCTGTCCGGAGCCGCGCGACGATTTCATCCGTCGGATCGAACCGACGGCCCCGATCGCACCGGAGCGGAGCAAAACTAGCACTGGTCAAACCCTAGCCCCATTCGCCCATTCCCCCCAAATAACCCGGAACGGCGACGCAGAGGCGACGACCGCGCGGCGGCACGTCGAGCCCCGGCCATGGCAGCGCGGTGGCTGTGCTCGACGGAGCATCGTGCCGCGGACTGAGTCTGGCGCGCTCCTCCGGCGAGCATGGCTACTGGTGTCGCGAGTACGGCGTTGGACGGCGTGTGCAGGGAGGCTTTTCACCGGCGGCTGCCGGTGCAAACTTTCGGCGGCGGTGACGGCAACGTGCAAGGCGCAGAGGCCACGCGACGCGCGCATCCATTTTGCGCAGCAGCGGCGGCTGCTTCCTTCCGCGCGCCGTCCCGAGGGGCGGCGGCGTTCCGGCCATGGCGTGCACACACGGCGGCGGCCGTGCGGACCCCGAAGGCCGGCGTCATCTAGGTGAGCCCCTAGTCCTCTTTTCTCTTCTTTCAATTTCGTTCATCATTTCGGCTCTGAATTGGGACTTGCATTTATAGGGTTTGAACAAAAATTGGGGAAAAAAATCTAGGGTTTCGGTTTCAGACCAAAATTGGGGAAAAATATTGGAATTTACATAATCATTGATTCCCCTCCTTCTATTTGCTTAACAGGATTTAATCAGTGCTAACTAACATAAAACTTGATGCAGAAACGTGGCATAGTTAAACTAACAGCACTTGTTAATAATCATAAAACTCTAGCACTGATCCAGTAGCAAATTAGGCATTAACAGAAACCTCTTAACCCTAGAGCTTAATCGAAACAGAGGGCTATCCTTAATCATGAACCATTAATCTTAACCTTAATCATTAAAACGTAATCAAGATCATTAACTTAAACAGATCAGCTTTAGGGATCTAATCTAGGCTTAACTAGCTCAAGATACCATTGTTAGATCTAATCCCGTAGGATTTACGTGATTGGATCATAAGCCTAGTCGTTAGATCACCTAATAGCACAGATCAGAGAGATGGATTGGAGTCTAACCACCAATGGAAGCAGCCATTGGTGTCGACGATGCGAAGTCCCATGCCTGCTCGATGCAGGCATGATGCAGGCTTGGTGTAGACGGTCGCAGCGGGTAGCGGCGTCCCTCCGGACGCCAGCGGCACTGCCCTGGAACAGGGGCAGTGGTAGGAGATGATCTTCCCGTCGTGCAGCGCTCCCCCAAATCGGTCAAGGTTTTAGGGATGTGGGGAGCAGGAGTAAACCGTACGTGAACCAGGTCAGATCGTAGGTGCCGGCTGCTCCCCCATCTAATATATGTGCGCTGGCGACAGGGGACCAAAACCACTTGTTGGTTAGGGTGCCCCCGATCAGGGCGCATTAGTTGGGACGTGGGAAACGAGGGTTGGCTCGTGGCCCCTCTTCTTTATGTTAACACTTATCCCTTCAAAAAAAAATTCTTTTCTTTCTTTCTTTTCAGCCCGTTGGGCCTCAGATCAAATACCAACAACCCTAAGGTACCAGACGTGCCGAAAGAGCCCAAGTAGCCGAACCCTGCTGTGCCAGAGGTCCCAAAGCACGAAATGCCACCGTTCCCCAAAGCCGAGCTGCCCCCGAAGCCTGAGTTCCACTTTCCGGAGCCAGAGGCCAAGCCGTGATCGGACTAGCTACATCTGTGTAGCGCCCGTTATTAAGCTATACTATATATACGTGCATGTGTGATGGTTATGTAGAGTGTATTGTACATGTCATTAGCCTGCGGTCTAGTTCCTGATGAGTGTGTGTCTGAGTGGTGTTTGGTTTTATATATGTGCATCACTAAAGATTTAGATGTTTGTAATTGTATTGGTAGAGATGTCCCGAGAGGCCATGTTTGATCGGAAGCATAAGATAACAAAGTCTTTTTATTTATGTCAAAAAAACATTCTCTACCCAAAAGCTGGCACTGTGTATTACCGGGTTTTTTTTGTTGGCGAAGGGTTTCCTACGGACAAGAGAAACAAATTATCATGAGCATGGCGAACCAACCTGTGGTTGGATGGTTAGAGGGATAGTGGTATCCCCAGCCCATCAGGGTTCAAGTCCTGGTGCTCGCATTATTCCTGGATTTATTTCAGGATTTCCGGCGATGCGCTTTCAGCGGGAGGAGACGTTCCCATCGACGACGAGGCGCCTATGATGACTTCGTAAATCTCAAGATGATATGCCGGCTCAGTCTCTCGAAGGTGCTCATAGAGATAGGGTGTGCGTGTGTGCGTTCATAGGGGTGAGTGTATGCGCGTATGTATGAACGCTTGCGTCTGTACTGTATTCAAAAAAAATTATCATGAGCATGTATTCCTGGTTTAGCCTACATTTCCTAAAACATTGCTAAAGCTTAAACTTACTGGTCCATCGAGTTCATAAATAATTGACACCGGAGGTGGAATCTGGTCTGTGAAACATCACATCCAAAAAAAGCTTTCCACTGGGCAATTGACGAAGCCCCCGCGTCGCCTAACCTAGGCGACACGGGGGGCGACCCCAGCCCCGCCGCCAACAGCTCCCCCCTACTTGATCCTCCCCCCTCGCCGCCGTCGATGGCCACCGCCGGGCAAAGCCGACGCAGTGGTGGCGGCAGTGGGGTCTTCCCACCGAGCGGTGCTCGATCTACAGTGGGGTCTTCCCTCCGCGCTGTGCTCGATCTGTGGGTGCCGCATCCGGGGCGCTCGGCAGCGGTCTCGTGTAGCTCAGGGCGGGTGCGCGGCGCGGGTGCGCGGCGCGGGCGCGCAGGGGGCTCCATGGTGCGTGCTGGTGAACGGCCAAGGCTGACCGGGGGGCGCGGCGAGGGCGCGGGCGCGTGGCTGAGCAGGGACGCGCGACGAGTGCGCTGGCTCGCGGTTGTGCAAGAGGAGCGGCAGGGGGGCACAAGGGGCCGGGCAGTGCGGTTCTGCGCCTGGTGGTCGCGTGCTGGGTGAGGCGCGGACGCGTAGGGTGGTGCTCACGCGGCGGCGCGGAGGAGCAGATTCGCGGTGCAGGTGTGGCTGATCTGGTCTCCGGCGGCCGTGGTACCGCGCGTGTGCGCCTCTGATGCTTGTCTACGACCGGGAGCCATGGTGGTTCACGGTTTCGGGCGGTGCATCTTCGCTCCTTGCTGGCATGGTGCTCGGCAGGGTACGGTGGTCCATGCTGCATCCGGTGGCTCTGCTCTTGGTGGCCGTTCATGGATTTGGCAACTGGCGCTTGTGATTGGCCATCGTTGGTCTTCGTGAGGTGCGGTTGGCTGTGGCGGCGGTCGCCTCTTCATCGACGGGCTAGTTCGTTGGTGGTGGTGGTTGGTGAGCTTTACCAGTGTGGTTGATGTGCTGTTCTGGGTGTTTGGGAGCTTGGGTAAGACCCTGTTCGGCCTTTGCCGAGACCAGCGATGGCGATGCCTACGGACGTCGTAGACCTTTTTGGAGGCATCGCTGCTTTCCTACCACACCCCTCCCATATGGTTTCGGCAACCGTTGCTGCTTCGGGGGAAACCCTAGCTACGCTACAGGAATCAGCTAATTTGCCATCAGTGGAGCTCTTTGCCGTCAGCTTTTCGTCGGGGCTGACGGCAAAGATAAATTTTGCCGTCAGCTGCTGACGGCAAAGACATACTTTGTCGTCTGTGTTTTTTTGACAGACGGCAAAGAGAGCTCTTTGCCGTCTGTAAAAAAACACAGATGGCAAAGTATGTCTTTGCCGTCTGTGTTTTTTTTACAGACGGCAAAGAAAAAACACACCACACGGATCGATCTCGCGGATCGATGACGTGGCACGATCGGCAGCCCACCCCCACCACTCTCTCCTTTATCCACCCCATGCCCACCCCCACCACGAACTCTCTCTCTCCCGCGTAACTCTCTCTCTCTCTCTCTCTCTCTCTCTCTCTCGTATCTCTCTCTCCCAACCGCAATCCCGCGGCCCCGCCACGCTCGCCACCGGCCACCCCGCCACGATCGCCACCGCCGGCCACTTCGCAACGGCCGCTGCGGACCCGTCACGGGAGCCGCCGCCCCATCATGGGCGGCCCCAACCCAGCCGCCCCGCCATGCTCGCGGCTCTCCATCGCCACGGCTCTAGCGCCTCGCGCCATGTCCCCGGCGCCGCAATCCCGCCGGCCCGCCACGCTCGCCGCCGGCCACCCCGTCACGCTCGCCGCCGCCAGCCATCCTGCCACGGCCGCCGCCGTCCCGTCACGGGAGCCGCCGCCCCATCACGCACGGCCACAACCCCGCCGCCCCGCCAGGCTCGCGGCCCTCCATCGCCACGGCTCCAGCGCCTCGCGCCATGTCCCCGGCGCCACCCGCATGAACCTCACTGCCGCCGGTTGCGTTTCTTCCCCACTTCCGGCTCCTGCCCAACCGAACTGCCGCAGGGTGAGCTCACGCGCGGGCGAGCATGCGCCACTGCTACATGAGGCCGCCTCTTGCCCCAGTTGTTCTGCCTTCGCAGTTGACCGGCCCTTGCTGCCTCCGTCCACCGGCCTGCGCCCCTGCACCCGGAAACCCCCTCCTGCCTTCTCGAGGACGACGGCTCCAGCACCCTCCCTGCTCCTCCACGACCACCCGAGGCCTTGCAGTACGCCGCTAAGCACCACAATGGTGGCCCTTTGGCAGCCCCAACCACGGCCACACCCTCGTTCACCGGAGATCCACCACTAAACAGAGGCCTTCTGAACGACGGCGTGGACATGGACACGCAGCGTCCTTGTTTTTTTTAATATTGACCCATTTTCTTTGCCATCTGTGATGTACGAGGCTGACGGCAAAGATGGTGTTTGACTGACGGCAAAGACGCTTTTCTTTGTCGTCTGTTATTAATCGGCTGATGGCAAAGCCGTAGTTTGGCTGACGGCAAAATCTTTGCCGTCTGCCCGATGAAAACCTGACGGCAAAGCCGTAGTTTGCCGTTTGCCATGGCATGACACATCACAGTCCTTGGCCCTTATCAGTGCACGTCTGCTATATTCTGGACATTTATTGCAATTCTAGGGCTTTAATGCCAGAAATTCAAGATCTGAACTAGGGCCACATGAAATCATAGCCAAAAATGGGTTAGAAAATTCCTATTTGTGGTCCTTGGCCTGTGTATAGGCCATGTTCAGCCAATGAATAGGTAGGGCCCGCCACCGGGGGTCCAAGGCTAGGTCGTCGACGTGCCGGATGCTGCCGTTCAAATCCATGGAAAATCACATGAGGCTAGAACTTCACGGGACCTGTCACGGCATCGTCATGTTCCCCTTGGAGGGTGTCGTAAAATTTTGAGAGGATTTCGCAGAAGCCTTCCCTGAGACCGCATAGAAACTGGACCATCACCCAGGAAGGATCTAGCTTTCGAGAGGGAATGGGCCGGTTTGTCATCGAAACTTTTTTTGTATTCAGCAGAGGCCATGGTAATACACATGCCAGGCGCTAGCCCTTATTGGTGCACGTCTGCTATATTCCGGATATTTATTACATTTCGGGCTTTAATGCAAGAATTCAAGATCTGAACTGCGGCCACATGAAATCATGGCCGGAAATGGGTAGAAAATTGTTATATGCGGTCTTTGGCCTATGTCTAGCCCATGTGCAGCCCGAGGAGAGGTAGGGCCCAAGGCTAGGTCGTCGACATGTCGGATGCTACCTTTTAAATCCACGGAAAATCACACGAGATCGGCATTTCACAGGACCTGGCATGGTGTCATCATGTGCACCCTGGAGGGTGTGGTAAAAATTTGAGAGCATTTCGAAGAAGCCTTCCTGGAGACCGCGTAGAATCTGAACCATCTCCCAGGAAGGATATAGCTTTCGAGAGGGAAAGGGTCTAGTTTCTGAAGGGGGTGTGGGGCTCGTTCCTCCCTTGGCCTCGAAACTTTTTCTGCACTCAGCAGAGGCCATGGCATGACACATGCCAGGTCCTGGCCCTTATCGGTGCCTGTCTATTATATTCCAAACATTTATTGCATTTCTAGGGCTTTAATGCCAGAAATTCAAGATCTGAACTGCGGCCACATGAAATCATGGCTGAAAACATGTTGAAAATTCCTATATGTGGTCTTTGTCCTGTGCCTAGGCCATATGCAGCAAAAGAAGAGGTAGAGCCTACCAACGGGGGGGGGGGGGGGGGGGGGGCAAGGCTAGGTTATCGTCATGCCGGATGCTGTTGTTTAAATCCACGCAAAATCACATGAGGACGGAACTTCACGGGACCTGGCACGGTGTCATCATGTGCCCCCTGGAGGGTGTTGTAAAAATATGAGAGCGCTTCACAGAAGCCTTCTCGGAGACTACGTAGAAACTGGATCATCTCCCTGGCAGGATCTAACTTTCGAGAGGGAAAGGGTCCGGTTTGTGAAGGGAGAGTGGGGCCCGTTCCACCCTTGGCCTTGAAACTTTGCTACCAGTGGTGGGCCTTGCTTTGCGCACCGCCAGTGGTGGGCCGGGCCCATATCGCTTGTAGTCCGCGTGGATCGAGCCTTATCTACCTCCTTTCATATTTGTTCGATCCGCACGGCACCGCCCCGATACCTTTCGCTCCCCTACCGTGCCTGCCATCGCCATCGTCGCCGGAGGCCATCCTCTCCATCTGCCATTCGTCCACCTTCGCCGTCGCACTAGTCCCCTTAGTATGCTACCCATCCCTATCCTCCTCCCCCCTTTGTCCTCGTGCCGCCCGCAACCCGGCACCGGTCGGCATGCCCTAGCTCACTCGCGCCAGCACTCGCCCACACCACGCAGCACCAGCGCCGCACCGGCCGCATGAGATATAGTAGTATAGCAGTAAGTTGTAGATGAGTATAGCAGTACGTAGGTTGCAAATGTATCTGAATGCACGAGATATGAGCATTTAAATTAGGAGTTCAAGATGGATAGAAAGTGAGTTGATCTACCCTGCCACAACCAAGCAATGTTTGGGCCTCAAAATGATTTCCATTTTCTATTATACTACTTTTGTGATGATATTCTACATATGCAATATGGCGTGTCTTCAAATTTTTACAGGGATTCAAAATAAGTGCCAACATTCTGGTGAAACGTTGATTAATTTTGTTTCGCCAAATTTCTGGCACTCAATTTGTCCAATTTTTAGCAAAGGTCATGCCGATTTTTTCGGTCGATTGTTAACCTTTTATCCTTTTTTTATACTTCTGTGTTGTCGGACATGTCGGGCCTATAGCCGCACGCGAGGTACCGTGGTGTTTTCCAACGGCCATGGGGCAAGTGGGCGGCACAGATCAACAACCCGAACATGGGTAAGAAACAATGGCTCGGCATGTTCAACATCGCTGAGGAGGCGGCACGCGCCTGTGATGCCATGGCGGTCGAGTACCAGGGGCCAAGGGCCCAGCTCAACTTCCCCGACGACGACTGGCTCGCGCGTCAGCGCGTGCCTCCCAATATGAGGGTAGCCTCCAGGGCCGTGGAGAAGGAGCACCTCAAGGCCGAAGTGCTGATCAGGTCCAGGCAAGGTACTGATCCCTTGGTGGAACATTTCCTCAGGGAGGATCCGCTGCTCTTCACCTTGAACGAGGTATTGCTAGAGGCCGCGGGCAAGAAAGAGGAGCACCAGCAGGACGATGCTAAGGACGACGCCGAGTATGATGATGAGGATGACGACGTAGACTGGGCCCGCCTCCTCGGCGAGTCCTCCGATGCAGCGGAGGCCTCTACCACCCATGACCATGAGGCCGGCCCCTCCGACATGGGAGGGGCGAAGTCCTCTAATGGCTCTGTCTCCAATTTTGACTTTGATAAGGAGTTTCCCCCTTCAAAGTCCTCCGATGGTAGCGGCTCCGACATTGACACTACTGGCAAAAGGCCTAGCAGTGGCGGGCGCGCACCCGCCACTGGTAGTAACTCTGGAGTGGCTGGCTTACCTAGACGCCCGCCACTGGGAAAGGTTGTTACAGTGGCGGGCCTTGCTTGGCACCCGCCACAACTATATGTCCAGTCCACAACGCTTTTAGTTCCCCGCCACTATTACAAAACCAGGCATTAAACAACAACTGACGTATTTATATGCATTACGATGTATGGCAGAATAGCAGCAGCACATTTTACCATAAAAATAATCCAAATGCAATACAATAGATGTACGCAATAGTGTCAATTCACATAACAATATCATAAGTAAGTACACATAGCCTTCTCAGCAAAGCCTCCGACATGTTGCATGTTACATACATATACGACATCATGATGACAACAACACCATAATGGCAATGAACTGGATAAAGATTATCAAATTCTTTACTCATCCACACGGTCTTGCATACTTCATGGTTGATTTTCTCTGTGACGATGAAGTTGGAGTAACGATCCTCTGCTTCTTTTTTAGTCTTATATCCTTTATGGCAGTTGTTCTCGTAACCGTCCACTTATTCATTGCATTTCTCTCATGAATCACAGACTCCTGGATTCTTCCCATAGTACACCACATACCACTTCATCTACGAAGATAAATAAACAAGCTAACAAGTCAATTTCATAGTTATCCAATTACATATAGCAAAGTCATATAGCAATCTTCATAGCAACATATAAATCACAAGCATCGATCATACAGAACACATAAAGGCAGTGCACTAGTAGTTCAGAAGCGAAAGTTCAGCTCCGTCATAGCAACATAGAAATTAAGTTCACACGCATCGATCATATAGATCACATAAAGGCAGTGCACTAGTAGTTCAGAAGCAAAAGTTCAGCTCCGTCATGAGCTCTCCTCGCCTCCAAACATCTTTGTGATCTCGGCTTGTGCGGTCCTCGCAGCTTCGGCGGCTACTCGCGCACTCTCGGTGGCTGCTCGCGCACTCTCGGTGGTTGCTCTAGTGCTCTCAACGGCTGCTCGCGCGCTCTCGGCAGATGCTGCAGTGCTCTCGGAGTAAGCTCAAGCGCTCTCGGTGGCTGCTCAAGCGCTCTCGGCATAGGCGAGCATGATCTCCGTGTACTCAGCCACCCTTGCGACGGAGTCTACGGCTCCAACGTATCTAGAATTTTTTATTGTTCCATGCTATTATATTATCAATCTTGGATGTTTTTATATACATTTACATCAATTATATATCATTTTTTGGGACTAACCTATTAACTTAGTGCCCAATGCCAGTTGTTGTTTTCTGCCTATTTTTGGTTTTACAGAATATCAATACCAAACGAAGTCCAAATGCCACGAAACTTTTTGGAGATTTTTTTCTGGACATAACAAACACTAGAAGCTTTGGGAGAAGGCCAGAAGCCCCAAGAGGTGGCCACGAGCCACCAGGTCGCACCTGGGGGGGGGGGGGCAGGCGCGCCCTGGTGCCTCGTGGGCCCACCTCTGCCTCTTTTGACCTAATTCGACCACTATAAATTCCCAAAAATCGGGAAACCATCAGGGGAGTCCATGAAATACTTTTTCCGCCGCCGCAAGTTTCTGTTCTCGAGAGATCCAATCTGGAGGCCTTCTCCGGTACTCCGCCGGAGGGGGAATCGATCACGGAGGGGCTCTACATCAACCTTGCTGCCCTTCCGATGATGCGTGAGTAGTTTACCACAGACCTTCGGGTCCATAGTTAGTAGGTAGATGGCTTCTTCTCTCATTTTGATCTTCAATATAATGTTATCCTCGATGTTCTTGGAGTTCTATCTGATGTAATCACTTTTTGCGGTGTGTTTGTTGGGATCCGATGAATTGTGAGTTTATGATCAGATTATCCATGAATATTATTTGAGTCTTCTCTGATCTCTTTTATGCATGATTATTATAGCTTCGTATTTCTTCTCCGATCTATTGATTTGGTTTGGCCAACTAGATTGATTTATCTTGCCATGGGAAGAGGTGCTTTGTAATGGGTTCGATCTTGCGGTGCTCAATCCCAGTGACAGAAAGGGACATGACACGTATGTATCGTTGCTATTAAGGGTAAAAAAATGGGGTTTATTCATGCGTGAGTTTACTTTGTCTACATCATGTCATCTTGCTTAAGGCGTTACTCCGTTCTTTATGGACATAATACACTAGATGCATGCTGGATAGCGGTCGATGTGTGGAGTAATAGTAGTAGATGCGGGCAGGAGTCGGTCTACTTGTCTCGGACGTGATGCCTATATACATGATCATTGCCTTGGATATCGTCATGATTATTTGCTTTTCTATCAATTGCCCAACAGTAATTTGTCTACCCACCGTATGCTATTTTCTTGAGAGAAGCCTCTAGTGAAAACTATGGCCCCCGGGTATATCCAAATCATATATTGAAAACCCTAAAAATACCTTGCTGCACTTTTACTTTATTTATTTTATTTTGTATTTTTGCATCAATCAATCTATCTATCACATACAATTTATTCTTGCAATTACCGCCGAGGGATTGACAACCCCTTGTTTGCGTTGGGTGCAAGGATTTGTTGTTTTGTGTGCAGGTGCTGCTAACGAGGTGTTGCATGATTCTCCTACTGGATTGATAACCTTGGTTTCATAACTGAGGGAAATACTTATCTCTACTGTACTGCATCTCCCTTCCTCTTCAGGGAATTACCAACGCAGCTCACAAGTAGCAGGAAGAATTTCTGGCGCCGTTGCCGGGGAGACATAATCAACATCTAACAAGTACCTACGCATAAAACTACATCTCCTTGCATTTACTTTATTTTTCTTTGTCACGTCACGGGAAGCTCTGAAGTCAGTCTATATATGTACTATATTGTTTTCCTTTGTCACGTCACGCAATTCTGTTCATGTCGTGATTAAAATGAAGCAGATACGTACACCAGATGAAGATGAAGTATAGTAACACCAACCCTCCGTTCCATGTAAAGTGTCGCATCAAAAGTATTTGCAAGGGCATCATCTCTAGTTTGTTAGTTTGTTGAATGTATTTGAAAATAAATTACGGTTTCATAAATATTTAAATTATGTGACTGTAAATAATTTGATTCTGTAACCACCGCACACGTCATCCTAAATAGAATATCACCTTGACCTAAGACATCTTTAATCATCCATAATTTATAAGTGATATAATACTTTTTGAAAAATGATTATCATGATCAGCGCAAAGAATTAAAATACTCCTATGAAGCCGATATGTTGTGGCCTAATAATATTTAAGGTTCACTAGAGCAATGGCCAAATGGCCAGATCCTGCTTACGTTCAGTTAGAAACATATATTAGTTACATCGATCGGATCAATGGATGAAAATTGATTATGTAAAGTTTATACATATATTAGTTATGGTCAACTAATGTTTAATACTCCCTCCGTTCCTAAATATTAGTCTTTGTAGAGATTCCACTATGGACTACATACGGAGCAAAATGAATGTATCTACACTCTAAAATGTATCTATATACATCCGTATGTGGTTTATAGTGGAATCTTTACAAAGACTTATATTTAGAAACGGAGGGAGTAGTAGGTTCCAAGTTGGATAATGTGTAGGTATAGTCGGGGTGTTTTCGTTTGTTTTGGATTTTTCGAGGTTGATTCAATTTTCTGGATTGGTTATATGTGTTTGGATAGGATGGGTTACATATATCAGGATGCAAATTCAGATGGAAATACCACTCATGATTTTACGAATATTTGTTCATATCCTTATGGATCTATGTGAATTTTTGGATATTTTTTTCATAGAATAGAACAAATTAATGACGTGAATATATACGATTGATGAATTCATCTGCATCAATAGGTAGTCCAATAAAATATTTATTTTCTTACCTTATGTAGATCTTTCTTCGGTCATTTACTCCATTTTTTAAAAAATACATAATTTTACACATGCATATAATATCTCCAACATATAATAATTACCATGATTTTTTATAGGGATATGTCGATAAAATTAAAAAAATTCATTATAATGAAATATTTTCACAAAAATATAATTATATTAATTGCTTTTATCACAATAGTCTATCTATATAGCAATAGTCAAAGTTAGAGAAGTCTGACTGTATGCTTTTTACAATGTCCTCCATTTGCGACACATGTAATATTGCTATTGCTATTATCTATTTTTTTACTCAGCCACAACTACAGTGCCCCACTCTTCATTCCAGCCTTTCGACACACAATGTGCTAGAAATATATGTGACGGTCTTTGATTTTATGGATTCAAGCAGGTATGCATATGGTATGCTAATTTAGAAACTATTAGACTAACGACCATATGTATACATTATTTGTATTTGGTATTATACCAGTTTATAGTAGATATGATGAAATCCCAAATTACGAACCTTTCGGCCAGTTGTTTATATGCGAGTTGTTCGGTCATCTATATGTGAAACTCCCTCTATCTGGGTTTGTAAGGTGGGCACGGATTTTTGGGTTCTCAATTTGACTAACGAAATATGCGTAATATGCCACCAAAAACATATATTTACAAACTTCATTCTATGATGAGTCCAATGATATGTTTTTTGTGGCATATAACACACGTTTCGTTAGTCAAATTGAAGACCTAAAAATCCATGCCCGCCCTACAAACCTTGATAGATGGAGTAATTAGGCCCAAAGTTTGAACCATCTTTTTCCTGGAATAAAGTTACTATCTCATATATACAATTATTTCAAAATAAAGTGGTATTTGTAAGAACCACTAAAATATTACTACCTGCATTTGAAAATAGATGATGTAAAACTTCTCTAATCGCAACTATATGTAGATTGGTCAATCTGACAATAACATTTAATATATATAATCAATCTGATAATATAATAATATATATAGCCATGAAAAATATCGATAAATGTATTTTCCTCGTGTTTAGTAACATATGCATAAAAGAATAATGCTCATGTTGCTTGGAGATTTTCCATATCTAAAGGTCCATTATAACAAAGAAAAAACACTTAATTAATATTGTTGTTCCATTAATTCCCAAGTAGCCCATCAAATTAAACTCACTCCTAAAAACATACAGCAACTGGCTCGTGGTATGTATTTTTTTCATCTGCTCCCAATCACTCATGCATGTGCCTCACAAGATGTAAATTTAATTGAATAATGATCTTCTATTTTTGATGTCAATACAAATTATTTGTGGCCATGGCTCGAATGCAGGTCAGTTTCATTGGCTAAGATTATAGTTCAAACTATGCATTGCTAAGGCATCATTGCATTAGCAACGTAATTTATGGCTTTCACTTCGAGTATTCTTGACCTTTTCCACATCAGAAAAACCCAAGACAATCAGCGACCAGCAGCTATCATTAGTAAATAATATTGATGGTGGATCACCAACCGGTCTTGAGGACTGGGCCGCCAAGGCAAGTTACCAAGCGTTGCATCTTGCAGCCTTGTAAGATATCAATGTCATTAGCACCTAGTGATTGGTTTGTACCAACAGCAAGCCCATGCTTCGGACGGCACCGCAACATCAGGGGCCGCTCCACCTGCCAGGCGCGTACGCTTTTTGGTGCTCGGGATGCATGTGGGGTTCCGCATGTGGAGCGACCAGTAGGAAGAGATCCGCCGGCGCTTAAGATTTGGATTTCTAGGGTTGGATGGGGAGTAGATTGATGAGGGAGAGACAGACATGAGTCCGTACTAATCAACGATACCCTTTTGTTATTTTGTAATCAATGGCAATGGCATGTCAGGAGACATATAAATAGATCTGACGGTTGTATTTCATCTATTAAAGATATGGTCCATGGGATCAATGGCCAGATGTTTTGCTTTTTTGTGAGAATTTCTAACACATCTCCCTATTTTTCCTCCGTATTGTGCTTTTAGTATATAACAGAAGATATATACTCCATCTGTTCCCTTTTTTTGTTAGGTGTATTTATTTTTGAGGTACATTCCAAATTGGTGGGGGTATTTTTTTCCCAGTAGATGTCCATTCTATCCCTCCCAAATTGGAAGGATCATTAATTAGCCCTCTGTAGTTACTTCTCTAATCAAAGTTGTAATAGGGTTATTTTAGTCGCAAATTATTCTCAAACAGTGTATTGGTCACCGCGAAGGAAAAAAATACACCTACCAAAAAGGAATGGGGGATATTCGAGCAAACAACATGAGAACTGATAACTTTATTACAAGGAATACAATATACTCCCTTCGTTTCAAAATACATGTATATTTGGTTTCGTTAGGACAAACCATTGACCAACAATTACTCTATTACTATAAATATTTATGTGACATAAAATTAACGTCATTAGATTCGTATTCTAAAGTACTTATTTGTAGTTACGATTTTGTGCCACAAAAGTTTGTGAAGGCCCCTGAAATCGCCTTGTTTCTGTGAAGATCTATCCCAAGTGTTTGGCATGAACTCTGTGTCATAGGCCAAGGTGGGGTAGGTTGGCCAAGACCTTGGTGGTCTACCTCCACCAACGCGGAGGTAGGATTGCACCAACAATATGAATTTCGGCATAAATCACTATGTGGTGCGATTATCTTGCCCTACATTTACTTTCATACAATTTTATCTTCAACAATGTCTTTATCTTTGTAGGTTTGTATGTTTAGAATCACAGGTAACACTAGCTTAACAAGTTGCTAAAATTGGCCAACTTCCATTAAGGTAAGTTTTAATCATCTTTGCACCCTTCCTCTAGACGCATACCCGATCTTAAATGCACGTGCGAGATGGCCAACCTCGACGTTCTCCTCTCTAGGGTTGTCATCCTACCGGGCAATAGCGACTACCGCTGCCTGATACGTGCATTTTACACCACAATTTTAGAAGTTAAATTGCGCATTTATAATATAAATTCAACCATCTTTGCCGTATTTTATCTCGATTTTCTCTCTTATGGTAGAATTGCACCCGGAAGAGACCGGAAAGCTGCCAGGAGCTGGATATTGAAGAATTATGCAGAAATGCAATTGTGTGGAGTGATGAAAAATAAAATGAAAATAGTTCTAGCAGTTTTGAAGGAAAAAAGCCGTGGAACCAAAAGGGGAGCCTGTGGGGCTCACGCGCCCTGGCCAGGGCACGTGACGCGTGGGCCCTACATAGCCCCCCTGGCCTCGCCCTTTTATGTACCTCCGTCATTTCCCGAGAGAGCACACCCTGGTTTTTATTGGATTTTCCACCGTCAGGGTGGAACAGAGAACCCTAATTTCTTCCTTCAGAGGGCTGATCCTACTGGATCCTCCACCTCCAACTGGGGGAATTCGTCGCCATCGTCGTCACCAACACCAAGGCATCGTGGGGAGTATCTTCATCCACACCATCTTCACCATCTCCACCAAAAGCACCTTCTCGATCTCCATATCCACCATCATCCCTATGCAATTTGTGTATATTGATCCCTCTAATCACTTCCCGGTGTGAATTGTTGTGTAGTAGTTGATGCTTTGTGCATTATTGATGAAAGATCTATACTTTAAGATTAGTATTCATATCAATATGCACTTGCACATGCTCATGTTTGTGACTTGTGAGTAATTCAATTGCAGTAGTTGATATATTTCATAGGAATTTGCAATAAGAATTGATGTTTAATTATATGTTGTGTGGCAACTCTCTAGTGGTGATGTGCGAACGTCGACGGCATGTCACTTCACCTTTATGGGCCTAGAGGGAAGATTTGTGTTATGGTGAATTTATGAGGGGAGGCCGGAGTGACATAAACTGTTCCCCAAGTCTAGGAGTTGTAGCATAAGGGAGTAATAGGGACCCCAGAACTTGGTGCTATGGTTAGGCTTTGCCTTAATTATTTCCAATAGATAGCCGGTTTGGCCATTGGGGATATAATCATAAGTATATGTGAGTCAATGGTTTTATGGCATATAAGATTAGTCTCTATCCACATAACAACAGTCAAACAACAAGAAGCAGACCAAATGAATATGAATTGACAACTTAGCAACTACCCGGTAATCCTCGAGAACGATCTAGTCTTTATAAGAATCATCACCGGTTGTCCTTAGCACAATTAAGGTGTGGGTCATTTCTGAATTCTTTTTACTTTTATTGTTATTTCATTACTCGCAACCATCCAATCAATTAAACACACAACTATCACTTCATTCAGCTTTTGTGGTCATTCCTAGCTAATTTCCATGCACCAATTCCTTCTGCTCCTTGTTGAGTTCAACACTCTTACTTATCAAAAAGATCTACAAGCGATCCCCAACACTTGTGGGTATCAGGGATCTCAATTATGGAAGAATCTTCACCAAATCAAACATTTTTTTCAAGCTGTGTTCAAAGCACACGATTGGCGATGGGCGCCAAACTATTTTCTGGGCTCACTGGTGGAATGGGAATGGGACTCTCGAAGATCATTCCCCCCTGATCCGTGAATCTGCAGAGACTGCAGTGATCCTGGGGTGTCGGTCTCTTTGGTTTTTCAAGCCAGTGGCCGGCTCCTGTATTTCCGACGCTCTTTTGGCCAAGCAAAGATGGGAGAATGGACCAAACTTTGTGATATCCTTGACACCGTCACCTTGTACGATGACTCGGACACCATATCTTGGTCCTTGGAGACCTCCGGCTGGTTCTCCTCCCACTAACTCTATATCAAATTGTGCCAAGGTTTGGCTGTTGCGCATTTCTCTGCTATTTGGAAGACTAGGCTACCACTAAAAATAAACATCTTCATGTGGCAACTTATTCGTGGATGGCTCCCCTCCAACAATCAGATGCTCATTAGGCATGGTCCAACTGATGGTTCTTGCAGAGGATGTTAATCACATCTTCTTTGACTGTGTGCTGGCTAAGTTTATGTGTAGTGGTGTGCGACCGATGCTAGGGTGCATCTGTAATCCGAGAAACTTTGTTGATTTCTTTCTGATTTATCAAGCGGCTATGGGTCAATCCTATCGCCTTATTTGGATCCTTTTCGCGGCTCAAAGTTGGGCCCTTTGGAATGTTAGAAACAAATTTTCCATTGAATCCAAGTTTCCAAAACATCCAGCTCATATAATCTATAGAACTATGATGTTTCTGCAGCGTTGGAAGGTGAAGGCCAAACCGCAGGACCGGAAGGCGTTGCTGGCAATGCAAGGGCTGCTTGGAGATCTTTATCCAGTGACTGCCCCTCCGCGAAGTTAATTCTTTTATGTTTCATCTTGTTTTAGCTTCCCCGTTTGTTCTGAACTTCATGTCTAGCTTATGGAAGCTAACCTTGGGCTCTATTAATGCTAAAGCTGGGCACTTTGTGGCTTTTGTCTAAAATAATAATCATCATGACAAAATATTTTTTAAATAGAGCGTGTATGCACAAATGGAACGAAAAGGTGTGGTAGCACCCCGGATTCCCTGCACCCCCTTATCAGCGCCGTCCAGTCACTCTGAGATTCGTGCTAGGGTCTGTCTAGGATCAGATCATTTGCAGCACCCTGCCAGCTTTGTCAGCCCATTGGCCTCATAGCGGAGAGGTTAGGCGCGTAGCAGGGATATAGGACTGAGCAGTAGATACCTACCTGTCTATGACTAGCCTGCCCCCGATAACTATGACAGTACAGTCACTGTTCTTGATGGGAAGAAAGGGAAGGAGAGAGAGGGCATCCACATTTCTTGTCCCGGGATTTTGGTGTCTTTCACGTGTGAGAGAGGCCATGAGAGTGAGAGGGGAGGAGAGAGAGGACGCTTTTGTGAGAGAGAGAGGTGCTACGAAACAAAGAAGGGAGAGAGGTGGTGTATGTCAGAGAAAAAAGGAGCAGAGAGAGGTGATGCGAGAGAGAGAGAGAGAGAGCGCGCGCGCGGAAAAAGGTAGTATTGTGTAATTGTAGTCAATGGGTTCATCGGGAAGTGAAAGGTGCTGTGGAATCTCCCAGCTAATGTACAGTGCCCTACGAGAGGCCTAGCTCTCGCTGTTTTTTTTTTTTTTTTTTGAGCATGCCTAGCTCTCGCTGTTACTATTCAAGTAGGCCTGCAAAACCAAACAGCATTGCAGTCCGTGGCGCAGATCACTGGGCCTCCTGCTATGCATGAACGGTGGTGATAAGCGGGAGTCTGGACACCCGGGTCCTGAAAGACCGGTCTCGAAAACCAAATAGAAGAGAAATATGTGCTCTAAAAATAGGGGACTGGAGGAGAGAATAAAGAAATGGGTATTGACAAAAGTAGGTGGACATCCAAATGGCTTTTTAACGGCTTAAAAATGAGTTTACTGTTAGCCCAAACAGGAGCTTTGCCGGCGACCAAGGTAGCGTTCCCGGGATGGAAAATGTGTTGGCGGGAGGAGGAGCGAGCAGAGGAGAGCGAGAGAGGGGTGGGATATTTGTTCTGGTACTTTGCTACTCACCACTCTGAGCATTCCATTGATATTTTTGTCAAGAACAGGGCAATAGAAAAAGTACCTATATATTCCCTAGATGGGACAACACCCTGACACAGCAGGGTTTGCCATAACTACATCGTGCTCACACCTTTGCAATGACTTTGACACAGGCATGGCGAACGAGCCACCCCGTGTGTGCTTATCACACATGGGGCCCCATGGGATACAGGGTTTAACCCAACATTCTCCCCTTCAACCCTGTCGCCGGGGTTGGATGTCGACGATCCCGAGCTTGTCACGCAGTCCCTGGAACTTGAAACGACCAAGTACCTTTGTCAGGATGTCAGGCTTCTGCTCACCAGTCCTGATGACCTCCACGTTCACCGTGCCCTTCTTGACACAGTCATGTATGAAGTGATAGCGGAGATCGATGGGCTTGCTACGATCGTGGAGAACTGGGTTCTTGCAGAGGGAAATCACCGATTTGTTGTCGATGAAAATGAGCGCAGGGGATGTGTCTTGGTTCAGCATCTCGCCAAGAAGGCGAGCCAGCCAGATCCCCTGACACGCTGTTGTAGCTGGCGCGATGTACTCTGCCTCGCACGAAGAGGTCGCGACAACCTTCTGCCTCACCGATTGCCAGCTGATGGGACTGCTCCCGATGAAGAAGAACACGCCGGATGTGCTCTTCCTGGAGTCCAAGTCACCAGCGTGATCAGAGTCGCAGTAGCCGATCAGGTTCTTGCCGTCGCCACTGCGATACACGCATCCGTGCGTGAGTGTTCCCGCGATGTACCGGAGCAGGTGCTTGACGGCAGCATGATGGTCGCTTGTCGGGGCTTCCATGAACCAGCTCAGGAACCCGACAGCGAACGAGATGTCCGGCCGGGTATGCACGAGATACTTGACGCTCCTGATAATGCTTCGGTAGAACGTGGCCTCCATGGGCTTCTCGGGGCTCTCCTTGCTGAGCTTGCACTGTGCTTCCAACGGGGAGTGCATGGCATGGCAGTTTGCCATGCCTGCCCGCTCGAGCATCTTGGCGGCGTAGGCCGCCTGAGTACTCATTGTGCGACCACGCACGTGGTTCACCTCTAGCCTGAGGTAGTACCAGAGTATCCCGAGGTCGCTCATGCTGAAGCGACGCTTCATCTCTTCATTGAAGCGTTGCACCTCGTCGGGCTCGACGCCTGTGATGACCAGGTCATCGACATAGATGCTGACGACGACAAGCGTGTTCGCAATCCCTTGTGAGTACACGCCATGCTTAGATGCACTGCGAGAGAACCCAAGTGATGGAGGCTCGCATCCAGCTTGGCGTTCCACGCTCTTGGGGCTTGCCGGAGCCCATACATTGCATTGTGCCGCTTGTACACGCCCTGCTCATGCTTCCCGGGGATGAAACCCGATGGCTGGGCAATGTACACCTCCTCGTCGAGGTCGCCGTTGAGGAACGTCGACTTGACATCCATGTGGTGCACCTCCCAGCCACAGTGAGCCGCCAGGGCAAGGATCAGTCGAACAGACTCGAGCCTTGCCACCGGAGCAAACACCTCCTCAAAGTCCACCCCCACGTGTTGAATATTGCCTTTCGCGATGAGACGCGCCTTGTGCTTGAAAACGGCGCCGTGCTCATTCTTCTTCACCTTTTTGCATGTTTTTTATTTCGCAGAAAATCCATATCAAACGAAGTCCAAACGCGTTAAAATTTTACTGAGATTTTTTTGGAATATACGTGATTTTTGGGAAGAAGAATCAACGCAAGACGGTGCCCGAGGGGCCCACAAGGCAACAAGGCATGCCCTGGGGGGTAGGGCGCGCCGTGTTGCCTTGTGGTCACCTCGTAAGTCGGTTGGAGCCCTTCTTCCGCCGCAAGAAAGATAATTCCCGGAGAAAAATCCCCTCAAAATTTCAGCCCAATCAGAGTTACGGATCTCCGGGAATATAAGAAACGGTTTTCGGCCAGAAACAGGAACGCGAAACAGAAGAGAAACAGAGAGAGAGATCCAATCTCGGAGGGGCTCCTGCCCTCCGGGAGCCATGGTGGCCAAGGACCAGAGAGGAAACCCTCCTCCCATGTAGGGGGGAGGCCAAGGAAGAAGAAGAAGGAGGGGGGCTGCCCCCCTCTCTCCCGGTGGCGCCGGAGTGCCGCCGGGGGAATTATCGTGATGACAATCTACACCAACAACTTCGCCGCCGTCACCACCAAGTTTCTCCCCCTCTATGCAGTGGTGTAACCCTTCTCTCTCCGCTGTAATCTCTACTTGAACATGGTGCTTTATGTTATATATTATTACCCAATGATGTGTGGCCATCCTATGATATTTGAGTAGATTCTTTTTGTCCTACGGGTTAATTGTGGTATGGTGTGATTGATATGAGTTGTATGTTATTATGGTGCTGTCTTAGGGTGCCCTCCGTGTCACGCAAGCGTGTGGGATTACCGTTGTAGGGTGTTGCAATATGTTCATGATTCGCATATGGTGGGTTGCGGGGGTGACAGCAGCCTAAACCCGAGTAAGGGGCTTGTTGCATATGGGAGTAAAGAGGACTTGTTACTTAATGCTATGGTTGGGTTTTACCTTAATGATCTTTAGTAGTTGCGGATGCTTGCTAGAGTTCCAATCATAAGTGCATGTGATCCAAGTACGGAAAGTATGTTAGCGTATGCCTCTCCATCATTGCATATGATAAGTATATATCGTGTTATATTCAATAGCCTATGGACAATCTTTCTCATCGTTCTACAAAAAGCTTTCTACTAAACAACTAACTTTTATTATCTTGCAAAATACTCCTAGTTTTATTCTCGCAAAGTACTTCTAATTTTATTCCCGCAAACTAGTTTTATTACTTGTTTCTAGGTAAAGCAAACGTTGGTGTGCGTAGAGTTGTATCGGTGGTTGATAGAACTTGAGAGAATATTAATTCTACCTTTAGTTCCTCATTGGGTTCGACACTCTTACTTATCGAAAAAGGCTACAAACAATCCCCTATACTTGTGGGTTATCAAGACCTTTTTCAGGCGCCGTTGCCGGGGAGCAACAGTGTGAGGTGAATATTCTCGTGTGCGCTTGTTGGCTTTATCTCTAAGTAGTTTTTATTTTGTGCTCTTGTTTTCTATCTTTAGTTATGGGTAGGAAACGCAAAACACCAAAAAAATTAGTTGTACTTGCTAACCCAGTGGTTGAGGAACCACCCAAAATCTACCGTTCTGCTGAAGCTTTTTACTTGGATCATCTTCGATCCATTTGTGCTCGTGCTGAAAACCCAACTAGCTTAGTTGAGGGAAAATCATTAGATGAGCATGCTTATTTTGTGCGACACCGCTTGTCTCAAAAAGGGAAACTCTTATGGCATCAAATTAATTGTTTGCACTGCTATGCTTGGAATTTATGCGAAATACATGATTTTACTTGTTGTTCTGAAGACCCTAAAAAACACCTTCCCTACCAATGTGAGTTTAATGATAATGAAATCTTTTCTTCTTATGCCAAAGGTGTTTATAGTTACTATGATATTGAACAAATTAAAGAATTTGTTTCTTTTAAGGGTGCCTATGAAATTGCTTCTTTGAATGAAAAGTATGATGCTACTCTTTACAAATTTGAAAATTGTGCCATACTTAAATATTGCTATGAAAACTATGCTTCTAATGCTTATATTAATGAATTTATTGAGAGAATGTCTGCTGCCCTAGAAGAGACTAATATTTTGCAGGAACCTATGGAAGAAGAAATTGCTGAAACTGCGAGCTCATTAGATGAAAAAGATGAGGAGGAGAGCGAAGAACAAAAGGAGGAATAGAGGATTAGCTACCCATGCCCACCTTCTAATGAGAGTAACTCTTCAACACATACATTGTTTAATTTCCCTTCGTGCTTACCGAAGGATGAATGCTATGATAATTGCTATGATCCCTTGGATTCGTTTGAAATATCCTTTTTTGATGAACTTGATGCTTGCTATGCTTGTGGCCATGATACCAATATGAATGATGCTTATGGAGATGAACTTGCTATAGTTCCTTATGTTAAACATGAAATTGTTGCTATTGCACCCACACATGATAGTCCTATTATCTTTTTGAATTCTCCTAACTACACTGTATCGGAGAAGTTTGCACTTATTAAAGATTATATTGATGGGTTGCATCTTACCGTTACACATGATGATTTTGATGGATATAATATGCATGTGCTTGCTGCTCCTACTTGCAATTATTATGAGAGTGGAACTACATCTCCACCTCTCTATGTTTCTAGTACGATAAAATTGCAAGAAACTGTTTATACTATGCATTGGCCTTTACTTGGTGTGCATGAATTGTTCTTTTATGACATGCCGATGCATAGGAAGAGAGTTAGACTCCGTCATTGCATGATATATGTTGGTTTGTGCTCACTACTAAATTATAAATCATTGTTAATTAAAATTGGCTTTGATATACCTTGGGATCCGGGTGGATCAATTACTTGAGCACTGTATGCCTAGGTTAATGGCTATAAAGAAAGGGCTGCCTGGGAGACAACCCGGAAGTTTTAGAGAGTCATTTATTTCTGTTGTGTGCTTTTAAAAAAGTTTAAAAACAAAAAAATATAGAGGAGAACCTAAAACTTTTTCAAAAAGAAAAGTGAAAGTGAGACAGATGAGCAATGTGGAAGTGGGGGCTAGTGTGGCGCCCCGCCTGAATACCACTGTAGCCAGATGGTCACCGCACACACCAGCCCAGGAAAATAACTCTGGCATGCGCTTTTACAACAAGTATCATGAACACAGGCATTTCTATTAATGGATATATAAGTCTTACATGATATTTTACAAGGGTGATGGCAGCGGAAAAGCTCTATCTAAGGCAGCATGGTCCTGGTGCGGCTCCAATCCACAGGGGTCTGACTGGGTTACTCTTCTAGCCCGCGAACACTCCGGCTCCTCGCTAGTGGACGTCGGATCCTTAGGTGAACCTGGCCACATTGAAGGCCGCTGAGTACTTTTGAATGTACTCGCAAGCAAACCAAACCAACATATACACCAAGCAAAGCAATCCATGTCATTCAAGCATGCATTTGTTATCTTAACAACATTAACTATCACATTATGGCAGGATTATCCAGCAAAATTATTCATGTAGCAGCATTAATCATCATGTCATAGGAGGATTATCTAGTATCATTATTACGGATCATGTCCCAACAATATTATCTAGCATGTAAACTATCAAAGTAACTGCAGTATGACGAAGATAAAGCATATCAAGTAATTTAATCCATACTTCGAATAATCTTAGGATCCAATCCAAATCTTTCGGTCATACGACCGTTTCTCTCCTAGCCATCCCATGGCTAACAGCTCATATTCCTGACATCATCCGATGTCCCTGCATCTGTACTATAAATCTGACAAAACATATCTTTCTCTAGTTCACTCCTAGCAGTAATAATATATGGTTTGTTCCTCCGGACTCGACACAGACCAAATAGTGTGACCTAGTACGAACTGTGTCCCATGACCGAGGACGCGGCTATTCGAATAGATTTACACTCTGCAGAGGTTGCGCACTTTACCCACACTATGGAGCTCCTGGCCTCATGCTCCCATTCGGGTGGACCGGTGCTGCTCCAACAAAACTTGTCTATTACCCGGCACTCTTACGGTCCCATCGACAATCATACCCTCCCAGGGTCATGTCCTGGGTGGCCCTTGTGTCACCCCATGACACCTGCCACCGTCGTGGCCATACAAAACTGTCCCAAACGGGGACCCATGCGCAAATAACCAAACTAGGCTCACAGGATTATCGCCGCCTACCGGGCCAGGGTAGCACGCACGCATAATCCTCCCTCTTTGGAAGTACCGACAAGAGGCAGGGCAATAGATCAAGTTAGGGCCGTCCCATACCGGCAAATGTGGCTGCACTGATGAGTTCGGTTCGGTGGCACTATGACTCGATCCAGCCGACGGAGGAGGTGGTCATTATTAAATCACATTCTTTTATTACAATACAGCAGTAAAGCATGATGAAAATATAACAACCTATCTCCATATTGTCACATACGAGTCACTAGTGCAATAACATGATGAGCATTAGCAGGTAATGAAAATAGCAAGTTCAACTTAGCAGGAGTTCAATTATTTCTAACACAAGCATATTCATTAATTAAACACGCAAGAATAACACAGAGCAATGCTTGAGGGCATATATCAGATGGTCGGCTTGCCTGGGAGTGAAGGAATACTCCGGAAAGAAGTGCGATCACCTCGCGGAAAATTTGCCGGAAAGGATTCTCTCGGAGGGGCTGATTGAAGGGCAAGGGCAAAATGGTCATTTTCATAGTGTGGAAACATTATGAAAATGATACCATCAGAACGGGCTCGACGAACTGAAGACGTGGGCGTTGGATTCACCTGATTCGGAGTTACGAGCGAAAAGTTGTGGCCGTTCACTCATTAGGCAGAAAAACAAATAAAACTTGTTCATTCCTGCCTTTAACCAGTGAACGTTCACACTATAGGGGTTTCGGCGGCGGCTGGAAGCAGAAGGCGTATTTTTGAAAATACGCTTTCAGGAAAAGAAAGCGCATTTCCGCCCGCGGCTGCGCTAGATTGCGCTTTTGAGAAGGGAAAGCGTATTCCCAGGGAATACGTTTCCACTTATCTGACGTGGCGGGTGCGGGGCCGAGCTTCTGGTCACTTACTTGCGGACCCCACGCGGGCTTTCTCTCTCCTCTCGCCTCCTTCTTCCTTCTCCTCTCCTCTGCCCCGACAGAGAGCAGTAGAGGCAACGGCCTCGCCGGCGCCGGCGACTGGAGACCACGGCGGCCTTGGGCGCCGCCGGGGATGGATGCGCCGCTCCACTCCGCGCCCGTGGGTGGTGAAGAGGGCACCGGGGTTGGACGGAGTTGGCCTCGGCAACGGTGGCCGAGGGCGGCGGCTCCACGGCAACGGCGGGGTTCCGGTGGCCGGGGAGGTTGGGAAACGGGGTGGGGTGGTCTACGGCGACTGGGCAGTCCAGTGCACTACAACAGGACCCCTCCTACAACAACGCTTTTTTCCGTATCTAAGAGTCCATATATGCGTTGCTAGTGTCTTTACCAACGGTTTTGGATGCGTAGCCTTATCCAGTGTTGCTAGCGCGTAATGCAACGCTTATACAGCCGTTGGTAAAAGGGACCGTTGCAAGAGTACAACACATAAAACCGACTTTTACTACACTTTTATATGTTGGTGCTCAATGTACAGGAATTCAAATCTCATTGCTTGGCAACAGAAAATTTGCAAATACTTCATGTGTTGGTACATATATAATGTGAATATTATTATTATATATATATATATATTGCCATCAATTGAATTAATGCTCCACATATAGGAAAAAATAAGAGAATATACTCATGAGAGGAAGAAATCATATATTGGATAAAACCGTTGGATTACAATAGTGGATATTACAGGAGGAACATCAGCCAAATATGCTGCATAATCTAAATATTTTCTTCACAGTGAAACTTTAACTGAAAGAATCCATCAACATCCCTACAACTTAACTAAAACTTAACCGAGGAACATCATCCAGCAACATCAACAGCATCCCTACAACTTAACTAAAACCAAAAGGATCCATCATCATCATCATGAACTGGAACATCATCATCATTGCAGTATACTTGCCGCGCACCCATATAATCATCCATATATCTTTTGAATCTACAAAGAAAATAACAAATTGAACTGTTAACACACAATGCGTTGACATGATGCAAGTATTGATAGAGGCAAGATATTAGACCCGTACAAAGGTTGAAGGCATACAAACACTAAAAATAGTAAGTCGTGTTGTCTCTATGTAGCAGCAAAGTGTCTACAGACTGCCCACTTAAATGTCTTGTTGTTTAGCCTATATTAGCTTGAAGAAAACAGTTTTAAAAGGAGGTTTGATAGTGGGAGCTACACTTGTCTAAATGAGAAAAGTATGGCACCTTCGTCCAGATGTTGAAAGTTACACGACATTTATCATAATTTGCAAAATAAATATGTATCTAGAAAACCATTATTATTTAAACCTTCGAGTGGCTATTTTCTAAAGGTGTGGATTACAGTAGCAGTATTTTCTGGAACCATCAATTGCAACAGTCCTGATGTATATATCCAGGGTGTTCGCAAAACTTAATAATCAGAAAAGTTGTACTATTTGAACAGCACATGGCAGTCTTAGCAAATAATGTACACTGAATACAAAATAAAAACACATACATGACCAGAGCATCGACTTGACAATATATGATGGTGTAGATTTTCTACAGTTATATATTACCAAGAAGATATCTGCGAGAAAATCTATTATAAATCTCCAAGCATGCATATCTTAATGGCCATAACATCTTAATTAATAAATTGTTGAGCTAATAAAGGAATGAATAGTTAGATCACCTATTGTAAAATATATATTGCACAAATACGAAATCAAAATCAAACTAAATTCTAGAAAAATATGTAAGAAACCATAAAGTACCTACCGTCTCTTTGAAAGGTATCAAATTCCGTTAGTAATTATGCTGATCTGTCCACCTTCAAATTATACACTACATGTAGCAATAGAGAAAGGATTAGTAACTGCAATAGTATTAGTTTACTCAAGGAAGGGCTTCTCCATTATATCGTCACAGCAAACAATGAGAAACAGAGGGAGGGAGCGTAGCAGGCTGATACTAAGATTCTTTTTATCTTTTGATGGAATGCCTTTTTCAATTAACGCTGCATCTATGATTTTAGGCTGATGCTGATGTGTGCAAATTTCAGGTTAGGCTCATACATTACCAACTAACATTAGAAAGGAAGGAATCATGCATTACATTAAATTACAGGGGGAAAAGAAGGCAAATGACCTTAGAATGTAGTGATGCAAACCATGTTCCAGCAATACACACAAAAAATGCCGACATGCATCTCCTCAAGCCATGGTACACCATGGCGCTTCTCTGTTTTTGAGCTCACTGGGAACCGATCAACAGATCTACACGCAATCTGAGGCATGAATTAAATTTCAACACAACAATTACTTGCGTATGTGAGAAAACAAATTAGTTACAAAGCTCAGGAAATTATTTGCAATCAAATCAGGGATATCCATCAAACAAATTAACATAGAATTGATCAGTATATTACTTGGTAGCATTAGTTAGATCCATCCGCATCTTACTGCCACCATGCTTGTGAACATCATGTGTGTTTTATGCCTCCAGGGCTGCATCCAAGCCTCATAGCGCTACATCAACCTGCACTTCTCACAGATTAATTCATATATACAATTGGTTGTAGGAAGTGGAGACGGGACAACGTGCGTCGAGGCATCATGAGGATAGAGGCAGCAAAAGCGTCAGGCAATCAAAATCCACCAAAACGAACCTGTAGGCTGCACTTTCTCACTAGAGCCTACGTCTCAAATTGCAGGAGCACAACATAAAAATTCTCAAAAACAAAAACCAACTGCCTTCTTGCTCATTGGATACCTGCAATCAGTCTGCCCTACTTCCTCGAATCTATGGCTGGTAGCACTAGGGGTTAATCTTGCAGTTCAATCGAAGCATCAATTTACACTTTAGCAGCACAACAAAATCAAATTGACCACAAGCAGCAGGCACTTGGGCCCAAACAATGGCAAATCCTAACACCACCAGAACAACAATGGCTCCTGATGTGCCACGAACCAGAGCAGAGAGGAGGAGTGGACCGACTCACCTAAAGCCAGAGGAGGAAGCTCCATGTCTGCTTCGTCCCGAGCAGCAGCAAGGCTGTCCACTGGCCGTTCCTCCCTGCACGTCTACAGGAGAAGAGAAGAGGTTAGAAAAAGGGGGAGAGAGAGAGGACGAAGCCAGGGAAGGGGGTGCACTCACCGGACGAGAGGAGGACGGCATGGCCACCGGCGTCGTCGCCTGCAACCCTAGCCATGGGGGAAGGTTCGCGGGTGGGCTTTGGTGGCCTCGAGCGCCGGATCTAGCCGGATGGGAGGGTGCCGCGGTGCGAGGGAGCTCGGGCTGTGCTTCGCGGTGGCGGGATTCGCCGGACGTCGCCTGAATCAGCCGCCGCGGGTGGCGCAGCAAGTAGCCGCATGAAGAGAGAGATGGGACGCGAGCGGGATGGGTGGGTGGGGGATGCTGCGGATCCGGCAGCCTCCGGAGCTGCGAGGTGGGAGAAGGGGAGCGGGAGGGCCGGCGGTGAGGTGGATCGAAGAAGGAAGGGGAGGCGGTGGGTGGCGGCGAGTTGGGAGAGATAAGGGGAACCGGGAGCTCTGTTTCTCGCACGTCCCTCTCTCCTTTCCTCTATTTTTTTTTCATATGTACAGGGATAGGGCCGTGAGCTGCAACCCTGCAACGTATATGCTGCACCGCTTATATGCGTATCTACTGTGAATTTTGCAACGTATCGTCAAAATGTTGTAGAATTTGTGTTGCTTTATAGGGGGTATCCTTGTAGTGGTGGTGGGCTCGACGGAGGCGGGCGAATTTCGGGGAATGGTGGCGGCGGCCGTGGTGGCAGAGGGAGGCGAGGAGAGCTCCTCGAGCTCCAATGGCTGGCCGGGGAGTAGGTTAGGAGGGTGGAGAGGGGCTGTGGTGCTGGGAGGGGCTCGGGTGAGGGCTATTTATAGCCGGGCGGTGGGGAGGGATAGGCACGGCCGTGTGATGAGCTGGCCGGAGTTCTAGAGCTTGCGGGAGGCGTGGCTGGCTGGTTCCCGGCGTCGGGGAGCGGCCGGCCTGACGAGGGGCAGAGGGAGGCGACAGCTCGAGGAAGAAGAGGCCAATGGGAGAAGGAAAACGACGGCGGTCACGGGCGGACAGTGGCCATGGCGGCAGTCGCCGTGGCGCGAGGAGGAAGGGAGAAGAGGGGAGAAGGGTCTAGAGAGGGGCAGGTGGACGCCGCGGAGCCGTTTGACACGCCGGGACACGCCGGAGTTGGCCTACCGACGAGAACAGTGCGCTGACCACCGTTTTGGCCTGTCCTAAGCGTGGTCACCACGGTTGCCGCATGTCCAGGGCACCAGATGGTCCTGGAACCTTGTCCAACACGCTCCTCTCTGCTCAAATAGACAAGATAAGTGGCTGGAATCAGCTAGGTAGCTCTGAGGTGAGTGAAACTTGCAGAAGAAGATTCTAACAGCAAACTTGGGTGGACTATTCTGGAGAAATGGATGAAGGAGAGGAGCTGGATCCTTGTCACAATGAGATAGGGTAGGAAGGAGTAGGTGCTGGTAAAATTTGAAGTCATTTGGACCAATTTTGCATGCACTTCCTTCACAATGCAGAAGTTGGTCCAGAAACTGGATTATGATGTTGTGCTCAACTGGCTTGGTGAAATGATCTGAATTTTGGTGTAGGGTGATTATTTGGCTGCATAGAGGTACTGGAAAAATTTCAGCTCATTTGGAAATGCCAAAGTGGTACTTCCTTCACAGAGCTTCCTGCTGGACAGAAACTAGATGGAATTTTTGGGAAGAATTGGCTAGATAAAATGATGTGAATTTTTGCATGATCACATCATATAGGGAATATGAGGTCCTGGATTAATTTGAAGATTTTTGAGGCAACATAAAATATAGTTGCTTCACAACCTCAAAATAGGTCCAGAGAAAAGAATAGGATGGTGCACTCAAAATTTGAACTATGGAACTTGGGTTCTGGATGGAAATGGTGAAGATATAGATAGCAGAAGCTCCAAAAATTATTTAGGATTTTTCCTGTCTACCAAAATGGTAGTTCCTTTGGAAAGTGCCCAAAATGCAATATTGACATAAAATAGGAAAATGCAATTTCCCTTATTTAATTATGGCCAATATTTTTATGGGAGCTCAATATGATCACAAAGAATATCTCCACAAGTTTTCATGAACTTTGGAGATGGATAGATATTTTCCTAGATTTAATTCCTTTAAATAGCAGAAAAGGAGTTAATTTTAAATGAAAAATATTGCAAATGACTTGGCAATATTTTTGCATATCCAGGGTTTATAGCTGTGGGATGACCACTGGGAAAGTTTGGGAGGCAACAGAGCAAAGAAAATTGGGGTTCCTTTGTAACGGAAGGAATTAGGGTTTCCCTTCCGATAACTCGGAAGGTAGGGTTTCGGCGGCAAAATCCTGGGTGACATGGTTGGACTGGAGAGAATCTCTGGTTAGATAGGAAAGGCAAGGCTAAATGAGCATATTCACATACCCAAGAGCGAGAGAAAATCCAATAACACCGAAAAAAAGACGGGAGTCAAATCCCGCGAAGGAAAAAAAAACAAGGAGCGAAAACCAGGGTGTCACAGCTAGCCTTGAACTTTGTTCATGCCAATGGAAACTTTGTGAGTCTTGATTACAGAAACTTTTCAACAAAAATAATTATCCCCTTGTACAAATCCATTGTATTATAAAAATAATGTGCCAAGATTTAGCTTTAGGGTGTCTAAATTGCTAGTTTGGTGTGTTCTGTGCAAAAACAAAAACTTTTGCTGTAGTGTTTGAATTATGATATTTTACTGGAACATGCAAAAATTCTGAAATTTTTAAACAGTACTGCTATGAAAAAAATTTATTACGTCCTAATTTTTCAGAATTTTTGGTGTTACAGAAGTATATTTACCATCTGCATCTTTACAGACTGTCATGTTTTCACAGATTGCTGTTATAGTTTCTTTATCTGCTTATGTTTGAAATCTTGTTGAGCCCCATTGATTTGGGAGCCATAGAATTGTGATAGCATACAGTAGGTAATATTTGTATTATAATTATACAATATTGTTACAGCAAGACATGAAGCGATTTGATGTTATATGTACTAACCCGTCTAATAAAAGTTCGGTTAAGTTTTGTGTGGATGAAGTGTTCGAAGACCGAGGAGGGATTGATATGAGAAGCATAAAGAGAGGCAAGAGTTCAAGCTTGGGGATGCCCAAGGCACCCCAAGTAAATATTCAAGGAGACTCAAGCGTCTAAGCTTGGGGATGCCCCGGAAGGCATCCCATCTTTCTTCCTCAACAATTATCAGTATGTCTCGGTTTTTGTTTTGTTCACATGATATGCGTAAATTCTTGGAGCGTCGTGTGCTTTTTATTTTTCTTTTAGTAATGCACCATGCTGGTATGGGGTAGTCCTTGGTTGATTTATAGAATTCTCTTTGCACTTCACTTATATCTTTTGAGTATGGATTTATAGAATGCTTCGTGTGCTTCACTTATATCATTTGAAGTTTGGATGCTCGTTTCTCTACATTTGGAAAACTGTTATTTCTAGAATGCTCTTTTGCTTCACTTATATTTATTAGAGCATGGACGAGTCTTTTGTATAAAGAATTAAACTCTCATGCTTCACTTATATCTATTTAGAGAGTTAACAGGAATTGGTCATTCACATGGTTAGTCATAAAATCCTACATAAATCTTGTAGATCACTGAATATGATATGTTTGATTCCTTGCAATAGTTTTGCGATATTGAGGTGGTAATATGGGGGCATGCTAGTAAAAGAATTAAAGTTGAGTATTAATAATGTTGTTAAGGGAAGTAAGTCTTTACGCAAGTAAATCCTCACGCATGTAAAGTGGTGGAAGTTGACATTAGCAGTGAGGTCGGAGCATATTTTATCATTGATTGATCCTTTGTGTTGTCAAAATCGGGGGCGCGTGATGGTTAACTCCTCCCAACCTCCTCCCTAGGGGCATGCGAGTAATACTTTGCTTCGAGGGCTTTGAAATTTTCACAATAAGTATCTGAGTTCTTTATGACTAATGTGAGTTTGTCGACATACGCACTCCCACCTATCTATATTTTGCTAGCCTCTTCGGTACCGTGCATTGCCCGTTCTCTCCTCGAGACTTGGTGCAAACTTTGCCGGTGCATCCAAATCCCGTGATATGATACGCTCTATCACACATAAACCTTATATATCCTTCCTCAAAACAGCCACCATACCTACCTATCATGGCATTTCCATAGCCATTCCGAGATATATTGCCATGCAACTTCCACCACCATCATATACATGACTTGTGTTCATTGTCATATTGTTTTGGATGATCGTAAGATAGCTAGCGTGATATTTTCATGGCTTGTCCGTTTTTTGATATCTTCGCTATGCTAGATCATTGCACATCCTGGTACACTGCCAGAGGCATTCATATAGAGTCATATTCATTCAGTTTATCGAGTTGTAAGTAAATAGAAGTGTGATCATCATCATTATTAGAGCATTGCCCCCGTGAGTTAAAGAATGGTAGAGACTAATGAGTCCTCGAAAAAGTGGGGATGAGGTCCATGAGACTATTCTAAAAAAAAGAGGCCAAAAAGAGCCCATAAAAAATAAAAGAAAAAGAAAAAGAGAAATAAAATGAGAGAAAAAGAGAGAAGGGGCAATGTTACTATCCTTTTACCACACTTGTGCTTCAAAGTAGCACCATGTTCTTCATATAGAGAGTCTTCATGATTTGTCACTTTCATATACTAGTGGGAATTTTACATTATAGAACTTGGCTTGTATATTCTGATGACAGGCTTCCTCAAATGCCCGAGGTCTTCATGAGCAAGCAAGTTGGATGCACACCCACTTAGTTTCATAGGGAGCTTTCATACACTTATAGCTCTAGTGCATCTGTTGCATGGCAATCCCTACTCCTCGCATCAATATCGATTGAAAGGCGTCTCCATTACCTAACGATCCGCCGAGTTGATGCGAGACTTTCTCTATTTTTGTCTTCCCTTGAAGCCTTACCATCATTCTCTATTCCACCAAAAGTGCTAAGTCCATGGCTCACGCTCAGGTATTGAGTGAAGTTGAAAATGCTGAAGCGCGTGAAAAAGTATGATACAATTACTTGGTTTGGCACCGGGGTACTCTTGATTTGATATATCTATGCAGGGAAGAACGAGCGTGTCATGCTTACCACAACTAAGTGTATAGAGGCTATTTCCTTTAGGTCCATTATTATGAAAGGCAATGATGAATTACATGCATGTTTTGTATTATTGTTTCAATATCAAATTGATCACTACACCAGGACAGAGCTTTGGTAACACCGTCTTGTGTTACTATAGGCCCAAAAGTGTGTTACTAGGTCATATAGTAACATAGTTTGAAATGTGTTCCATTAGACCATGTTACTAAGTGGTGTCAACTGTCACACCTAGTAATTGTTACCATATATTAAAAAATGTGTTACAATTACATTATTGTAACATGCGTTTTATGTGTTACCAAACACACTGGTAACATATTTTTCTAATTGTAGTAACACCGATAGTAACATATTTTCATAGACGTAGAACATTGGTGGTAGCATGTTTTTGTAACTATAGTAACACAAGTGGTAACACATTTTTTTAGCGTTGTAACACAACAACATAATATCCAAATATCGTAACACTATAATTTATAGTTGTCAACTACTCTAGTAACAAATTTTGTAACTGTAGTAACACCATCCGTAACACTACTATATCAATATGGTAACATAATTAATGTATTTGTTTTTATTATTAACCACAAAATTCGATACCCATTTTGTGGAATATAAATTTATTTAATATAATCGATGCAATTGCGCAAATAGTTAATCATTTTATTATTATGCTTGGCAGCATCAAAATGATATAGAGACTGAAGCACAACACATAGAAATTCAAAATATGAAGATATTTATTACGAATATACAAGAGTGTATGATACATATGCATTACAATATAGATATCATTCATATCATTTTGAGCATAGAAAACACAACTATGGAGAATACTACACCATAGAATTTGCATCAATTCGACAAAAGAAAAAGATCTTGTGGATGATATTACATTTTTCAATCTATCAATGTAAACTACGACTATTGGTAGCTAAAATCATCAAATTTTCTTTGCTTCTTGATCCAAAAATTCAGCTGCAACTCAATTATCCTTCTCTCGGATCTGTAAAACAAAATTGCACCTTACATATATGTGATTAAATGTACAAAAATATGATTTCAGAATGTGGAAGAGAATATTTTAACTTAAAAAAGCTGAATGCCATGTAATTAAGTATCCTGAAGAGAAAGCCTCACCAATTGTGTTACAATCAGAAACTTCCCTTACACAACTCCCCATTATCAAGAATAGGTTGATCTATGCGCACAAGGGCAAATTCAGCACCTAACTCAATACCACCAGCCTTAGTTCTTGGATCAGTACTCCGAATAGTACCATACGCAACATTCCGCTTGTTGGGATTTGTTGAAGTCTTTAAAACTACTTTGGAAGTAGCCTATATTATGATCAATATTAGCATTCAACGGCAATGATAATATAATTTGCATGAACAATATGAACTCTTTTTAATGTCAGCCCAGTATAGGTGCCCCAAAAAACTAAATAAACTGGACCCGACATCAAAGTCTAATGCCCAAGGTCACCTCGCTTGCTCATGCTAGGTTAAATTTATCCTTTACTTGCATATAGAAGATTGAGCCAAATTCAAAATCCATTTTCCAAGAAGGCATGATAATGTGGTTTGGGTTGGGAATTTGGGTGCAGTAAACCATGCCCCTCGGCGGATCTTTACCTTGATGGAAGAAGTATGCCTTTTTTTGAGCGAGATCGGTGTGGGTGTTCAGTTCTAGTCCCCTGCTGGTTCTGTCTTGAAAAAGATTCACCCATAAGATCCCTCGTTTCCCTCACCTACCAAGAGACGGTAATATTAGATGGAATGGTATTCATATCTTGAAGCTACAGAAAGCTACAACTTCAAAACTCAAAAGCACAAAATAATTACCTCTTGCACAGAATCAATAACAAGGTATTGTGGCGATGATGAATTTTGTTGAATTTGTCATTGGTTGACATCATGGTCGCCAGCCTAGTTCCATGACACAACAATGGTAAGCAAGTAACTATTTTATATTCTATCATTGTGACATGAGTAAGAGTAACTGTAGGCATAACCTTTTCGTGCGAACGTGATAAATTATTATCCTCGGAAATGTCATGTTGCATAGACGAGCGTGCCTCAACAGGTCCATTGCATTGGATTCTTTGCAAACTAAAATATTAATACAAAGGTTTCAACTGACAAGCAATGATATAGCCATGTATTAACATTACCTTTGTTTTACCATGTAGTATTGGTAACCGAGAAATACCATTATCATTTGATTGGAGGTTTTCCTACAGAACTAACAAATCTAAGTAAAATATTGATAGAAATGCATACAAAAGGTGGGATAAAGAAGTCCTTTGCCTCTTCTAATCCATTATGGCTTCCTGATTTGCATCTTCATTGTGCAGGTATATGGTCAACATGTCTGTCGCCATCCTAAATATATATAAAAATCTTAATTAAACCATTACAAGTAAAGACAAATTAACTAATGACATAACAGGGACAATTTAATTTGCTAATAGACATGAATTCGTAGCAGATAAATGAGGGAAGGAGAAAGGAGAATCCACCTAGGACAAGGTTGTAGTCTCGGACAGGGAAATCAAGCAATACAAGTTGTGGAAGTCCCCTCAGCAATTTGGGTCATCCCAGAACCGTTGAAACCTACCAAAAGAAACATGTGAATGGAGAGGGCAGAGAAGTACACAGTAGCATGTCAATGCACTATCAACTTATCATAACTCAAAATAGAGAGAGGAGGTACAAGACCATGGGTCCACCCACAGTCAGATATAACGCTGTTGACATATGGATATAACTGTACAGATTATGCAAACCGAGCAGTATTCAAGCGATGGATAAGATTTTGTTAAGCACTAGGTGATAGGAGAGCAGCAGCATGTTGTCTCATGTGCCTTCCCAATAAGTCGTTCAAGAAGCAGCAGCCAAGGTGGCAATATTGTGCCAACAAACAATATTAGTGTGGATGTTCGCCATGATATTGCTACATCAGGCGTATGCGCAGCTACAATTCCACCAACTATTCAGGGCGATATAAAATCCATCACTACATCAGGGACTCTGAAAATTGATTCCAGTGCAAATATACCAAATAATTTAAAGATGGGTGAGATGACAAAATCTTCGAAGAAGCTAGAGGCTCCTACAAGTAGAAGTCCTGATGATGTTGACTGCTTCCCTAAACAGAAGAGAAAACCGAAGTCCATCTGAGTTTGAGATTAACAAAAGCAATCCTTCAATCAAAGGGAACTTCGAAAAGCTTGCACCGGTACAGGAGCGGAGCCAAGATTTGAACATGAGGGGGGCGAAACACTATTGCCGACGTAAAAGGCGGAATATTGCAGTATATTAAGTCTCACGATAGTGTCGATGATAAAGCATAAAATTATTGTTTAGAAATAAAAAAAATGACAATTCTCCACAAGAATGTTGCAGCTTGAAGTTGAAGCAATTGGTTTGAAAAATAATTTACCACATTAGTTGTTCGTGTCTTTCGTTTCATCTTTGACTACTATATATAAAAAGACACATAATTACTAGACTACTTTACTGTTTTATATGAAATATTAATTAACCAGTTTAAGGTCTTAACTTATAAAATAAAAGATCTACTCTCATCGTTTCAAAATACTAGTTGAAGTTCTAGGTTTATCCTAAGTCAAACTTCTTCATGTTTGAATTTGTAAAAAATATATCACTATTTGGAACACTAGATTAGTTTGATGGATTAGGCACTGGGCCATCGCAAAATTATAGTCAGCCACAACCTTACATGGTTTATGGGATTTTCTGCATCAGTGATGGTTTAATTATTTTTCTACGTATGGGCTAATTATGCAATTAGCTGCGGCCATTAGGCATATACAGTACACACTGTCTGCTACGAATCGTTGAGGGGGGCGAGCGATTGGCAAGGATCTGACCCCTGATCGCCCCTCTGTCTCCGCCCCTGCATCCGTATAGTGGTGTTCGTACCAGTCAGATCAGGGAAGGGGTGGGCGTTCAGATCCATACCAGCCACGAGATCGTACTCCTTCAGGATGTAGGTGCCGGAGCTGAAGAACGACGAAGCCGTCGCCGCAATGATCCAAATGGCGTCGAGGCAGGTCGAGGAAGCGGCAGATCGATACGGGGGTTGAGGTGGTGGTGGGGGTTGCAGGTGGCGGCCTTGCTGGGCGCTGATGGGGCGGCGTGCTGGGCGTTGGAGTGCGGCGAGGTAGCCGCCGAATGGGGGGTGGCTGGGCTGGATGTAGATTGCTTCGAGACCCAATTTATTTTAGCGTTTTCTAGTTAATTGGAGGGAAAAGTAAGCGCGAAAATTAGAGCTTTTGCGCCAGGAAAAATTAATTCACCATCGAGAACTGGAGGGAAATTTGGATCTACTTTTTATTATCCAAGGAGAACCGGAGGGTAATTGTTTTGGAAGAATCGGGACATTGTTACATATATTTATTTGTTGGCATGGAAATTTTCCAAAAAGTGCTTTTGGCATGGGAAAATAGTGTACATTTTATATTTATTTATTATTGATTGAAAGGGAAATTATAAAATTGATACATGACATGTGCTAAATAACCTATAACACGGTTTTCTTTGGCTAACTAGTTGATATAAAAAAAGCATTGAGCTTGAAGCTGCGACGGGCCTTGGAGGATGTTGTGATCGGGAGATCCCCGATGTTCGGACGATGGACGCGATTGTGTTTTCATGAACAACGATGATCGGTTGACAGATCTCGCTCCAGATCGGTCGTCTCGACCAAGATCACGTCATTCCCACATGACTTCCCATGGAAGCTATGACTGGCGTGGGAGAAAACTGCGACCGACAATGCTAGAAGCCGCGACCGTCCCGGGAACATGTTGTGACCAGCGAGGCCGGCGACTTTTCATCGGTGCTAAGAGCGCAGGCGGTGGTGCTACAAAGTGGCAACGACGATATGCATCAACTGCGACCGACCGCCGACGGTGTTGTGACGATGTATCCGAGAGGCTGGCACATAAATCTAGTCTCCACCTTCCTTCCACCTCCATGGCGACAGAGAATAAGGTGAGGATATCCCAGCTACACCCACAGTTTTAAAAACCGACCGTACATGCAGTCGTACCAGAAAAGGGAAACCTGCGTCCTCGATGGTTGGTTAAAGAAAAACATTGTAATTCGACCGACCGATCTCGCTCCTAATCGGTCGCCTCAACCAAGACCGCGTCATTCCCACACGCTGCGCATGAAAGCTACAACCGGTGTGGGAGAAAGCTATGACTGACAATGCTAGAAGCTGCGACCGACCCGGGAGCATCTTGTGACCAGCGAGGCCGGCGACTTTTGATCGGTGCTGAGAGTGCATGGGGTGGTGCTACAAAGTGGCGACGACAATATGCATCAGCTGCGACCGACCGCTGACGGTGTTGTAACAACATATCCGAGAGGCTAGCACATCAATCTAGTCTCTTCCTTCCTTCCACCTCCATGATGACAGAGAATAAGGGGAGGGGATACCGGCTGCACCCACGGTTTATAAAACCGATCGTACTTGAAGTCGTACCAGAAAAAGGTAACCTACGACCTCGATGGTTGGTTAAAGAAAAACATTGTAATTCGACCGGCCGATCTCGCTTCTGATCGGTCGCCTCGACCAAGATTGCGTCATTCCCACGCGACCGCCCATGGAAGCTATGACCAGTGTGGGAGAAAGCTACAACGACAATGCTAGAAGCTGCGACCGACCCGGGAGCATGTTGTGACCAGCGTGGCCGGCGACTTTTGATTGGTGCTAAGACCGCATGCGGTGGTGCTACAAGTGGCGATGACGAGATGCGTCCGGTGCGACCGAGCACCGACGGTGTTGTAACGACAGATCCGAGAGGCTGGCATATTAATCTAGTCTCCTCCTTCCTTTCACCTCCATGGCGATACAGAATAAGGGGAGGGTATCCCAGCTACACCCACGGTTTAAAAAACCGACCGTACTTGCAGTCGGACCAGAAAAAGGAAACCTGCGATCTCGATGGTTGGTTAAAGAAAAACATTGTAATTCTGCCCAGGACGTTAACCGATTGACTTTACACCGGTCAACCGAGTCCATGAACGGGAAGATGCGCAGCCATCGGGAGTATGTGACATCGCAACCACCCCACCATTAAATTGGACAAAACTTTTCAAAAAAAGGACCCGGACCGGTGGTTGGACCGGGAAAAACCAGAACCGATGACCTGGGCAGTTGGCTTAGCTCCATGGACCGTCCACGCAGTCAAACCAAAAAAATGGACGAACCAAGTGTTTTTATAAAAAACCGTTGAACCGGTGTTTCCAGAAAAGCCCGTTGTTAGATTTATTTTCATGTGTATAAGCTAGGGGTTTGCCCGTCAAAGTAGACTGAGGGTCGTGTCTTCGTCTACCGGAGAAATTGCGCGGGAAATGGATCTCCGGGTGAATGGAAAACTGTGAGGAGATATCCATCTGAACTCTCTTCTTTGGTGAAAGCAGAGTTTACACTGCTATGAATGATGTTGGTGCTGTGCAGGGGACCCCACGAAGTCTGGTTCGTGCAGCGTAATGTGCTGCTGCAGGCGCTGGAGGAAGAGCTGCCACCAGGCACCATCCGCTACCACTAGTAGAAAACAGGGCTTTGGTTCTGGCCAGATCAGACCAATAGTCCCGGTCATGTTACGAACCGGGACTAATGTGAGCATCAGTCCCGGTTCGAGCGGCTAGGACGCCGGCCGGGCCTCGGCAGGCATCAGTCCCGGTTCGACTGGGACCTTTAGTCCCGGTTCCAGACACCAACCGGGACTAAAGGGCCTCGCTCCTGGCGCAACCCCTTTAGTCCTGGTTGATGTCTCCAACCGAGACTAAAGGTTAGTCTTCAGTCCCGGTTCTAGACACCAACCGGGGCTAAAAAGATGCCTATATATATCCTCGCCCCTGCCCGCCCTCTCTTCTGTTTTTTGGCCGTAGAAGGTGGGGGGTGTGTGCGCAACTCTGTTCTCACTTCTTATGCACATGAGGTGTTCGATGAAATGCCCGAGCCACACGTAAGCTTTCTCCTCTGTTCTTCCTCCAAGCTCGACCTCCAAGCTCCATTTTCCCCAAGATTTGTCTATATTTGGCGGTGCACCAACTATCCAAGTGTTCTAAAAGGTTAGCAACTTCATCCTTTCATCTCTTAGTGCTAGTTTAGCTCATTTCATATGCTCTAGAAGTAGAGTGGTTTGTGGGTTTTAGTGGAGGAGTGTATGTGGGAGTTTATTTGATTTAGATGCACAATTTGAGCTCAAATTAACTTCTTAGTTTGCACATGTGTAGGGTGCCGTCCCGTCCCCGTCCCCGTCCTCACCGCCGTCGATCGCCCGCGCCGATCTCGTCGCCGGCACCACCATGGTGAGCCTCTTGTTCTTATCTTTTTTTTAAAAGAACAAATTCTTACTTGTATGATTTAGATAGCTACTTGTATAATTTTCTTACTTGTATTATTGTTTGTTATTATATAGTGCCATGGTTTTGGTATCCGCCCCCGTCGGCTCTCATCCGGTCTATGATTCGGATGTGGTATATTATCTTTTATAACTATTTGTTTCATTTAGTGTTTATGACAATTATGCCGACCAACTTGACATAGATGTTTTTATCTAGGAGGTATGTGAACCGGAAATTCCAACCGACCCTCTTGTCGAGAGGTTAAATTTAGTTGAAAAAGAAAACAATTATTTGAAAGAAAAATTGAAAAGAATTGAAGAAGAGAAGATGAAATTGGAGTTGCATGTTGCCGATGTCGTTGATCTACACAAGATCCAGATAGATACAATGCGCTTGAAGATTAGAAAGATTAGAAAATATGCCATTGATAAAGAGGCTTGGTATCATTATGCTGTTGGATCAATTGTTACCTTAGTTGCAATTTTGATTGCATTTGTTGTTGCATTTAAATGTTTTACATAGTTGTATATTGTTTTATGAGAACTATGTATGAACTTTATGTATTTATTTTTGCAGTAATAACATTTGATCACTACTGTACTTTGGTTTTAATGTGATGATGAACTTATATTAATTTGGTCATTTCTCTATTCATGATGTTCTGTAATGGTTTTTGATATACTTAATTATATAATGCAGATGAACCCGCAATGGATGTACGGTGACCAACGCACTTCCGAGTACATTACGGGCCTGCATAATTTTATCGATGTGGCTGAGGCAAACAAGCAGAATGGTTTTATGTACTGTCCATGTGTTGTCTGTGAGAATACGAAGGATTACTCTTCCTCTAAAACCCTTCACTTCCACCTGCTTAAGAAGAGTTTCATACCCCACTATAATTGTTGGACCAAGCACGGAGAAAGAGGGGTTATGATGGAAGACAATGAAGAAGAAGAGGATGATGACAACTATCCTATGTTCCCTGAATACAGTGATACTGCAACGGGGGAAGCTGAAGATCAAGAGGCACCAGATGTGCCCGCTGATGATCTTCGCCGGGTCATTGTTGATGCACAGAGAGAATGCGAAAGTGAAAAGGAGAAGTTGAAGTTCGATCGCATGTTAGAGGATCACAAAAAATGGTTGTACCCAAATTGCGAAGATGGCAACACAAAGCTCGGTACCACACTAGAATTGCTGCAATGGAAGGCAGCGAATGGTTTATCTGACAAGGGATTTGAGAAGTTACTGAAAATAATAAAGAAGAAGCTTCCAAAGGATAACGAATTGCCTGACAGTACGTACAAAGCAAAGAAGGTTCTCTGCCCTCTAGGATTAGAGGTGCAGAAGATACATGCATGCCCTAATGACTGCATCCTCTATCGCGGTGAGGAGTACGAGAATTTTAATGCATGCCCGGTATGCGGTGCATTGCGGTATAAGATCAGACGAGATGACCCTGGTGATGTTGAGGGCGTGCGCCCCAGGAAGAGGGTTCCTGCCAAGGTGATGTGGTATGCTCCTATAATACCACGGTTGAAACATCTGTTTAGAAACAAAGAGCATGCCAAGTTGTTGCGATGGCACAAAGAAGACCGTAAGAAAGACGGGATGTTGAGAGTACCCGCTGATGGGTCGCAGTGGAGAAAAATCGAGAGAAAGTGGCCGGAGTTTGCAGATGACGCAAGAAACTTATGGTTTGGTATAAGTGCAGATGGCATTAATCCTTTTGGGGAGCAGAGAAGCAATCATAGCACCTGGCCTGTGAATCTATGTATCTATAACCTTCCTCCTTGGTTGTGCATGAAGCGGAAGTTCATTATGATACCAGTGCTCATCCAAGGCCCTAAGCAACCCGGCAACGACATTGATGTGTACCTAAGGCCATTAGTTGAAGAACTTTTACAGCTGTGGAATATAAAAGGTGTATGTGTGTGGGATGAGCACAAACAACAGGAATTTGACCTACGAGCGTTGCTGTTTGTAACCATCAATGATTGGCCTGCTCTTAGTAACCTTTCAGGACAGGCAAACAAGGGATACAATGCATGCATGCACTGTTTAGATGAGACTGAAAGTATATATTTGGACAAATGTAAGAAGAATGTGTACCTAGGACATCGTCGATTTCTTCCGACCAAGCATGCCTTAAGAAAGAAAGGCAAGCATTTCAAAGGTGAGGCAGATCACCGGAAGAAGCCTGTCCCCCGTACTGGTGATGATATATTTGATATGGTCAAGGATTTAAAAGCAATCTTTGGAAATGGTCCTGGCGGACAATCTGTTCCGAATGACGCTGACGGACACGCACCCATATGGAAGAAGAAATCAATATTTTGGGAGCTACCCTATTGGAAAGTCCTAGAGGTCCGCTCTGCAATCGACGTGATGCACGTGATGAAGAATCTTTCGTGAACCTGCTAGGCTTTTTGGGCGTGTATGGGAAGACAAAAGATACACCGGAGGCACGGGAGGACCAGCAACGTATGAACGAAAAAGACGGCATGCCTCCAAAGCAGTATCAAGGTCCTGCCAGCTACGCTCTTACCAAAGCAGAGAAGGAAATCTTTTTTGAATGCCTGCTCAGTATCAAGGCCCCGTCTGGCTTCTTGTCGAATATAAAGGGAATAATAAATATGGCAGAGAAAAAATTCCAGAACCTAAAGTCTCATGACTGCCACGTTATTATGACACAATTGCTTCCGGTTGCATTGAGGGGCTTCTACCAGAAAATGTTCGATTAGCCATTGTGAAGCTATGTGCATTCCTCAATGCAATTTCTCAGAAGGTAATCGATCCAGAAATCTAACCAAGGTTACAGAATGATTTGGTCCAATGTCTTGTCAGTTTCGAGTTGGTGTTCCCACCATCCTTCTTCAATATTATGACGCATGTCCTAGTTCACCTAGTCGACGAGATTGCCATTCTGGGTCCTGTATTTCTACACAATATGTTCCCCTTTGAGAGGTTCATTGGAGTCTTAAAGAAATATGTTCATAACCGTGCCAGGCCAGAAGGAAGCATCTCCAAGGGCCATGAAACAGAGGAGGTTATTGAGTTTTGTGTTGACTTTATTCCTGACCTTAAGCCGATTGGTGTTCCTCAATCGCGGCATGAGGGGAGACTGAGTGGAAAAGGCACGCTAGCACCGAAAGCAATAATATGTAGGGACGGGCATTCTTGGGCGCAAGCACACTACACAGTTCTACAAAATTCTACCTTGGTGGCCCCGTATATCAATGAACACAAGAATATTGTACGCTCCCAACACCCAGGGCAGTCTGACGACTGGATTACATGTGCACACATGTCGACTTTCGGCGGTTGGTTGCAAACACATCTCATGAGTAACAACACTGTTGGAGATGAGCTGTACTTGTTGGCCAGGACACCATCTTCGACTGTATTGACTTTTCAAGGCTACGAGATAAATGGGAATACATTTTACACGATCGCCCAAGATAAAAAGAGCACCAACCAAAACAGTGGTGTCCGCTTTGATGCAGCAAACACCAATAGGGCAAAGGACACATATTATGGTTACATAGAGGAGATATGGGAACTTGACTATGGACGTGATTTTAAGGTCCCTTTGTTTCGGTGCAAATGGGTCAATCTGACAGGAGGCGGGGTACAGGTAGACCCGCAGTACGGAATGACAACAGTGGATCTCAACAATCTTGGGTACACAGACGAACCATTCGTCCTAGCCAATGATGTGGCGCAGGTTTTCTATGTGAAGGACATGTCTACCAAACCGAGAAAAAGAAAAGATAAGGAAGCGAATACATCATACGATGAGCCAAAGCGCCACATAGTTCTTTCAGGGAAAAGAAACATCGTGGGAGTGGAGGACAAGACAGACATGTCAGAAGATTATGAAAAGTTTCATGAAATTCCTCCCTTCACAGTGAAGACTAACCCAAGCATCCTGTTAAATGATGAAGATTATCCATGGTTACGGCGCAATAAGCAAGGGACACACGCGAAGAAAAAGTTTTAGCTGGAAAGTGCCACTTCGGACAAACCGGAGGGAATCTTTGTAAGAGCTAGCTAGGGCATTTTGGCATTTGAAACATGATTTTAGAATAATTATTTATTAAGTTATGAAATTTCAATTATTCCTATCCTTTTAGTCTTTTAATTATATAGAGGAGTTAATCAATGCAATTATGTCCAAACAAAATATGAATGTCTTCTGAGCATTCCAGATAAGTCGCTTGAGGTTGACAGGCATAGGCCATACACACCCTCACCAGTTGTAGTGATTTCAGTCCCAAGTTTTGCAAGGTTGATCATACGCGGTTAGTCCTAGTTGGTGGCTCCATATAAAATAACAAGGTTAATATAGACATGGCTTAAACATCTAGACATAGATGAATAGTACAGCAGAAGCATCGGAGATGATAAGAGAGAAACGTTGTATGACATAAAGTTGGAGGTCCAGATGAGGAGTTCTCTGGTTGCTTTTTGGTGAAACTGAGGACAACATATCAGATGGCCATTCTCGAGAATAGTCTATTGTTTTGGCATATCTCATGAACATCCAGGCACCTTTATATTATCTTACATCAGGAGTACAAACCCACATCATGAGTATGTTGGGTTATACTCAAAGGGCTTTAGATTCCGGAAGAAAGATTTTGACAGCATTGATCGCCTTGTGTCATATTTTCAAAAACATATTGACAAACCTGATGCTGGCCCTTCAATGTGAAATGTTGCGGCAATGGTACCTATGAAAAATAACTTGATAGAACTATTTGTCACTATCTGATGAAAATCTATATCATCAAACATTGCATTCATATAAGCATTCACTCTAGCAAGCATTCTAGCAATCAAAATCCAATCAATGAATAAAGCAATAAAGAAAACAATAAGAAAAAGCAAATAGAAAGCAAAACAAAACTTCAAGGAAATCCAAATAGAAACTCCTAAGGGAACTGTAGGACTTAATTACAAATAACAAAAATAGTTTTTGTCCTAAATAAAACTTAGCAGCAAAGAAAATTACTAAACTAATAACTTAACAGAAAAGAAAATATAACATTATTAGGTTAGCAAAAAGTATTTTATAATATTCTTCAATAGCAAAAAGAATCAATTAAAAAACTTTTATAAAACTCTAGTTATGATCAAAATAATATTAACTTAAAATTATATAAAATTTATCCAACTAAAATTTTCATAAAGTATTTTTTGTTAAAAACTTTAATAGAAAATAGAATTAAATCAAAACTAGGCATGTATGCTACTGTTTTTGAATCTGTTTAAAATATTAAAATAATTTTAAAACACCAATTTAAAATATCCTCATGTTGACTAACCGAAACATAATATAATTTGGCAAAAGAATAACAAGAAAACATAAACTAAAATAATTAAAACAAAGGAAAAAGGTATAAAACTAAAAGAGCTAAACATAATATGTTTTTGATTAAAACATCATTTAAAAGCTTGAAATATCCAGGTTTGTCCCGGTTGGTGGAACAAACCGGGACTAAAGGCCTACCTTTAGTCCCGGTTGGAGCCACCAACCGGGACTAAAGGCCCAAACGTTCGCGCCCTTTTAGCTGCCGAAAATGTGCTTTTAGTCCCGGTTCGAGCCACCAACCTGGACTAAAGACCCTTTAGTCCCGGTTGGTGGCTCGAACCGGGACTAAAGGCCTCGCGCTATTTAACACCCTTCTCTCCCCCCCAATCTTCCTCCACCATTTTCCCTCTCCGACGCCGCCAGGTTGCCTCGACGCATCCGCTCCTCGACGTCATGCTCCTGCCGGCGCCGCTCTCCTCCACGCGCCCGCCTCGACATCGTGCCCCTGCGCGCCCCTGCCGGCACCGCTCTCCTCCACGCACGCCGCCCGAGCCCGCGCCGCTCCACCACACGCCGGCTCCCCAAGCTCTTCCATGCCCCGACAGGTCCATCCCCGACGCCGGCGCTCCTCCACGCCCGGCCCCCCTCCCCGACGACCGAGCCCCCTCCCCGCGGTGAGCTCCGGCGCCGGCCCCTTTTTCCTTCTGCATGTATACAAAAATGGATGTATACAAAAATGTACAATGTGTATGAATGAAATTGGATGTGTATAAAATGTTTTAGATGCATGTATACAAAAATGTACAATGTGTATGAATAAAAATTGGTATAAAAAGCATATATTATAAAAAATGTGAATCGTGTATTTGATAGGTGTATAAAAAATATAGACATGTGGTGAGAGAAAAAAAATATAAGAAATATGATGCAAACAATGAAATAAAGGCGAGCCCCGACGATCGCCGGTGAGGAGGCCGCGACGATCGCCGGAGGAGTCCCCGACGATCGCCGGTGAGGAGGCCGCGACGATCGCCGGAGGAGTCCCCGATGATCGCCGGTGAGGTGGCCGCGACGATCGCCGGAGGAGTCCCCGACGATCGCCGGTGAGGAGGCCCCGACGATCGCCGGAGGAGTCCCCGATGATCGCCGGTGAGGAGTCCTCGACGATCGCCGGAGGAGTCCCCGATGATCGCCGGTGAGGAGTCCCCGACGATCGCCGGAGGAGTCCCCGACGATCGCCGGTGAGGAGGCCCCGACGATCGCCGGAGGAGTCCCCGACGATCGCCGAAGGAGTCCCCGACGATCGCCGAAGGAGTCCCCGACGATCGCCGGTGAGGAGTCCCCGAATGCTTATCTTTGTTTCTGTTTAAATTTTCCACGAATGCTGATGTTGGTTGTGCCGGTGCTTTTGATGTGCAGGGATCGATCTTTTCACCTCTAGGAGCACCGTTGGTCCCGTTGCCGTTGCCATCCACTACCTCCTCTACGGTCATCTAGGGGTGAGCTCAACTATCATCCTCCTCTACGGTATCATCCTCATCTAGGGGTAAAAATTAAAGAAATCTGATGCTAACAATGAAATAAAGGCGAGCCGGAGCCACGTCTCACAATGAACGAGAAATAGACCTGATTTGTTTTCATAGGAATTTGTTCTCGGCGACGATGCCCGGCCCGCATCCTCGTCGTCGACTCGGCGGCGACAACCAGTTTGAGAGGCGCCATGTCCGGGACTAGGCTCCGCCGGGCTGGCACTGGGAGGTGCTACCTTCCGGGGCGCGCAGCTTGGTGAGGAATCGGGGTCTCGTCGTCGGCCCGGAGCTTCTTTGGTGGCGGTTGCGTGGGCCACTATCGGTGCAGAGGGAGCCGGGCCCCGAGAGGGTGGTACGTCGCCGTGTCAGGGAGGAGGACGAGCATGCCCGTCGCTACATGGTTGCGTTGGACGACAGCTTCTCCAATACCTGGCAGTTTCTTCAGGGATCTCACCTGAGCTATGATCCTGTGATGGTTCCTTCTCTTTGGGTGTTCACCGCCCGTGGCTATGGAACCGGGAGTCGACGTCCAGTTTGATTGGGCGAGATGTTTAGTGATATTATGTGATATTATTGTTGCATTAACTGGATTATTCGAGATGTGTAACTGACTGTTATAAAACTTATCAACTTTGCATGATGTTTGCCACTAATCCATTGCTCATATGCACATGATTCCTTCTTGTGATTTGGTCTATGTAATGTGTACTTTGATGCCATGCCCTTGTTTGCCATGTAAAGTTGTTGTAGCATGACTCAATCTTGCTCTCAAGTTGTCATCATAATGTTACTGTTTTGCATTCCCAGATTTCATTAAGTCTGAAAAACAGCTTATCTCTCATGGTTGTATATTGGCATGTTGTAATATTTGCAGAAACTATGGAACACAACAGAGACTTAGAACAAGAAGAGATGTTGGGGGATATAATCCGCGACGGAGGTGATGATATCACCTCACAGTTTCTCAACGACTCCGATGGTGAGGGAAGAGAGGATGACGGCTCCGGTGATCGAATGGAGGGAGAAGATGACGGCTCCGGCGGTGTTGGAGCCTTAACTGTTGCAAAGTCCGGCGAGGTATATTAATTAAGCCTGCTGACTAGATGCATTAATTGATTTGTATGTACATATATTAACGCTTCTTTTTTCTTTTAGCCCTCCGGATCGAGCCAACCTTCTGTAAAGAGACGAGGCCCGAAGAAAATGTTGGGCGAGAATGAAAGGTTCACGATCGAAGAAATCGCTGCAGATGGCAAACCGACTGCTCCCAAGCGGACCGCAGACCGATTTATAAGTCAGTGCGGAGTTGTTGTTAGGGACAGCATCCCGATCAGCATTCAAGAAAGGAATAAGCCAAAGGCGGACGATGGAGTTTCTTATGTCGACGATAGATCCAAAGATGAGCTTTGGAATACGCTCATGACAAATTTCAGCCTACCGCCAGAGGTGGATCCAAATAGCAATGTTGTAGAGCGAAAAGTCAAGGCGTGGGCTCTTAAGAAGATGGCCGAACAATTCAAGAACTAGAAGAAAAGATTGCACGAAAAGTTTGTCCTGAAAGAGAAGACTCCAACATTCACCGGTCAATATGAGAAGATGAAAGATCACTGGCCTGCATTTGTGGCGTACAAGACATCGGAGAAAGGTAAGAAAAGGTCACTGATAAATAAGGAAAATGCTGCAAAGAAGGAATATCACCACGTTACGGGGTCAGGTGGCTACAAGGCTGCCCGGCCTAAGTGGGAGAAAGTTGAGAATGACCTGCTTGATAAAGGGATCCATCCAGAGACATTGGACTGGACCGAACGGGCAAGGACTTGGTTCTTCGGGCATGGGGGAACTTTGAACCCAGAAACAGGGAAGTGTGTTTATACGAAAGCTCAACTTGCAACACCCGTCAAAGCCATTCAAGCTGCAATGAAGGACGTGCAGGAGGGGAAGTTCCATCCCGACAGAGAGAAGGACGAGCTAACACGCACCCTCGGGAATCCTGAACACCCTGGACGAACACGAGGCACATCAGGCTCCGTTCCGTGGAAGGTTGGGTTTCCCGACAGCAGTGACACTTATAGAAGCCGAGGGAGAAAGAAGAAAGAGGATGCAGACCGGCTGCGGAAGGTAAAAGAAAGATTAGCGTTGATAGAGGCACTTAACAACCAGCGAGCTACCGGCCCATCATCTCAGCGGCACGAAGATCCTTCATTCGATACTTCGCACGGAGCTACCCCACCATCTCAGCGGAAAAGCAGTGTGGCTTCCACGCAGCTCGTTCGGCCGCCCATAGATGATATCACGGCTCCTGATCGCTACCCCGTGGATGATATCACGGAGAGGGAACATTGTGATCTACATGCGAAATGCATGAACATAACCTTGAAGGTGGCGGTCGGCTATGCCTTACCTCGTGTACCTGATGGAACTTACCATTGCTCTCCGATTCCAGATGGCTATGCTATTGTCGGGATGGATGAACTTACCAACGGATTTGAGCAGCTGGAGCTTGAGTACCCTACAGGTGAAGGGGAGACTCATCTGGGAGATGCCATAAGGACTACCATTCTATGGAGAAAGGAACACATCGTGCTTCCATACTGGACGCCGCGTCAGCAGACTCAGCCGGAGGAGGCCCCTTAGCAGACTCCTCACAGTCCAGCTCTATCTTCGCTGCCTCAGCCGTCTTCGCCGCGTCAGCACACTCCGTCGCCTCAGCTGTCTCCGCCGCGTCAGCGGACTCCGCCGGGGGAGGCCCCTCAGCAGAATCCGCCGCGTCAGCTGACTCCGCCTCCTCCGTCGCCTCAGCACCGGCGGAAGAGATCCGCCGCCGCTCCGGCGGCTAGTAGTACAACAGCGAAGAAATTCAGAGCAGGTAGCGTCAAGAAGGCTCCTGCCAAGTTACCATACGACATGACTGAGGAGGAAACCAAGGAGACCGTGGCTGTCGACGTGAAACGCTAGCTTGCACCGACCCGTCCAGATCCAACGGAGAAAATAGATCCGGTAAAAGCGAGGCGCTTGCTGGAAAACCTTACAAAACCACCGCCGCCTCCGCTGCTATCAAATTATGACCGCTCTATTGTAAAGTCATATAGAGATCCACAGCAGCGGTCGGGAAGTAGCAGTAGTGCAAGGGAGAAAACAATTCCCCAGCTCGGCGAACAGAAAAACCAATCGTGCCCCCCGCTCAAGGTGTTTACCGATATCGCTAATGATCCGGGGGTAGCGGCCGCTGATCCTGGTTTCACTCTTGGTGATTACTTAGGCGATGAGGTACAGTTCGAAATGGCTGAGTTAGCCTTTAAATTCGAGCACGGGAAGCCTCTCGTCAGACCCGAGGAGCTCCCGCATCTACCAACGATGATGCGAAGATTGCATGACTGGTACTTGGAAGCCTCAAAGCAAGGGAGCAACTATATCATTGCGGGAATTAAAGATGAGCATTACTTCAATGGAGACGAGCAGATTTTCATTGAATTTGAAGAATTATTTCAGTTATACAATCAAGACGCCATCGACAAATCTATCGTCAGTTGCTATTGTTTGTAAGTATCATTTCTGTAATTAAGTCTCTAGCTCAGCTCGTTCATTGCATGTATAATTATCCTCACTATATATATTATGCAGAAAGAAGATCCTCGAATGCAAAAGAGGACAAATCTATGACATTGGGTTCATTAACCCAAATACTATTCATTTAGGTACGGTAAAATGGAACGCCAAGGATACAGAGAAGATCTTGCTAAGGGCGTTAATTCAACAACAAACCAAAAGGGAAATACTATTTCCTTACAACTTCCGGTGAGTGTTATACTGTCTTGTACACATCATTCTGTTTCGCTTACTCGATGTTAAGTGTAATTGATGAGTTATGCTGCGTGCGCAGGTTCCACTTTATTCTGCTAGTCATTCGGGTTGACTCAGGAAGCGTACTTGTCATGGACTCGCTACATAAAGACCCTCAGATGTGGGCGGACCTGCGTGATATGCTCCAGAGGTAATTTCAATCATTATCGCACAATATCGGCAAGTTTCGTTCATTTCCTGATATCAAGTAATTAATAACTACTTTATTTATTTTCTTTGCCTGGCAGGGTTTGGAAACGGTTCACCAAGAAGGCTAGGGGTGAATGGAAAGAGGAGCTGCAATTTCGACAACTCACTGTAAGTAGTACTAGCTAGGTCCGCGCATCTCTTTGATTCTAGTTAATTTCAATACCATTATCATGCTTGATTAATATTTTGATTGAACTCTACTCTCGCAAAGTGCTTGAGGCAGGAAAGGGGGACTAATTTATGTGGATACATCGCTTGCGAGTTCATTCGCATGACGACCAGTGAGACTGGCAGAAATTTACAACAACTTGAAGTACGTAAACAATATTCACAATTTTATTTTATTACCATCAATTGTGTTGAGTTTCATTCATATATATTGACCCCCTTCTTTAAATTAGATCCAACGGATGTGGGACGATCTCATACCAAAGGCTCGCATACGAGCAATTCAAGAGGAATTGGCGGGATTCTTCCTTCAAGAGATCATAACTAAAACCGGAGTATACCATCGAGAATTGGATATGAATGTTGGTAATTAGATATTAGGGATCGTAAGAGATGTTACATTGTATATATGCATGAACGTGTACTATACGTAGTAGCGTCGAATAGATATACGAAAACTTGTTGTTCGACCAAGCACAGAGAAAGAGAGGTCACTTCTCTCTATATTCATGACGATTTGTGTAATGGTTCCTTCATTGCTATATGTAGTAGATAGCGTCGAGTTGAATGGAAAACGTAAAATAAAAATGAAAACCCTAAATGTAAAAGAATTGAATGGTAAACACAAAAAGAAAAGGGGGAAACACAATATGAAACCCCTAAACTCTCCAAAATCCTAAACCCCTCATTTCAAAAAAAAAAAAAAAAAAAAAAAACCGTGGCTGCCTTTTAGTCCCGGTCGGTGTTACCAACCGGGACTAAAGGTCCTCCTCCCTGGGCGCCCCACAGCGGCCACGTGGAGCTCCTTTAGTCCCGGTTCGTAACACAACCGGGACTAAAAGTGGGGACCTTTAGTCCCGATTGCGTAGTCCCGGTTGCAGAACCGGAACTAAAGGCTCTTAGGAACCGGGACTAATGCCCTGTTTACTGGTGTACTCCTCCAAGATCGTCTCCATCGACGAGCAAGACGGCGCCAAGATCCTCCATCTCATTGACGGCTCAACTCTCCGAGCAAAGGTTCTGATCGGGTGCGACGGGATCAACTCGGTGGTGGCGAAATGGCTGGGGCTCGCCAAGCCGTCCGAGTCGGGGCGCATGGCCACGCGGGGGCACGCCAGGTATCCCGACGGCCACAACTTCGGGCCCAAGTTCCTGCAGTTCGTCGGCCAAGGCTTCCGCGCCGGCATGGTGCCCTGGAGCGACACCGACGTCTACTGGTTCTTCACCTGGTCTCCTACTCCTTCCCCGGACGACAACGGCGCCGTCGACCGGAGCGCCGTGGCGATGAAGCAGTTCGTGCTGACCAAGATGAGGGGCGCCAAGGTGGCTCCCAAAGTGCTGGAGGCCGTGGAGAGGAGCGAGATGAGCGACGTGCTGGCCGCGCCGCTGCGGTACCGCTCCCCGCTGTCGCTCCTCTTCGCCAGCATCAGCAAGAGGAACGTGTGCGTCGCCGGCGACGCGCTCCACCCCACGACGCCGGACCTGGCGCAGGGCGCGTGCATGGCCCTTGCGGACGCCGTCGTCCTCGCCCGGTGCCTCGGCGACGCCATCGCCGGCGCCGGGGAGGAGAAGGGTCAGAGGGTTTGAGGTGGCACTGCGCAGGTACGCCGGCATCCGGCGGTGGAGGAGCGTGCAGGTGATCGCGGCGTCGTACGTGCTGGGGTTCGTACAGGAGAGCGATCACACCGTGGTGAGCTTTGTGCGGGAAAAGCTGCTGTCCGGGGTGCTCACCAAGATGCTGCTCATGATGCCGGACTACGACTGCGGCAAGCTCTGAAGTCAGTCTATATATGTACTATATTGTTTTCCTTTGTCACGTCATGCAATTCTGTTCATGTCGTGACTAAAATCAAGCAGATACGTACACCAGATGAAGATGAAGTAGTAACCCCAACCCTCCGTTCCATGTAAACTGTCGCATCAAAAGTATTTACTAATAAGGATATATACTCCCCCCGTTCCCTTTTTTTATTAGGTGTATTTATTTTTTAGGTACATTCCGAACTGTTAGGGGTATTTCTTTTTCCTTAGTTTTTGAACTCCTCAAAATTATCGGTACTTGTAACAGTATCATTTCCCACAGAAATAGCATAATGTGTTTTCTGATGGTTCTGTACATGTTTTTTTTTTGTCCCACCTCTTTAAATGAATGTTTTCCATGTACACGTGAATATTTTTTCCACGCTTCACACCAGTAATTAAACTAGCACTTGCCTTCACCAAACACTTGATCTCAATCTTCTCTTGATCAATCCAATTCCAATGAACACCAACACACTCGTATCCTAATACAGTACACTGGGAAAACCGGTCCTCGCGTCAAAATCAAACTACTCCATCTCTTTCGGTTTGTTACGTCCATCTGAAAAAATCTGAATTTTCAGTTTGTAAGGCCTCTTGCTTTGGGAATAGGCAAATATTAATCAGTCACATTAATTTCTATCTAATTTAAGTTTTTAATGTGTCATCAACCAATGCACGAAGGAGAAGAGTGATCATGATTGCCATATTAATACGTAATATATTTTTTTTGCGAATAATCCAGTACTTAATTATTATTATTTTTTGCGAATAATCCAGTACTTAATTAGATCCTCCTTGGTTAGAGTGATGTTTGAGATGAGCCTAATAAACTAAAAAAGAGGGAGTATATATGTAAGTAATTTACGCTGCACTCGGTGGTCGGATCGAGTACAAAATAATTATACAGGTCATGCATAAAAAGAAGGGGCATGCAGTGCAATTATTACAACTAGCCAGTACAGTAATACGAAGTGATGGAAGCAAGCTAGGGACGATGGCTATCTACATGACCGTGCAGGCGGCGTAGGGGTGCGGCACCACGTCGTAGGGCACGTACGGCCACGGCTCGACGAGCTTGCCGGTCTTGCGCGCCAGGCGGCGCATGACCTTGGCGGGGTTGACGTAGCCGGTGACGGCGACCTTTTTCTGCTTGTTCATCAAGGTTTTAGTGAAGATCTTAAAACTCACATTCAGCAAACATATAGGCCTGAATTTTTGAATTTGCTTAGCATCACTAGTTTTAGGCACTAAGAGCATCTTCAACAGGCGCGGCGCCCGCGCGCAAATTTTTTTTACAGCACGCGCATAGCGTTTTACGGCGCCGGAGTGGGTCGTTGCTTCACCAGGTGCTGCAAATTTTAGTGTGCCGCTGTAGCGCTTCAGCAGGCGCGGTAAAATACAGCGCGCGCGGCCAGCCGTCGTTTGTAAAAAAAAACTTGAACAACACATACGAAAAAATTTAAACAACAGATAGTTCAAATTCTCATAGCATAGTTTCTCACATAGTCCAAACTACAAGCCAGTTCATAAATGCTAGATAAAAAATGGATAAAACGATACTAATAAAACGACGCTGATAAAACTACTCGTCCTCCTCCTCGGTGGTGTCGTCCGACGACGTAAACGACGTAAAGGGTGGAGGCCTTTAGTCCCGATTTATTAGTCCTGGTTGGTGAACCGGGACTAAAGACCCTTCCCAACCGGGACTAAAGGCCGTTTCTGCACTAGTGAGGCTTATCATGCCAGATGCAGGAGAAGCCGTGTACGGGGATCCCGAGGGTCCTTACTCCGCGAACTAGGCAGTGTCCCAGCAGTGTCCCTATGGAGTGGAGTTCCATCACCGCGTTGTTCCGCTGCTTTCTAATATCTCACTACTAGTATCGAGGCCCCAGAGTTGTAGCATAAATAATGTAGATATTGTCACCGTACGAGTTGCACCACCTGGCCTCGTAGTACTCTGTACTACTGAACCTTGTACTTGTATTATATCAATAAATGCGGTTCAGTTCTGTTCCAAGTTGTTGTGTGTTTATAGAAGACATGATCTCTGGGCTGGAACACATGGCAATCCGGTTCTCAGCCGGGGTGCCACAGAAGACCTAATTGGATACGGGCATTTAGGCAAGTCACTGTTTTATTGTTCATTATTGAATCTACATGCCATTTCTATTTATTTACACAGAAAAAAAAGAGACTGGAATCTCACATCCCAAAACCCAATTCACTCTCTGACAGATGAGCTGCAACATGTCAAATCGGAACGATGCTTGTTATCGTTTCGTGGCGACGCAGGTTGGGCCGTCGAACTGGAAGTTCCTGACATGTGACCACGGGCCGGCATGGAGCACGAGCCAGGCGCCGGCGGGGCCGCTGCAGTTCAGGGTGGTGGTGACCGGCGAGTTCGATGGGAAGTGGGTCTGGGCAGACCGGGAGGTCCTGCCTCGCCGATGGCGTGCGGGCGAGGTCTACGACACGGGGGTACAGATCACTGACATCGCCCAAGAAGGCTGCTTTCCATGCGACATGCAGGAATGGAGGTGATTGGTGAGGCAAGCAAACAACATCAAGCTGCTACGAGCCAAGCCGAGGCTGCCGATTTTGGCTGGGCATCGAACGGTCAGAAGCTCCACGTCACTGCCAATTTCGGCTGAGCTTCGAATGATAGAGGTTAACGTGTACATACATGAGCTGCTGCTGACGTGTAAGGTAAGTAGTAGCAGTAGTTGTATAATGAAGTGATAAATAGATGAAGGCGTGGCTGTTGCCCGTTTGAGGCCAGCCTTGTTGCTTTTCCCCATGGATAAGGTGGCAAATCGCCGTGCCGCAGGATTCAAAGGCATCACATGCTGTGCTCCGTTGCTTTCGGCAACGTTATTCTTTGCTCGATGACCAACGTTTTCATGCATGGGCGCCAAGCTCGATCGGTTACTAACAGTGTATCTCGTTTGATTGAATGGGTTGGTGGCGATATTAATTTGTTGGAAGAAACTAGTCGTCAGTCTTCTAGGATTCACTGAACGAGGTGGTCAGGAAATTTAAAGTACAGTACTGTAATGATCAAAAGGGACATTCAGACATGTATACACTGAGCACGGTCGGTGACTCGCTGCGCCATAAACGGCGGCCACTCACTGCAACCATCTACCCTCGCCGTATGATATGATGATGGTCGGGGTTCTCTGGTGGAGTGGAACTAGCGTACTGGCCAATTATGTAGTGGTGTCCGGAGAAAGCCGATCGAGATTCTCTCGGAGACGGAGTGCACTGCTCTGTACGTCTGTCCGTGTAAATTATCCATGCATGTGTCGACCGTACTTCCCAAAATCCTTGTATATATATGTCGGCATCCACAGGCTAAATCGCAATAATCTTCAAACAGTTGATGCAATATTAGCCATAAAACAGTTGGGTGGACGACGTCTGTTCAGTTACTGTGCATTTTCAGGACAGCACAAAGATCGACTAACCTACGGTATGGTTCTGCTCAAGACAAATCGTTCGGAAGTTAGTTCTGAGCAATTCTGCAGCGGCCTGAGAGATTAGGTGCGTGGTAAAGTAAACAAGCAATCAATCGATGTACTGATCTCCGGCCAATCGATGGTGCATCGATCTGTAGCCGCGCAGTGCAGACAAAACGAGGCAAGAATGGAGCTAGCGCGTGATCGAGTGCGAGTGAGGCACCGAGTATTCCTATTATGCCGCGCTTGGACTTTTGCTGCCGCATGTGTTACCATCACTGATTAAAATCACGGGAGAAAGGAAATCGCGGCAGAGAAATTTGCAGCGATCGTTTAGGCATGAATGGGCGCAATCTCCCGCGATCTCGGCACAATCTCCCGCGATTTTGTGACGAAAGCAAATCACGCGGCGTTTTCCCAGCGGAGATAGTGCCGCGATCATGTCTGTTTCGCCCGTGATTTATAATCATGGTTACCGTATGCGCCGTTTGACAGTGACTCCATCGGATCTCACAAGTGATCCAAATGGACAGCTGAATTTTAAACCACTAGCTCATATAGTAGCTTGGCTGGTCCTTAGTTTCTTAATTACTACCGTCTTGTACTCTTGTTGTTACCCAACGCTGAGTAGTACTGTACAATTGCAGCTCTGGTAGGTAACCAAACGAAACGGTTGCGCGTGCATTTAGGTGCAGAGAATCGATCGAACTGCATCCTAAATTAAGGGCAGTTGCAAAGCATTTTTCCTTTGTCACATCACGAGTTAAGACTTGAGACGTTCGAGAAGATGGAACCCTAATCAAGGGCGTACGTGTCTGCAGGTTCAGTGCACCCAACCGCACAGCTGATCAATGTCCTGAAAAAGAAAATTGGCGGGGGATTTTGTTTTTCTTTAAATAAGCAGATATGCTCAAGGACTGTGTCTTGAGTATTCTATATGCATATCTCTCAGCTTCTTATCTATTAGGACATTGCAGCTAACTAAACAGATTAAGCAAGTAGACATCAGATCATGAGTTGATTTATTTGAGAGACGTGAGCCCCATCTTGGTGACCAACCCTATACCCAACGGTCTCGCTAATGTGGAATTGCGAGTGCTAATAGTACTACTGAACCAGAGTTAGTAAGACAGTAACTTAGTTCCAGGATCTTTTGGTTCACTTTTGTTTGGCAGACGAGTCACAAACGTACGACAGAAACGAGCGGTGTGGCCGAATTGAAGGCAGCTCGTGCACTGGATTGGATCCCGGCAGGAGCAGGCTCGGTGTCCTTTACAAAGGCACTGGAAGCATCTGTCCCTCGGCCATGCCGGAGGAGCCGGCCGCGCATTGAAAGTTGGGCGACGGAAGGCCACGGGAGGCGGCGAGCGACGCCTCGTCTTCACGAGCTGCCAGTCCTCCAACGCATCCCTGCACGGTGTGGCCGCACGGCATTCGGGAACTGCATGCGTCGTGTCCCGGCTGAAGCATCCTCGCCAATTTCCGCAACCTGGACGCTCGGGAGTGGCCTCAGGATGAACCCGTCGCCCCCCACAACAACGGTGTGTGCTGGAGGTTGGCCGCGGGGATGGTAGTGGCGCCTAGGCGGCGGCGGCTGGGCGGGGACAGGGACACGCGAAGACCTGTTGGGAGGAGATCCGAGCTCCTTCTCCATCCCATTAGCAACTGTGGGGCGGTGGCCCGGCGGAGGCAGCGGATCCAGATCCACCCAATCTAGAACGAGTATGGGGAGAGGAGGAAGATGGTCAGTGACATGGATCAGACCTGCGATGATTGATGTCAGGGACGGCGGCACCCGACTGGAGGAGGCACCGGCAGGAGGGACGGGGGCGGTGGGCGATGGGCGGTGGGTGGCGGGTTTGCGGTGGCCGCCAACCAACGAAAAAAATAGCGCGCTATTTCGGCGTTTTAGCGTCGCTATAGCATATTTGGGATGCTCACGTTACGTTTCAGAGAATTTGCTCGCTATGCCGCTAAATACGCTATAGCACGCTATTTACGCGCTAAACGAAAAAACGTTACAACGTTATAGCGTGGAATGGATCAAGATGGACCAAATTTGTGAGACAAACGGCAGGCTCAGCAGCCCATCGAGGCCGAAGTGTAGTTTTCTAGATCGACAGTTCTCTCTTCTCTGTTGTCGTGTAGTTCTCTATTGACATAATCCTATCTTCTGTCATATATTCATCTGTAGTTTTCTACTACTTGCTGTCTTGAACATAAACTGCCTAGATCTCATGCTGAGTTCATTTGCTATGCACAACGATTATGAGTTCATTTGCAAACAAAGGATGTCTAGTTTTGTACGGAGTACTTACTAATAGTAACTACACCTTTGACTCACATTAAACTACAGATGGGATTATGAATTTATGATCAACATGAACACATTACATCTACAAATCTCTTATATGTTGTCGCTATGTTGTATTGTTTACTTGTTGGCCTGTTGCAATGTTTGCTAGTTCCATCTTCAAACTGCCATGTTGTATTATTATTGTTCTATTGGCTGCTGTTGTTGCCTGCTAGACTTTTGGACAAGTACTTCTGTATGTAGTTGTGTTGCTATGTTTCTCCATCTAGTTCATTTTATAACTGCTATGTTGTATTGTTGTTGTTGTTCATCTTAACCAATTATTGCATGTATGGCTCCTAGACAAAATTTTAGATGTTTAAATCCTTAATTTCTAGTATATATTTGGCATTTTTTTCAAAACGCAATTTTGAATATAGCACGCTGTAGCACGCAATAACTTGTATAGCATTTGAAGAAGGGCCACGCTATTTTAGATAGCACGCTATTTTTTCCGTTGCCGCCAACACAGGCTTGGAGGTGCGCAAGCGCGAGACAATCCGAGCACCTATGGCCGGGTCGGACTTGCGGGAGGCGAGGCAAGCCGCGGCGAGCGCAGCGGTGTGAGTTGGAGCGGGTCCGGATAGGCCGCCGTCGCTAGCCTGGGGAGGAGCGTGCACGAGATCATGCCCCGATCTCGCTCACTGCCGAGGTCCTTGCCGAGCTGGGCGTCGCGGTGGAGGACGCGTCGTCTCATGGCCTGGAGCTGGGCGTCGCGGCTGGAGTCAGGAATGGCCGACGGTGAGGGCGAGCAGAGGGAGGCGGGAGAGGAGCGCGGTACCCAGCACCACCGGGATCCATGGCGGTGGCGGGAACCCTAGCTCATTCCTAACTTTAGTTTCGGATAAGCCATCAGCAACATAATCTTAGAGTACTGAAGACTACTGAAACGATCGATGCTTCACAGAAGAAATAAAAATCGGTGATGTCACTTTCGGAAGGATGCGGTGTACATATCGCGCGAGTCACTATTTTTCCAAGCACAGGAAGTTGGTGGCTACTGTGTTAAACAAACAAACTTGAAAGGAGAGCAAGAACAGATACCAACCTGACGAACACAACTTTATGCATGGCTCGAACGATATTGTTACTAGTAAACTCTTCCGTGGTGACACGTACGAGCCTGAATCCGCGGTGATTTTGAGTTCATACTCTCTGTGACACATTTCGATATTCACTTTTGGAGTTTCCGCGACAAATTAAGAATGCATGATTGAACAGAGGAGGAACCCTAGTTCCTCTCTCCAATACCCCAAACCCTCTCAAATCCACCCATAAGAAGCCGTTTTTCTTGTGGATTTTCACTCCTAGAGGTAAATCTCCCCCACCTCTCTTAATTCCTCCAATTATTTTCTTCATACTTGTCCTTTTTTGTCAAAATTTTCAAACCCTAGGTCATCTCCTTTATATCTAAATTCATGGATTTGTGGCAATGTAATTGTTATTTGATTTGTTGTAGACATTTGTGTTGACAAATGGACATGTATATATGGATGATTTGTCTTTTGTGATAGAAAATTTCTAGTTTTGATGTGTATGTATGGATGCACATGGTGGCTTGTTTGTGCAATGTATCTATGGAGCATGTAAGAAACCTAATATGAGAGAATGTATGCATGTATGGAGGTCCTATATCATTGTCATATGGCAATTTTATATGTGTTACAAATAAATTGACATGCTTGTGTGTGTATGGTTGTGCATGTTTGTATTGTTAGCTTGTTTGTTGACAGATAAAAGCAAGTATAGTTCTATCGAAAGTTTTACCAAAAGCAAGTACTTTATGCCAATTAATTTATGTATTAGTGATGTGTATATTGGCATGTATGTGATGAACATGGCAAAATATTTCAATCTATGCCGTTGTTCGAAATAAATTTTTGATATGTTCATATTTATATTTTATATTTGAAGGAAGTATTTTTATGTTTGTTTGAAGTATCATGGCAAAGTATGTGTGGTGTTTGTCCCAAATGCATCATGTCAAAATTTATACTGATGATTTGTATGTATGATGATAATATATGTATGGTGAATCTTTTATAGGTTTTTTATGTGAATGTTGGCATGTATGTATTACTGAAGAATTAAAGTCCATGTCAAATGTATTATGTAGGATGGCGGGAGTTGGTAGGTACAAGGGCCTTGACAGTGAGTACAAACTCATGCATCGTGGGCGGGCCATCAATAATGGGCAGGTAATAATCTAGATTGTTCAATCTCTACTATTAAAGGGCAGTTTGTACGTCATTCGTCCCCTCCAGGATTCCACCCTCGCACGACCTCTGTCAACCATTATTTTTTTCAACCGTCCCGTTTTCGGTTTTCCTCCAGTCCAGGCTCAGCAAGCACCAAGAACCTGAAAACCAGTCCACCCCTCCCGTTCCTCCTCCCCTCTCCTAAGACCCACCACTACGCATGCACAACCTGTTAGGGCAAAAAAAACACGCACACCTGCTGCTGCCGCCGACCTTGTCCTCCTCTCCCCACCGGCCCTCCGTCTCCACTGTCAGCCAAGTCCGCTCTTCCGTGGCGGCGGCCTCCTCCGATCTGACGCATCACCGAGGGATGGCCCATGGCGACGATGACAGCGGCCGGCATGCTGCGGGGCTAGCTAGTGGGCATGACAGGCGGCACTGCACGACCGCTCATGGCGGGGCGCATGGCCAGTGCTCATGGCAGCCGCGAATGGGTGGAGTACAGGGCCTGCGGTGAGCGCCCATTTGCAAGATCAATGTGATCTTCTTCGTTCGGCTCGCCATGATCGTCGTCGTCGCGGGATTCATCGTCAAGGTCCATGTCATCTCTTCCGACGCCGGCTTCACCCCTCTACATCTTCCTCCTCTTCTTGCCCTTCAATGGAAATCTTCCCCTGCCCTGTTCCTCTGCTAGACTCGACATCGACAAGGCTTGGGGGTTCCTACACGCAGTCGGGTCTGATACCAGATCTGTCGTGACCCCGCTCATAAACGTGCACTAATCATACACGCAGCATGCATGCTCATGAGGATGACACCACAGGTAGTTCCACAACACAACTCTATGACCAAAACATATACAAAAGCTCATGCATGAGCAGAGATAGCAAAATATAACACACAGAGGTCACATGACCCAACATCACATCACAGCGAAAAGCAAATATAGGTCTGAGTTCAGAAAAGTTTAACAAATGCCTTAAGAAGGCTAGAACAAATGTGACGACCCTCCCAAAGGCGCAGGCCTCCTGCCTGGGACCTCCAAACTACTCGTCGGCATCGAGATCCAAGAAGTATCCGGCGTCGGGATCACCTGCATCCCAGGTGCTACTATCTGAATTGCAGCAACCGGGTCAAAGAAAGATTGGCAAAGCAACGGTGAGTACTCATCCGAAGTACTCGCAAGACTTACATCAGATCTATCTACATATGCATCGGTATCAAAGGTAAAGGGGGTATATCAGTGGACTGTACTGCAAAAATTCTAGAATAGATGAGAAGTCAAAGGAACCTACAACTACCAGCATCTTGCTACAATAGAAGAGAGAGTGCACACGAGTCCATCTACTCACCACAACATAACACTACCCTGAATCCTCCCTTGACTCCCTGCGAGGAAGCGATCCCTGGCATTCCATCTATTAAGTTGGCAATTTTATTAAGTAACCAGTTAAAGTTGTTATATGAATGGGAAACATCTCCAAGTCGTCCGTTACCGTGGACACGGCTATTCGAATAGTTTTGTTCTTCCCTGCAGGGGTGCACCACATTACCCGCCACGCTCGAACACCATTTTGCCAGATCATTAGCACACTTCCTAAGGTATGTCGGCCTCAGGTGAACGACACGCCGCAGCCCTACGTCAGCTAATCCAGAGAGGTCAACATGCTGAGTATATATCCTAGCCACAAAGGGTAGTCCAGCCGTACCCCCGATGCGGCCTCATGGGTCGGGAATAGGGTGCCAGCTTCACCACCTATGTGTGGATATCTGCTGGTCTGATTCGTGCCCCACCTAGATGAGACCACACCATATCATACCACATCACTGTACCAGTCTTCATGTCCACCTCGCTGTACCTGCAGCCACTCACACGCAAATGAACACCCGAATCTATGTGACATCTGGAAAGCCGAGGTGAGGAACTACGACACAGAGGGCCCTATAACCATTATCCCGCGTGGCGGTTAGTGCGTATATTTGTATTTTCGATCAATAACCATAACTCAGGTCCTAAGTCGGCTAAGTGGAACAAACAACCCTGCTCTCCAGCACGGCCTCCCACCTATATGCCTTTAGTTATATTATTTAAGTTATCCTGTAGCACACTGCGAGAAAGGTCGGGATCCAGGCCCACCACTCCGGATGGTACTACGCCTGTCCTGGCGTGCCGCACCTCGTCTTCATGTCCATCTCGCATCCTGTCGCAGTCCATCTCGCATCTTATCGCAGGCCACCAAGTCCAAGTCCACCATATAGTATATCATATCATATATGTACACAGAGGTATGCTCAAGTATCATGTATAATATATCAGTGATCATCGCCCATAGGGATCACTGCCCGGTAATATAGCATAGCGACCCACGACAAGGGTGTGGGGCCAACATGATGGAACACAAGCATATCTATACTAGGCATGCTCGGATAACAGGTAAAGACAATGTAAGGCGACAAAAATAGGCTATGCAGAGAATAGGATCAACTACCGAAGAATAACTGAATTGATACTCTAATGCATGAAGTAGAGTGAAAGAATAGGTGATATCTGGAATGATCAAGGGGGTTTGCTTGCCTTGGTGCTCGGCATACGGGAACTGGTCCTCAGAAGCGTACTCGTAGTCGTACTCTATAGCGGTCTCGGGATCTGCCGATAAGAAGCAAATGCGGGAAGCAAATAAATAACAGGGCATCTAATGCAACACAAAATGCATGGCATGGCAATATGTGATGCTGATCTATTCTCGTGCATTGCTACACAATTTAATTGAAGTGGGAATATATCAAAAGGCATTACCCTAACTCCAAATATTATATATAAATTGTCTTATTAGTGATTTATAGCTAAACAATATTTTAAAGTTGTTTAACATGCATGAAAATGACATATTTGGGTATAGCATATTTGTTTGATGATTTTTTATATATAACTTATTTTATTCTGAGCTACTATGCATTAGTTATGAATTTCCAAAGTTTAATTGATTTTCTGGATTTACTGGATTTATTTTAATTTGAATTTAAATGCTAAGTTACTTTTAATACTCAGCTGGGGCTAGCCACTGAGTATGACAGTGGGGCCAGGGGTGCTGAGTCAGCAGCCCAGTCAGCAGTTGACCGGATTGGCTGCTACAGTGCAATTGGGACCTGCATGTCATAGACACATATTTTCAACAGGTTATTAAACGGGTTTAATTAAGTTAATTAGAGCATGGGTCTCACTGGTCAATGACACTGTTTATCTGAAATGTTATTTGGGGTGGGGCCCAGTTGTCAGCGACTGATAATATTTTAAACCGGTGATTTTTTTTTTTTAAACTCAAACCGGTGATTGCATTAGGCTGAAAATTCGAAGGGCCTTGTATAGTTGGATGGGACGGAGTACTAAATGGTAAGTTAAGTTACACACTTCTGCCTACAAGTTAGCTAACGAACTACAGTTAAGTCAGTTAGCAAGAGTACCGAGGTTCTAGTGCGTGTGATGTGTGAACTCTCAATTTTTGTGAACTGTGATGGGTCGGGGTGTATATAAGCAGTCGTCAGGCACAAGGATCCTCCTCCTCCCCGAGCTTCTCTCAACTTCAAGCAAGCAACGACCCACTACTCCCAAGAAAAGAAAGGAAAGATGGCCGTTTCTGTCTCCTCATCCATTCTTCTGCTCCAATTGCTCTTCCTCTTCTCCCTCCCGTCGCTGGCCTCCGCCTGCGACCGCTGCGTGCACCACTCCAAAGCCTCCTACTACACCTTCTCGCTCACCCTCGCCGGTACACGTGCGCGCCCATCGACCGACTCATTTTTATTTTCTCTCACCGATCGATCAATTCAGACAACTGCATATGCTCTCTGTTTCTACCTATATATGTATGATTCTGATTGTTCGATTGTCGTGCTCCAGTCGGTTCCTGCGGGTACGGCACGGCGGCCGCGTCCTTCAACGGCGACCTGCTCGCCGCGGCAGGCCTGGGTCTGTACAGAGAAGGCATCGGCTGCGGCACGTGCTTCCAGGTGCGGTGCGAGGACAAGGAGCTCTGTAGCCCCGCCGGGGCCAGGGTCGTCGTCACGGACCGCGCCAGGACCAAGACGAACAGCACCGACCTCGTGCTCAGCAGCACGGCGTTCGCAGCCATGGCCCGCCCCGGCATGGCCGCGCGGCTCGCCAAGCTCCACGCCGTCGACGTTGAGTACAAGAGGTAATGCCAAGCCCCCTCTTTGTTTTACCCAACCGCATTCGCCATGTGCAGCATAAGAACAAAAACAGCGCCGGCCGAGTACGCTGTGATAAATACATTTTTTTTGCGGGTCATAAATACATGACTCGATTTGTCTTGGAGCTGGTAAAATTTGGAAGCTAGGCTCAAAATTGTCAAAGCTGGGCATGTGCAGGGTGCCGTGCGAGTACAAGCACAAGAACCTCGCGGTGTGGGTGGAGGAGAGGAGCCGCGTGCCTAGAGAGCTGGCCGTCAGGTTCCTCTACCAGGGCGGCCAAACCGACATCGTCGCCGTCGACGCCGCGCAGGTAGACAGAAAAAAAGAGATAAGAATCTCCCATCCCAAAACCCAATTCACTCTGACAGATGAGCTGCAACATGTCAATCGGAACGATGCTTGTTTCTGAATCCTTATCGTTTCATGGCGACGCAGGTTGGGTCGTCGAACTGGAAGTTCATGACACGTGACCACGGGCCGGCGTGGACCACGAGCCAGGCGCCGGCGGGGCCGCTGCAGTTCAGGGTGGTGGTGACCGGCGGGTTCGATGGGAAGTGGGTCTGGGCAGACCGGGAGGTCCTGCCTCGCCGATGGCGCGCCGGCGAGGTCTACGACATGGGGGTACAGATCACTGACATCGCCAAAGAAGACTGCTTTCCATGCGACATGCAGGAAAGGAGGTGACTGGCGAGGCAAGCAAACAACATCGAGCTGCTACGAGCCAAGCTCGATCGGTTGCTAACGGTGTATCGTCTCATTTGAATGAATGGGTTGATGGCAATATTAATTTGTTGGAAGAAACTAGCCGTCAGCCTTCCAGGATTCACTGAACGAGCTGGTCAGGAAAATTAAAGTATTACCTCCGTCCCAAATTACTTGTCTTACATTTTTCTAAATACGGATGTATCTAACACTACAATACTGTAATGAGCAAAAGGGTAATTAATTCAGACATGTATGCATTGAGCACGGTTGGTGCGCCATAAACGGCGGCCACTCACTGCAACTACTACAACCATCTACCCCCTGCCGGCCTCGCGGTATGATATGATGACTAGTGGCTGGGGCGCCACCCGGTGGCGCCTCTTGAGACGGGATTGTGCGCACTAATCAAGCTGCCGTGTTTGTTAACGTGCCTATATGACAGTAGGCGAAATTGTGCGCTCTAATCTTGTCTACCGCAGGGCGGCTAGTTGGGTTCCTAATCTAAGCTTGGTTATGCATGTTGGGCTTCTTCAAACTTCCCAATATCCGGCGCTTAAATTAGGGTGGCTGGTTGGGTCCTGGTCTTTAGAAATGACCAATAGTCGTTGATCTCATCTTAACAAGGCGGGAATAGTCACAACATGAATTTGGAAATGACATCTGACATTCATATAAGAGACCTTCATTGCAGTTAAAACATGAATTTAAGAATGACAGACATAATTAAAAGCCGAAAGATAATTACAGAGAGGATTTTTAGTGGCAATCATAGCAAGCAAAATGAGTTGAGCCCTTTGCTCCTACATACCTAAGAAGCATATGTAAATATAAAAATCATGGGCCATCTCACTGACTAGAGAGGAACGACTGCCCTGCAACAGCCGATAATACAACGATGCACCTAGGGACAATCTATATAGGAGAAACAAAGGCACAATTAAATTATTACACAAAGATAGCACAGAGTGATAGGATGCTTTAGGCTTGAGCATACACTCCCTTGCTCTAACATTTTCATGAGCATTGGGTGAGCATGCTTGTAGTCCAAAAAGGAATCTTAGCATTCAGTAAACTCACTTGGATTTGTTCTGGACAATATTTTGTGCTTCCTTCCCTAACCGAAATCTAATGAATGGAAAAAAAGAACACCAATGCTGAAACACTGAAACTCCTGTAATCTGAAAAGAACATAAGTACATATGGAACCTAATATGTGTGTGTGCCCGTGTGAGAGACACATCGGTAGGAAGTGACACTAGTACAAAACAGGGCATTGGTCCACCCCTGAGAAGCCCATTAGTCCCGGTTCACTCACGAACCGGGACCCATGGGGGCATCGGTCTCGGTTCGTGAGGCCAGGGCGCCGGCCGGGCCTCGTGGGCCATTGGTCCCGGTTCGTCTGACCCCTTTTGTCCCAGTTCTAGACACGAACCGGGACCAATGCGCCTCGCTCCTGGCCCACAACCATTGGTCCCGGTTTGTGGCTAGAACCGGGACAAAAGGTGACCCCTTTTGTCCCGGTTCCAGCCACGAACCGGGACCAATGCGCCTCGCTCCTGGCCCACAACCATTGGCCCCGGTTTGTGGCTGGAACCGGGACCAATGGTTGGCCTATATATAGCCCCCGCCTGCGAGTAGAGCAATGCATTGCTCTGTTTTTTTGCCCGGCCGTGGGAGAGCTTTTGTGGTGCTCTAGCTCACCTCCTATGCACATGAGGTGTTCGATGAAATGCCCGAGCCACACTTAAGCTTTCTCCTCTCGAAGCTCCTTGTCCAAGCTCCATTTTCCTCAAGATTTGTCTAGGTTTGGCGGTCCGTCCTGTCCCGTTCCCGTCCTCACCGCCGTCGATCGCCCGCGCCCATCTCAGCGCCGACAACGCTGCAAAGAAGTAGTATCACCATCACACGGGGTCAGGTGGCTACCTCAAAGCCCAGCCGTTGTGGGACAAAGCTGAGAATGAGCTGATTGCTAAAGGGGTCGAACCAGAGACATTGAACTGGCCAGACCGTTCAAGGACTTGGTTCTTCGGGGTTGGGGGAACTTTGGACCCTGAAACAGGGAAGTGCCGTTGGACGGACGAGCAACTTGCAATACCCGTCACGAAGCTTCAGAAGTATATCACTGCAGCGCAGGAAGGGACGTTCATTCCCGACAGAGGGAAGGACGAGCTGACTGAGGCCCTAGGGAATGCTGAGCACCCTGGACGAACACGAGGCACACCAGGCTCCGTTCCATGGAAGTTTGGGTTTCCCGACGCAGGCGGTTACAGAAGCCGGGAGAGAAAGAGGAAAGCGGAGCTGAGCGACATGCAGAAGATGAGTGCAAGACTACAAAAGCTAGAGGAAGCTGAGAGCCAGCGAGCTGCCGGCCAACTATCTCAGCGGCACGAAGCTACCCCAGAAGCTACCTCGCCATCTCAGCGGAGAAGCAGCGTGGCGTCCACGGAGCCCGTTCAGACTGACTTCACGGAGCCTATCTACCCCGTGGATACTATCACGGAGGCTCAAAATTGCGAGCTTATGACGAAATGCCATAACCTCACTTTCAAGGCGGCTCTCGGCTCTGTTGCACCTCCTCAACCCAACGGAACTTTTCACTGCCTTCCGATTCCACATGGCTATGCTGTTGTGATGGTGGATGAAGTAATGGAGGGATTTGAGGAGCTCGAGCTTTACCACTCTACAGGTGAAGGGGAGAATCAGCTGGTTCGTGCTCTGAGGAGTACATGTCTATGGCAGAAGGAGTACATCAAGCTTCCAAACTGGACGCCTCCGCCTCCTCCTCCTCCTCCGGCGAGTCAGGGCACTCCGCCTCCTCCTCCTCCTCCTCCGGCGAGTGATCAGGGCACTCCGCCTCCTTCTCCGGCTCCTCCGACGCGTGAGGGCACTCCGCCTCCTCCTTCGCCTACTCCGGCGCGTCGGAGCAGTCCGCCTCCTCCTCCGCCTCGTCGGCAATGGCGGAAGACAGACGCCACCGGTCCGGCTCCTCCGGCGCGTCGGAGCACTCCGCCTCCTTCTCAGCCTCGTCAGCAACGACGGAACAGAGACGCCGCCGCTCCGGCAGCTAGCAGTACAAGCAGAGGCGGGAGGGAATTCAGATACGGTCCATCTCTCAAGCCTCTGGAAAAGTTACCATATGAGAGGACCGAGCAGGAAAACGAGGACATAGTTCGTGCCCAAGTGAGGGCCCATTTTGCAAAGAAAACTCCACCTCCGAAGGAAACAATAGATCCGATGAAAGTGAAGCGCACTATCGATACCCTGAAGCGACCACCACCGCCTCCGCCGCAATCCAACTATGACCGCATTATTCAAAAGACATATGATGAAGCGCGGCGGTCGGGAAGTACTTCTAGTGATGCAAGGTTAGCAGAACGAAGAAGTGGGAAAACAATTCCCCAGCTCGGCGAACAGGAGAAGAAATCGTGCCCCCCGCTCAAGGTGTCTAGCGATATCGTCGCTAATCATCCGGGGATGGTGCTCGGTACCAATCCTGGTGATTACTTGGGGGATGATGTAATTTTTGAAATGGCTGAGGTACCAAAAGAAGAATATAAATACGTGCACGGGAAGCCTCTCGTCAAACCTGATCATCCTCCTTTAACAACGATGATGTACAAATTGCATGAGTGGTACTTGAAAACCTGCAGGAAGAATGGGTCCGATAGTTTGCTGGTGAGAATTAAAGATGAGCACGACCTCATTGGAGTCGACCTGATGCCTGTTGAATTTGTGGAGTTATTTCAGTTATTCAATCAAAAGGCCCTCGACAAACAAATCATGACTTGCTACTGTCTGTAAGTATTACTTCTGTAATTAAGTCTCTAGCTCAACTCGTTCATTGCATGTATATATAATTATCCTCACTATATTATGCAGATTGAAGATCTTCGAATGCCCAAAAAAACAAATCTATGACATTGGGTTCATTAGCCCAAATACCGTAAATGAATGGGCGGTACAAGAAAGAGTTAAAGATACCGAGGAAAACTTGCTAAAAGCGTTCCTTCGACATCAAAACAAAAGGGAAATACTTTTTCCTTACAACTTCAAGTGAGTGTTACTGTCTTGTGCATATTCGGTTTCGCTTACTCGAGGTTAAGTACTGTAATTGATGAGTTATGCGTACGCAGTTTCCACTATATTCTGCTATCCATTAAGCTTGACGGGGGAGTAGTAACTGTCTTTGACTCGAGACGTAAAGATCCCAAGGATTATGCGGACATGACTGCAATGCTCCAGAAGTAAGTTCAATCAATACCGGGACCATATCGACAACTTTCGTTCATTTCCTGATATCAAGTAATCATTTTCTTTGCCTGGCAGGGTTTGGAAACAGTTCACCGGACAGGTTCCGGGTCTGAAGAACGAGCTGCGATTTACACACCCCAAAGTAAGTAGTACTAGCTAGTTCCGCGCATCTCTCATTGATTCCAGTTTCATCAATACCATTATCATGCTTGATTATCAGTTTGATTGAACTCTATTCTCGTAAAGTTCTTGTGGCAGGAACCCGGGAATAATTTATGTGGATACTACGTTTGCAAGTACATTCGCCACAGGACCTCTGAGCGGGGCAGATCTGAAGAACAATTTGAAGTATGTAAACAATATTCACAATTTTTTTTATTACCATCAATTGTGTTGAGTTTCATTCATATATATGTATTGACCCCCTTCTTTAAATTAGATCTGGCAGATGCGGGATGAACTCCTACCACATGATCGCATACGAGCAATTCAAGAGGAATTGGCGGGATTCTTTCTTGACCACGTCATACATGAAAAGGGAGAATACCATGCGGAAATTCAATGGGAGTTTGGCGCTTGATGATGTCAGGGATGTTATATTGTATATATGTAGTAGCGTCGGATAGATTTACGAAAACTTGTTGTTCGAACAAGCACGGAGAAAGAGAGGTCACTTCTCTTTGTATATGTTCATGACGATCTTGTGTAATTAATGGTTTCCTTCATTTGCTTACTAGCTAGCGTCGAGTTCTCTCTATATGTAGTAGCTAGCGTCGACCAAGCACGGAGAAAGAGAGGTCACTTCTCTCTATTAGCTAGCTAACACAATATGAAACCCCTAAACCCTCCAAAACCCCTAAACCCCCCCTTTCAAAAAAAAAAAAAAAACCCAGCGCCTTTTGGTCCCGGTTGGTGTTACCAACCGGGACTAAAGGTCCTCCTGCCTGAGTGCTGCGAAGCGGCCACGTGAAGCTCCTTTAGTCCCGGTTGGTGTTACCAACCGGGACTAAAGGTCCTCCTGCCTGGGCTCACCACAGCAGCCACGTGGAGCCCCTTTGGTCCCGGTTCGTAAGCGAACCGGGACTAAAGGTTTTGGGCTTTAGTCCCGACCCTTTAGTCCCGGTTCCAGAACCGGGACTAAAGCCCCTCTGGAACCGGGACTAATGGGCCTTTTTCTACTAGTGTGAGAACAGGTGCAGCATACAATTTCCCTCTGCTACGGATATGCTTGTCTTAACATTCTTAATTAGATTGCTTTGTAGCTTAGATATTTTAGCTTTATAAGCGACTCATTCTCCTGTTCTAGAGATGCCTACATAAAAAGACCAGTTAATGTGTATAAAGCTAAAAACCATGAAATTATTGAAACTGTCAAGTAACAAAAAAAAAAGAGTTGTCGGTGTGCTCCTCGCAAAGGAGCATACAAGGCTTATGTTATTAATTTATCTATTTATATTTGTTAATGTTGCGCAATCAAGTCTTACTAAGTTTAACTGATAATTGATGCATTCCAGCCATTTAAATATATCATAATATTACCAGAGCATCTATTTTTGCAAATAGAATTATTGACAGCCATGTCCTTTTGTATATCTGAGAGTACTGGTCATAGCAGAACAGATTAGAGAAGTTACCTTGGCAGGCAATAGATGGCGATGATGTTGAGCACCTTGGATGGTGGGCATCCTCCTTCAGCAGATGGGACCGGAGCAGCTTCTCCTCTCCATGAAACATGCACAAAATGAGGGCGCTGGTGGCGGCGTCGGCTGTGGGGGAGGGCACCGGTGATTGGTGGCGGCGGCAGACGAGGGAGATCATCATCTGCATTCTCCTCAACAACCCGGTATTGGATTGTACAGATCAGCTGAACAAATAAGGTGTTAACAGACGGACTTTTTGATTCAGAAGTTCACAACTGCTTTCTTATTCAACTATCACAGTTCCTAATCAAGCATAGTCCAAGAAACCCAGAAAGTATCATATTGGTAAAGATAACAATACAGAAATCTCAGTAACCTCAAACGCAAAGCCACGAGACAATGAAAAATAAATAGGATGGTATACTCACCACTCACCTCTGAGAACACGAGCAAAAAATAATTTTGGTGGCTTGCAATGACAGATGCATGATGGGCTGTACTGATACTGGGTGCTTTTCTGATATACAATATTCCTATTACTGACACTAAGGCTGCAAATGTATACGGAAGCAAGATTCCTTTGTTATCATGATCAAGCAATAAGTTTGTGATTCCTTGACTTCCAACAAGGGAAATTGATTCGAAGAATGTCATCAGCCAAAAGGTATCAAATAGCAAATCTTGCTTCTGGCCTTGCTGAAAATTCATGATAAAATCATTAAAACTGGGACACCATTGATGAGGGCAGTAATGGCAACAGAAGATCTTTAAGAAAACACAAACTTCTCATGCTCCAGCACAATCCATGTCTCAAAACAAAAGGAGAACATTCAGGATGCAAGAGCCAAAACGAAATTGTTGAACCATGTACAGCGAAGCCTACTGAAACTCTTCAAGGCACCCACTGCAAGCTGAAGCATCCAGTAAAATATGCAAGCACTCTATGGTTCGCTATGAATTTTGGTAAATAAATGTAATACCGATTAGAACGATAAAAACAAACTCTCGTTTAACACAATATCAATAGGTAGAGAGAAGAATCAAGTTAACTAATGAACCTGAAATCCATGTGATGCACGACAGAAAATCATAACATATTATCAAATAAAAGTAACACAGACCAACTAATGGAACGGAAATCTACGCAGAGCACAATATATAAATAATTAATTATACCGCTTTAAAGAAACATTGAATTATACCAAGTTATAAATGTCCATGGTAGTATGACCTACTCTGTGTTTTATCAAAATTCTCACATGACGCTTTCTGTTAAGTTTTTGAACTACGTATACCATTGTACAGATCATATTTGTTGGAAGAACATCTTAAAGGAGAATGGATGAGTAACAAACATAGTGCTAAAGGGGCACGTGTAATTATAAATAGGTTACTTATACAGTAATTATATAGCTCATTCCAAAGGCTTTTGTGAATTGGGACATAACATAAATGAAGAAACATAACTTTAATATGGACCCTTGATCAATAGAAACATAACTCTAATATGGAATCAGTCAGTCTAATATTTCTAGAGTCTCACACTGTAACATTTTAGAGGGGGTGTATGCAAACAGTGAAACAGAGAGAAGATGGAGGCGTTCCAAACAGCTACAGAAGCAGACAGAGAGAGGAGATAGGTGGCATGTGAGTGCTCACCATGAACTGGTCGAGCTCGCAGCATTATCTCTGGCGGCGCGGACGGAGCACTTGGCCATGACTCCCTGCGACTGCTCGACGATGTGGGGGACCTAGCATTGTACGATGCCACTTTTCCTCTTATCCGCACCTTCTTCCCCCATCGCTCCTTGTCAATCATCTCCACTGGTTGGTGCCCGGGGTCACTCGACGCTGCTTCTGCTGCTTCTGTTGCGCTGGCCCTGCCTCATTGTTCTTGTTCCATGTCCGACCCCTGAAACTGCTTATCAATGGACGTGCGTGAGAGGACGGAGGAGAGGGCGTGCATGACAGCGAGAGAGGATGGAGGCGAGGACTCGGGGACTGACAGCGCCGCGAGAGCCGAACGGGGTTAAGAACAGTTGCAAATAAAAACCGCATCAGAAGCTACCCATAGAGCAACTCATGTCACATCTAGATTCTCTACGTATATACGAATGTTCGTTCCAGAAGACAAACATTAACACTAAATATGAATAGTTCAGACACATGGATTCAGAGAGAACAAGTGACGACTCAGCAGGTGTGCAAAACAGACAGACCTCATCCAAGGAATCAACGCCGTCGAAGCGCACGATCCAACCCTTCTTCCCCTTATGGGCTTTACCCCGAACAAGCTCGAACTCCCTGACCATCATCTTCCCGGCGGCACGAGCCCTCAGCCACCTCTTCCCCAGCTGTCAGAATGGAATTCGAACAGACAGGCGGCCCAATTTTCAAAAGACAGCTAGTCATTTCGTGCATGACCGAAAGAAAAAAAATATAAGCAAATAACCGAGGTGCTGGGCAGCTATGCAACTATATAGTACCAGATCTGGAATTAATATTCTAAAATAAAAGTTGTGTGAACAACAATCACTCCATTAGTATGATTGGTTAACAGAAGTACGCAACACCCTGCAGCCTTATCTTTTGCCCATTTGGACCAATCATGTGAATGCTGATCATGATTTGATTAGTGGAAACCTACATTCAAGTGTGTAGCTTTTCTACCAATAAGAGTACCAGAATAAAGATGAAAGTCAAAGGTCCTGATCTATATATATACACATCTCAAAACCATCGAACAACACATTGATTTGCATAAAGGGGGAGGATCCTGGTTGCCTCCATGATGGCAGTTTTGAAGATGTCCGTGCTACTTCTGATCACGGTTCATATGCAGTAGTCCCTCCTTCCCAAAATATACGGCGCTGATTGACTCACCGTGCAAAGTCAACCGCACCTTATATTTTGGGAAGGAGGGAGTACTAACATATAGAAAAGTCAAAGCAACCAAAAAATGCCTCTGATTACTGCTCAAGAAATATATCAACTGGAGTTTGATACCACGGGCTGTTTATCCAATAATAAGTCACAATAGGCACCACTTCAGTATGATTGGCATTCGATGTGGTAGCTACAAGTATTAGTAATCGATACACGCTTACTGTAGAGGCTAGTATTTAAAAACTCAGGCGCGAGAAAAGCAAGGACAAGAGCAAACTGAGCAATCCACGTGACCAGTACCTCTTGTCCGAACTCGATGTTGACACCCAACGCCTCAATCACATCGGCGCGGCTTGCAGGCCGACGAGCTCATATGGAACATGCTGATGTTACGCCCATACAGAATGCATCAGAATTAGTTCAGCCACTTCATTTTCTCATTCTGGAGTTCAGAAAGTAAACAAGAATGAAATTCACTTTATCCTACACAAGCGAGATGCCCCAGTTTTGTTTACTGATCAAGCAAGATATAAGATAACCTCCGAATCCAAGCCACCAAGCATCAAATCGAGACGGGAACTCCTTTATCCTCCCACAAGTGTCGCCCGCTATATCGGCAGCCCCGTGAGCCGAGCCCTAGAGACCATGTGACGGATTCCTCTGCTCCAACATACACAATCAACAGCGGCAGCCAACGGGCTGATAGAAAGGCACGACCTGTAGCGACAATAATGCCATTTTTCACAGTAAAAGATGATAAGAATGGCCAATGTAAAAACAGAAGCTAACCTCAACGTAGTTCATGAGAAGGTGAAGCCAGTCAGTTATGTTAGCACACCAGAAAACCCAGAGCAGATTGCTTTACATACCAAAGTTCCAAGCCAGATCAAAAGTGTGAAATTCAGTGTTTCCCATTCCTCAAAATAGGAAATTTCATTACAAGTTACATCCTCCGCTCCTCCTGCTAGCATCATAGAGATTATCAGTTTATAATTGTTCTATGTTGCACAATCTCCAAATTCAGAAAGGGAAATAATACATACATACACATCACAACTCCTCTGTTTCTCGGCCTCCCAGCAGCAGCACAAAACATGCTTCATTAATCTCAACGTGCGAGTGAAATTGGTTCAAGCATATAAACTAAATCCGAATTAGCGAGGATGCAAGTAAATGGATCAAACAACAACGGAAGGGATAGATCGTACCACAAAAGGGCTTGACTTCTTGCTACTGCTGGTGGTGGCCACGGCAGGATCGGAGCGAGGGGAGGAAGAACAGGCCGACGCTGGACGGAAGTGGATGGTTGGCATCGGCTGTGGGGCCAAGCCGTCCTCCTCCATGGCCACCTAGCCAGATACAGCCGTCGCCATCTCTCTCTCTCTCTCTCTCTCTC